>CM029370.1:21225685-21495685 GCA_017165825.1 Hepsetus odoe | reverse complement strand
AGACACCTTTAAGGCTGAAATGGAGAAGTATGTGTTGTTTACATTTGTTTGAATCGAAGAAGATTGCTTTGTGGCCAAGCTTAAGTCTAGACTACAATGTTCAGCCCTTATTAATTATCCAAGGCTAGATCTTAAATCTTTTCGCAAAAAGGGATTGATATCATATTACTTGTCTTGTCAGAAAACTTCCTCTATAAAACAGTAAGAGTTCTAATCCTACAGATTAAAAATACAAACAAGCAAAAAAAAACAACAGTAGTAGGATGTCAGGGTTACCACTTGAAATGTAAATGGATTATGAAAAGTCAATCTTTAATCACTGGGAACATTTAAGAAACCAACAGTATTGAACAGCCCACACATTTTATGAAGATCAAGACAAATGAAAAAAATTGATAACACTCAACTGTCTCTAACTTATTACTCAGGAATCCATTAAAGGTCATCGTAGAGGGGGATAATGACATCAAGCTGTTCCCTGAGGATGATGAGCTAACCAACATCCTGAACATTAAGAGAGGTATCATCTCTGCCCTCTCGGTGCCTGTGCTCGAAGAGGAGAGGAACAAGCAAATGGTCAGTCGATAATTCCCTGAGGTTACATGAAAACAAAAAGTACTAAATAGCTTATATCTCATTCATTCACCATCTATTGTACTGCTTGAACTGAACAGATTTAGCTTGTTTTGAATCTGCAATAATATCGCTCTTCTTCCCCCAAACAGCCAACAGTTTTTGGCCTGTGTAAGACCGATTACACAGTGAACACAAGAGAAGACATTGCCACTGACGTCACCCTCACAAGAGACCTATCTAGATGTGACAACTTCAGGCCAATTAGGGACCATACCAGCCCCCTGGCCCTCATTACAGGCTTGGTGAGTCAGTAAAGGACAACAATATCATGGTCATTGTTCTTTTGCAGTACTACTAAAGTGCATAGCATCTTCTGTCATCTTTTCTGACTAAAAGTCTTCAGGTTGTAGTGAATGTCCTCTTCGGTTCCACAGAATTACCCACTTGCTCAGCTCTTCAGAAGCAAGCAGACATGCAACTACAAATTTGACAATCAAGAGAAGCACATGACCTCTGGTGTTTGCACTGAGAACCACCTTCTTGTGCCTTTCTCTCACAAGTAAGTGATTTAGACAATCAAGCAGTGTCACTTAGGAGTGTGTGTGTTATTTAATCCCTGTTTTTTTTCTTCATCTCTTTGATCATCAACAGAGGGAAGTATGGCGTGAACAATGTAGGCAAACAGACAGTGACATTGCTGGGAGTGACTGAGTACAACGAAAGGGTGTTTGATCACAGTAAGCATTACCTGAAAGGGTACGAATTATTTGTTATTTCTGAAAAGTACATTTTCTGAGCGAACTCTTTCTCCTCTCGAATAGTCGAGGCCAACATGAAGCCCCTGCACCTCGACGCCAGTGTTGATATGAGTCCAACTCAGGATGCAAATGCTATCCTTGCTGTTCTGAGAGAGCTGGCTGGCCTTTCCCAGACTCAAGATGGATACAAGAGAGCACAGCTGGCTCAGAAGCTTGTGGCCATGATCCGCAAGTCAAATGCTGACACTCTGTCTGCTGCCTTGCCAGCGGCACTGGAGATTTCTCGCTTCCTGACCTACCAGATCTTGTTCCAGTGTGGCACTTCGGAGTGCAGCAGTGTCATGCTGCAGATGCTCAGGACCACAGGAATCACCACCGCTGAAATCGATGCTGCAGTTTATGCCATGGGACTGGTCCCCAACCCCTCACGCACCCTTGTCAAGGAAATGCTGGAGATGGCCAAGTTCAAGCCCAGCAAGCTCATTTACTATGCCACCAGTAATGCTGTTAGAAGGTGAGAACTCATTCGTGTATCATATGATAGCAAGTATATATATACTTTGAACAAATAAATTGAGGCAGGGTCCAAATTTCTTATGTTATGACATAACATTTTACATAAGAAGTAAAAGCTTTAAAGAAAAACTGTTCAGGATTCTGTTTAATTTTCCTCTACAATTGTAATGCTGACAATCTGTAAGAGTATTTTTCACATATGTTATCACTGTACATTAGGCTCTATAAGGCAGAAGGAAGGGTTACCCCTGAAATCCAGGCAGTGGCTGATTATATCATTGAAGAGATTGGTGACTGTGCAGGTGACCAGGAGCACACCTATTTGACTTTGAGGGTATGATTAATGTATATTCTGTATTTTATTTAATCTCTGCAGTAAAAAAAAAAAAATGCATAGGATACCTCTGTGATTTGCATCATTAGCTACAATACCTCACTTAACAGGTGATTGGAAACATGGCTGCTGCCATGGGGGCTGCTAGCCCTGCTCTGAAATCTGCTGTTATCCAGTGCATCAACCAGCCTGCTGCCTCCCCTGAGGTTCAGCAGGCTGCCATCCAGGTCTTCAGACTGACACCTATCCCCAATGAGGTAGACTGCTCCCAAATAATTTCTGGTTGCTTCTTCATTGTCTGTGACAAATCTAATCATTTTGTATAATTGTTTCACAGGATAGATCAGTGCTCATGCAGGTGATCATGGACAAAGATGCTCTAGTGCAGAAACGCATTGCTGCTTACCTCATTCTGATGAAGGATCCCCAGCCTGCAGAACTGGCTCAGTTGGCTAAAGCTCTCCCTGATATAAAAAATCTGCAGGTCAAGAGCTTTTTCACATCTTATATCGGCAACATTCTGAGCTCTGTTGTTCCAGAAACCAAAGAGTAAGTAAAAAGCTGGGAAGAAATCTCGAAAGATGGTTAAACATATTGTGTTTAAGAGAACTTGTTTGAGTTTCTTCAGTAGAGACTTAAAGTAAAATATAAAGTAAAAATATAACATTTTACAAAAGGTGTAAAAAATGTAAAAGATGTAAAAAAAAGTGGTTTACATGTGGCTTACATGTCCCCTTTTTTCGCAGATTGAGACAGAGAATTCTTGATGCCCTTCAAGGCAATGAGGTTGAAAATGTCATGGATCCCACAAAGTTCTCTCGTAACTACAAGATTGGCTCTCTGGAAGGAAACATGATCTTTGAGAAAGAAAACACACTGCCCAAGGAGGTCATGCTTGAAATGACCCTGAATGCTTTTGGATATGACATTGACATATTTGAGGCACGTATTTTTTTGGAAGCAGTTAATTTTTTCCCAGCTCTGGTCCATGATGCTGACTTGCTCTGCACATTTTAGTGTTTCTCATACTATTAACGCACTCCAGCTAATTAACAAGCCTATATTTTAGAAGTGGGTGCATAAGGGGCATTGGTGGCCTAGTGGTTAGGGAGTCGGCTACAGGATTGGAAGATTGTGGGTTCAAACCCCTTACCAGTAGGTGGCCCTGAAGTACCCTTGAGCAAGGTACCATCCCTGTCACTGCTGTGACCTTGCAATGACAAGAATAGTCACTTTCACTTTAAGAGCAGAGAAAACACTGACATGTGCAGGACAGAGGCTTGGAACTATAAGTATATATGAAATATAAGTATTTCATTTTTGCCATATATTTTTTACTTTCTTATTAATTATAGGTTGGTGTGGAGGGAAAGGGATTTGAACCAACGGTTGAGGCTTTGTTTGGTCCTAATGGTTTCTTTCCAAACACCATGTTGAAGACCATTTACTATGCTACTAACACGATGCCGTCTCAGATTAATGATGTTCTAAAGAATATAATCCCAGCCTTGAGGAATGACAGAAAAAAGAGACAGGTACTACACATGACAAAGACCTCTATTTCCAAAGGTCTTAGATCCAACCCTAGCCAAATGTCGAATGCTGATGTTTGTGTTGCAATATGTTTGAGACTTTAAAGATTTTTGTTCTTGTTCTTCATCTCTGCTAATTTCCTCAGAAACAGTTTTGTGGCTGATTCTTAATGGATCTTTACTTTTTTAGGCCTGCCAAAGTATAGTAAAAGAAATTAGCCAAAATGTTGAGAAGCTGATCAAGGATCTTAAGGCCCAAGATACTCCTGAAGCCATGCTCTACCTTAGGCTGCTTGGTGCTGAGCTTGGCTATCTTAAAATGAAAGATATACAAGACCTGGCCTTCTCTGTATCGAAAGTGGTTGAAAATCTCCTGAAGATGTTCCCCACAGAGGTGAGTATACTTTAACAGATCAAACTTTCACATATGAGACCACTAAGCAAAAAACGTTCAGTCAGTAACAGAAAAGGAACTTTGGAACAACTATGGAAATGCATATCTGTATTATACATTGCATATATTAATATAAATTATGGAGTAATTGGCTAGATATTCATGACTAGTATATAAAACAATACAAATGTCGAACGTGTCAAATAAAAACACATAAACAAGAAAATGAATGAGAATGAATGAGAAAATGAGAATGACACCCTTAACAGAATAAACGGTCTTTTATGTAAATGTAGATGCATTTATTTATTTGTTAGAATATTTCAATAGATTTGTTTAGATGATGATAAACAGTTTATTCAACGGAATTTATTTGCCACTTTGAACTTTTCTCTACCTAATGCAGTTCATCAAGGGCATCTTCTCAAGCACAGACAATGAACTTTTCCTTCATTACATCTTTATGGATAATGAGTTCTACCTTCCTACCGGTCCTGGTGTCCCGCTGAGGGTTGCTCTGTCTGGTACCTTTGCACCTGGTATCAAAGGAGGACTAAAAATGGCTCGGGACATGGTAAATTAATTATAATAATATTTAAACTTTTTTTTTTTTTACTTAATAGTGCTATATCAACATTTGACTTGAACCCCGATGCAACTATCATTTCAAACTCTGCCTTTTATGTTGTTGACAGAGTGAGATTGCTTTTGTGCCATCTGTGGGCATTGAGTTTGTGACTGAAATTGGTGCTCACCTCCCAGACTATGTTAATTCTGGTCTGGAGATGCACACCAGCATCTACAGCGACAGAGGTCTTAGAGCTAAAGTGGCCTTGACTCCAAGCCAGATCAAACTGACCATCCCTGCTCCTGAGAGTCCACATACGCTCATCAGTTTTACGTGAGATTTGAACTTTTTGAGATATTTGTGGGGTTTTTTTTTCTAAATCACTTTCTTGATACCAGACCATATCTAATAGATGATAAGAAACATATATCAGCAACAACTATTACATTGTTATTTGTTTTTTTTGTGTTTGTTTCTGTACAGCAACACGTTGTTGTCTGTTACTGGTGATGAGATCAAGTCTGTTCCTAACATGGAGCAGCCTGTTGAAGTAGATAACTGCACACCTTTCTTCCCTGGACTGATGCGTTGCAGTTACCTGTCTTACTCAGATGCCAAGTCTAATGATGCCTCCCCATACTTCCCCCTCTCTGGAAAAATCAAGTAAGCATGCACAGGAGAGTTATAATGACTTTATAGGCCCATTTTTAGGGCTCATATCCTATATTGTCTTTTTATTAAATTTTTTTCTCCTATTTTCTACATACATGATATATGTGTGGACTACCAAAACCTTTCTTTCACACAAACCTTTCTTTCAAACAATTCACTTTTCCAAGGCCGTTTCCTTTTAATTATTTTATTTCAAATTTTCCTTTTAATTAAAGAAGTTGCTTTTCTGAATGTGGATTTAAGCCTTATGTAAGTAAATTAGAGTTTTAGATGATAATGCTTTTTTTATTACTAAAAATGTCATTACTGTATTTTTTTGTATTATCTTTTGTTTTTTCCATTAATGGGCTTTTTTAATACTGGACATACTGTTTACCTTTGAATAATAAGCTTTTTCTCTGTCTAGATATTTGTTTGACGTGCGTCCCACTGGTGATGTCTCTGAGTACACGGCCACCATGAAGTATGAGTATGAGGACATGGTCGACATATTCACAGTTGATTTGAAAGCTGAGGGTAAGGCAAATATAATTATTAAACTTGCATTTAACTAAATATTAAGCCATTATTTGTAAAATTCCATCATTTTAACTTTACCTACTCTAGGAACAACCAATGAGGCCACAGCTAAGGTGATGTTTGACAGAAAGGAATACAGTGTTTCTGCTAGTCTCCAGACACCTGAAAACCTCAATGTTGGATTTACAATTAAAACCGCTGACCCAAGCCCTAAAGTCAAAGGCTCACGTTCTATCATGATTGATTTCCTCAACAACAATGTACCCCAAGCTTCCTTGGTTGCTCTGACTAAGTATGTGTAATAACAGCTGAACTTAGAATGATTACTTCCTGCTACAACATATCCATCATGTATAATTTTTGTCACTCCTCAAACTAAACTCTTCTCTTCCAGAATCGATGCATTAAAAGAAGCCACACTGCAGGTTCAGCTACTTGTCCCATCTCTTGAGGCTGATGCAAAAATGACTGCTAATCTGAAACTTGATGAGGATCTGACACTGGAGCTTGAAAGCGATGTGAAGTTCTTTGAGACCTCTTCTGTGCAGGAACTTACTCTAAAATACAGTATGTATTATTATCTACAGCATATGCATTATTTTGAGCACTATTATTGACTGAAATTCTTTCACTCTGAAAAGGTGTATCATTTGTTGTAGTGCTGTAGCTTCATGATTAGGGCCGACTACATTTTTAAATCTTCACTGCTGTAGGCCAATAGTGTACTACTCCAGTGGGGAGGAGGATCACCTTAATACACCTTTAGTGTTTTAGATATATTGTCCCCAATGGCCTTGAAAACCAGCCACTGCTATCCATGAAACTATCAAATTTTATTGTTTTAGGCAATGAAAAAATTGAAGCTGAGATTAAGTCAGATGTCAGCTCTGAAACCAAGAACATTGTTCCTGAATTTGACAAAATCAAAGCACAAATTAGTGACCTCCTCGATCAAAAAATTGGCCAGACTGAAATGAAGGTCCGTGATGTCTTAATGTCATCTGTGAAGGTAAGAAGAAAATGGCTTCTTCTTGAATTAGTTAAAAATGAGAAAAAATATATACATATATCGTACCATTTAGATAGTGTTATTTGCAAAATGATTTATTTAAATGGGTTACTTAATATTAAGGCTTTTGTGTTAATTGAGACATAAAGACCAAAACAGATCTATTAATAATGTATAAAAGTACTTAAAGGAGTTAAAATCTGAATGCATCGAAATGTGACAAAACATCCAAACTAAGCCATGCTTTCTGAAACTTTCCAGGCCACAAATAGTTACCTTGAAGCTTCTAATATCCCATTTGTGGAAGAACTTAGGATCCCTGCTTTTCCCGAGATTGATTTACCTGAGAGGCTGTTTTTTAAAATGTAAGTGAGTCACATATTCTTTCAATATTTTATACAAACTGAGTAATTGGTGCAATCTATTAACCTTTCGAGTGTGGGCAAAATACACTACTGTTTTAATAGCAATACTGATTTTCTTTTAACAGAGAGGCCGAAGCCAGTTACCACTTTGGCAAGCAATACTATACATACACTGTACCAATACTTCTTGGAGGAAAATCATCTAAGGATTTCAACTTCCCACCCGCTCTCACCACACCAAACTTGGCAGTGCCTCAGCTTGGTATAGAGGTTGCCTCCTTTAGAGTTCCTCTTCCTGAAATACTGGTACCAGAATCCCTAACTGTATCTCTGCCCATTCTGGGAATGGCAGAAGTATCTGGTAAGCTTAGCAGCAATTTTTATAACATGGAAGCATCTGCATCTGCTGGTAGAGAGCCTGATGAGCAGCAAAGCTATTCTGCTATGGTTGAAGTTAGAGGAACAAGCCCTGTAGACATCCTTTCTCTCACAGTTGAAGGTAAGAATGTAATGTTTCTATTCATCAGTAGTTGCAGAGTGTACTCTGTAGTTAGCTAGCCAACTTG
Source organism: Hepsetus odoe (assembly GCA_017165825.1). Taxonomy (NCBI): domain Eukaryota; kingdom Metazoa; phylum Chordata; class Actinopteri; order Characiformes; family Hepsetidae; genus Hepsetus; species Hepsetus odoe. The sequence continues at coordinate 21,487,876 of CM029370.1, read as the reverse complement.
ACTGATTAGTTTAATTAAATACATCTAATTTTTCACAGGATCGGCTTTGCTTTCTGGGACATCAAGTGATACTCTTAAGGCAGAGGTGAACACTGCTTTCAAGCACAAGTTTATTGATGCCAGAGCCAACATTGTTGAGGAAATAAAAATGAAGGAGATCAGCATAAAATCAAGCAGCACAATTGAAGCAAAGAGCCCCTTTGGTCTGAAGATTTCTCTAGAGCATACAGGTCAAGCTGGAATCAATACAGAAGAAATCTCTGGGGATAGCGACTTTAAGGGATACTTTCAAACAGGTCCCTTGTATGGTGATGCCAGTCTCAAGCAGTCACTTGTTCTTCTTCCATTCAAACCAGAGGCAAGAATTGATTCTTCATTAAAAATAGACTCCACTCCTCTTGCGGTTCAGAACACCATTGAAGCAAGCTATGTTAATGGAGAGCTTTCAGTTCAATCAAATACAAATGCTTTTGGAGACTTGCTGACACACACTGCTGAAGTCACTTTTAAACAATCCAGGTTTGCTGGAAAATCAGACATTAAGGCAATGGCTATGGGCCTGAATGTTCAAAACATTGCTGAAGCAAGCGTTAGCACTGAAGATGTCAACATCAAGATCCAAACCACAACTGACCTTTATGAAGATCATATCAAATCCCTGTTCATTGCAACTCTGGATGGAAATGGTCTTTCTGTAAACAATAGTGCTAATGTCAAGCTGTCTAAACACACAGCTACCCATAATGCCAGACTGACCCTGAACAAATATGGCCTTGCTACTAGTGGAACCACTGACCTGAACAGTCCCCTGGTATTGAAGAATACATTCAAGGGCATCCTTGATCCCTCAAAGGCGTCATTATCAGTTGACACAAAGGGTGAATTTGTTCAGATGCTTCTGAGCAATTCCATCTCCATGTCTGCTTCTACATCTTTGGTAAATTTAGCTTGTAAATCTGAAGGTAAATTCGCTCGAGATTTATGGTACACCAGCGATATCTCTCTCCAGGCTGAACCTTACTCTGCTGTTGTGAATCTTAACAACAACCTGAAGATTCTTCCCATCAGAATTAACAATGAAGCTACATTCAAAGCAGCACCCTACAAAGCAGATCTTACTGGTATTTTAAAACTTGCCATTTTTGCAGAGGAGCTGAATCATAACTATGAGATCAGGTATGCAGATCTGACCGCAACAGCTAAGTGCAAAACCACTGGAAAACTTCTTGGTGCTCACATGAGCCACGACTCTGAAATAGAGATTGCTGGACTCGGTGTCCAAATCAGGAACACTGCCAAATTAAATTCCCAACCTGTTCGCTTTGAAACAATGCTTCATGCTGCAGCTGCTCCTTTCAGCTTCAACCTTAATGCCCTTGCTAATGGAGATGGACGATTGAATCTGTTTGGAAAACAGAGTGCTCAGGTTTACACCAAGTTACTGGTGAAAGCAGAGCCACTTGCCCTTGCACATACACATGAATGTAGGTTCTCAACTAAACATGAATTAATCAACGGTGTCACTATTGAGACTAACCTTGATCATAAGGTTGACACATTGCTGACGCCTTCTGAGCAAACAACTACAGTGAGAATGAAGTCAAAGATAAACAACAATGAAATCAGCCAAGATGTCAGTGCATATAACAACCATCAAAGGACTGGACTGGAAATATCTGGATTATTAAGGACCCATGAGTACCAAGATGTTTCATTATCTGGTTTTGTAAAATATGATAAAAACACAGAGAGCCATGTCATTAACCTGCCATTTTTTGAGAGTCTTCCTGCAGTCTTGGAAAAAATCAAAATGACAGTTTTAACCATGGCTGAGGCCTTGCAAAATTACATAAAGAGAGAAGACTTTGCAGTCAAGATACAAACCCTTCTACAGCAGATTAGTGACTTTGTGACTGACCTGAACCTTGAAGAAAGAGCCATCCAACTTAAAAATGGCCTGATTGCATTTGCTCAGGAATGTCCCATCTCTGTTGAGAATTTGAAGAAACTGAGGAGTGCTGTTCAGAAGACCATATCTGAGTTTGACACTTACGTCAGTGAAGTGGAGAGAATTGTGAAGGAAATAATTGAAAATGGTGCTCCAGATATTCAAAAGCTAACTGAAAAACTTGCTTCACTTACTGAGGAATATGACATCAGTGGTATGCTCCTTGCTTTTATTGAAACCATTGAAGATATGATTAAACAGATTGACATGAAGAAGCTGAAAGACAGCGGCATGGCCTTCTTGTATGACCTTGATGAACAATATTCTATCAAAGCTGTTTTAGAGCAGTGTGTGAGTGACCTTAAGGAATTTATTACAAATTTTGATGAGACCAGGTTTGTTGAAGATATGAAGAACTTTATTATCTCAATCAATATTCAGGGTTACACTGAGCATATCATGGGCAAAATCCCCACAGAAGAAATGAAGAAAATTGCGGAAAAACTAAAGTCATTGACTGCTGAATTAGATATTCTTGGCAAATGTAAAGCCATCTACAGCAACATGAGAGAAATTCTCGTGCAATTTGAGGTTGATAGACGGATTGAAGAATTTCTGAACAAGGTTGTGGACCTCATCAAGCAGTTCAGGATGGATCAAACAGTCCAAGACTTGGCTAACAGTCTGAAATCCATTCAGGTCTCAAACATGTTGGATGAAGCCCTCACCTATCTGAAGAAAACTGAGATAAAAGACATAATTGATTATCTTAACACTTACCTTGATACCTTCATCAAAAGAATTAAATCATTTGATTATAATGCATTTGTTGATGAGGCCAATCAGAAAATCAGAGCCCACATAACCAGACTTAATAACCTTATTGTCTCACTTGAGCTTCCAGAGAAACTAGAGGCAGCTAGAGAATTTATTAACTACGCCCTCTCATCTGTCTCTTCATTTTTGGAAGAGCTGAGAGCAGTCAAATTTTCTGATGTTAAAAAAACATTGAAAGATATAATTGACCGAGTTGCTCTCAATGACATTAAGACCTTTGCAGAGACATTCAAACAGAAAATGTCTGACATGGACTTCAGAGGACAAATTCTTCAGGCTTTGGAGTATGTGAGTAATATCTATACCAAGGTCTTGACTGTTGTCACTGATTCATTTAATGTCATTGTTCAGATGGCTAAGAACTTCCTTGGTGATCAACCAATTTTCAATGAGCTGAAGCAAATCACTGAAGGAGTTCTCAACAGCCTAAAGACAGCTGAGCTTGAGTTTCCATCTTTCACTGTTCCACTTACTGACCTAGTTCTGCCCTCCATGAAAATCAGTTTGGACCAGCTTCAAGAGATTGAGCTCCCAGCACAGTTTGAAGCTCCACAGTTCACCATTCTAGGAATCTACACTGTGCCAGCAACTACTCTCCAGTATGATGATATTAAACAGAGGCTCGTAGAGCTCATTGATTTTATTATCAGCTTTGACTTTGAAAGGCTCTTCAATAATGCTTATTTCGATGAAATCACTGTCAACTACTTGCCTGACTTTTCAACCATCAGACTACCTGAGATTACTATTTCAGATATTTCCTTCCCTACTATCCCCAAATTAGATGACAAATACACCATTAGCATTCCCCTTAAAATTCCTGAGTTCCAGCTGCCTAAAATTCCTAGTGCCGTGCTAGTGCCTGCATTTGGAAGGCTCTATAGTGAGATCAAACTTGACTGCCCCATTTACACCCTCAAGACCAATGCTGAAATTCAGAATTCCACTGGCAATGAACAAATGCATCAGTTTACAGCATTTTTAACTTCTATGGGTACCTCTCCCAAATATCCAGTTCTCAACTATAATCTGGATTCTACAGCCCGAATTGGTATGCCAAGAATGAGTCGTCTAATTATTGCACAGACCCTTAAGATCATACATAGTGCTCTTACTGTTGAACACCAGGCGTCAGTGACTTTCTATGGTCTCTCTGTCCAAGCCACTGCCCAAACAACAATGAAGGTGGATACCACGCCATTCAAGGCAGGCATTGTCAACAAAGCCTTCTTTGCAGTGGAAAGTGGAATGTCAGCTAGTCTTGATACAACTTACAATCACCAATTGGACATCCCCTTCCTCTCCTTTACAAGTAAACCAGCTGTGACCCTGAAAGGTGTTGCTCTACAGAAAGGCACAACCATCACTGTGACAACTGAATTTGCAGGCACTGACAAGATAACTGTCTCTGACATTTCTGATGAAATTGCCTACAAGAGTAACCTGCACTATGCTATGGATCTAAAAAGCATAAAATTCACCCTCATTGAAGAAGCTATCAGTGCCAGCGTGATGGTTAAGGACTCATTTAACATCAGTGCTGTTGCCCTAAGCCACATTGACTTCAGTGGCCGAATTGAGACAAAATCTCCACACATCAAGAACAGTTTGGCAGTTGCATCTGGAAGGGCTCACTTGAGAGATATGAAGGTGGAGATGGAAGCAAGACATGACACAGAACTTGTTGGACCTGTAACTGGAACCCTATCCAATTCCTTGAACATCATGATGCGTCCGATTGAGGTGGTCATTGATTTCCAGAACAAGGGTAATACCAAAGCCAGTCTTGTAAAATCATTATCTGCTAAGATTGATCTTCAGAATGACTATTCTGTAATTATCAACACCAAAAAGCAGCGTATTAATACATTAGCACTGGTGCGCTTTAACCAATACAAATATGGCTATAACTTCACAGCTGACAACAACAAAGCTGAAACAGGAATTTATGCTGCCATAAATGGTGAAACAGACCTTGAGTTTTTAGCTGTTCCTATTAGCACTCCAGAAATTATTGTGCCAGTCTTTGATTTTAAGGTCCCAGCCATTAATGATTTCAACCTTTATGAGCATAGTGGCCTTAAGCACCTGCTGCCAACCACTAAACAGGCTATTGATATTGATGGCAAAATTGTCTACCAAAAGAGTAGATTTCCCCCAATAATTGATCTTGGCCTCATCAGTGTTCCTGCTATAGGCAACTTAAATTCTGAAATGTCTTTCAAGTCCTCAATTTTCAACTTAAATGCAAATGCTGGAATACATGGAGATGATGATTTTGTCATCCGCATCGCTGCTACCTCCACTTCCGTGTATGAATCCCTGAAGGCAAAGCTTGAAGGAACTAGCAGCCTAACCTTAAAAAGAGGATTGAAACTGGCCACTGCTTTATCTATGGAGAATGCTCTCATCAATGGAAACCATGACAGCGCCATGACCCTGAACACAGATACCATGGAGGCTGCAGTAACTGTGAATACAATTGCACAGATGGACCTGCCCATCCTTACCATTAATGTTAAACACAAAGTGAGTGCAGACACCAAGTCCAACCCAAGTGCGGCATCAACACTGAACATCGAATACACATTTGACCTTCCAGTTATCAAGGCTGTTGGTAGTGGCGATGCTGAGCACATCATTAAGCTTGATGCAACCCCAACCCATTTTTCTGTTGAGTCTAATACAAAGGGCATGATTGATGGAACGCTTCTTGAGACTGGCATTATAAAGGGAGATTTGGACAATGAAGCAAGCCTCTACATGAATGATGAACTACTGCGTTCCAAACTGAAGACTATTGGTAACATAAATGTTAATTATGCAGATCTTAAGGTAAAGTTTGACATTAATGAAAATCTGGACTCGGAGGCAGCAATTACCCGTGTGTACACAGTTTTCAATATTGTCTCCAACAATGAAATCAACATTGCAGCCCTCAACACAAAGGGAAAACATGTTGCAAAAGCCATTATTGACTTGGCACCAATGGAGTCTCTAAATGCTAATGTGGAATTTGACCTGTCTCAGTCAAGCACCTTTGGTGATCTCAGCTTCCAAAAGAAGACACTTGTGGACCTTGCTCCTGTCAAGCAAACTATTTCCTGTAACACTGAAATGATCTCTCCTGTATACACCACAAGACATAATATAGAACTGGAAAGTGATGCTCTTCAAAGTGTCTTCAAAGTGTCTCTTAAGTCCTCGGCCCAATCTCCTATTGTGCTCCTGAGATATCGTCTGGACAGTGAGTATTTACTATGATGATTAATCCAGTTGTTTACTTTTGTATGTTTCAACTGATATGATCTAAAACTCGAAGCACAATTTCCTAACCTCAAACCAAACCAACTTAATATTTACAAAATTAAAAGCACAAAAAGATCAATCATATGTTAAACTTATGAATCTAAGCCTCATTTAAAAAAAATAATAATCAATAATTGAACATAGCTTTGGAAATGGTGCATTGAGTGCAATGTATTTTTAAGTGATGAGATTATAATTTGTCCTTTGATTTGCAATAGGTTATGTCACTGCAGAGGAGAAAGATGTTTTCAGTGTAACAGCTAAGGCATCCTTGGAACATAACGATTTCATCATTGACTTCATGAATGTAATGCAATGTAATGGACTTTTTCAATGTTTATTAAGGTAAAGAGGAGCTTTATTTTTCTAAGTTTAAGAAAATTCTAATTAAACACCATAGTGGTGCAGTGGTTAGCACTATCACCTCAAAATGAGAAGGTTCTGGGTTCAATTCTCAGACAGCAAATCTGGGTCCATTCTGTGGGGTGTTTGCATTCTCTTCATATTCCTGTTCACAGTCTATAGCACCCCTAGTCAGAATAACCTTTATGTATGATACTTTATGTATGATACTAATTGTTTTAATTTTTAACAACTAATTCTCATAACGTAAAGGTTCACTGAATAATCCTTAAATTGATCTAGAACGTCTATATTGTGTGATGGTTCTTCAAAGCTTAAAATGTTTATTACCCTTTCAAGTCTCATTTTAAACCATGCTTCTTGATGGAAACAAGTTGTTATTGTATGGCATATTTTAGAAACCTTTTTAAAGAGTGATGCATACTATGTTCTTCAGTTTGACAATATAAAGATGTTATTATACATTGTCATTTTTTTTTGTTTGTTTTAGGGAGCCTAGCCATACCCTGAACCTCGACTTCTCCAGTTCAACTTTCCCTGACGTGAACATCCGTTATACTGCAAGTGAATATATTGTGAAGGCATCTGTTTTTACACCATCTGCTGGCTTCCTTGGCTTTGAACTCATTGGCAACTTTCCATCTGATATCAACACACGTCTCTATAGCCGCTATACAGTTAGTAACTTTCAAAATTCCGTGCTGTTAATCATATGATTTATTTATATATTGTTGCACTCACTGTAGTTTTCTTTTGCAGTCTGCTCCTGAAAATGATATTGACATTTTTACTATGAAGCTGGCTGCAGCAAGAGATGAAAACGTCCATCTCCAGGCAGCTTACAACCTGGAGGCACCCAAAGAGATGATCCAGGGCTTGAAGGCGAGGTTGCCTGACATGACCCTAGCCATTTCAAAATTTGGTGAATATTATGGCATTTGTGGTGCTATGAAAAAACTGAAGACAACAGTTGTCACTGCCCTTGACAAAGCCTTCAGTACTGCTTCCAGTCATGCTCCTGACCTCAGTCAGCTGTCTGTTCTCTTCAGAAATGTTGTTGTTCAATACCAGAAGGCCATTCAGAGTCTTCTTAATGCTGCAGTCACATTTCTGAGGGAAACTCAGATCAAACTTCCTGGTATAGGAGAAACAACTCTACCTGAGATCTGCAAAAAAATCAAGCGCAATGTTGTTTTGGTGTTTGAACAGATCATCACAGCAGTCTCTGACAATCTAGATGCTTACCTTGCTCATATTATTAAATCCATTAGCACAGTGCAGATTACCCTGCCTTCTGGTGAAGTCAAAACTGTAGATCAGATTTTTGATTATGTGAGGAGCACCCTGAGGAGTCTGCTGACTCAAGCACTAAAAACCTTGAGGCAAATGGAGACTCTTGACATGATTCTCGAGAACCTTGATTACACTCTCCAGGAGGTTGTTGAAAAGACACAGGATTTCGTTGATAACATCAGATCTGACTTTCTTGATGTTGTTGCTTTGTACATCAACAAATACTACATTTATTTGATCGCCTACATCAAGGAACTGATTGAGCAGGCTGAAGCTTTGCTGACCATTCAGCAGTTCCATTCTATGCTTGATTCAAATTTAGTAAGGCTAAATGAGCTCACAGACATAGTCTATGAAATGTTTCCAGCAGAGCCTGGTGCCCTAGTTAAAGTTCAGGGTGGAAGGCTCGAAATTGAGCTTCCCTTCCACTGGTAAGACGGTCACTCTGAACAAACCTAGCAAATGAAACACTACCACCTGTTGAGGTTTCTAAGTGATGGGTAAATGAAAAGGACAATTAACTTTTATCCAGCATGTATTTAAAACAATCAGCGCTATCTTGCACACTTCATGAATATGCCAGAGTTTTATTCTGTTTGCGTAAAAATGACAACTCATATATCTTCAAAATGCAAATCTTTATTGTTTCCCTCATGTTGAAATGCAATAAAGACAATAAAGACCATGTATTGTGTAGTGGTGTGAATTATCACTTGGTTTTTTGCACGCATTGCAGATTGATGCACCCTAAATTTAAATAATTGAACACTTTCTGTCTTACACATACAGAAAGGTTGACTCAATCGCTGAATAAGATGCTTTTTCCAAATGCTCAAAAAAAATTTATTGTTCTTGAGGAGTAGAAATATGAAATGAAGACCGTTTAAACATATGTATACACACTAACAGAGCAGTGTTCAGTGGAAACCTATGAAGGTATTAAAGCCAAAGTGAAAACAGGATGGCACAGTGGGGAGAGCTGTGGGCTTGCTGCGAGAAGGTCCTGGGTTTGATACCCAGGTGGAGTTTGCATGTGCCTCAGGTGCTCCAGTTTCCTCCCACTGCTGTGTGTGTGTCTGCTCTGCGATGGACTGGCAACCTGCCCAGCGTGCTCCCCCTAGGATAGCCTACAGGACCCTAACCTGGACAAGTGGCTATGAAAATGAGTGAGTGCATCGATGGCTGACGTGCACTTAGAAAAAGCACCTGACCCCACAACCTACACCCCCACATATCTGGGCGTTATGAAATACAGCAGTCGGTGTAGCAAATAGAACAGTTTGCGTCCCAAACTGCATACAACCACACTACAAAGCACGTAAACAAAGTTCAAAACCGCTAGGAATGCACTCAGTAGTGTAGCTGGTGATTTTAGGAATACGCCACGTTGCTTAAAAGTTCAGATCAAATCATTACAAATGATGTTATTAATACAACAGAAAATGTTTCCGTGCTTCACAATTAATAACTGCTGGTATTCTGGTAATTCTGCGAACACAAAGTCCAAGTCGCTGAACTTTTTCTGTTAAAAGTCCCTCACATTCTGAAAATATTAAATATTATTATACACATAAAAATCTGTATTTTTCGAAACTTATTGATACGGTTTTTAGAGACTTGTTGATACGTTTGATGGAAACGTAAACGGGGATATAAAAGCGATACGGCGTCAAAACGTTAAACTCGCTGCGTGCTGTGTCAGAGCGTCGCCGTCACGTGACCATATTTGAATTTAGCCCTCGAAGCTTCTGCTTGTTACAGATTGTCTGGAGTTGGAGTTGAAGGACGATTCCTACTTAAAGGTGCATAAAATATCCAAAACAGAGGACACCGCCGTGGACGTGAGTAGCATAACATGAATACAACAATGTAACATTTCATTAACTTTCATTAAGTCTCTGAGAAGCGGTTGCTAACGTTATATCACAGTCAGACTAGAGAGTGGAGTTTATTTGGTGTGAAAGGCGTTAACGTGGGGACTTGAGTCACTTTTGTAACCAGGAAGACTAATGTGTGTTTGCTTGTGTGCATCTAAGCTAATTTAGTTCATTTGTTAGTGTAGAAACCACTACAAAACCTCATCTGTGAACCCAAACCAGTGTCGTAGACGTCACTGCTCACGTTTCAGTTTATGACTCAAATCCTGGCACCATAACTGATCCATGTTTTTAGAAATGGGCCTTTTCTCCACAGGTTTTTTAGAACATTTCCTAAATCTGAGATGAGAAGACTGAGCTGTGGTTGAACCCCTGTGTTTCTAATTGTGTTACATCAACAGCAGTGTGGGAAAACAACCCTGATCCTCTTTTTAGGGAGTTACTTTACTGTTTTATTGATGCCAAAATTTTTTTAATATGCCCGGATGTGCTTTAGCTTCCCGTTCATCCCCATGGAGAAAGTGCTGTCATCATCAGGAGGTGGACCTCAAGTTCAGGAAGAGCAGCCTGGCAATGTCCAGAGTATGTACTGTAAGGAGCTTGTGTTGGGAGACGGCACAGAATTCTCCTTCGAAGAGTTGCGTGCTCAGCGCTATTTTAAACAGTTGAATGGTGAGTCAGAGAAGCATTTTTACAGAAAACTTCTATCTGTTAATGTATCATCAAAAAGAAGTAGTCAGGTCGGTCTTATTGTCATTTCAACCACATGCAGTACGCAGTGCAATGAGACAAAGATGCTCCATCGTGGCGCAGCAACTGTCAGCATGAATGGAACAATAAAATAGCATAAAAGTGAAATAATGTTGTGTACATTACACTTTGAAATTACACTTTCTTTTTCCTGATACGCTCATGTTGGAAATGGATTTGTTACAAGAAAATGTGTGTCCTTTCCTTTTTTTATATCATCAAGAAAAAGTCTTGCACTTGAACAAAGTGAAACACGAACTGAAGGTTCAGATTGAGCAGAAACAGAAACTTATTCAAGGCAGAAATGGAACTGTCCCGAATCAGGTAAGTGATTTATGTCTATTCTCAAGTTAAGAATTTCCTCTCTTGCCTTTTTCTTTTAAATGGGTCCATGAAATCCAGTGTTTTTTTTTGTTTGCCTCTAATGTGTCATTAAAAATCATAATTTATTATTGAGTGCTGGTAAGGTGTTTTTATTATGTTTTAAAATATGTTGTGGATTTCTTAATGATTGTATTTTGCTTCTGAGGTCATCTGACCTTTGTCATTTTCTTGACTATGCAGCAACTTGAGGAGCCACAGATTTCCTCTCAGATGTGTGAAGTTAGCTGTGCTCCTGTTACTCCTATGGAGACAGCTTCATTTAAAATTCCTAGCAATCTAGAAGTGTCCAACAGCTCTGCGATGAGGTAAGTTTTAATTTTTAATTTCTGAGTTACTCAACTTGTTATGGTATTCTAAGAATATCTATCTTTTTTCTTTTCTTTAGAAAGGAAGACCTTGGACAAGGTCAGTTAAGTGCATACATCTGTTACCCGTTTTCTGTATTTTTACATTGATGATGCAGTTTATCAGACTTGTTATTGAACATTTACTCAGTTTAAAAAAAGAAAAGTAAACCTCAGTTAACGGAAAATGAGTGACTGATCAAGTGTTATGTTTAATCTTTTTTTTTTTTTTAAGCAAATGTAATTAAAGTACAATGAAAACTTGAAAAAAGAAAAAAATCTCCAGATAAGTCATATAATGAATACCTTTTTCTAAATATGTTTAATACCAAATAAATATCTAACCAGCACATAACAGTACAGGAAAAAGCATATGGTTATTTTAAAAATGTAACGTAAAAGAAACTTGGTCTTTATACTGTTAAAGCCTAAAAACTAAAAAAAAAAAAAAATAGCATTAATTTGATGTCTGAATGGACTGATTCCTGTAGAAAGCATTCACCACTAAAGGTATGAATCATAATTACCAAATCACCAGTCTCCTAAAGTGAGAATGCTGTCTGAAGTTATAACAATCTTTCTGCTTTTGCCCTTTAGGTAGAAGTGCCCTTAAACAGAGCCCTTCTAAGGCATCAAATACTTTTCCTGTACATGATCAGGTGACAAATGCAAGGTGTGTTTTGATTAGTTGTGCAGATCAGGGACGGGCAGTATATCTAATTATAACAACGTAATGGTTCAAGACACTTTTCATTGCTGTAAGAGTTAAAATATGTAGCTTCTCTGAGATCTCATTAGTCAAAACGCCCTGGTGTGCTCAAAATATTTAATTTATTAATGTCATATTGTCAACCTCAAGTGCAGATACAGTACTGTGCAAAAGTTTTAGGCAGGTGTGAAAAAAATACTGTAAACAAAGAATGCTTTCAGAAATATAAATAATGATTGTTTATTTTTACCAATTTACAAAATGCAAAGTGAGCGAACAAAAGAAAAATCTGAATCAAATCAATATTTGGTGTTACTACCTTTTGCCTTCAAACCAGCATCAATTCTTCTAGGTACACTTGCACAAAGTCAGGGATTGATGATCATCAGTGTCGCACGGAGGTTGAAACACCGTCATGTTTGGAAAAACCTACCAGCAGAGTTCCTTCAAAAACTGTGCAAGTGTACCTAGAAGAATTGATGTTGTTTGAAGGTAAAAGGGTGGTCCCACCAAATATTGATTTGATTTAGATTTCTCTTGTTCATTCACTGCATTTTTGATTGACTGCATTGATTGATGAAAATAAATGAACACTTCCATTTTTGAAAGCATTCTTTGTTTACAGCATTTTTTCACACCTGCCTAAAACTTTTGCACAGTACTGTATATTGTTTTCTTCTGCAAATTGAAACCTTCATAAACATTTTTCTTCTCTTGCCTTAAGGTCCTTCACAGTAAACCATAAATCTTTAAAGCTGCCCACATCCATTTTGAAAGCCAGGAAATCTGCATCAGAATGTCCCAATGATAAAGTAATTCCACTTACATACATATATACATAATATATATATATATATATATATAGTATATATATATAGTATATATATATATATATATATATATATATATATATATATATATATATATATATATATATATATATATAAAATAATAGTATTTTCAAATGATAAATATAATCATGTGAAGATCATTGTTTTCACTAATGTTTGATTTCTAATCAGGATGCCTCCATCTCACGGTCTGAGGAAGCTATCATCAATGGCCACTGGAATAAGACTGTTTGCAGAAGCCCAGATGACACCTGTTGACTTTGTCCACGCTGCTCATCTCACCTCTACTCCTTTTGGAGGACCAGTAAGGCAAGACCCCTTGAAAGGAGGCCTAATGGAAGAGCGTGAAGTTCTCAACAAAACTGCCTCTGTAATCTTCAAAGAGCCTAAGGTTGATGCCATAGTAGAGACTAAGAAGCTAAGGTACTTTTTGTCAGTTTATCAGAAGAGCTGTGTTAAATATGACAATAACAAACCTGTTCAATTTTAGCAAAAGCATTTACAAAATGTTTTGTGTAGATGTGAAAAAAAATTGCAATTAAGATGTTTAATTAAAATAAAAAATTTTTAAAGTGTTGAAGGTCAAGGGTTGTGAGCCAAAACAGAAAAAAAAAATCTAATAACATATTAACGGTTCTTTTGCTGCATTAGAATAATTTTTTATGATCTGAGATTAGATTTTACTGTGCTGCTTTTAATCTTCAGTCCAATTCAAGAAATCAGTCAAGAGTGGGGACATAGCACCTTTGCCCACATCTCTTCTGTGGATACTGCATCACAGGAAAAAGCCACAACCAACACAGAAAATATGGAGGTTAACCAGTCTGGAGAAGAGGTGGCTTCTGAACCTGGTGAGTTAATCCAGTGAGAGAAGGACGCTGTTCTCAAATTTAATCTTGTCTTTGTAAGTACTGTTAAGAATGCTTCTAGATCTTTTCTTGCCAATAAACCTGTTTGTATGTTAACAGAAATATATATCTATTTTTTTTTTTTCCCCCCCAATGTTTGGTATGAACTTTTGGTATAGCATTTTTATAGACGTTGCAAACTATCAACTTATTACTATACAACTATATTATAGTTTATAATTAAACTTCTGTTTATCTAAACTCTCTCAAATCTATTTGGAAAAGAATTTGAATGCAGGCTTATGTATCATTTGATTAACAATGATCAAATGTCTCCATACAGATTATTTTTCATGTGAATTGCAATTTTACAATTTAAAATGGCCATGTTGATCTTTTGTATTTACTGTTTTCTTTCAGATTTCACCAAGCATGTTTACATCGTTTTGTGGGATTAGTTGGTTTTGCTTTATTAGACCATCAGGTGGCGCTCAAAAACTGCCTTTATAACGCTTCCCTTGAAAATCCTGAAGTTTGAGTGTATTGAGTGCAATATATAATCCAATCAGGGTGATGCATTAAAAAACAAGTTGCAACTTGAGAAAAAAAAAGCTGTGCTTACTGTGACTTATGATGTTCTTTGGAATTGTAAATGTCTTCTAGTCACCATTAGTCAAAATGTTTGTGTGACAACAGAGGGAGGTAAAAATGTTTGTTTAAACAGAGAACGAAACACCCAATCCCTGCAGCATGGATGTCAGAAAAGCACTTCTGCAAAGCATGGACCTGAGTGCTTTTGCTAACTTTAGCAGAAAGGCTGGACCTTTGCCTGAGGCTAATGAAGACCTTCATATTGGTATGATTTACAAGCTGATTGTTGTTTACTGTAATAATTTGACACTATAGGCCTACGCTTCTGACCTTTTTATACTGATTTTCTTTATAGATGGGGAAACATTGTTTTTCCTCAGAAAGATGGGTGATCCACAAAGATACTTATATTGTTCAAAAAGTGGTAATGTGCTTGTAAAGGTATGTCTGAGTACTTTAGTGCTGAATGTTATTAATCAATCTTGAAAGCTGAGCAGATACATACATTGTTGCATCTTTCTGGCTTGCATAGATGGACAAATCACCAGTACCTTGGGATTTCTACATTAGCTCCCAACTGAGAGCCAGGCTACCTTCCAATCTACAGCATTGTCATGCTCAAAGCACCTGCTACCTTTATGAGGATGGCTCTCTCACACTCTGGAGGCTTCCTCAAGGGCAAACTATTCAAGTATGGCTCTTTTTCATCATAAAAAATGTTAGTGACAGTTTATGTAGACACTTTTAATTTTGGGTTGTGTCTTCACTTGCCTCTTTCTATAGGACTTACTAGAAGAGCACATAGACAGACGGGACATTCCGCTCTTGGCTGTTCAGATGTTGGAGATGGTGAAACGGATGCACTCTTGTCGGCTTGTTCATGGGGCATTGCGGCCTGAAACTCTGATAGTGTGCAACAGGTACGTGTACTCTAAGCCTAATCTAATGATCCATTATTACTCTATTTCAAAATGAATAAAACTGTTGCCCTGCAGAGCTTTTTCTCAGAAAAGAAATGGTGTTGATAACCAATGACCTGCAAAGCCAGTATGTCTTATGTTTTAAATGAGAGTACACAATTTTATGAAACTTTTTTTGGTTAAGTGTACTTTATGAGGACAGCTTTGGGAATCTTTAAGACCAATCTCAAATGCTTTAGAGCATGTTTGGTACTCCCAGTATTAATGTGTACTATACATTTGCTGACCTCATCCTCATCTTTTGAGTTCATGATGATTTAAATAGCTATTCTTTTTCCAGCTGTGAAGACTATGGTGTTTTTGGGACCGAGTTCTCCAGCTCACTAGACCTTGACCTACAGCCTGAGGTGAAGTTGGTGCAGACTCTTCCATCTGCTCAGGACTACATTAGACAGGGCTTGATATTGCCCAATGCCTCCCCTTATCAGGTAAAACTAATATCAACCCTATTTAGTAATGTATTTCTTATTTTCCTTACATCTATCAATTAACAACTTATATGAGCCATTTCAGTAAGGTTTCCGTCCATTCCACAGCACTGAGACTACTCCTCTACATGTCACCAACAACCTTTTTCTTCATGCCGTCTGGTTCCCTCAGTACCTCCATCTCTTGGATTTAAGCTCTGCCTTTGACACGGTCAATCATAATACCCTTCTTTTCCGCCTTTCAGCCCATCTGCTACTGTATATTCTTGGTTCATATCTTATGTCACCCTGTTAAACAGGGTGTCCCTCAGGGATCTGTTCTTGGACCTTTTATTATTTCTAGTTTATGTTCTTCCTCTTGGTCATATTATTAGAAACTATAACCTCAGTTTTCATTGCTATGCTGATGACACCCAAATCTTACCACCTTCACTTCAGCTGCCCCGTTCCCTTACAGCTTGCATTCATGGCGTAAAACTATGTCTCACCTCAAACTTTCTAAAGCTTAACATGGACGAAACAGAACTTTTTATTAATTGGCTCTAAGGTTCTCATCACGAAACTCTGAAATTTAAGTTTATCCATTGCAATACTCTTGTTACACCCTCACCCACTGTCCGGAATTTAGGTTTTATATTTGATCCCGGTCTATCATTTGACTCTCACATAAACACAGTTGTCAAAAATGCAGTCTTTCACCTCTGAATCATCTCACGTCTTCGCTCATCACTTTCCTTGAAGGACGCTGAAACACTTATTCGTGCTTTTATAACTTCCCGTCTTGATTACTGTAAGGCTTTACTCCAGTACGTACAGAACTCTGCAGCTTGTGTTCTCACCTTCTCCAAAAAATCTGAACACATCACTCCCATTCTCCACAAACCGAACTGGCTGCCAGTATCATATAGTACAAGCTGCTTCTCATTACGTTTAAAGCCCTTCATTAATCTGCCGCTCCATTCATACACTTGAACCCGCTCACTGCGCTCCTCCGGTACTGGTTTACTCACAGTTCCTAAATTCAGGTTCGCTACCATGGGTGGTAGATCATTTAGCTTTGCTGCCTCTAAACTCTGGAATTCCCTCCCTTAAAACCTGCGCCTAACGTCCTCTCTGTCTCTCTTCAAAGCTCAGTTGAAAACATCTATTCAGTCTGTGCTATTCTACTTCTCCCCAGTCTTGATTTCTTAATTCTGCTGTTTTTGTCACTGCCTTTTGTGTGTGTTTGTTTGTTAACTGTTTTGATTTATATTATTTTATATTTTGCTCTGTAAAGTGACCTTAGGTTTGAGAAAGCTGCTATATAAATAAAAATTATTTATTATTACTATGCCTTATGAACAAGAAATAAAAGATCAATATTGCTGTTCCAAAATTGTTCATTTTAAAGGTGAAGCTGATCTTTTCCGATGAAAATGTGTGAAGTTAACAACAGACATATAGAGTTATGTGATTGTGAGCTGATTGTTTGGGCTTACCCTTGCTGCTACTTGTTAAATGGAGAAAGTTTTGACTTTAGATTAAAAGCTTTTTTTTTTTTTTCATGTTTAAATGCTCTCACATTCTATAGGAAAGAAAAAAAGATCAAGTGTTTCAAGAGCTTCTTGAAGGTAGAGAAGGATGCTCCTGCTCTGATAGTTTTGGTGGCTTGTTCCACCATCAAGGTACCACAAATGAGAACAGTCTGATATTGCCTTGTGTGTAGGAATAGCAGTGCCAGATGTCACTTGGAGGAACTTCATGATTAAGAAAGAGTATAAGACTGTGTCATCGAGTAGCTTGAAGCGAATCCAAAAGTCATTTCAGATATGGGTAGCCAGTGGTGGTCAGTATGTAACGGAGTGACGTGAGCACTATTTGGTTGATTGGTCACCATTTGAAGGGGCTTTACTTTGATGCTCCGCTAACAGGTCTCCTGGCATGCAAAGTAATCAAAACGAGAAATCCACATTTGTACCAAGAGCTGAGTGGCTTTATGGGTCAGGTACAGCTTTTTAAAAACATTTATTTATCTATATATGTTTTTTTTTTTTTTTTCTTTTTCTTTTTAAATTTATTTCTTTATTTTGTCCCCCACTCCCCCAAAGCGTCACAACCAAGAAACAGACACAACCTGAAAAAAGCACAACTGATCATGGTCATGATTTTTACCATTGTTGTTTCATAAGTAGCCAATAACTTGCTTTTAATAGATTTTAAAATTTTTATTAAAAGATGTGTATTAATTATTGAAACATGAAATACTTTGTGGTATTGGACAAAACATCACTAAAACATTCATTGTCAGGGGAGTTCTTTGATCTGGCAACCTTGAGGCTACCACATCAAATTGCTTGTTTGCTATTTGATGTGGCACAAGCAAATGGTGGAAAGAAACGTGTTTTTTAAACTATATTGTCTTAAAGTTTAAAGGCATTTCTCAGATGACAAAGGGTTGACCATGTGTTAGATTTAACAAAAGCCTTTCATGACTAATTTTATATTTGTCCACTAGTCAGAATAGGACGGCAAGTACGTTCTTTAAACAGTAAGTTTGCAAATGATCAGCACCTGCAGGCATCCAGGTTCAGCACGACGTGTGATTTTTCAATGAAATTTTAGTCATTCGCATCATTAGCCATCATTTTTCTTCTCACCCACAGGTTGACCTGTGTGGCATTGCAGAAATAATGCACTTGTTGCTCTTCGGAAGACGCATGAAGATAATTAAACAGGGATCACATTGGAGATTGGCAGAAGATTCTGATTGTAACCCCAGGTATGAGCATTCACTGAATGTCCACTAACAAAAACGACTTTCCATGTTTCCTGTTTTTGTCAATGTTGTTTTATTAATGCGTTTTTTTAGTTATTTATTTTTATTTAATATAACCCCTTTGTTTTAGTGAGCCCCTTGGTCCCTTGTGGGAAGACTTTTTCCATAATATTCTGAATCCAGAGGATCCAGAGAGTGTTTTGTCGAACCTCATCAACATTTTAAAGAACGCCTTTTACGAAGGTTTAGAGTGTCCTTATTCTTTGTAAAGTGAGTTGTCAGTCTTTTATTCTGCTATTTTCTATGTTATTCTCACATGTTCTAATGCAGAATATCCTTTTCTGTTCATTTTGTCTTCAGATGAATGAGTGATGTGTGTATTTTTAGTTTGTTCATGTAACACAGTGTTGTTTCTGTAAGCTGGCAGACATAAAATATACTACAGCCGCACTAATTTCAGGTCATTTCTGGAGAAGACCTTTTGTCTTAAATTATCTTATATAGTTCTGTTGCTTTTGTATACTGCTTTTGATAATGTTCTTTATTAAATAAATACAAGATGAGACAGAATGTGACTTTCTTTTTTTTTTGGGTAAGTGAAGGAAGCTCCTTGCAGAAATCTCTTGAGGAAACCACAGATAACCTTGTGGTAATATGCATTAATTAGTCAATAAAGTTTTAAGCATCAGGATTAACTTTTTTTTTTTTTATTTTTTTTTTTTTATTAAATGACAAGTGATTCAGATTGTTGAGATTTTTTAAAAAAAAATAATGTTCACAAAACAAATGTGGTCATTTTATTTACAGTCCAAAATTATCCATGAATCAACATGTCTTTTGAGGCTTTCTGAGTAAATTTCTTTTCTTAAAAAAACATGCTTTGGGCTTTCTGAAAATTACTGTAAAACAATGTAAAACAAAAGCAACATATTCATAACCCTTTCATGCAACCACTTCTGTGGCGAAGTCCAATTTCTTGTTTAAACCTGAATCGTTGAATCATATGTTCTATGAAATTCCTCTGCGATGAAAACGTTCATTACTTTCAGGCACCTGAATATCTGCTTTGGTAAATCTACTGATGCACATTTTTAGTCACAAGTACTTCTGTAGGCAATGTGGATAAAGTCAGCCTTGGGGCAGACCGGCCTGCAGCTGCTGTATCACACGGTGTCTGAGTTAATGTTTGCTGTTACCTCGACTCCTCATTTGCTAGGTAAATGGTTTATTTCCCATCTAAAGCAGAGAGCGAAAATATGCTCACTGGGAACAGTCACACCTCCTTAATCCTGGCAGGAATGGCAACAGTCTACAGGTTTTCGTGAATTAAATGGTCTTTTTGAATCTGGGATCCCTCCTGTTAAGTGACTTAAAATGGTATTTATAATTCAATAATGCTTTTGAGGGTAAGCTGCTGGTTTTAGTGAACATAGTTAAGTAATAAACGAAAGTGAGAGGCTGAGCTTAACTGAACTCTAAACTATTGTTTAGGCGAGTCATTATAGAGGGTATACTTAACACTATCTGCTGGGCTTGGGTCCTGTGGTGTGCCGTTTTAACTGCCGTGTGTGAATGCATGTCTGTACAGATCGTTGGCTTATCCAAGCACAACGTGGCTCCAGGGTGTGTCAAAAATGCCACAGTGGATCTGAAAATAAAAAAAAAAAAAAAAAGGATGTTTTATTGGAATTTTCTTTTTAGTAATCAGGTGAGAACGGGCTAAAGTGAACTATTCTCCTGCACATAACTGGACAAGCTTTAGAGAAGAGATTAGTATCTTTACTAAAATTCTAATGTAATGAAATCCCCAGTGATTTGTGAACAATATAACATTTGGTAGTTCCTACTTGATACTCTCTAGTTTCTGAAGTGAAGGTTGGCCTTTATCTCTGGCCTTTAGAAGATAAAACATTCCTGTAAAATTGACACTGATTTCATATTCAGGTTAAGAACAAATGTAAGGCCTTTTTTCCTCCCTCTAATACCCGGTTGCTTGGAGCAATATTTTAGAACAGTGGTGGAACAAAGCATAATTACAAAAATACATACACTATTTGACAGCAAAAATAAGGCTGATATGATTGTTATTGTTTTAACCATGTGCAGTAAGATTGTTACACTGTAATTTCATCATGTTCTATACAATTTTGGATTTTTAAGTGTTTTAAGTGACTCAGATTGCTTCCAAAAACTACAAGTTCAGAAAACAGTGCATCAAGATACAGGTTTAAATGTTGACACTCTTTCAATGGTTTTTCAAAATGATCTGGAATTGCAAGAAAAAATATTTTTGCACCAAAATAATGATAATTTGAACTCTTACTAAGTTTTTTTAAGGCCCAACATGTATCTATTATCATTTCTTGTTGGTACCGAGTGCATTCATGCCCGTTCTGTTTTCTGTTGTGGTTTTTGTTCTAAACCAACTGCGTGATTACAGCACACCTATGAGAGAGCTGTCGTGATAGATCAGCTCAGACAGAGACTGCTTTAACCCTCCCTCTCCCTCCAGGGAGGAACGCACCCAACTCATCTGAACATGTGGAGGCCTGTGTAGATCATGTTGACTGGAGAAGCTGCTAATGCTGTGTGTGTGTGTGTGCGCGTGTGTGCGTGCGTGCGTGCGCACAAGACGGCTTGTAAGGTTTTATGTTGGAGTCCATCTCAAACATAACCTACTCTCAAACTCTCTCTCTTTCGTTATTTCTCTCCCTCTTTCTCTCATTCACTCTCTGTCTCATTTCACACTTGCTCAATCTTACTTTATTACTTTGGTTTTTCTCTGTAACTTTCTTGCTTTTTCCTCTCTCTCTCTCTCTGTCTCTTTCATTCTTCTTTCTCACTCTCATTTTCAATCTTTCACTCCCTTCTATTTCTCTCTCTCTCTCTCTCTCTCTCTCTCTCTCTCTCTTTCTCTTTGAGGGGGAAGGGACAGAGACTAAAACCTCTCTGATAAAAGGTAAGTTGGTGAAAGCTCCAGGTGGAGGGCAGCTTTATGCTTCAGCTTCATAAGGACCATGTGACTAAGGAGAATGGGAAGAAGAAGAAAAACAGAAGATATGGAGAGGTTAGTGATTCACAGCACCCATTCTTTTCTTTGTTCTTCAGTCTTTTCCTTCTGTTGTCCAAAACAGCGCTGGTTTAAGACTGTGTTTTTGTCTCAGACATGATTGCAGGTTTCTGTTTTTTTTTTGGCCATTTCTTCAGTGATGTTTCTATCAAGCTGGCCTCAATTTTCGACCACTAGACCTCAAGAACCCTACAGTGCTTAATCTGGTGAAGGAACTGTCTGTGTTCGGGCTAAGAATCTGACCCAGTGGTGGGCCTGCCCTGTTTTTGCATCAGTGGGCTTGGACTGATTTAATGATTAAATTACCCCCTTAGTGACAGGCAGTGCTGATTTGCCTGGACAGGCTTTTCTATAAAAATAAACCCCTAATAGACAGAGAGATTGGTTGGTCTTAAGCAGGCTGAGAAGCAGAAGGATTTCTGTCAACAATAGATTCTAAGAAGGTAAATAAGCACTGTTTTATTGTCAGTATCAGCAAACCTAATGAACTTGAACCTTAAAGCAATGGCCTTTGGATATGTAAGAACTCCATCACTTCTGGTTAAGGCCGTTTTGGTTTGCTTTTTTGCAACTCTCACCGTCTCTGCTGTGGTATGACTTGTAATGCTCTTGTGCAAAAAGATGTCTGGAACATAATGAGATAGATTCAGAGGTGAAAAGCACTTTGGAAAGTGCTAACCTGCAGGTCTCGCCAAGTCTTCTTTCTTTCTTTTTTTTTTTCAAGAAATAATAATAGAAAAAAAAGGCATAAAAACTGGATTAAATATTGTGTTCTTTGGGACTTAAATTACAGTGGGTAACAGAAAACAAAGCTTGTGGGCCGAATGGCCCAGATAATGTGATACTGAACCTGTTTGGCTGCTGTAGTGAATCCTTTAGGAAGCCAAGTCTCAGAGCCAGGGTGTTTCTGCAGATTACGTGTCAACTCCTCGTCACCACAGTTCAACTGGAGAGTGTAACGTGCAATCAGTCAGCTGTGAGAGAATCAAGAGTTTAGCATTTAACTGTTTGTTCGGAGAGCTCACAGCATGTGCTACAGCCTAATATACATGATTCAAGGAAGCTTGAAGAAGGCACAGCACTTTATTAAGGTTAAAACTACAGTTTTCTCATTGGATCTCGCTAAACAGTGTGGTGAGATGAAAATATGTGGACATATGGGCCTGGAAGATCCTGCACGCATAATTAATCACACAACTAACTATATTATTCCTGACCTCATTTCTACATGCAGTAAAAATTTACTCTTCCTTTTAGATCAGGCCTCTACAAATCCAACTGTTTGTGCATGTTACGCTTCACCCCACCCTTTGATTAAACACTGGAGAAGTGTGTCAGACACAGAAGTTAAAAGTGTGCTAGGGTGCAAATTTCTTTTTATTCTTGTGGACTCTTAACATGCAGGTCATACTGATATGCAAATAATTCCTGGATGATGGGAACTCATTGAGGGACGTCACACAAAAACTACAACCAAAGGCCGAACAGAACTGCTCAGGTATGACTTTTTAAATGGCTTATTCTTTACTATGGGTTTTTGCCATATGTATGCACAAAGCTTTTTTCCATTTTTTAAAATTTCTTCTGCCAAACATATAATTTTCTTTGAGAAACTGAAGACTTTTAAATGGTGAAATTGTTCCGTTTGTGTGTATTGGTGCAGTACTTTTACTTTTTCCCCCACATACACATGGCTACAGAAGTTGATTTTAAAACGCAGTGTTTTAACACAATTGTCTAAAGTTATGGTCTTTTATAATATTTACACAGTGTTGCATTCAGAAAAAATTAACATTGCTTCTTGGTTATCTAAAGAGTGAATAATATAAAATGTATAATAAGTATATGTGTGTATATCCAGCACCCCTTGAAAGTTATGTGAAAGCCGCACAAGTTATGCTTCAAAGTAAAACCTAAAGGGTTTCAATCAGTCCGTGCTTTACAACAACAAATTGGTTTTGGAACCCTCATTCAATTTTTACATTTTTAAAGAAAAACTAACTATATTAGTTTCAGTATCATACATGTAATACTGAAGCAAGATATTTTGAAGCTGAGTTTGTGTTCATGGTCTACAGCCTAGGCATTCACATGAACTTTGACATGTGAAATTGCTTGGCTTTTGTTATATAGTTTTAATACACATCAGTTCATTTTGGAGTTAATAATAAAGATATTTAGAACTGTATCTACTCTTTTTCTGCCATCCCTTTCTACTGTTCAGTCAAACTAGCATCCTGTAAACTGTTTTGATCCCTTATTTCATAAAAAAGCTCTTTTGCGGCTCTATTATTTACACCTATTAACCACTGTTTAATGTTTCCTTGCGAGCAAATATTGATTGGCCTACTTAAACAAGGATATAGCCTAGAGATATTGCACGTGTATATATGCAGTGTATATACATGATATTATATCCTGCTGTCAAATGTACTTTATGATCCTGACATTACCTTGGATAACATCTCTTTATTTATAAATGTGCTGGAACCCAAAAGCCTGCTCAGTAAACATGTACTGTAGGCTGTTACAATATAATAACCTGGTAATAAAACGTTATAATCTTTATAACGATACCTACCCTCAGTCTGAAAACAACTGGGTGGAATTTACTGGAAATTATTATTATTTTTTTAATTACTTTTGATTTGATTGGCTGAACATGTTCCATTACAGTGTTTGATTCTGATACATGTTAACAAAAGCAAAAAAATTTGTCTTGTCAAAGACAAATAATTGTTTTTCCATCCATCAATTAAGTTAGCTGATTGTCCTAACCAGGGTCAAGTTGGTGATTTAGGCGTTTTTTGCAAAACACCCTAGACAGGTCACCAGTTCATACCAGGTCAGACATTAAAACACACTAACACACACTCACAACAAGGGTCAATTTGGCATCTGCAGTCTGCCTGACGTGCTTCACTGGACTGTGAGAGTAAAGTGGAGCACACACAGAGGAAATCTATGCAGAGATGGGGAGAACATACAAAGTCCACACAGAAAGCACAACTAAGAATCAAACCCAGAACTGCAGGGAAAATAAACATGACACAAATAGCTAAACATTACAACCAAGCTCATTTCGGTGATGAGTGATTGATTCCACAATAGGACCCCCGGCAATGTCAACTTTTTTTTTGGCATTAAAGGTCAGGGCAGGACTTATTCCTCCATTGATGTCAGGCCAATCCAGTGAAAAGGGCAATTTGGTAAAAGGGAAATGAGGACAGGCAGCATGTGCTTACTTGACCTGTGTTGTTCAATAAACCCAGCCTGAAACATTATCCATTGAACTCGATGAATGTACAGCCAGATTGCACCACATTCCCACATCTTTGAATAACAGTCAGGACAAGTTTAGTGCTGGTGTTCCTGTGTTGGAAATATGTGCTTCTGGAGGGCAAATCAATTATAGCTTTGCAACGTAAAGGGGGCAGTTTATCTTTTTAGCTACACACCACAGCTAGATTAGATCTTTGAATAAAAGTGGGACACCAGTCCTAAAATCCTATGGTGAAATATGCATACATGGGATTTTATTTCTTTGCTGAGGCAAAGAAAAACCTGCAGCGAGATGAACATGGTGATAAACTAAGCCATTCTAGTGCTAGAATAGTGAATAGTGGTTTTCTTGCATGGAAGGGGTGTGTCTTCTGCTGAGGGTGTGGTTATATTCTCTCCACCCCTCTTCTCTCACCTCTATGGAGCAATGCGTGAACTCATGCTTACCTGGGTGGCATGGTTTGTTTTGTGCTCAGCCCACTGGAGTCATCTGACTTTTTTTTAGTTTAAAGGAAGTGGGGACTGCACTGCATCAGTGCAGTGGTGTAGTGGGCTCTTTTGTAAAGCTTTGAAACTGAATCCTTCTAACAGGAGAAGATGAAGATGTCCCACTATAATGCACTTCAATGCTGTTTCCCCCAGGTTGCCACAATGTTCCAAAGGAAGAAGAAGAAGAAGAGAAAGATAGAGATCTCTGCACCTAAGAACTTTGAGCACCGGGTGCACACATCCTTCGACCCTGCAAGGGGCTGCTATGTAGGGCTGCCACCACAGTGGCAGAGTGTAATAGAAACACTGAGGAGACCCAAGCCGCTGGTGGATCCCGCCAGCGTCACACCAGTGAAGCTGAAGCAAGAGAAGGTACTGCTACGATAACAGCTCTTTGTCACAGCTAATTTTTTGAAAGTGAAAGATTGAATGTTCTTTCTCTGTTTATGCTTACTTGCCTAAGAATAGATAGCCTTACTTTAAAAAAAAAAAAGTGTAAAGTTTTTTTTTTTTTAATTTCTTTATTTTTTAGTTAGTTGTTTTTGGAAAAATTATTTATTTAAATACATACTCTATATGTCAAAGTTTATTGACACCACCAGTGTTATTTATCTGATAAGGTTTTACACCAAATGTGGGAATATTGCTGTGAACTTGATTACATTCAACCACAAGGTTATTAGTGTGGTCAGTACTGGTGTTGGATAATTAATTCTGGTGCATAAATACTTCTCCAGAGCATCCTAGAAGTATTGGATGGAGCCATCATCCCAGAGAACACAGTTCTGCCTCCCTCTTAGAAACACTTGACACTGGGCATGGTGATTTTAGGATCATGTGAGGCAGCTTCTGAACATCCTATTCTATTATGAATGCTTTTCTACCAGATGACCACCTGTGTCAAAAAGGGGTGCACATAAAATAATTAATTTCACAATTTGGAGGTGGTGTCTAAATATATACATTAGTTTTAGGCAGGTGTGAAAAAATGCTATGAACAAAGAATGCTTTCAGAAATGGAAGTGTTAATCATTTATTTTCATCAATCAACAAAATGCAGTGAATGAACAAAAGAGAAATCTAAATCAAGCGGTGGTCTAGTGGTTAGGGCGTTAGCCACATGATTGGAGGATCGGGGGTTCGAACCCCTTCCCAGTAGGTTGCCCTGAGGTACCCTTGAGCAAGTTGCCGTCCCCATCACTGCTCCCCGGGCGCTTTCAATAGCAGCCCACTGCTGCACATGTGTGTATGGGTGAAATGCAGAGAACGAATTTCCCATTCGTGGGATTATAAATAAAGGATTATTATTATTATTTGGTGTGACCACCCTTTGCCTTCAAAACAGCATCAGTTCTTCTAGGTACACTTGCACACAGTTTTTGAAAGAACTCGGCTGGTAGGTTGTTCCAAACATGACTGTGTTTCAACCTCCGTGTGACATTGATGATCATCAGCACCTGTTTGGTAAAACTGGTTGATCATACACCGACTATAATCCTACAGAATCCCTGACTTCGTGCAAGTGTACCTAGAAGAACTGATGCTGGTTTGAAGGAAAAAGGTAGTAACACCAAATATTGATTTAGATTTTTCTCTTGTTCGCTCGCTTTGCATTTTGTAAATTGATAAAAATAAACAATCATTATTTATATTTCTGAAAGCATTCTTTGTTTACAGCATTTTTTCACACCTGCCTAGAACTTTTGCACAGTACTGTATATATATATATCTGTGATGGGCTGGCGACCTGTCCAGGGTGTGTCCCCCGTCCTTCGCCCTGTGTGTGCTGGGTTGGACTCCAGCACTCCCCCGTGACCCCGTTTGGGACAAGCGGCAGAAAATGGATGGATGGATGTGTGTGTGTGTGTGTGTATATATATGTGTATATGACAAAAGTATGTTTGATCTGTGCTCTGTAGAATAGAATATACTATGTATTAGTAAATGTACTCTGTTTGAAGTGAACTACTATTTTTTATAGACATATGCAAAATTTTGACCTCTGAATTGTTTTTATTTAATTTATTTCACATTATACACTAAGTCTTAGTAGTTTAATAATATATTCTTTTTTATTTCCTTACACTGAAAAGATTCTTAAAATACTCAAAGGCAGATGGTCAAACCTGAAAAGCAAGTTCTTTTTCACCGTGCCTAAACTAAATCTGCTCTAAGCATGTTCTGAACACACATAGCTAAAATAAATTGGGAAATTAGATAGCATTGTTTTAACATAGTTTGAACCTCTTTTTTTGTGTTTCCTGAACAATTTCATGCCTCCAGGTGTCAGTCTTGGAATGTCTTAAAAATGGTTTAACAACATTTACTGCCAGTGCTAGTATTTAGCAGGTACAAATCAGTGTACAAATGGCCTTTCCTACCATAAGACACTACTAATATACAGTACTTTCCATGAGCTATCTTTGTCATGCTTGAATGATCCATATGTAGGTCACTTTGTGGCTTAAAAAGCAAAAATCAATCCTCTGAAAGTGGTCAGGTACTGAAAATGAAAGCCAAAACCTTAATTTTTTATTTTTTTTATTACAGCCATTTTTGTTATTATTTTAATTCTTGTTCACACAGAACATTGTGCGGGGCAGTTTCATTGGGCATGGAGAATACATTGCTGCAGCGATTGCTGAAATGAGCCGCCTCTCTGTCACCAGCTCCAATTCTCTCAGGAGGACCAGCCCATCACTACGGAAACGAGCCCAGTCCATGGGCCGCCTAGGTGAATTACCTGAGGGGGACACGTATCAGTATCAGGAACTGAACAAGAACTTACAAGGAATAGGACAGCATGACCTGGACTGGAATGAAAGGGCACGGCAGGTGCACAGTGAAAGTGGAAGCCCACGGCCTGGTGCCAAAAAGAGTGCCACTCTGCATCCTAATGGGTTGCCACCAAGAGCCAAATCTATTATCGAAGTCAGCATGATGTCCACAGAGCAGCCTCGGCTCATGCCATGGGACATCTTAAGCTTACCTGAAGCAGATCAAACAGAGAAGAATGCACACAGTGAGAGACTAAGCCTTCATCGACCTAGTTTGACTTCAAGAGACAATAAGACCAATGCCAGACCTGTGTCCTGCCTCTACAACACTCCAACATTAAACCAGGGGTCATATGTCAGTCCAAGTACAAGGATGACTCCTAGCTTAGAGCCAGCAATCTCTTTGGACACCCCTAGGAGGCCATTCTCTACTTATGACTTGAAGGTAACACAGCTCTCGAGTTTGAGTTATAAGTTGAGAAAGAGAAAGGTTGTCTGAACACTGACTAAACCTGCATTAGAGCTTTAACTGCACCTGAAACCTGAAGGTATAACCTGAATCCAACGCTTATCATTAGATTTTGAGGCAGAGCTAGACCCAAGACCAACAAAACTACTAGAAAAAAGACCAAAAAATGATTGCGTATAAACCCAACTCAACCAATCAAGTTTTGTCCTGCGTTCAATCAGATTATGCCGGAAATGAACCTGAACCATCCAATCTTTACTCAACATGCAGAATAACACCTGACAGAATGATCTTTTATCAGGTATCAAGCTGTTGATCCATTTCAGTACGTGTGTAAAAGCTCAGAGAAACCTCAAACACAAGTTCTATAAATATTTATATTAAAATGAGGTTATGGAATGTTCCTATTGTTTGCATCTGGAAGCATAGTTATAATGATGTGTTTAACCAAGCACCACCTTGGAGAAGCTGTAATTTAGCCTGGTAGACTCTCTCTCTGAGTTGTTTACAAGATTTAGCTGGTGTGATGTTACAGGCACCAAGGATGAGATGCAAATGATGTAAGTGTGAATTCTTTTATTCTTACTGGGTTGTTCATAGTCAAACACTGAAAGAAGTTACTTTCATTGTGCAAAATAATTTTCAAGGTGAATCTTGAGAAAAATCATTCAGAATAATTCATAAATTATGTCTTTAGTAATATAAAATGACCAAATGCACAGGTTCTCTCTGAATCATTTTAAATGTATCAAGAGCCTGCCTCAAATTTTCCCCACTTTAGTTCCACCCTGCATTCTTCTAGTTGTTAAATCTTCCTGCTAGAGATAATGCCAGAAATAAAACTTATTTCTTGTGCTTTTGTTATTACAGACAAACTCTATTGGTTTCTCAGCCATGTCAAAACCCAATGGCACCAGCAGCCCAAAACCAGGGCATGGCACAAACTCCCACGCACCTCTAAAGGCATCCTCCAGCTATACAATAGGTGTTTCTCCAAACAAAGCCTCAGTGCCACCCCTTCAGAATAGTCCCTCCCAGCCACGGCCCTCCCCTACCGGCTCTCCAGCCACCAACCTGCCTGGGGCCTCCTCCCCATGCATGAGATCTACTCAGCCATCCACCCTCATCTGTGAGCAGCCCAAGATCACCCATGCACAGTTCAAGGCTGCCCTGCAAATGGTAGTGGACAAGGGTGACCCCCGTATGTATCTGGAGAACTTTGTAAAGATTGGAGAGGGCTCAACAGGTGTAGTTTGCATTGCACGGGAGAAGTACAGTGGGAAACAGGTGGCAGTGAAGATGATGGATCTGAGGAAGCAGCAAAGAAGAGAGCTTCTGTTTAATGAAGTATGGCATTCTGCATTATAATTTCTTATCAATATATACTAGAAATGTTGGTTCAGTATGACTGATTTTTAAGATCCACTTTGCAAAGCTATATGACTCCACTGAATACAACAATAAAAGTGTGGTAAATTTGCTATGCTACAATTTGTAATTCTTCACTTTTGAAACATCTTAGGTTGTTATAATGCGAGACTACAGGCACAAAAACGTTGTGGAGATGTTTAAGAGTGCACTAGTGGAGGAGGAGCTCTGGGTTATAATGGAGTATCTTCAAGGTGGTGCTTTGACCAACATAGTATCTGAAACCAGGTGAGAGTCCCAATTATGATTCATTATGTTTTAAGAGCATATATTCATTCTTTCATTCATTCGTGTATGAAACACAGAGAGCAAACTCCCCAAAGAAAGAACCAAGGCTGCCTTGGAAAGAAGATCACGGAGTTGGCCCCGCATCGGAAGATTGTGGGTTCGATTCCTCACCAGTAGGTTGCCCTGAGGTACCCTTGAGCAAGGTACCGTCCCCGTCACTGCTCCCCGGGCGTTTTCAATAGCTGCCCACTGCTGCACGGTGTTTGCATGGGTTAAACGCAGAGGTCCAACTTCATTGTGGTTCACTGTGTGCTGTGCTGTGACCTCGCAATGACAAGGGTTGTCACTTTCACTAAATAACTCCATAAGTATACTTCTTATGTGATGGCTTTATAGGGTTAAAGGAACTTGTTTTTTGTTGCTTTCTCTCAATATTTAGCTTGTTCATTCTACCCACTAGCTAGGCCTCATCCAAACATACCACAAGTGCTGGGACTAAGATGTTCTTCCTCAGAAGCCCTATCCCTAATGCAGCGCCACTGGGCAGCTCAGATCAGCTCAGAATGGTTGGGGAAGAACACTTAAGTGCCATTTCTTTTATGTCAGATAAGAGACATCTGTGCTGGCAATCATTTTGATGGTTGGGACTCCAAAAACTCTGTCACCATGATAGGGCCAAATATCAGACGGTTGCAACACAAAGGAGACCGGAAAAAAGTTTGCAAGAAATGAAAAATGCAGCTCTGGAACACCTCTAGGGCATGTCTCGTGTCTTCATTTCTTTGTCAAAAAGGCAAGAAAGAGATCTTTCTTTTCTATGAGAATGCTGGAAGTTTTTCCCACAATGTCTAAGCATACTTTTACCACTAAGACTTGATCATGATCACTTCTTTACTGTTTACAACTATTTTACTAAGATTTTAGTAAAAGATCTACACAACAGCTACCATTTGACACTTTTTGTTACCAAAACTGGAGTAAGCAGAAAGCCAAGTCATGCTAACACAAAACTACCCAGCTTAAACATTGAAGGTATTGTTAAGCCTTTTCATGAGTTCATTCCTTCAAGAAAATGAGCAACATTCCTGAGACTTTAAGAAACTTTCTGTACATATTATTGGTTAGTGTAAAACCTGGAAACTGAAACTTGCATTCTAACTTTTTCTTTCTTACAAACCTGAATCAGCTTTTAGCAGGCTTAGTGAGCAACCAGGAATCAGATTTGTTAAACAAACTAACAAAAACAAAACAACATAATCGATATAAAAACAAGTTGTTATATCCCGTTGTTCAGGTAACCCATGTTATAGCGATTCATTGACGAATGTACATCTGTGTGTGTGTGTGTGTGTGTGTGTGTGTGTGTGTACGCATGCACATTTGTGCTCTTATGTAGGCTGACAGAAGAGCAGATAGCTACAGTGTGTGAAGCTGTTTTACAGGCCCTGGCCTATCTGCATGCGCAGGGTGTCATCCACAGAGACATCAAGAGTGACTCCATATTGCTGACGCTGGATGGGAGAGTAAGTAGGCAAAAGAGAATTCATTTAAATTCTGTTGCTGTGTGTGTTCTTCAGCAAAATGCCACAAATATCTCATACTACCTGACCTAAAAAAAGTCAAACACTCCACTATTTCATGGCACCGCATTTAGCGTTGATTACAGCAAACATTCACTCTGGTAAAGTTTTATGAGCTTATGCAATGTCAGCATTTATTTCTGTCCAGAGTTGCATATATTTTTTGCTAAGATCATGTGTTGAAGTCTACTCCACTACATCCCAAAGATTCTCAATGAGGCTAAGGTCAGAACTCTGTTGGGGCCAATCCACAAGTTAAATCATGTCTTATGCTCCCTGAATCTTTCACAGTTTGAGCCAAATGAATCCTGGCATTGTCTTATTGGAACAAGGGTGTATCATCAGGAAAGAAAACAATCAACTGATGGAAAAGCCTGGTCATTCAGTATAGTCAGGTAGTCAGCTGACCTCATTTTTTGGGTACATAACGTTGCTGAACCTTGACCTGACCAATTGTAGCAACCCTAGGTCATACCTCTGCCCCAGGCTTGTGTGGTAGCCACTTGGCCTGATGGCTGTATCACTTCATGCACCTCTGTTCTTACCCTGAGACACCCATAACTCTGAAATAGAGTCAAATTTGGACTCATGAGACGAACTTTAACTTTTTCCCATTGCTTCAGAGTTCAGTTTTTAGCAAAATGAAGCTTTTTTCTGATAGGTCTAACTGAAGTCAAAGTGAATATTTGTCATTGGGTGTCAAACACAGCATGGCACACAGTGAAACAATGAAAGGGTGCCTCAGGGCAACCTACTGGTCAGGGATTTGAACCTATGACCTTCAGATCCTGGGGTCTACTCCCTAACCACTAGGCCACTGCCACTGCTAACTGATAAGTTCAATACCTTTCTTTTGCACTGTGCATGTGGAAATGATTAAACATCAGCCTTGCTTGGTGCTGGCCCATAATGTGACCCTTCTGCAATAGCGTAACTTCTTTGCCACAACCACAGGATATGTCTTTCAATGTGGTTGATTATAAAAGGAGAAACTCTTTGCTGCATCAATTAGAATTAAATCATTTGTTGCCTGCTGAAATATATTAATCACCACATTATCAAATTGAAGGTTTTTGTCTTTTTGGTAATAGAGCTTTTTTGTAAGTGAGCATTTTTTCATTTTTCTGGTAAAATTCCAGTACTGAAGCAATCTGATTCCAAAAAAATGCATGTAGAGTGTTTTCACACCTTCATTCAAGCATCTGTATTTAAGATATGCACTGTTAAAAGGATTGAATGAGTGATAAAAAGCTTGCTAATTTACTTTGGATGTAATAATTTAGTCTTGTGCTGCTGTATCTGATGGTTGGTTTTGGTTTTTGGATGATAGGGCAGCTTATTAGCTTATAAGGCTGAAAAAGTCATACTACTTTCTATATGAGATATCCTCAGATACCATTAAGTGTCTTGTTGCTATAAATAATGAAGCCTATGGTGTGAACTCAATACTGGTGAGTAGGCACCACTTACAGCGGCTGGCTCACAGTTGTGACTCTTAATAGTAGGCACAGTCTCCATTTGGAAACTGAGATAAGAACAGATGAGAACTCGGCTCAAGAATGAGCCAGAATAAGGCTCTACTGACCAAACTTGGAAGTAAATTCAGTTGGTAAAACTGGACAACTTCAGAAAAAAGTTGAAATCGCTCCTCTGACTATTTTATATGTACATTACAGGGCAGTGGCTCTGTCTAACAAAATAATCTTAGCAGTAAATGCATCAAAAGCACCAATGACAGCACTAAGTGAATCAGAAATATGCTTGAGGGACACAGAATTAGTTAGGAGAAACAAAAAAAAAATATTTCATGGAATATTCCTTTAACAGGATTTAATTTGACACTCATCATTCAATCATTTATTTATCATAATTGTCTGGTACATGGCTTGTAAATGGCACTTTTTAAATTATTATTATATAAGCATTATATTAGTAAAGTACATGCTGAATATATTGGTTATTGTGGCACCTAACTTGGGAAAAACAAAATGTATAAAACTTTTTTTTTGCTTTTTTTTTTTTTTTAATATAAACAACTAATGGTCAAATTATTCAAATAAACATGAATAATTTATTGATGCTACATCTATTTTAGTAACTTGCTCAAATGTAAGCGAACAAATGATCTTTTTAAATTATTGTATTTTGTATCCTAATCTGATGAATACTGAGACAAATCTTTGCACTTAGGTCACATAACGTTTTCTTGTTTCAGTTCACTTACATAGAGTGAATAAACCTTTAAGTATAGCGATTCTACAGTTAAGTAACCTTTTTGTTACTATGCTTGTAAACTCACATTATGTTAATGATGCTTATCTGAATGATGGTTATGATACTAATAGTTATGCTTGGAGGTGGTTTTGTGAGAATGACCCATTTTTGGCATTTTCTATTTTGAAGCACTTCTCTATGAGTGAAAAA
The DNA here is from genome assembly GCA_017165825.1 of Hepsetus odoe. Lineage (NCBI taxonomy): Eukaryota > Metazoa > Chordata > Actinopteri > Characiformes > Hepsetidae > Hepsetus > Hepsetus odoe. The sequence goes on along the minus strand of CM029370.1, from coordinate 21,453,862 downwards.
AAATATTATCTTCTTCTTTCTAGATCAAGCTGTCAGACTTTGGATTTTGTGCACAGATCAGCAAAGACATTCCAAAGAGGAAGTCACTGGTTGGAACACCATATTGGATGGCTCCAGAGGTCATCTCCAAAACTCCATATGGCACAGAGGTAAATAAAAGAAACAAATAAATGGTTATGGATCATGATTAGCAGGAACATGAGGCCGTTAAGTAGTGATCTTTCGGTTGTGCTACAGGTCCAAAACTATATAGAAACACCTTCTGTCTACAGAATTTAGCTACTTCAGGGTTCCCCCATTGCTGACAATGAAGTATAATTACCCCCCTGGGCTATACTTAAGGGTTTCACCCAGATCAGTGCCAGGTACCTGGTGGACAACAGGGCTGTGGAACTTTAGAGCTGTGTTTCCTGGAATGTTGGCATTATATTCAGTGTCATTGGGATGAGCTGGAGCGGTTCTTGTGATCCTGAACTAATAAATCGACAGCAGTATGACCTCATCAATGCTCATGTGGCTGAAAAACTGGATGTCTGAAACATTACTAAGTGTATCTGTGTATTTAAAGCTTTAAAGAGAGAGTGCACAGGGAATACATGCCATGTCATCAGTAGCTGTTTAGTGACTATTATTAAATAAAGGTGCCCTGCTCTGACACCCACAGATAATGCTTATCTTTTATCTCGAGTTATTTTCTGCACTGGGTTAAGGAGACAAGGAAAGGGAAGGAAGGAGGAGGGGTGTGTGTTGGCATGTACTAGAAGACTCTTTAAAAATGCGTATATAACATATAGCTTGCAGAATCCAAGCAATTTTGAAATGTATATATTTTGTGTTTTAATGAGGGAAAGGCTACAAGAAAGGACTTAGCTTTAACTTAGCTTAGCTTTAACTGTTGTGTTCACAGGTGGATGTGTGGTCTCTAGGCATTATGGTGGTGGAGATGGTTGATGGGGAGCCCCCATACTTCAGTGACACACCAGTAGCTGCTATGAAGAGGCTGAGAGATGAACCAGCTCCTTCAGTCAGGAGCATAAGCAAGGCAAGACTCAAAAAGCACATAAGAATCCTACTTAAAAACGTTTCCGTAAACTTAAGAGTAGATGTTAGAAAAAGCAATTCATCAAGTTTTATAATGATCTTTCAAATTCTAGCAAAAACAGAAAGTTAATGCATTATCATATCATATCTTATTCAGAAGAAAATATATATGGACCATTAAAGTAAAAATACAAAAAAAATAATTCTATTCTTTCTATAAATATAGTGAGCACAAACTAGATGGTCTTTTGATCAATTTTTTGTGAAGACAAAACCATCTTACATGTCAAATAATAAATATCTTTTTGTGAATAAATATACCTTTCTGTTACATAATCATTTGAATGTTAGAGGTAAAGATAAAGATATTTTTCATAGCTTTTGTCATTCATTGTTACTAAGGGTGCCTTAATAATTCTAGAGGGCATGATGGAATAATACAGCATTAAGCTATATATGTGTTACAATTATAACACAGTCTATAATTCTCAGAATATATAGTGACGAATCTTTCCCTCCTGAACAGATATCACCAGTGCTGAGGGACTTTTTGGACTCTATGTTGACCAGGGACCCCCTGCAGAGAGCAAGTGCCAGTGACCTCCTTAAACACCCTTTCTTGCTGCAGAGTGGCTCTCCACGGTGCCTGGTGCCGCTGGTGGAGCAGCACCGAAAACGAATGTCTTTTTGTTGAGCACCTCTAACGCAAATGGGGCAGCTGTGGCCTAATGCTTATGGGGTTGGCCCCAGGATCAAAAGGTCGTGGGTTTGAATCCCAGACCAGTAGGTTGCCCAGAGGTACCCTTGAGCAAGGTACTGTCCCCGTCACTGTTCCCCAGGCACTTTCAATAGCTGCCCCTTGCTGTGTGTGTTTGTGTGTATGGGTGAAATACAGAGGTGTAATTTCGTTGTGGTTCACTTTGTGTTGGGCTGCGTTTCACAATGACAAGAAAGATCACTTTCACACATTTTTTCACCATTTGGATGAGCTGCCCATCTGAACAGGCACACTGGGACATACAGTATCATACTGGGTTATGAGCTGCTGTGCTTATGAATCTCTACAATTACCTGCTACTTCTTGTGACCTGATGACCTGCTACACCAGTGGTTTCCCATCCTTGTCATGGAGTACCACTTATTTATGCAGGCTTTTTGACTTTTTTTTATATTGGCAGCATAATTCAGAGGAACCACTCACTGTTGAAAACAGTTAAAATTATATTCCAAATTGAGGAATTCAGTGTTGTAAAATATATATGTTTATAATAAATGTTTGAAAATAATTTGAGTGAAGTCAGCTGTCATTGTACAGGGTAATTTTTATATGTTTTTTTTTGTTTTATTAAATGTCTCATTGAACTCTACTTGTATACCAATTTAGACCAAGGTTTAAAACCAGATTGAATTCTTTTGACTGAGAGTTCTTTACTACTACTGAAAATGTAATTTAAACTAAAGATGTAATTTAATCTTTAAAGTTTACGTTCAGTGTCTTTTTTAAGTATTAAATATTTTGCTCTCATTTCTGAAGTAGTCATCTTCTTTTTCAAGGATTTATTGGAAAATAAAATAGCATTCTAGTAAATTATTTCTGTGGTAATGCTTAATCTTGAATTAAAACATTTGGAGTGATTTTTCTTGTAATTTACATTTATGGCACTTAGCAGACGCTCTTATCCAGAGCGACTTCCAATTCCTAATTACAGGGACAGTCCCCCTGGAGCAACTCGGGGTTAAGGGTCTTGCTCAGAGACCCAGTGGTGGTAGTGCTAGAGGTGGGATACAAACCTGGGACCTCTTGAGCCATAGGTTCATAGGCAAGTACCCTACCACTAGACCACCGCCACAGTGTACACAGTAGAGAGCAAGTGCCAGTGTACACAGTGTACCGCTGCCCCCAGAAGTATTACAACATTACACTTTAATTATTTGACTTTTTTAGTGCTAAACAAATTATTTGTAATTATGTAATCTTGCTGTAGGACAGGGTAAATATTACAATAATGTTATACACTGACATGCCACCATGTTAGCTATATAACTCAAAATGTTGATTCAGACCTTGGCCAGTGATGCCAAATTTTGAATGCTAGTATCATGAATACTAACTTTCATTTGAAAGATTTGACATGCAGGAAGATGTCTGGAAAATCCTTATCAAAGAACAGCTAGCATGAGTGACGTACAGTTCATGCGATTCTATAAAAATAATCAAGATGATAGTTTGTTTTAAGAGCAAGGACAGATGTGTGCTTAAATGGAGGCTTAGTCAGTCAGTCAGTCATTTTCTGCCGCTTGTCCCAAGTGGGGTCGCAGGGGAGTGCTGGAGTCCATCCAAGCTCACACAGGGCGAAGGATGGGGGACACACCCTGGACAGGTCGCCAGCCCATTGCAGTGAAGAGCATGACGGGGACAGCACCTTTAAATGGGGGTTTAATAGAGTTGAAAGAGAAAAAAGAGAAAACATATACACAGCTAATAAAGCACCAATATAAACATTTTATTTTTGTAAATTAACTACAAAAACATGGAGCATGGAGGTAGTGCAAAGCAAAGCAGAAACCCAGCATTCTTTAACAACTTGCCATTTTGTAACGGTGATGCAGGAAACTTTAATTGTAAAAATGCTTGTCTATATTGCCCTTGTAATTTAAAAAAAAATCTCAACTAGAGTTTTCACACCTGCAGTTCAAAAGACAAATATGAGAGGGATGGGCTGGCATTTTTACTTGTGTACTATTTTGAGGGTGGATGAGCTGAGATAGTCTGTATGTTGAAAGCTTTGTGAGTGGCATCTGTGAAGCACCTCTGGTAAAAAGAGTGTTTTATCAGTGTGTCAGGACCTATGAATCTTTTTAAAACTGGATTAAAATTATTCAGCCCTTTAATTAATGGTCCCTTCACTGATGTAAGTTAATGATGTATTTCCAAAAGGCAAAAGACCACTAATATAGGAAAATGCAAAGAAGATAAGAAGAAAAAACTGCACAAAACAGACATTGTAATTCAAATGTTCAGATTTATGTCATACTATTATGCAAACTGTTGCTGTATTCATTATTAAAATGTTTATCAATAATAGACTGAAACAGAACTGTGAGGAATGTCTGTCAGAGATGACACATGGAAAGAGACGTTCAGCGAGGTGAGCTGTCCTAAAAAGGATATTAACAGCTAAAGGTCCTGTTGCTGCCCCCACACCACTTAAGAGTTGTGATAATGGCTGTTTGTGTTCTCCTTTTCGTTCAAGATGCCTAGAGACGCAACCTTATTTGGAGCTCAGTCCTCCTTTAAAAGGAAAGTCCAACACTAATGCTCTGAGTATTCCACAGTTCCTCCCGGTGACATCTACAGCACAGGATTTACTGATTCTTGCTGCATCTGTGGAACTCAAGAGCTCACAATGGGCGACGCTATTATGGCAGAGTTTGGAAAAGCAGCTCCCTTCCTGAGGAAATCGGAGAAAGAACGACTTGAAGCTCAGACTAGACCCTTTGACATCAAGACTGAATGCTTTGTGGTGGATGAAAAAGTGGAGTATGTTAAGGGGCAAATCATCAGCAAAGAGGGAGCAAAGGTGACAGTTAAGACTGAGGATGGAAGAACCGTGACTGTCAAAGAGACAGATGTCCACCCCCAGAACCCACCTAAATTTGATAAAATTGAAGATATGGCAATGTTCACATTCTTACATGAGCCTGCAGTGTTGTTTAACCTCAAAGAGCGTTATGCAGCCTGGATGATTTACACTTATTCAGGGTTGTTTTGTGTAACAGTCAATCCCTACAAGTGGCTGCCTGTGTATGATGCAGAGGTTGTTGCTGCTTACAGAGGTAAGAAGAGATCAGAAGCTCCACCTCATATATTCTCCATCTCAGATAATGCATATCAATACATGCTAACTGACAGGGAGAACCAGTCTATCCTCATCACTGGAGAATCTGGTGCTGGGAAGACTGTCAACACCAAGAGAGTAATTCAGTATTTTGCAAGTATTGCAGCTGCTGGAGGTGCTGGCAAGAAGGACTCCAACAAGGGCACCTTGGAGGACCAAATCATCCAGGCAAATCCTGCACTAGAGGCATTTGGCAATGCCAAAACTGTGAGAAATGACAACTCGTCCCGCTTTGGAAAATTTATCCGCATTCATTTTGGAACGAGCGGTAAACTGTCTTCAGCTGACATTGAAACATATCTCCTGGAAAAGTCACGTGTGACTTTTCAGCTGAAAACAGAAAGGAATTACCATATCTTTTTCCAGATATTGTCCAATGCAAAGCCTGAACTGCTCGACATGCTTTTGATAACAAATAATCCCTATGATTACTCTTACATCTCCCAAGGAGAGGTAACTGTTGCAAGTATCAATGACAGTGAGGAGTTGATAGCCACTGACAGTGCCTTTGATGTGCTTGGTTTCAATCCAGATGAGAAGATGGGAGTCTACAAACTGACTGGTGCTATCATGCATTATGGTAACATGAAGTTTAAGCAGAAGCAACGTGAAGAACAGGCGGAACCTGATGGTACAGAAGCTGCTGACAAATCAGCCTACCTAATGGGGCTAAATTCTGCAGATCTTCTGAAAGGCCTCTGTCATCCAAGGGTTAAGGTAGGAAATGAATATGTCACGAAAGGCCAAAGTGTGGATCAAGTGTACTACTCCCTTGGGGCATTGGCAAAGTCAGTGTATGAAAAGATGTTCAGCTGGATGGTGGCAAGAATCAACCAGTCCCTAGACACAAAGCAGCATCGGCAATATTTCATTGGTGTCCTAGATATTGCTGGATTTGAGATCTTTGACTTTAACACATTTGAGCAGCTCTGCATTAATTTCACCAATGAAAAACTGCAACAGTTTTTTAATCACCACATGTTTGTCTTGGAGCAAGAAGAGTATAAAAAGGAAGGAATTGAATGGGAGTTCATTGATTTTGGGATGGATTTACAAGCTTGCATTGATCTGATTGAGAAGCCTCTTGGGATCATGTCTATTCTAGAGGAAGAGTGCATGTTTCCAAAGGCAAGTGATCAGACTTTCAAAGCAAAACTATATGATAATCATCTGGGCAAGTCAAGCATGTTCCAGAAACCACGCACTATCAAAGGCAAGACGGAGGCACATTTTGCATTAGTTCACTATGCAGGCACTGTTGATTATAATATTTCAGGATGGCTTGTAAAGAACAAAGATCCACTGAATGAAACAGTAGTTGGCCTGTATCAGAAATCCTCCCTCAAGCTTCTAAGCCATCTCTTCTCAAGCTATGCAGGAGCAGATGCAGCTGAAAAGTCAGGTGGGAAAGGAACCAAAAAGAAAGGTTCTTCATTTCAGACAGTGTCTGCCTTGCACAGAGAAAATCTGAACAAACTCATGACCAACCTCCGAACCACACACCCACATTTCGTTCGATGTTTGATTCCAAATGAGAACAAGACTCCAGGAGTCATGGACAACTGCCTTGTGATGCATCAGCTTCGATGTAATGGTGTGCTGGAGGGAATCAGAATTTGTAGGAAAGGCTTTCCAAACAGGGTGCTCTATGGTGATTTCAAACAGAGGTACAGAATTCTGAATGCATCTGCAATTCCAGAAGGCCAGTTCATTGAAAACAAAAAGAGTGCTGAGAAACTTCTAGGGTCACTTGACATTGATCATACACAGTACAAGTTTGGGCACACAAAGGTCTTTTTTAAGGCAGGTCTTCTGGGTACACTAGAGGAGATGCGAGATGAGCAACTGGCTCGCATCATTACAAGGATACAAGCGAATGCTCGAGCTCTGCTCATGCGAGCAGAATACCAGAAACTAGTTGAACGCAGAGATGCCCTAATGGTCATTCAGTGGAACCTTCGCTCTTTTCTAAGTGTTAAAAACTGGCCTTGGATGAAACTTTTCTTTAAGATAAAGCCCCTACTAAAGAGTGCTGAGGCAGAGAAAGAGATGGCCAACATGAAGGATGAATTCAATAAATTGAAAGAAGCTCTGGATAAATCTGATGGCAGAAGGAAAGAGCTAGAAGAGAAAATGGTCACAATTCTTCAAGAAAAGAATGATTTACTTCTCCAGCTGCAGTCGGAGCAAGACACACTGACAGACGCTGAGGAGCGTTGTGAGCAGTTAATAAAAAGTAAGATTCAACTGGAGGCTAAAGTAAAAGAGCTGACTGAGCGGATTGAAGATGAGGAAGAGATAAATGCAGACCTCACTGCCAAAAAGCGTAAACTGGAAGATGAATGCTCTGAGCTTAAAAAAGACATTGATGACCTTGAACTCACTTTAGCCAAAGTTGAGAAAGAGAAGCATGCAACTGAAAACAAAGTGAAAAATCTCACTGAAGAAATGGCCTCCCAGGATGAGATCATAATGAAGCTCACTAAAGAGAAAAAAGCTCTACAGGAGGCTCACCAGCAAACACTAGATGACCTTCAGAGTGAGGAGGATAAAGCAAATACCTTGTCAAAAGCCAAAGTTAAGCTAGAGCAGCAAGTGGATGACCTTGAGGGCTCCCTTGAACAAGAAAAGAAGGTGAGGATGGATCTTGAACGTGCCAAGAGAAAGATAGAGGGAGATCTGAAAATGGTTCAAGAGCATGTAATGGATTTGGAGAATGATAAACAGCAGCAGGAGGAAAAACTGAAAAAGAAAGATTTTGAAATATGTCAGCTGAATGGAAAGATTGAAGACGAGCAAATGGCTGTTCTACAACTACAAAAAAAATTTAAAGAAACCCAAGCTCGTATTGAAGAACTGGAGGAAGAGTTGGATGCCGAGCGTGCTGCTCGTGCAAAGGTGGAAAAACAACGATCTGACCTAGCACGAGAATTAGAAGACATCAGTGAACGCCTTGAGGAAGCAGGTGGAGCCACATCTGCTCAGGTGGAGCTCAACAAGAAAAGGGAAGCAGAGTTTCAAAAGTTGCGCAGGGATCTTGAAGAAGCTACTCTTCAACATGAGGCTACTTCTGCTGCTCTTCGAAAAAAGCATGCTGATAGTGTGGCTGAACTTGGAGAACAAACTGACAATCTGCAGCGTGTTAAACAAAAGTTAGAGAAAGAGAAGACCGAATTGAAGTTGGAGTTGGATGACCTGGCCTCAAACATGGAGAGTATTGTGAAAGCCAAGGTAAATAGTGAAAAGATGTGTCGTTCACTGGAGGACCAAATGAATGAGTATAGGTCCAAAGCAGAGGAGGCCCAGAGAGCCCTTAGTGACTTCTCAACTCAGAGAGCCAAGCTGCTGACTGAAAATGGAGAGCTTGGAAGGCAGCTGGAGGAGAAAGAATGTCTTATCTCCCAACTTACAAGAGGTAAGAACTCTTACACTCAACAACTTGAGGACCTGAGGAGACAACTTGAAGAAGAAGTAAAAGCAAAGAATGCATTGGCTCATGCTGTGCAGTCTTCTCGTCATGATTGTGACTTGTTGAGAGAGCAGTTTGAGGAGGAACAGGAAGCTAAAGCAGAGCTCCAGCGAGCACTCTCAAAGGCCAATACTGAAGTTGCAACTTGGAGAGCAAAGTATGAGACTGATGGTATTCAGAGAACAGAAGAACTAGAGGAGGCAAAAAAGAAACTTGTTCAAAGGCTACAAGAGGCAGAAGAGATGGTAGAAGCAGTTAATGCAAAATGTTCCTCTCTTGAGAAAACTAAGCATCGACTGCAAAATGAGATTGAAGATCTCATGCTAGATCTTGAACGCTCAAATGCAGCTTCTGCTGCTCTGGACAAGAAGCAACGGGCCTTTGACAAAGTTATGGCAGAGTGGAAACAGAAATATGAGGAGTCGCAGAGTGAACTGGAAGCATCCCAGAAAGAAGCACGAAACATGAGTACTGAGCTATTCAAACTGAAAAATGCATATGAGGAATGCCTTGATCATCTTGAGACTATTAAACGGGAGAATAAAAATCTACAAGAAGAAATAACAGACTTAACTGATCAACTTGGTGAAGGTGGCAAGAGTGTTCACGAGCTTGAGAAACTTAGGAAACAACTAGAACAAGAGAAATCAGAGCTGCAGTCAGCACTAGAGGAGGTTGAGGCCTCTGTTGAACATGAAGAAGGCAAACTCCTGCGGGCCCAACTTGAGTTTAATCAGGTGAAGGCTGACATTGAAAGAAAGTTGGCAGAGAAGGATGAAGAGATGGAGCAGGCAAAGAAGAGCTACCAACGGATGGTGGAGTCCTTACAGACCTCACTTGAGGCAGAAACAAGAAGCCGCAATGAAGCACTGAGAGTCAAGAAAAAGATGGAGGGAGACCTTAATGAGATGGAAATCCAGCTAAGTCAGGCCAACAGACAGGCAGCTGATGCACAGAAACAGCTCAAGATCATCCAGTCATATCTGAAGGACACTCAGCTGCAACTGGATGATACTATACATACCAATGATGATCTGAAAGAGAATATTGCCCTTTTCGAACGCAGAAACAACCTCTTTCAAGCAGAGCTTGAGGAGCTAAGGGCAGTGATGGAGCAAACTGAGAGGGGGCGCAAACTAGCTGAGCAAGAGCTCACAGATGCAACAGAAAGGATACAGCTCCTGCATTCCCAAAACACAGGCCTTATCAATCAAAAGAAAAAGCAAGAGGCTGATCTTCTACAGCTTCAGGCTGAGATGGAAGAGTTGGTACAAGAGAATCGCAATGCTGAAGAGAAGGCAAAGAAAGCTATAACTGATGCAGCTATGATGGCTGAGGAGCTGAAGAAAGAGCAAGACACCAGTGCCCATCTTGAAAGAATGAAAAAGAACATGGAGCAGACAATTAAAGATTTGCAGCACCGACTGGATGAGGCGGAACAAATAGCTATGAAGGGTGGAAAGAAACAGCTCCAGAAAATGGAAACACGCATTCGTGAACTAGAGAATGAGTTGGAAGCAGAACAGAAACGAGGTACAGAGTCTATAAAAGGAGTTCGCAAGTATGAACGTCGCATTAAGGAACTCACCTTTCAGACCGAAGAGGATCGCAAGAATATGGCAAGACTCCAGGATCTAGTGGACAAGCTACAACTGAAAGTCAAATCATACAAGCGTTCTGCTGAGGAAGCTGAGGAGCAAGCAAATGCTAACCTGGCCAAGTTACGAAAACTACAGCATGAGCTGGAAGAGGCAGAAGAGCGTGCAGATATTGCAGAATCCCAGGTGAACAAGCTGCGTGCCAAAACTAGGGATGGTATGCCTGTAAAAAAATGCCAGGATGAATAAGATTTTATCACTAGAAACCAACTTTGGTCTGCAAGTGCTAAATTAGTATGTTTATATATATATATATATGTTTGTTTGCAATGAAATCAATGTACACTAACCATTTATAATATTTGATAATATTTATAATTTAATAATACATATTATAATAATATTTTTGGATTATTCAGCATGATAAACTTTTCAGGATTTTAAGTAAGTACAGATGGCTTATTTCTAAAACTTTGGAATTCAGTGTAAGAAAGAAATACCTGAAGTACACTTTAGGAACTTTGTGGTTATTCTGTTATTCTGTTTTGTCTTTTCTTTAAAAGTAAACGCAACCTTGGAAACATTTTGCTGTCAGTGTTGGCATTTAAAGTTTCTTGATGATTCATCTCTACTTCAGAAAAAGTTAGCTGAGAAATGTTGGGGCCAACAATATGGGTGGCAAAAGTGCTCAGCCAATAAAGATTTCAGTAATTTTGAGCCAGTTTTAAAATTAAAATAACATCTGTATATGGCAGCGCATATGAAAGAACTCAAAAAAACAAATCATTGTCATTTCCCTTTATTTTCACATTGCATTTAACTTGAAATAATTCATACAGCCAACTACATTTCACAAGGAAATAATGGTAAATCCTGTGAGCTATTTATTATAAAAATAAGAGGCAATCTATTACACTCAACTTGTCGTTTTAACAGAAGAGAAGCTATCTGATATAAAAAGAACAAGTCTATAGCTATTTCTAAAAAGATGTTCATTTATTTCAAAAACCTAACATTTTCCAGGTAACAAATAAAATGGATTACATCTTTGCTCTCTAAAGCTCAGGTTTTAATGGAATATGTAACATGTACAATAAGTACAGCATACATGTAATCACCTGATAAGAGGTTTAACACAGAGTAGACTTTGACCTTTACAAAAGTGCATTACAATTTCTCTGATAATCCCCCACAATGTAGTTCCTACTAGCAGCCATGATTGTCATGGGATTCCAATCTTCTTTCTCCATAGAAAGTCCAAGTCCATCTTTGTCTTTTTTTTGTTCACTCTGAACATCCCAGTCTCAAACTTACAATACCCCTTCAACAAAAAGTTAATTGGTAATCTTTGATATGGACATAAAATGTTAAAAAAAAAAAACATTTGCTATACAGCAGAGTTGGGACAAACTACATGCTTTGGCCAAACCAGACACAATATTTTCATGTAACACATAGGTCATCTTAATCATGTATTGATTCAAAGCAAAGGTGCTGATACCACAGTGACCATGGTTCTGAAATAAAGACAACAAATTCAAATAGGATATAAAACAAAAAACTCAATTTGCATCCATTTCATAAGATAAAAGCCTGTGCAATTCTGGCCTGGATAAGAAAAGAATTCATCATTTTGCTAACTCTTTTTAGCAACCCTTAAACCATTCACATGCATTAAATGTCAAAGCAAGGCTCAATGTCAGTGTTTTCCAGTATATTAATACCACAGGAGAAGCTGAGCTGTACATTATAGAACTTTCAATTATTCTTAAATTTTTTCCCCTAATAATCATCACAACTGATGACCATAAAGCACTGGATTCCAGGGAATTTCCCATCATAACACCTACAGTATTCATAGAAAGTTTATGCAAGAGCAATTAATAACTGTTTTTGGTTCAGTTTGCAGATTTTCACAGAGGAAAGTGGACAATATGATTCGTAAGCAGTTATACACTACAATCAGAAATAGTGTAGCGTTTTTACAAGCCTGTATTATACAGTCCCATTGGATTTTACAAATAAGGAAGCAACCAGTAGTGCACTTTTAAATCTGGATTTATGATCTGGATTATGAACCATTTACTTGATGAGGTAGTATTTCATATATTACCATTTACAGTAATGTATTCAGTAACAGGATGCAGCTGTTTGGTTACCTCCAATGCTACAGTAATACATGCCTCATTCATTGCCGCAGTGTGCAAGATCAACATTAGCAGCAGTAATCGTACTTTTGCCATGTAAAAAGGGGGAGAGGCAGACATGACTCCTGTAGACAGTGGTTTTTAAAATCAGATTCCCACCAACTTGTTTTTTAACCAATGTTCCCATAAGGCAGGAGAAAATTTATATGTACATACAATCAAAATGAGCAAATCTCTTTGCTAAGTATTTTTCCCTTTTACAGCAAACAATAAAAAGTATGTACAAATGCAGTTTTACACCATTTAAGTTTTTTAACCTATGTTTACTGATTAGGTGGTTGCCATTCCATCACAAATCACGTACCAGAAACAGTAAGCAGGAAATATGCTGTGTGTATGCTGTGGTTCAGCTTCTACATTTACTTTGCATGGTGCCACACCACCTCCTGGCATCAGCACCAGCACACACAACAGTGCCCACTAATTGCAGAGACCAAGTTACAGACTGGATGGTTGCGCTTGCTGCTGTAATGCAGCATGGTGCTGCGGAACAGGTTCACAGTCTTTGGGGCCCTCATCTTGGCGAACATACATCAGGAATAGTGTAACAGTAGCAAAGGTTGCTGCATTGACAGGGAAAGCCCGGAGCAAAGTGGAGGTCAGACCACGCGTGAACACTCGCCAGCCCTCTCGCTCTATACTCTTGCGAGTGCAGTCCAGAATACTGTTGTACTGGAACTTGCCCCCAACACCATCTGCTTGCAGTCGAGACTTAATCACATCCACAGGGTATGTAGAAAGCCACGAAGCAATGCCTGACATGCCTCCAGCAAAGAGTAGTTTGGGGATCATGTAAGGGTCCTCGGGTTCACAGCCTAGTGAACGCGTCAGCACATCATAGGTCAGAAAGTACACCCCAAAGCCTGGTGTCTCACGTATGAGGGTAGTGACCATGCCCCTGTTGACGCCATACAGACCCTCGCGCTGGTATATGCGGGCCAGGCAATCCAGGGAATTTTTGTATACCTTACGAGTGGATGACTTCTTCTCACCAGTACCCTGCATCTGCATGCGTGTCTTGGCCAGCTCCATTGGACAGCAAATTACGCACTGGATCGCCCCAGCAGCTGCTCCTGCCAGGAACTGGTTCATGGGTGTATCTTGGCCCAGCAGACGCATGGTGTTCCCCTGCACACCAAAGACTATAGCATTGATAAAAGTAAGCCCCATCATAGGAGAACCAATGCCTTTGTAAAGCCCCATCATCTGCAGGAAAGAAATTATCATCAGAACATATCCTTTGCCATCAAGGTCAGGGTTTTACCCTGACATAATGTGCAACCAAAGTGAATACACAGAAATTTCTACATGTTTGAAACTCATGCCATACATTTTGATTTAATGAAAGACAGATTCAGATTCACTGCACTCAAGGACCCAGTAGTTTAATATCAAATTAAAGTCCCCAATCACATTATTCATAGTCAAGAGATAGCACTTACTGATTCTTGACGTATGATGGACTGAAAACAGTGATATGTTCCTCTGTAGAGAGGCCTGTCTGCACTCTGCACTTGGAGCCTGACCTGTGGCAGAAATAATTGCATGATGACTACAAAACTCTTAAACATGAATCTGAAAAGTTAAACAGTGAATGAATAATAAAAAGTGTATTACTGAACTGAGCAGAACGTTGAGCAATGTAACAAAAAGTTTAGATAGGATATGGATTCAGCTATTTTTCTTTCACTGGTGAGTGAGTAATAATTAATTCTATGGCAGATAGGTGCTTAGAGGTTAGGAGCACCACCCCGTGATTGGAGGATCGCAGGATTGAGTCCCGGACCAGCAGGTTACCATGAGGTAACCTAGAGCAAGGTATCGTCCCTCAACACTATTGTCCACCCACTGGATGTGTGGCTGCCTGCTGCATCACGTGGTTAATGTTGTGGTGCACTGTGTGCTGTGGTATGTTCATAATAAATAAAAGTCTCTTTCACTCACTTCCACTTCACTTTAATCTTTTATCAAGGTCCTTGTTTCTAAACAAAACAAGGAAGTCTTAGATGTGAATAAAGAGCAAAGTGATCACCCTCACCATGAATTGAACTAATCTGACACATTTGATCAATGAGTTTAAATTAATCAATGTTATCTAAGATTCACTGACAAAAGATGAGCATAGAGACAAACAAATGTTAAGCACTGGTTAAGCAATAATGACCTGCCTCCTTTACCCTTGATAGAGGGTGTACAAAGAACTATGCTGAAACCAATCTGTGCCAAGGTTTTCTTAAAGCTCTTTAGTGACATAGTAACTACAGTAACCAATGGTTGCACTAATGCATCTGACTGATAAGACACAGCTGCAGAATGTTTTAAGAAGGGTCATTTACCAGTGTTGATTGCATGTGTTTTAAAAACATGCTAGTTATTTCTTTGAAACTGATGTTGCCTACTCATTCTTAAGCTGTGTGGCCTTTAGAAAAAAAAGTGTTGTGGTTAGGTCAGATGAGCAATATGTATACCTGTGAAGAGTAAAGCTATTGTTCATACACCATTAACATTCACAAAAATGGAGTCACCTGTAAAAAGAGAGAGATCATAGCAACCCTATGGCTTTTTTTTTTTTTTACCACTGCTCACTAATAACCACAACAAAAATGCACCAAGATACTTACCTTTACTGTGTCAAATGGATGTCCCACTAGGACCCCAGCAGCACCTGAACAGATGATTTGGCATTAGCGGGATTAAACCTATTTATGGAAATGCAGTCTGCTAAATAAGAGGAGGGGTCTGGCTGAAAAGCAACAAAACCTAACGCTAAAACACCTGACATCAGTTACAGCACTTGGTGGTGGCTAAACTCATCAGGGGAAAGTAGTATCAGGTATTCAAAATTAAAATAGCATGTCACATTCACCTGCATAAACCTTCCTGCTACTGTAAAGCAACTAAAAGCTCACTCCAATCTTAACTTCTTAGATCTCTTCAAAACTTTTTTGCTATATTACACTGCCTCGCCTTCTGAATACAAAGAGCAACTCTTTCAATTTCAGAGCTTCTCAGAATTTTAATTAATTCCTTTTTGCTCAGTGTTACATGTATGTCAACTTGAGCAATTGTAGTATTTAAAACAAAAATTTCCTAAGAAGAGAAACCTATCATGGACTGGTAAATTCATTAGTTGTATGGTATTCTTATTCCTGAAATCTGATCCCTGTTGCCCAAAGCACAGATGTTTATAATATGCAACCAATGAAATCAAGCTCTACAAAGCCAACACATGGTGTCCTCTTAGAGAAACATAAGCACATATGTTATTAACAAAGTATTACACAGACGATCATTTCATGGGTTATGAACTCTGTCCCTAGCTGAGGGAAAGGGGCTTTGCCATCCAAGCCAATGAAATCATGTTGCTCAGCTCAGTAAACAACATAAGATACTGTCAGGTGACAGCTGGCTTGAGTGATATGGCAAGACTAACTTTTGAAAGTTCTCAAGGCCACACCCTGGCTCTAGGTCAAATAAGTTTTACATATTAATTCAGATGATTCAAGTTTATAACTAGTATATAGTGGTAACCCTTGGTTTCCAAGAAATCAGAACAACTATGAGATGAAGACCATAAGCAAGTTCATCAGACTAATGCAAGTCAATTTTTGGGTCATCTGATATTGTGTAAATCCCTTAACAGTTCCACCTTACAAAACAACTACACCATACCTAACTGTATTCTACCCATGTTCCCATACAAAACAGTTGCCAGAGAGGTCTTCCCAAATTAAAAGCCGGGTGGTAGACCCACGGCCCCAGGAACTGTGATTGGCTCGCACAGGGGTGTGTGGATGACTCTCCTTTTTATGGGATGAGAGGGGTCAGGTGGGACATGGCTATTTCTGGCTTTTCCAGGAACCAACTTTTACACAGCACACATGCATCTGCACAACTTATAGCAGCGATATCCTCAATGAGGTCTGATCATCTGCTTATACATCAGCAATCACATTAACACCATGCCTTGATTGGGTCCTCTAGCAATCCCATTTATCAAGTTGGCCTGCTAAGATTTTCCACATCCAATCCACCAGCTTCAAGAACAGAATGTTCACTTGCTGCTTAATATATCTCAACACTTTGACAGGTGCCATTGTAACCAGATAAGCAATGTCATTCACTTCACCTGCCTGTGCCTTTAATGCTGTGGTTGGTGTTGATATGCAAAGAGTCTGTGTTACTTCTGAACCAAAAATCAACCCTTGTCCCTGGATTTGTCATTTTTCATTACTGATTTGCACTGTCAACCCCTGGGCACACATGCAGGCTGCCCTTACCAAGAGGAAGGAGGGTGGCACTAGAAAATAAACAAGTCTTCCTTGAGTGTTCAAACTGATCGTGTGGATTTGATTACTCCTCAGTAACTACATTATCCTTACCCTGGTGTCTCCTATCCACTTTATCAAATGCCACGGGGCTTTATTCGTCTGTTTGTTGTGTTTATATGCTTTCACAGAGAAGAACACAGATGAAGGTCTTTTTTTAATGTGCTTAGCTGCAGCCAGCTAGTTAGCGCGTCTTAGCACGTTAGCTTAGCTTCTAAATTGCCAGTGGAATTAGCCTGGTTAGCCGTTCACCTACCTCCTATGCAGCCAGCAAGGAAGTCCATATTTCTTCTTTAGACACCCTTGGCTCGCTGTTAGTGTCCCCTTTTCTTTTCGTTCTTGAATTATCTATGAAGAAGCAACACGAACCGAGCGGCTATAAATGATTCAGTGAGGAGGAGATAGCAGGCTAACTGTACCTTCCTCGGTCTCTAGTCGCGCTACGCCTTAAAGACAGTCAAATAAAAGATTATAAAATGAATGCAGAGAGAAAACCGCACCGACACCGACTGGACGGCCGACTACACGGATCGTAGTGGAAAATTACACCCACCCACAGGCTTGTCTATTTCTGTTCCGGACCCGTGTAGCGGAGCGGGGGGTGTGTACGGTGAACGGGCAGCATGGCCAATGGCTGCGTCCGAATTCAACCAATCCCCCCCTAGAAACTCCCCTTCGTCCACGCCCCCTTGTGCTCATTGGTGCGTTGCTTCCATGAAATGGCTCTCCGGGGTTGCATCAGTCTCCCGGGTACCGAGCAGCGGCTTAGGAGCATTAGCGAAAGGTGAACGGGGATGAGAAACGAGTCAGCGATCAATAAACTCCGTTTCAGAGATAAAAAGCACGAAGATGTGTGTTTGTTAATGAGGGGATGGTAATGAGGTTTTATGGTGAGTAGTGTTTACAGCTGGACCGCTGTGTTTTACTGAGCGAGGAGGAGCCACAGCAACAAAAACAGCACAGGTTTAGGTTTATTGGGATTTTTCTGCCGCATTACGGCATTTTTCAGAGCTGTGTTGGCATGTGTGTGTGTGTGCGTGTCTCTATTATACTAGTATTCTCAAAACTTAATGTGTTAAATGTTATGATGCTTAATAAGAAGCATCATAAGCCATTATAAACTTCACTTTACTGTGTTTTCTATTTTTTATCATTTTTAAAATAACAATACCATTGTAAATGATGAAATGGTGCTAAAACATCTTTCAGTTTAAGATCATTGATTGACAGCAGTAGGAGGGCATGGTCAGGGTGGTGGTGGTCTAGTGGTAGGGTACTTGCCTGCGGACCTCTGGATCTTAAACTGATCAAGAGAATACTGGTTCGAATCCCACCTCCAGCACTACCACCACTGGGCACCATCCTTGAGCAAGACCCTTAACCCTGAGCTGCTCCAGGGGGACTGTCCCTGTAATTAGGACCTGTAAGTCGCTCTGGATAAGAGCATCTGCTAAATGCCGTAAATGTAAATGTAAATGTCAGATAGGAGGACATGGTCATCAAGCCCTTGTACGCCACAGCTCACTTCCACTTTCACTCTCATCTCAAGTTCACTTTTTTCTGCAGTTTTTCTATTCACTGTGCAATGCACTAAAATAATGGTGTACTATTAATACTAATCATTTAATAGTAACAACAACAATAAAATAATAATATTAATGAATATGTAGACAATCTCAATGTGTCCATTTCACTGTTTTCGGAAGTTTCCTATCTATATATTTGCCTCTTCATGCTGAGACAGTTACTACAAAACGAGGATCATTTCTGCTGTGATATAAAAGTTCATGTAGAATAGCACCAGTGGCGTAGAGTTTAGGGTTTAAGCCCCAGGATTGGAAGGCTGTGAGCTCAAATCCCTGACCAGCAGGTTGCTGTGAGGTACCCTTGAGCAAGATACTGTCCCCATCACTGCTCCTGGGTGCTGGATATGGCTGCCCACTGCTGAATGGTGCGTGAGAATGAGTTAAATGCTGAGGATGCCTTTCGTTGTGGTTCACTGCATGCTGTTTCACAATGAGAAATAGTCACTTTCACTTTGAACAGTAATCGTGCCATCCACATTAGCAGTAGTTCCCATGCAATGCAGCTTCTCTACTTCCTGCTGTTTCAGGGACCTGTGTCGTTAGCTCAGTGCTCGTTCTCAAAATGGAGCTTTTTTGTCCTGAACCTGTTTTTGTGCCGTTCTGGCAAATGTTCTGAAGAAAGGGGCTCCGCTGTACTTGTGTGTTTCAGTCGGCCTTTAACTCGTTTTCATTTTTGCTACGCTGTATTTTATTATGCTGCGGTTCATCATGTTGGTCTTATATTTCTGCAACTTTAGTTTTACACTTAAAATCAATGCACAGTTTTACACTTAAAAACAATGCACGTTACACAAATCTGTAGAATAACTGATTCACACACCAAAATCCCGACTTTCTCTACTAGAGGTGTGTAAACTGAAACTCCCTTTGGTTGTAAATCTTACTTCCCACAGATGCCACGGCAGACTGGAAAAAAAAAGAAAAGGGCTTGTAATCAGTTTTAGAACCAAACCTTGGTTTTGTTTCAATTTTAAAGTGTTCTTTGTTTGCTTGTGTTTCTAATATTCCTTCTATTTTATCACTTGATATTTCTGATATTTCACCTTGTATATTTTGTGAAATGTATGCTGTGTTTAAAAACATTTGAGCAAATTTGTAAAAAGCTCGTGGCTGATGAGGCAATAATCTGTTGACTACATGAGCCATTATTGCTTCATGCTTGCAAACGTCATTCAGTTCATTTATTTATCTGTCGGTGCTCTGTGTAGCAAATGATAATGCAGTGCAAAACGATTTTGGATATGAACACCTTCAATCCTGATATTATTACTGGAGAAGTCCTTTATTTTTATGCTGTTTAAGGTAGAACATGTAGAACATCATGTTATTTTTTAAACCGTTTCTTTTGGCTGGATGTAAGCGGTGGTGTAAATAATGGAAATTATTATAAATCATTAAAATAAATCAAATAGATACATAAAAGGCTACCATAGAAACATAAACATAGTTTAAAAATAATGACAGCAATAGTATATGAGCTGTGTGGGTTATGTTCACATCTTCCAGCCCGTGATGATTTGGGTGGTTGTTTATTCTGAGAGGTTACAGTGAGGTTTTACTCACAAACTAACAAAGGAATCATGCAAGACTTTCGGACACTTGGTGCCGTTTGTCCCAAAATGGAAAAAGCGCTTGTATAGTAAACAAATGCCATCTTGTAAAAGGTGAAATGAGCAAAAGATACCAAATGCTTATTAGAAGCCACTCCTGTTTATTTTGGCAGTACTTTTAAGTCAAGGATTTGTCTTGTCTTTAAACGCATTACTAGTCTTCCCATTACGACCTATCAACAACTCTAAAGTGTATTTATTCTTAGCGTGATTTACTGTGATTTTAAGTAGTGCTGTTGCATTTTGTGCTCTCTATAAAGTGCTCTCTGCTTTCCCACTACATCAAAAATAAAAGTATCATCACAATAACAGTCTTTCACAATAACAATCTTTCATAATTGACCAAATTACTAAGATACAATTTCAACATTAAAAGACTCCTGTCTAGGTTTGTTTTTGGCTTCTCACCAGAATGGTGCAACTGGCTAAAAAGGTTGCATCCAGTCACTGGCACCAGTTTTCTGGGAGTTCAGATCGTAGTTGAATAATTGATTAACTCAACTTGTCTGTGCTTCTTCTAACTCTGTAAATAGGGAGAGATGCCAGCCTATAAGATGATGTGGGGCATGAAAAAGTTGCAGGTTTCACTGCTGTAAAGAGAAAGTTTTAGCACACTCCACAGATACTTGTGACTGAGTAGGCTATTGAACGAGAGTGTGCAAAGTCTGTCGTTGGGAGAAATTTGGAATTAAAAACACTGTGCATAAGTAAATGTAAATATGTGAACAGTTCACAACACTAACACTGTTATGCCATTGTTTAGATTTCTGTCACACTGTATCTCTGGTTTGAGTCCAAGGGTGAAGGATTTACTTCTTTCAAAGTCCAGTCAAACAGTTGCTCGCTGCTTTGTGTCTTTTCACGACAAATCACTGGAATGTTGCGTCATCCATTACAGACTGTGAGAATTACTCTAAAAATGGATTTGCTGTCAATTAACTCGTTTTAAAGATGAACAGCTGTTAACAATAATGATTGTAGAAATAATGGTTTTGGTTTCACAGACTATTTCCCCAGTTAAAATCTTTTAGCTAATAACATATCTTAAACTGTAATCAAAAATATCAAAATCCACTCCTGTGGATCAATCGTATTTTCAAAATTAGTGAAAATATACATCAGTGAAAAGCTTTTTTTACTGTATAATCTTAATAGAATATCCATATTGTTGTTCCCATTGTATTAATGACAACATGACCATAAATAAAGCCTGTATTCAGAGGCCTGACTGAGTAGTGCTGTTCTGAGAGCTGTAAAAACTTTGTCTCAGTGTCCCTTTCTCTCCACATTCAGAAGCAAAAACCTCAGCTTCTAGAACCCCTGCATCATGAAAAGAAAACAACTAAAGACAGATATAAACATGTTGGTTGCTTCAGTAACTAATGCACGTGACAAAAAGACTCATCATTTTAATCCTACGAATGAATGAAGCCACTGACGAACACCGGTTCATCCAGTGTGCTGCCAAGAAATGTTTAAAGCTGTGTGCTTATGTTGTGGTTTACAGCCATTCTTCAACTGCAG
Organism: Hepsetus odoe; assembly: GCA_017165825.1. Classification (NCBI taxonomy): domain Eukaryota; kingdom Metazoa; phylum Chordata; class Actinopteri; order Characiformes; family Hepsetidae; genus Hepsetus; species Hepsetus odoe. Next base: position 21,432,600 of record CM029370.1, on the reverse strand, counting down.
ACCTGTGCATGGTGTAGTTTAGTGTTCATTAACTCATTTTTGAACGTTATCTTTTGACTTTTGTTATTAAATCTGTGAAATACAGCATGTAATGTGGCATGCATGTCATCCAATATTTGAAAAGAAGAATGATGCCGTACAACCATAGAGGTTTTCTCCATACCTGGTTCATATACATAATTAAAACAGAATAGAAACTATGAAATAAGACACTTTTGGCAAAAAGCGGAAACTGTGGCAAGTGCGGTAGATAACAACTGCACATCAGTTTTGAGATCTTTGGAAATGACACGCCAGGGCCCTTTTTAGTAGAGCAGTTGTTAAAGCTATGTTTGTTTTCTATTTGAGTGTTTTCTATTTTTTGCATATTTTTTATGCATGTCTCTGCATTCCTTTTTCAGTCAGTCCTTACAGATTTGCCATTCCCTGCATCTGAAATGCATCCCCAGAACATGATGCAACCATTCAGCAAACTGCCTGTGAGAACGAAGTCAGGCCTAGTAAAACGGCAAGACTTAGAATAAGAGCAGAGAAAATTCAATACGCTCAGTGCCCAATGCATACGTACATTCACGGGTCATTTTAAAGCCGACACACTGCTGAACTTTGCACTGTATTTGCTGAAAAATCACAGGTTCATCTGTTGGCTTTTGCCTCCCCCATGTGGCACTCACATGCATGCCTGTTCAACTGCTGGCAAAACACTGAAAACTTCTGAAAATGTAGCGGATTAATGTTTTAATGTGTGTAAGAATTCTAGGGCAGTCATTGCCTTTGCTTACTCTCTAAACATTAATGACACTTCTGAAACATGATGTGTTCTAAAGCAGAAATCTGAGACAAGCTTATTTTACCATTTTTCTGTATTTTTAAATTCATATAGAAAGAGTTTCCTTCTAAATGTAAATATTGACAGTTGAAGGAAAGCCAATGGAGGGATTGAACCTCAATGAAAGGATTGTATATAACATTCAGCCCGGGACATGGCATGTAAAATCTGGATTCACTTCAGTCGATTCTGATTAACTTGCATACACACCAAGCATTGCTAGGAATTATGGTTCTTTTGTAGAAAATCTTTTTCTTGCTAAGAGACTCTGAATGTTTTCTTTGTTCCTTTTTCTTAATTAAAGCCTAAATATCTTTTCCTCTTACATAACAAAGCAGTGTGTGATTACGCAAGCATGCAAATAAGCTGAAGAATTCTTTAAAAATTTGAAAGAATCACTTGCACCCTCCACCAACTCCCAGCCTCCAGCTGTGGTACAGGCAGAAGTAAATTTGCTTTTGTTTTGTTTTTCTGTTAACTTTTTTCAATGGAAGTCAATGGAATTTGAATGGCTTATGTATGTATGTATGTAAGTTATGTTACAGCACAGTATAGGGCAGCCAATCAAATCTTTGGTCATTTACATAATGCCAATCAGCCATGCAAAATTAACATGTTTATGTGACTACAATGGCACTTGGGATATATTATGCTGCAAGTGAACAGTAAGGTCAGATGAAGTTGACGTGTTTGAATCAGGAACATGAAAAAGTGTTCAGAAGTTAGAGAGGAATGGATGAACTGCAGTCTGATGTGTGAATGACTAAGTGCATCTATATGGAAAGTGGAGCTGATAAAATGGACAAAGAGTGTAGATCCAGAGGCAGGCCTGAATAAAAAGATAATAAGAGACTTTTTTATGCATGTCAGCAGTTCACAACACTTTTATGAAATTGTTTAGATTTTTGTAGTGCAGATATTAATGCTCTTGACAAAATGGTGCGATGACCTAATGATATATTTTTGTAATACTTTTTCATTTGAGACTTCTGTCTGGTGAATTTATGCTGCAAACACAGACGATGTCATTTATCAAGGCTTTCTTTGCTTCTGTTCTTTATTGGGAAAAAAGCATAAAAATGATGAATATCTTAAAATGTGGTTTTGAATTAAAGGATTTCCACAGATAAGTCGGTTTCAGTGGTACCGTGATAAAAAAAAACATCAACAAGGAATGATTTCTGAATGTATTCTTAATAACAAACACATTACTAGATTATACTGAAGCGTTCTTTAAGCAAAACTAGGAAGATATTATGTTATTTGTTAAAGTGAGTTGAAGAAAGGAGATGAGTGAGAGAATAGGAATGGATTTTCTTGTTTTTTTGAAAAACATACCTTTTCCATCTCTATAAAAACAACATATAAGCAATAGTACAGGGTGTTGGGAGCACTGTTAGCAAAATGGCACAAACCACTGTGACATGACTCTTTTGCAGATTCTGAGAGCCCCTGTGACATTTCTTTAAAATATAATACCATGTAATTGAACTTTAAGATAAGTAGAGGTCGTTGTTGTTTTTTTGTTTGTTTTTTTTTTGCTGAAATAGTTTAGTTTATAAGGAAGCACTGTAATGGATATTCTGTAAATTGGTACATTAATGTATGAAAGCTAAAATACATTAAACTGGTATCATTCAGGAAATGAAAATACAAGGTAGAGCTTTTCTCTTTAGTAGACATTTATCCCACACCTAATCAAAACCTAGTCTTGTTCATGGCTGTTAAAATGTAGGTATAAAAAAATTAGGAAAGTAAATTAAAAACATAAGGCATATCCTGCATGTATCCTGCATGTATAGTTCAGGCTTAATATGAATCATAATGGCAGTAATCGGAGTACTGTTATTAAACTTCATTCATCGGGTACCAATGATATCAGGGATATGATTTAACACAATTTGACAGAAAGTAATGCACATATCTAAAGATTTTGAACACTAATCCATTAAGTCCATGCAATTCTATGTAAGGCCTAATTCAGCAGCAGCTTGTGTGCATCTATTTTCGGACTTGTCTCAGCCATCTCCCTGCTGGTGGCCAATGGTAAATTACCACAGTGGAGTCTGACCTGATCTCTCCACTGCCACTCAAGGCACTGATCAGAGGAACAGGAAAAAATAACTTTTGGAGTGCTTAAGCACCCAGCTAGAGGGCAGGAATCTTGCATTTAGAATTTTCCATCCAACAGAGTGAATATGTACGACACAGGCATAAATGGAAAACAGATGCTTCGTGGGAAATATTTGAGCACACTGAGTGTATGGGGCCAACAAAAAGGCAGCAGGAGAGACTGTCTCTGAAGACCAAACTGGACTTAAAAAAAAAAAAAAGAAAGAAACCAGGACTGGATTAGTAGGGCAAGCTCAAAGAAATGCTGGGGGAAAGAAAAATCTCTGGTTCAGATGTGTTTTGAAATCTGATTGGTAGAGCGTGTTCTGGTGATCATGCTGATAATAATGTCATTAATTAGCTTCCAGGCCAATTTCAGACATTTTATCAAAGCCATTTTTAAGCACAAGCCTTTAACCTAAAGTAACATTTGTATTCAAGATGAAAGGAAAAACTGAAACAAACAAAAAGCAAGCAAAAAGAAAGCAAACTTTGTCTCAAAAATGGATTTTGGGTTCCGTTTCTCAGGTCTTCCAGCTCATGTAACAGTTATCGGGTCTCTCAGTTCTGCTGTTCTAAAAGCTTCTGCCTCCATCCTCTCAGTGGGGGAGCCGAGGCTGCTCAGCAGGGGGATGGGGGGCACAGGCGTTTTGTCGCCTGCAGCAGAGAGGCACCATGCTGGGCAAGACGCAGGCTGGTCGTCCTTGTATGCCCTCCATGCTCTTGTACCTCCTGAGCGCCTACTCCTTGTGACAGGGGCTGTACTGTCACATCGGGTTCAGCTGAGGTCGATACCACACAAAGAACAAACCTGCAATCACACATAAACAGAACTACACAAGGGAGTAATTGAGCCAGTCATTTATCAAATCATTTCAGTGATTATCTGATTTCCACATTAACACGGGGGAATTTCTTATCCCTGTGCCACCACTCTTTCCAGAGTGTATTTAGTTAACAATCAGCCACAGTATTAACAGATGAACAGAATAACTTTGATCTCATTTCAATGGCATCTGTCATGGGGTGGGATATATTAAACACCAAGGGAACATTTTGTTCCTGAAGCTGATGTGTTGGAAATGGTGCAAGTATAAGGATCTGAGCAACATTGACAAGGTCAAAGATGGCAGGTCATGTGGGGTGTTCCCAGTGTGTAGTGGTTAATTCCTACCAAAAAGTAGTCCAGAGGAGGATAATTGGTGTATCAGCAACGCATCATGTGCACATCAATGATGATCAAAAATATTATCAAAAGTTGTCAGAAAACAGTGCATCACAGCTTGCTGCCTTTGAGGCTGTGTAAAAACCAGTCAGATTAACCTTGCTGATCCATGGCATTTTTGTACAATGGGAACATTAGCATCAAAACAGGACCATGGAAGGCAATAGAAGGCCATGGAAGGCAATAGAAGGTGGTATTGTTTGATGAATCATGGTTTCTTTTACATACTGTTTGCAGCTGGTTGCATGTGTGTAACTCACATGGGGAAGACAGATAGTACTAAGATACAATCTGGCAAGAAAGCAAGACAGTGGAGGCATTATGATGCACTGGGCCATTTTCTGTGGGAAACCTTGGGTCTTGGATGTTACTTTGACATGTACCACCCACCTAAACATTGCAGCAGACCAAGCTCTCCCCTGTCATGGCAACAGTGACCTGATGACCTGATGACCTGATGGCAGTGAACTCTTTCAGCAAGAGAATGTAGGATCTGAGCTGTTTAACAGTAGGACCTGCACATTATTAGGCAGATGGTATTAATGTTATGGCTGATTAGTGTATGTAAAAGAAGAAACTAACCCTCTACCATCCTCTTTTCATGACAAGAATGTGCTGGATGCTGTCCTGGATATGATGCAATGCTCTGTGTCCTTCAAGATGAGAATCAACAATGTCCAGTTCATTTCTGCTGACCTCACTGAGAGGGCATTATTCCCTGCCATCTGGTGAGGAAGATAACATCGGAAAACAAAAACAGGTGAGTGTTGAAACAAGGGGAGCAGGGTGAGTCATTCTGCAGCAAGTCGTCATCAGAAAGCTAGAGGTTATCTTCTCATCTACTCTGCTCATTGAGGGTCAACCTGTTCACAGGCCTGTATATGTGCCAGGGATAATAAACAAACACCTGATATAAACATGATAGGGGACAGCAGGTTCAGTTCAGGTCAGATGACTTCTACAGTTTAATCAAAATGACCATGTTAAAATGATATTTATATATTGTCAGGTCGTAACCTTATCTATTCACAATATGAGAAGGAAAAATATTTTTGCATCATTTAAATTAGTTCCTTAAACAAAAATGTTCCCACAGTTGGAAAGGTGTCTTTCAAATGATAAAGACATAAAACTAAAATGATCACCAATTCATAAAACATAGGTCATGTACATGTCCTTAAAAACATACCAATCCCCTAGTGCTCAGAGATAGTGTGCTCCTTCTCATTCAGAATGTATTCAAACCCATTAAATTTGTCCAATGGTTGTCCATTAAAGCCTGTTTTAGCATAAGCATCAAATATTTTTTGCATTTAATTCAGCTGTTAGTTCTGACTTCAACATTTGATTTACTACTCCTGCTGTTATTTGTGACCTCATTATCTGTATCATTCCACTAAGTACTAGTTGCTAGGTAACAACTAATTTTAAATAGTAACTTATCTACTTTAGCGCAAAAAAAGAGAAAATAAATACATTAGGTAAAACATTGAACACATTGGAGCAGAATAAAATTAAACACACAAGAAAGACTGTGAAATGCTTTACAGCTTCCACACGCTTCCACATCCAGGTTAATCTGGAAATCACTGTAAAAGCACTGAATGGATTTTTCATTTTCATGTTTTCAGTTTCATGGCTCTGTTTGTTACACACAATGCTGCTACTTCTCTGGCATATTGAGACGTTGATATGAAAGTCCATATGATACAACAATCAGGTGTTCATACTTTACGGCACGTTCTCCTATTTTCACACTGTTCTAAAATGTCCCTCTTTACTTGCAGTGTTCTACTATATTAACTCCCTTTTATGTTATTGGATATTTTCCCAAGTGTTCTTAAATGTTCTCAAATATTCTCCCCATTCTCGCTGTTATAGAATATTCTCCCCATTCTTGCTGTTCTAGAATATTCTCCCCATTCTCACTGTTCTAGAAGTGCTCTACAGTTAACCCCCAGTGTTCTACAGCGTTCTAAACAATGTGTATGAAACACATCAAATATATGCTTGTGTATCTGTGCATTGCATTCCATTATTAGATGACCTTCCATATAGATTTGCATCCCAAAACTCTCAAAAACTATGAAAAAAGTATGAGCATTGAACATAGGTGGGGATGATGGAGGGGAATGTGAATTATGGTATTATTTTCTTCCATTCCATGCCAAAAATCAGAGCATGTTTAACAGGCAGTCAGAGGTTACTATATATCTAATGTAAAAGCAGAATTGGTTCTTTTAAATTATATAATATGATAAACCAAAATTAGTATGACCAGGGACATGAACTATCAATGAAAACATTTTTTCAGGTTAGCTTTTAAAAGTAGCTGCTTTCTTTATTATTCCCCATGAACCAGTTCCGGCACATCAAAGCTACAGCATGCTGGATGCAAACATGCTCTATTTTAAACTTTAACAAAATGTCATTTTAATTGGCATTCTCAGATCAGTTCTCTAGAGGAATGTTCTTCACAGGTAAAAAGTGGGAAGAAAAATCTAAAAAATGTTTGGTTTGTTTGTTTGTCTGTTTGTTTTTCACAAAGGTTGTATGAAGTTTAGTTCTTTGTGTTTGTGAAGGTCATGAACCACTCTTGAGTTCGTGTGAATGTGAACAGCATCTTAAAATTTGAGACATCATGTGAGAACAGTCTTTATACCATAGGGTACAGCTGGCTCTATAAAATCCCATATTACATGGCTATTATATGATAATGAGAAGCAATCATGGGCTCTAATGTGTCCCATGAGATAGCTGCCCATAGCATTACGGATCCTCAGTCATGTTTAACAGCTGGCAACATACTTTGCTGAGAATATTCCTTGGCTTTCTCCACAGATGCATGTTCAGATGATGGGAATTCAGTAATAAAAGAGTTTTCAGATTATTTCACTTTTGTGCTGAGGGGTCCAGCTAACCTTGAAAACCTTGAACAATAAGCAGTTGATGAAAACATTGGAGGCATGAAACCCTATAAATCTTAACTTAATTATCAAATTCAGTCACCAGTAGTGTCTGTTCCATTTTTTTTTACCTGTCCCAGCACCTACCCTGCTTTATGCCTTTGTCAGCAAGTTTTGACTTGCAAACATGGTTCCAATATATTGGTTAATCTAGCATTAATCAGTCATAAGCTGTTTTTCAAGGCTGAACAATTTGTATTTGGCCACTGAGTATTGAAACTGTTTGGAATTCAGTCACAATTTGGTCTCCATTTTTCTCTCCTTTGTCTGTGTGTCATTCTAAAACAAGCCATTTAAAAAAAAATTTAAAAAATGTGTACCTTTAATTTAAACTGATTCAAATGTACAGTTGAGTAGAATATCATACACTATACAGCAACATAAGCCGGTATGCAGCATGTAGTATAGCAGTCCTAACCATGTGAAACATTAAAGAAAACATAAATAAATAAGCAGAGCAAAGAAGGGATATTCTCAAGGTTTTAAGGCTGGGCTGTGGGTCATTCACCTAAAATGTCCATGTGGAAAGGGCAAAAAAAAGCAATAACCCACCCCACTTTCAAGGATCAAGGTTAGGTTTGCATTTTCACCGAGCACTGTTAAAGCTTAGCAAACTCCCCACTCCACGTGGTGCCCCCACTGAAGAGAACAAATGAGGACAAGATCCACATGAACTCTCTACAAGACCAAGGCCAAGACAGGTCACTGAAGCCAAGCTAGGACACATGTACTTCACTGAATTGACAGCAAGGTAAAATGGCATTATTTGCCCATCAAAAAGAGTCATTTAGCAGTAAAATCTTTTATAGATCCATTCCTGTTTGTCATATATGTTTCCAAATACTACACTGACTTCTAAGTTCTCCTTCGATCATATATGTACAAAAAAAACTATTATTTTTAATTATACAGATTATTGTTTGCTATTTTTATGTATTTTAATTTATACATTTATACATTGAACTGCAGTGTGAGGAGCCATTGATAAGACTGGAATGCAGGTTAGGCTTTTGTATCTCTCAAACTTATGCAGCTTGGGGCATTTCTTTAAAGTTATCTTAAATCCAGTGCTTATGTATTTGGATTGCTTAGCTTCAGGTTAGATGTCTAGTGAATTATGTAGTTAATCATCGAAGATGTTTTTTTATCACTAGAGCAGTGAGATATTACTATCTGGTTTTTACTTCTGAATTTACCAGGATATGTTAATCTCACAATGGTAAATCTGATTGGGATGTTAAAAGAATAACACAAATAACAGAGTGACATAAGGTAACATAGTTGAATAAACAGTGTTCGTTTGTGTGTGTTTAGACTGGCCCTTTGGCGATCACCAAGGCAAAGTAATCCAAATGTTGTGATACAGTGTTCCATCAATACTGATACTGAAACTGTTTTTTAGTCAAACCTGTTGATTATATGGTCAAATAAGATCCTTGCATATATTTGCTGTGCATGGCCAACCCTGTGTTTTGTTTGTTTGTTTGTTTGTTGTTTTACAAAAATGTTAATTGAACATATTCTTTGAATAAAATCTAAGAGCATTATTGAACACTGCCTGTGGGTTGTTTTGTGGGGGAGTTACACCGTCTAGTGGATGGTTCTTTAAAAAAAAAAAACAGATGAAAATAAATCAATGAGGTTATTTAAAGATCTAAAAGTCATTCTTTGATGGAATCACTTCAAAGACATCTTTTGGCACTTTTATTTGGAACATGACTAAGTTATGAATGTTTAGACCTATAATGCTATAGAGTTCATTAAAAGATTATGTTATTTGTATTTAAAGCCTGAAATGGCCTTGCACTCGAGTACCTCACATATTGTCTATTCAGGTTCCAGTGCATGGTTTTAGAAGTTTCCTTCAACAAAAAGCCCCTATAAATTATATAACACTTGAAAAGGCATTGGAAAAGCATTTTCATTGCTGTTTCTCAATTTTAACAACAACAATAATAGAAAATAATCACTAATCTCAACTTTATTTATCTATATTTCTTTTATTTCCATTCATATTTTTAATTTATATACTTATATTTTATCAATGAATAATCAAACCGGGTCAAAGCTTGCCCTCTTAGAGTTTCTCGCTCATCTTAACTTGACCTCCCACTTCTCAAAAGCAGAAAACATTCATCATGACTATTCTCTAGGTCTTGGAACACATTTACAATGAGAACTGCAGAGACCCTCACTCTTCTCAAGACCCATGACTTCATTGAGCACTTTGGATAACGTCTGCATATTCATGCTTTAAATGAACACAGCTGACACATTTCGCAACCTAAATATAAATAAATAAATAAATAAACAAATAAGTAAATTAACTCTCGTGCCTTCTGTTTTCTCTGAGTAATCTGGTGGAGTTTTAACTTCATATGTAGCAAAATATCAGTTGGTAGCCAAATAATTCAAAACAAGGTTTCCTAGTGTCTGGGACATGTGAGGAAAAAATAAGACCATAAAATCTAAGATAAAGGTTGCTAAGTATGCCCAGTTGTCCTGATATGTAATAAGGGTAAACACAGTGGCCAATTTGACAGCGAAAGCATCAATTTCATAAAAAATGCTCTCTCAATATAAAATGCTCTCTATTATTATGATTCAGAAGCTTTTTGGAATGGCTTTGAAACTATTATGGAAACTCAGTTATAAGCAAATAGTTATCAGGCAAAGAACTCAGGTTTGGGCCAAGGTCTTGCATAAATCCTTAGGGTTTAAGTTTTTAAAAGAAACAATAAATAATTCTTTTTTTTTTACACTGGAATCTACAGTGCATAATACATAGACATCTCCTCCCCCTTACACCACCACTATTCACAGTCACGTATGGCAATATCATCAGGGTGACTTGAATGAGCACACTGGGGCCCTGTGAGCCAAAGGGCCTTTAGCGTAAATGAGGGAAAAATAGAAAAGTAATGTGATTCTCTGAAAACCACCTGCAGCAACATGCAAAATGGTATACCTGCCTGCCAGGCAAATAGCTACGGGTGTGGATCAGATGTTTTTTCTTTGGCCGCATATTTTAAAAGAATGGAATCTGATTTGTTTTCTTGTAGTGTTGTAATTTGCAAACTCTGACAAAAAACCCTGACAAAGTTTTATTTATTTCCATATTCAGAACCCAAAAATAAATGTCAGCTTCTGTTAGAACGGTTGCTGCATTGATTGTCATCACGGATTGTCATCAGTGGTGTGACCTATAGTTGCTAAAATTGGTAAATAGACTTAATCACAATGTCAAATTAAATATGTGCTTCCATGCAGAAAAGGTAAGATAAAGGTGTTTCCTTCATGTGTGTGGCATGGTGGCACAGTTGTTAGCACTGTCACCTCAAGAAGGTTCTGGATTTGATTTCCAGGGCAGTGTGAGTCCTTTGTATGTTGAGTTTGCACGTTCTCCATATCTGCATGGGTTTTCTGTTGCAAAACCGTGCATGTCAGGTGAACTGGAGTTGCTGACCTGCTCATAGGTGTGATTATGTGTATCTGTGCATCGGCCCTGTGATGTACGTGGGACCAGTCCAGGTAAATGAGTAAATGTTGTGTCTGTAATAAGTGGTTGCATATCTAACAGGAAAGAGTATGCAATATTGCCTAATTTGGTTGTGCATAAGCCTCCTGAGGTTTTGCTCAAGTGGATTATTGCATTGTTCTTTTGCTCTCCAAATGCACAGATGCACATGTTACATCTTTTTTCTTGCCATAAAGAGATGTAGGCCTACAGTAAATGTGTTAGACTGATTTAATTTTGTGAAGCTTGACTATGGTGATATTAGATATGAGTCTATATCATCTTACCTTTATATAATTGAACCTCAGGTCACTGTAATGTAGAACCTACTTTTAAATAGAAAAACATCTGTTGTTTGTAGCTTTGTAATGTATGAGGTCACAAAGTGGATGGTGAGATTCAGTTTACAGTACTGTTTAAAAGCCTTGAATTTCCATGCAAACGTTTTCGGTAGTTTCATATACAGTAATGGCAATATACTTTTAAATGTTGCAAACCAATAATTGCATTTAGAAGACGAAGATGAAAAGGTAGGAGGAAGAGGCAAAGAGGAGCAGGAGGAGGAGGAGGAGGTTAAGTATAACTGCTTGCATTGCACCCATCACACCAAGAGTAATTCAGTTAGCCAGCTTGCGCTTCTGGGCTTTTCACAAACAAGCTGAATCAGAGAGCAAAACAAAAGAAACTGTTCACAGTTAGAAAGTACTTCAGCAACTTGTTCTGAAGTGCAGATAATGAGCCCACCATTGCACTGGATTCTGTGCCATCTGCTGAAGTGTGGAATTAAATTACTCCTAATATACTGAACAAGAGTAAGCCAGAGCCTTTGGATAATTATCTTCATGCTCAGCCTCAGCAATGCATGCTGTAACAGCCAATACCAAAGTCCTCTGGCCAATGTTAACTGTATTCTTGGCATCAAAATGCATTGATCATTTGTTGAACATTGACCACAGCTACACATATCATTAAAATGTTGCCTGTCAGGCCTGTTTCCTGGGCTCCATTTTCATGTTTATTCTGAGTTCTACTTTGAGTAACTGTGCCTCCTCTTTTAGTGCTTACCAAGAGCATTCAGGGTCAAGCCATACAATTGTATATGTATGACGTCACATCTAGATCAGCAACCTAACAACCCTCAAATTGATGCCCCATTTTCTCCCTTTGTGTCATGCCAAACTCATGCCTGTCAGTGGAAAATTAATTTGTTACAGAATTAAGCAGAGTTGAAACTGATCAAGAGCAGTTTAATCATGGAGCACGAATCTACACTAACAGGCCTGAGTCCATTGAAAACTCACTGACTCAAATCACCAGCTTGGGAAAGGGCCCTCTTTCATCAACTGATCAGAAATGTGGACTCAGACCTGTCCTTATACCACCCCAAGTCAAAAATAGCTTCAAAGTATGTGGACATTTTAATTTAAGTCATGTACTGGTCTGACCCAAAATACAGTATAATTGACAAGAAAATGCTCATCTGTGGCCAGAATTTTTGTGCACACATCATTGGTAAAAGGCTTGTATATTAATGGGGTATAACCACCAAGTGATTTTAATCAGACATTAAGCCCCATTAATTCCTCACAGTCTCTCCTTGGGTAGTAGAGAGTATAAGTTGTCAGTACTGAAGAGGGACACTGTAAAATCATTAGGCATTTGATCTCCCTGGAGATGAAGGCTTGATCCAGATAATTTTCCTAAGAATGGTGTGAAAATATCTTAAGCTCGGAACCCAAGTTAAGTGATCAAAAATGTGCTCCATATATAGAGATTTTTGCCTTAGAGAGTCCAAGCTCTGCCTAAGCTCAATATTTTATTTGTCATAATTGAAGTTTCCAAAAACAGCAAATGGAGCTCCAACAATAAAAGGGCTAAAGGAAATGTTGTCCTAAAATTTATATGGAGCTCTTAATACAAGATACAACAACTAAATTTGTCATACCATATTAAGACTGAAAAAAAGTAAATAAATGCATGTGTGTGGTATGTTTGGCCAAAGGCTTTTGCCTGCCTGATTGCATGATCATTCCTCCCACCAATCCTCAATGTACATTCATCAGGATAAGGGACACTTTTTATGCTTTGATTCAAGATTCAAGATGCTTTATTTTTCTTGATTACGCAGATACAATCAGCAGTGTAATGTATCCTGATACACTTGCATACCTAATACACGGGGCAGATGTGGCCTAGCCAAGTTGGCCCCAGGATCGGACGACTGTGGGTTCCAATCCCTTACCAGTAGGTTTCCCTGAGGTACCCTTGAGCAAGGGTATCATCACTGCTCACTGGGAGCTTTCAATAGCTGCCCCCTGCAAATATTCACATTATATTATAACATATTAAAAAATGTACATTATGTTAAAATGTTAAAAAGGTGCAAATACAAAGGCCTGTTGAAGGAGTAATGTGCTTGTTGCATACACGATAGTAAATTATTGTGCAAATAGTGTGTAATTGATATTACAAGGCAAGTTCTATATATGAGCATGTTTTATAGCCCATACATTTAAATTAAAGTAGCTTAAAAACTATTCTGTTAAATCATTACTGTCCATGTTCAGATGAACATGTGCTGTTCTGATTGCTGAGCCTAATGGCCTGTGAAAAGAAACTCATTTTTAGTTGATCTCTTTTGGCCCTGATACTACAGAACCATCACTCTGATTTGAGCAGGCAGCACAGGTTATTGTTTGGGTGTGATATGTCTTTAATGGGCTTGGCTGGATGTGTGGAGCTGGGTGTAAATGTCCTGCAGGGAGGGCAACACAGGACCAGTAATACGCTCAGCTGTACAGATCACTCTGCCCAGAGCTTAATGGTCCTGTACGGAGCTATTTCCAAACAAAGATGTCAAGTTCAGAGCCAGAATGCTTTCCACAGCATCAGTGTAAACGATTCTCAGGATACCTGGAGAAACCCTAAATTTCTTCAGCTGTCTGAAGTGAAACAGGCACTTTATGGCTTTAGAGTCCTGAGCTACAGTGTGTTGAGTCCATGTTGGATTGTTTGTGATGTGCGCTGAAGGTAATTACAATGGAATCATCAAATTCAGATGTTCATCCAGGTTTTATACTTTATAACAAAGAAAAAATTACATATATAACCCAAAATTACATTACATTAATAGTAATACCACTCTGGCTTTGTGAAGGTTACATCAACAGTGTGAAAAAAATATGGAATTACCCACTAACTTGTATTTCAGGGGAAAAAAAAATTATTTTCACAAAAAAGAGGTTTTTTTAATTAGCTGTTGGAGTTGACTAATTGAAAGGAGACATAGCACCAACAAGAAAGTTGAAACAATGAAAAAGTTTCGTAAAACTATAATTGATGTTGGTTGTTTGTTTGGGTGTTTAAAATGTGGTTGTGTGTAAGGAAAATGTATTTGAAGACCATGGAAGGCATCAAAACATCAGGATAAAAACTCAAGCCAGTATTATTTGAAATTGAAAAGAGTGGAGGGAGTCTATGGAGGAGACAAAAGTGAAGTGATCGTGGGTGTGGATGATAGAAATAAAGTGATTTTCAGTGGCCAAGGAGATGGAGATGTACAGGGGTAGTTTTGGGTATTTTTTTGTTCAACCCATAGAAAATAAATGTGGTGTTTGAGCCATTATACTGGATGTATTTTTGCAACTGAACAAAGTGTGTCAAAGCTTTTCTTAAAGAAAACCATACTGGCTCTAAATTATCTATACTGATATTTTCAGCAAACATTCCATCTCAATAACGCAAGAAAATTTATTGGGATATAAAAAAGATACATAACAAGGCTCTGTCCTGCGAAGATGATCCACAAACAGCTATTTGGAGCCAGCTTGATGGAGATTATTGTTTTTCATTAGAAAAGTACTAATTGTGATTGTTGATGGTTTCATTTCATCATTATTTATTAATTTATTTTATTTTTATTCTTTCCACACCGAGTGTTTCCATTTTGTTTTTCTTTTCTTGTTTAAAAAAAAAAAACATGTCTTCAATTAAAACAAGTTAATTAGATAATTAGATTTTAAAAAGAAATACTTTTATGTCATATGTGTGATTTGTTTATTACAGCAAAGTAAATAAGATGAACGTTGTGGTGATTCCATAATGCCTGCCAGAGTTTGTTTTAGTGAAAGAGTTGAATTTCTTTGGAACAAATCTACACAACTATAAATAATCCAGAAAGAGATATTATTTCACAAATTCCTGGTTACGGCTTTAACCAGTCTAGACTAGTGCTTACATATTTAAGAGGATATGCTACTACTATTACAGTTCAAGTGAAAATGTTTGTTCACCTTCATGGAAATGTTTTCACACTTCTGCTATGAATGCGTTCTGCATATTTGACCAAATCTTGGGGTTGGAAGAATTAAATGAGGACACCTTTGATCATCTGTAAGTTAAATATGGCATCCCTCATGGTTTGACTTAAGAGCCTTTGCGCTTTCTCATTAAACATCGCCAGTTTTGCTCAGCAGGATGCATTGCTTTAGGGATAACATCCTTCAAACACAGGCACTAGAGCTTCATCTATTAGCTACACAGAAATAAGTGAGTGTTTGAAACATTACTGATGCTAGCTGTTGATTTAACAGTAATGCCTGGCGTGGTCATGTGACGGCCTGGAGTGCTGTGGTACAGTGAAATACACAACAATCCTCGGAGGTGCTGAAACATAAAGATGTGGATAAACATACATTAACAAACATAAATAAACACAGAAAAGGTGAAGTGAAGTGAAAGAGATTATTTGAGGACCTACTAGCTTTTCCTGGGTTGAGTTCTAAGGTAAACCCCAAATCTTACTACTGACAATGGTTTTGGATTTGGTGGCAGGGACATATTTTGCATAACAAAATGCAGGATTATTGTGCAGGGAAAGCAATTTTCAGGTGGTGGCTTGGCTTTTGCCAAATGGTTGCTTCATCATTTCAGGTGTTAATGTGAGTGATGCTTAGTGATTCCAAGACTAAATTCCATGTTTAACCACAGCCAACAATTCTCAGCTTCTGCATTAGGGTGACTAATGCACATTTTTCTTACGCAGAAAAATCTCATAACAGTGTATTTTGTATTTTACTAAAATGCACTCAAAGCATAGACATACAGCCAGCAAAACACAATCAATATGCTTCATTCCAAAAGTATATTTAAATAGTGTCAACATGTTTTGTCTGGGTCAATACCAACATACTTTAGAGGATTAAAATTCATCTGTATCTACCTGCTTCAACATTACATACTAAAACTCGGAGGACACTTTCTCTAGTTTTTATATTATTAATGTAAGTTAAACCTTTTATTAAACCATTATATTGGAATTTTGATGTAATAAATATTTTATATTTATTGTCCTTTCCTCAGTTTACTGCAGCCCACTTGATTTATGGAGGAATGCATCTCATTTTTCAGGAGAGGCCTGTCACAATACAGTTCATATTGAAATGACCCAAATCTGTTCAGCAACAACAAAGATTATCATAGCTTATCCTAGTTTTGACACAGGAAACACGGGCTTATTAGGAGATTTCTTTGTCACAAGCTAGCTTTGGGTCATTCCAGGTTACTCTCCAATGACTTCAGTTATAATGCTTTATAAAAATCAACCCAGCTCTGAGGAAAAGAGGTCAACGAGCAAGGTGCTTTAACACAGAGACGGTCTGTATTAGAATAGTGGAGGCCCTTCATTTACACTGACCTTCTGCAATGTTCCGCTCTATAGTTTGCTGAAAATGACACAGTGAATATTTCAAAAGCCACTCTGCTCCAGTTCCTCGAGCTTGACCTGAGAGCCATTATCGTCAGACCTAGAGTTCCAGGGATTCCACTAACCTCTTTTTTTTTTTTTTCTCTCGCTCCACAACATGCTGTGTGTGACTGGCAATGGTGGCTTTTTGATTAGGTCTGGTTTGATTAGGTCTTGCATGCTCTGAAAAGATAGAAGGAGGGCAATCCCTGAAAATGGGATTGATTGACTGACTTTGTGCATGCCGAACATTTTGCAGGCTCAGCCCCCTTTTGAGAGCTGCCTGAGGAGGAGCAATGTTGACCTGGTTTAACCTGGTGGCACTGTTACGGTCTCGGTTTGTCCAGTTTGCTTCGCAGATGCATTCTGCTACACAGGAGCTTAATTTTGTCAACAGAGCCCTTTGCCAACTGTAATTAAAGTGTCTTAATGTTTTCATCAAGAGAACAGCCATTTTGCCTCATTAATGCTGAAACACAACAAGCCTCTAAACAGTCTAAAACAGAGCTGTTTAGCTCCCCCAGAACACCCACCAGCTGCCTCATGTGCTCTCAGTAAAACGTGGCCTGGATAAATTAGGCAACTTTAGCATGTTTTACTCATCAAAGCAACACATCACTTCAACTGATGAAAACTATGCAATTTGCTTTCACTTTCTTCCACTTATTAAAACGTATTTTTTTATGAAAACGTAATGCTTTTTCCCTTGTTTTTTGAATCTACCGTCAGAGGCTTTTTGCCTACACACTGAAAATTTGAGAGCATTTCTGCCTAATTCAGTTCATTGTTTTGATATTGTGATCAACATTATCATTTTAAATGTTAAAGGATGCACAAACAAAGTGGTAAAATTGTTTGTTATTTGTCTGTTAAATACCTTATAAAATATGCAAAGGTTAGGAAATAAGCAGAAATTGCAGACTAGTATTTTAGAAAAAATATCCTGTTAAAATTTGTTCCTTGGTGGCAACTTATTTTCACTTAGATTTTCAGCAAAATATGTCACTTCTTCACACGACTGTATATACACTCTGCTTATCAACACATCATTAAATGAAGTATTTCTTCTCTGCTTGTGCACCACGTGGGTTCCATGGCTTTTATTTGTCTTGCTGAGAACATTAAATCTGCAGGGCCTTATGGCACTCATGGGACTAATTTGGGTTTCATTCAGTCTTGGCAATAGATTAAACCGTTCACACATGTGGTTTAATCAAACAAAACAGTGTCATTGAGCATGTAAATACTGCAATACCTTTAAAGGAACAGCTTGCCATAAGATATGTACAGCAATAGCTATTTAACACCAAATGAACATCCAGTAAATACATACCATATATTTCACAAGAGCGAATACAAGGCCCTAATTCTGTTTATGTAGTGCTATTGTTTGATAAACAAGAACTATACTTGAAATTACCTAGTGAAATTTAAAGCCCATGAAAGTACATTAAAGAATAGTTTTTTCTTTCAGTGACTAGTTTCTTTGTAGAACAAAATGTAATATTTTATGGTGCAATCAATTGCATTAAAATAAAATAACTTCAAAGCAAAACCCATAATACTGACACTTTAAACCTTTTAAACCTACTGACACTTCATACCTGAAAACAAACCTGTACCCCTGTCAAGATACAAATTATCCCTTAAAATGAATAAAAAGACAGCTAACATCATTGTCATATCTCTACAAAAAAAAAAAATCTCACTCTCAAAAGAATTAATACGATAAAGGCTTTTTATGAAAGTGAAGTGATGCTAAAAGTACTGTGGTGGAATGTGTATGCTCTTGCACAGAACTGCCAGTACATGGTTTCCATTCCTAGAAAGAGAACAAAAGCAATAAAACACTAGGAAACTCTGGGAAGTCATTCAAAAAGAAATATCCAATTTGGGATGCTGTGGCAGGCTTGGCGTCCAGCCACCCACAGCAGATTTTGTGAAAGTTTTGGGAGAGCAAGACCTCATAAATTTAGATGGATGAAACAAAGTATAAAACAATAAATGTATTTCACAATTTTGAATGTCTGGGCCGAGAAACATGTCTCTGCAAGTGTTGTTGCGCAAAGCTAACAGTGAAGTACAGTGTTGTTTGTAAACTCAAAAAATTAATATGTGCATTTTTCATAGGCTCCACATTTTTTTTCAGTCTTTCAGTTGCAGTTAGCTGCTCTCTAATTCTCTCTGTGTTGATGATGACAAATATGCTACTTCTAAGCAAGTTGCAATTTAAAAATAGGGTTCACTTTTAGGGCATACGTTTTTAGTTTATAGCCATTAAAACAGGCCGTTAAAGCCCTTCTGATTTACTCATACTCAAACGTTTGCTCTGGGAATGCCGCAAGTTCAGCAGTCTTAATGTTTTTAATGCACTGACGTCTTTATACACACAGTAAAATCACCTACAGAGTTATTGTGAATCTACTGTGAATGCAACACTGAACCCTTTAACACTAAATTGAACTCTGCAGGAGTTTGTAGCTGATGATTTTACTGTGATGGAGGTTTGTCTGGAATTATAATTTTTGGCAACAAATCTGTTTTCCCTTCAGCATGCCCACAGCACAGTCACATGCCGTACTTTTAAGAGTACCACAACGTCCTGTTATGCTTCCGTGACGTGCTCATTTGTGTTTGGCTGCACCTTTGAGATCACCAGCATTAGTACAATGCAGCAGCTCCTTTTTTTCTGTAGAAAAGGTCCGATGACAAGACGTGCCCGAAGGTTTAGTGGGAAGAGATTTATGAACTATACATCTTGACAGATCCCCTGAGAACCGTGTTATTATTATGATTTATGAATAAATAGTGGTGATAAAGATAAATGGTAAAACACTTCTACATGCTTGTTGGCTGTGTTTTAATTCATGCTAACCACTGTATCTGACTGTAAATCTGGACTTTTTTATGAATTTACAAAACTTCTGTGCTAAACTCCATAGAAACATCAGGGGACCATTGAAACCGTAATCATTCTACACCTCATTTAAAAAGCAAAACTGTACTTCTTTTAATTTTGCTGCCAGTTGATTTTATTTGTAATTTGGCCATGAGGGAGTCTTTTACCATTGAGCCTATAATCTGAGTTTTTAAAGTTTAAAGAATTTAAATAAAAAAAAAAAACCTACTCAACGACCTGATTTGACCTTCTACTATGGGTCTACACCAATACTGTTCTCCTTGTTGTTAGGGCTACTCCAAGCTACGTAAAGTCGCTGGTTGGGGTGAATCTAGGTCTTTCTGCGTTAAAATAACAGCACAGCTTGGATGCCAATGTCAAGCCTTTGATATTATGTAATCAACCTTGAATAGGGAGGATGTTGGATTGCTACTCTGCCAAGACTGTGCAGAGCCACAGGCTGTGCAGAAGCCCTGGTGTGAGCCTGTCAGAACGGAGGTTTTATGGAGCAGCCCCAACAACTTGAGCTATCTGAAAGACGCTAGATGATTCTCTGCCACTGCCACTGTGTAAACAGTGCAATAAAGAAAAAGCAAGAATGAATAATAACCGCAAGAAAGAAAAATAATCTCAAAACTGGGAATGTTTACGCTTTCTAGAAAATACTTTGATATCTTAATGTTAGGAACACTGCATGTTACCTCAACACTACTGTTAATTATACATATTTGAGAATCACCTTCACCGTCACTAAAACACTATTTTATGTGTGTCAAACTGTTTTATCTTTGGCATATTGAGTAGAACGAATGAAAGAAATGGTGGCAGAAAGTTTACAGCGACAGGCTGCTAAGTGCATAAAGCTAATACAAAGTAAAGAAAAACAAAGATATAGGATAGATAGATAGATATATAGATAGCTAGATAGATAGATAGATAGATAGATAGACAGATAAGGTTGTAAAATTCTTTAAATAAAAATTGCACATGTATGTAAAATTGTCTTATGTTTGTACATAAAGAAAGATCATTTGTGAATACTTCTTTAAAAACATATTCAAAATGTGTTTATTACATTCTAAAACTCACCAATGTGATGCAACGTTGACATGAACAGAACAAAGAAATCTGAATTTTCATTTGAATTATTTATATCAGTTCATATAACTGGAGCTGCCTGCTTTACTACTACCTTTTTCACTTTAGCTGCTTGTTGATCTCCATAGGTCTCCCATGAGCACTGTTAAGGTAGTCTGCTGAATTACTGGAATTGCCAGCATCAGACATGCATTCTGCTTGTAAATAATACTTTAGACTCAATCTATTTCAGTACTAGATAAATTCATTTTGGCAGTAGCTGGAAAATCAGTGGAACTTGGCATCAGAGTTGTAGTTAAAGTAAAAGGCTTGAAGTCATAGCAGTATGCAAGCAGGGGAAAATCTGCAATATTATTAAAGGTTCAAAAGGTCAGACTAGAAAGAGCCGCTCACTGTGTTTAAATAATCATTAAGATCGTTAAAATTCAATACTATTTTAACGCACTGGACACTAGAAGCAGCATATACATAACCAACATGATGGGCTTCCACTGGAGTTCCTTTAAAGATAGCATTGTACATAACTGCAGTGTTTCTTGTACACAAGCATGAGAAACCTTTGACTAGAGCATCTATCAGTTGGTGAGATGCGAAGAGATTTTTCAGGTGTCATATCACATACCGCTGTCCAATCTCTAAATCTTTTTATGACAAGATAATGTCCAGAAGATAGCTCTTTCTCTTTCTAAGCGTTTTTGTGCCATGATGAGTCAAAGGTATCATCAGGTTACAGTATGATAATGCACTTGCTTTGAGGCCCACCTGTAGATAGTGTGTTCTGTTTGGAGTGGGTTGGGGTGTACAGCAGTTTAATCATTGAGAGAGAGGGTTTGAGGTTATCTGATCCTCCTGTACGTGTGTGTGAGTATTTGCATGTGCATGTTCTGTATGAACCTCTGGCTTGTTCATTGCCCTAGATTGCCCCATGTACCCACATTTCACCATAGATACCAAAGCGTTAATGGACTTTGCTTTACCCAGACAAACAGGATTTTTTTTCTGCTGGTGTTCATGGGCCGAGTGAGAACCTACAGTACCGTGTGTCATATTTATGCAAGAACCCTAACTTATGGAGATGACTTGCTTGGAGAAAGTCCTCCTTTTCTTTTAACTGATGCTGAATCAGAATATTCCATATATGCCTAATTGCATGTTATTATACTTGACCTGACGTGATGTAAGGCTGTAGTGCAAATTGATGTCAGTCACTGTGTACACTTATTGCTCAATGTTTAAACACTTATCCTAGATTTGCTCTCGGAACTTGTTGAAACATGGCAGGCATTCAACCGTGAACATACACAAATGCCCTGCCAAATATACTTGAAAATAACACCTACTATCAAAGTGAAATTTACTCTACTCAGACTACTCAGCAGAGTCACTCTGATGTCTTTACTGCTACATGCAAACAAACTCACAAAAATACACAGTGGCAAAACACCCATGTCCCAAATACCGAAGAAATCAAGGTCAAGCAAATTTATATATCTAATCATCAAAACACAGAAAAGTTTGCCTGAACTGAGCCCATGCATGGACTTAAATGTAGCCATTGTTGAACTGTGAGAGAGCGTAGGCGAGAGGGGCATCACGATACTCCATTAAGCTTGACATCTGGCATTTTTTCAAGAGGGAGTTCTAGTGGCATCTTTGGGCACTGTGCCCTCAAAGGAAATTATATTCTCTTTCACTGCCTGGAAAGCACAGTGTCTGATAAAACCCGTTGGCATAGCACCTTTCTTATAGGATTACCTTTACCATCTGGGGATTGACTAAGCCAAGCAGGGACAAGCGTTCCACCTCTGTGCTTATACTTTATCCTAAGCAGGAGTTCTGTGCAAATTTCTGGGCCCTGTGCAAATGCAGCATCTGTGGGCCCATTCCCTATCTGCTCAAAACATAATGTAGTTTATTTATATTGGAAAAGGAAAAAAACTGTAGTATGCTTGAAAGTTGTTCTTATTCAAGTAACATTTTTACGATATATTTTAGTCACGTCTAATTCCCACACTGCCTAGGGCCACAAAGTGGGACCACCCATCTGCTGGGTGGTCAGATACATTTGGTGCAATATTCAATCTAATGTAACATATACAGACATAAATACCAGCAATAAAAGCTGAAAGCATTCATTTCAGACAGAAAGCTTTCATTTCAGACCAAACAAGGAAATTCATTTTTGAAGTGTTCATATGGGGGGTTAATAGTTTTTAGTGTTGGCCTCAAAATATCCTTGTTGTGCCAACCCTTCTTGAGAAAAATGTCCCGACTGACCAAAGACAGCAAAATAACTGATAAAATAACTTGCAATTTATTGTTTTTTAGGTTTAGGTTAGGTACACCTTAGATCCAGATCAGATTCAAATCCAGATACACATGTAGATAATTTGGGCAGTAACCAAAAGGATGTCACCTCTGGTTACTAAAGCAAAAGTCAAGAGGCAATACAACTGTTAGTAAATAGTAAATAGTAAAAGCTTCTAGTGCTGAACAGCCTGTTTTAGCTAACAGCTTGCAGCGTACCAATCAGTCTCTTGCACTAAGTCCTCCAAAGCTTGATTTGGTTGGTGGCCAAGTCATTGAAGATGTGTTGCATAACCATCATCTTTCTGGTAAAATGCAGAATACAGGTGCTTCCAGAATATTTCTCCCATGTAAAGAATTCTTTGGATTTGTTGATTATTTGATTACAGCAATAAACTGGAAAAATACTTTCTATTAGCAGGCAAGAGAATAATTGTTGTTCCTGAGGAATGGTAAAAAATCCTTCATGGATCTGGAAATGGAAAGAAATCTCTAAGGAAACTTGTTTCAACAGATATGAGCAATTGGTGTTAGGTGTATAATATTTTAATTGTAATAAGATACATCTCAGAAATCACAATGCTGTCCTCGCATAATCATTAAACTATATAAGGGGTAAGTTCTAAACACAAAGACATCTCTCCTAAGCTTATCTAGTTAGAAAGTGTTTGATCATGTCCTGAAAATCAGGTCACTGCTCCTGGGAATTGGTACTCTGTACCCAGGACACATTTCCTTTAGCAAGTGTTTGTTGACAAGCGACTTAATTTGACACATCTTCTCACCTTGGTTCTTGGACAGTGCCCAGGCCAGACGATTTGCAGCAACTCTTCCAAGCCAGTCTTTAGGATTTTCTAAAAGGATTACCCAGACCTGCACACAAGCTATCGTTTTAATGACCAATTTAATGACCTGCACACACACAGCTAGTCCCTTTTAGTGAGGAGGCACAGAGCAGGGCCACATCCTAGAGCTGCTAGTGAAAGGAATTTCCTTACTGGGAATAGACTAATCTGCAGCATTACCTATATTGGAGTTTTTAGAGGAGGTGAAAGGTACTGGAAAGTCTGGGTTATTTTTAACAATCCGATTAAGAGTGAACTGGATTGTTGAGTTTTTTTCTTCTTTACTCCACCAGTCGTCATTATACCCTGCTACTGCCGAATCCGGTTTTGATATCTTATTTGCCCTGTTGGTCTCTGAAATGAGTTGAAACAATCCTGTCTTTACATTCACACCTACAAAGGTTTACCAGCAATAGTAACAAAAAAGCTCACATCCTTTCCAAGAACAAGGATCTGCAGCCATGGCTACTGCTTGTGCTTTTAAAGTGAAGTAAAAGCATTACACCAGGAAAGTGCATTATTAGGGATGCCTTACAACAAGAGCATTAGAATAACTCTTGGGGAACCAACTCTAAGTGAATTGAAGCTATTAGCCTGCTTATGCAACACATTGGAATGAAATGAGTGAGCGTTTCTGTCAATTGCAAATTAGGGTGTAGTTTAAGTTGTGAGGGAGCTCAATGAATAAGAACATATGCCTTTGACATGGCAATGTTATGTCACTAAATTACGTTTAATGTACACCAAGAAGGAGACCAGGTCTATTATAAATGGTCCTCTTTTTAAAGCTTGATAATGAAAATAGCCAAGAAAGCCCTGCTTGACTATCTCATATGCTTCGCTCCATCCATAAATAATGTTGTGAAAACATAATGAATCAAATCTGGTGGAAACATCAGCTCAGTGGTGGAGGGGAAAACAACTGGATGGAATAACTCGCTGAAATTTATCACCTGCCACCATTTTTGTGGCATACAAATCAGTCCACCATCTGCTGATGGCTTTGATGAAAAGGTGAAATATATCAATGAAATACACCAACTCACTGTACAGTTCTTAACCTGTGATTTGTTTGTTCTCTAAATCTCAAGCGTTTACACCTGTGCATGAAGTCTGCTTTAGCTGCCTTGCCTACATTTCCAGACTGGCCTTGTGTGACCTCTCCTTTTGCCCCAGTCTCTATCCTTGCTGCTTGAGCTGCTACTCCTCTGGGTTGTAGCCAAAGTGGCTGCTTTTAGATTAAACGGCTGTTTCCCATCACCCCTTGCTCCCCTTGTAATACAGCCCCCCCACCCAGCCACACCACACACAGACAAGAACACACACACACACACCTACACACACACACACACACACACACACACACACACACACACACACACACACACACACACTTCTTCCTGACAGAGGCCCATGGAGAGCAGCAGTGCCTGGAGTGTCTGCTCCAGCGTGTCCTCATTTCATCTTCCTCTCCTTCCTCCCCCTTTGAAACTTTGATGAGTAATACCTATTTAACTCTCCTATAAACCAATCCTGCAGCAAAGCATAGTTTTCGGTGTTTGCAAAACAACAGAACTTTGCTATAATAAAATATTTATTGCCTTTCTGATCAGTGACAAAAGTCATTATACAGTGAATAATTAAAGGTGCCACAGTTAATTAGGAAAATTTCTGCTGTCCTTAAACAATTTCCTCAAGAAGAGTGTGAGATTGAGAACAGGAATAGGACTTTTCTTTAAGAATAATCCTTTCATCTGTAATCATATATAAGAGAAAAGAAGGGAGAAATAGACCCTGTCCATGTTAAAGTCAGAAAACCGTGGTAACAGTGGCAGGCAGCCCATGGTAACCATGGAAACAGAAGAACAAGCATCTTTATAAAAAGTCAAGGTGTAATTTGGCCTCACGTCACTCTGCTGCATTTTCCGAGGTGCTGTCCTGAGATCTAAAAAGTCTGCTTTGCAAACCTTGAATCTTTACTGTGCCAAAACCAGAAATACACAGCACAGCATGCTCTGGCAACAGATGCTCACAGAGATTATTTAAACTGATCTAAACAATTTATAGAAACCAGCAGAGTCGTTTGCAAACAGAGGAAGACAAACCCCACACAAGACATTTAGGGATCAAACTGGGCCACAAAAAAAAAAAAAAAAATCACATACCGTTTACAGTATTATACAGTGTATACCTGAAAGAAACTAGAGATACCATTATTCCAAATGGAAAGCCAAAGGCTCGACTGTGCTGCTTTTCCATAAGTGTATGCTTGACAGATGTATGCTTGACAAACTGTTTTTGTTGTTGTTTTATGCGTTTTACACATCGGCAATAAAAATTCTCAGGTTGAACTTGCAAAGGTGTTAGAATGCATTTACCCCCCACCAAACACACATGCATACAAACACACACACACACACACACACACACACACACGAACACACACACAGACACACACACACACACACACGCACACACACACACACACACACACACACACACACACACAGATGCACACACACACACGAACACACACACAGACACACGCACACACACACACACACACACACACACACACACACACACAATAAATAATTTAACAATGTAAGTAAACCACAAGCAGATGTGGTTAAGAAGTACAGGTATATCTATCTACTTTTATGCTCTGTTGGAACTGTTTTATTGTTTTGGAAAGAAAGAAAGTAAGAAAGAAAAAGAAAAAAGAAAAAAAAAAGAAAGAATGGTTGCCACCCTGATTCCTAAGGTTTAAACAATGTAAATTGACCACCAAAGTACAAGTCCCCAAGGTCCTATTTTAACCTTAAATGTACAATCAGTCATACTCTCATGATCCAAACTCACAAGGTAGATCACTGAAATGTGTCACTGCTTTCTCAGTGAAAAGGGCCCTATTTGTACACTTCATATGCTTCAATAGAAAAGTATGAGAAAAAAAGACAATGCAGGGTTTATGGAGAATATGAAACTTTAAAAATATCCCCTAACAAAAGTTACTCAATGTTCATGAGAATATCAACCTGTTGACAGCACTGGTACCCCAAAAGATACCATTTCTGATAGGAAACAAAAGCTAGTGTCTAGATATATGTCTGAAATCTGGTTTGTATGGAATAAAAACAGTCGACTGCTTTTGTGAAAGATTTAGATGCAAACCATTTAAAATAAGAAAAGATATTTTTGTCCTGGCAGGAATGAGCACATTACTCCAGATATTCAGCCATGAGGGTAATACTGTAGTCATAAAAGAGATGCCTGGCTAGAGCAGTTCTCTTTTCTTTTTAGCTTAATGTTTCAAAAGGAAGAACCTCTCTATGCCAATCTTTTATTAAGCTGAACTATCATGAATTTCGGTTGTAAGTTTTTTTTGAGTCTGGCCTCATTTTAATGAGAGCAGTCGTCACATTTTTGCTATCTTTTTGTCATTTGATGCAGACAGAAACAATAATCTGCTGGTAGAATGAGTGTGAAATAAAGGTCCACAAGACACATCATCTAGTTTGATGAAAAAAGCCCAGTTTGATTCTTTGATTAGTAACAATGATGAATTTCTATTTTCTCTGGATCAACTGAGGCACATATACAGGTTGTACCTAAACACACTTCATTGCACCAAGATGAATCGAAACTGCTACAAAAAGTCTCTGTTTTAAAGTACTCACCAGTATTCCCAGTCTTTCAGCTATTTTCCTATTTTATTCTCAGCCCCGAGCAAGATGAGCTGTTCCGCTGCCATTTATCTGAACTGCAACCATGACAACGGTTCTCATTGGTCAGCCTGATTTTTAATGCCCCCGTAAAACATTTGGGCTGTGTGTGAAAATATTTAGCTTAAGATTTAATGTGAAAAATGGTATCAGTGTGTGTATTCCTTTTCAAAGGCTTTCTAAAAAGTATCTAAGTTTGTGTAAATAATGTTACCCTTGTTCAGGAAAAAAGCTTAATAAATGTAAACTTTTTGGAAGTGTTAGTGTTGGATGACATACTGACTAATAAGATAAACAAGATCAATCAATCAATTTTTTTTCACATTTCAGTGCTAATCATTTCACTGAATGTATTGCCAGAAGTTACAATAAAATAAAAATAAAAAATGGTATTAATTTTTAATATCTCTCTCTATGTATATATATAGACCACAAATTAATACCTTTTTTTTGTCTATATATATATATATATATATATATATATATATGTATTGTAGAGAAGTTTTGTTGCCCCATTTAGAACTAATTTCAACAAAACTTGACCTGCCTGATTTTTGTCTATCAGACGTACACAGAGGTAGAAGTCTGTGATGTGTTTGAGAGCCCTGTTGAAATTGTTGGTGCATTTGTTCAGAAAGCTCTTTGTCTAAGCTGTGATTCTGAGGGCACCCAGAAGTCACTCATAGAAGATTTCTATAGCTACAGGCAAAATGCCATATAAAAGAGATAAAAGCACACTTTCTACACTGCAACATTTATAACACACAAACAAATATTCCTGAATAGGTGATTTCATCAAAAGCAACCGACCAAACACCAAACTGTTCTGAAATATTCAACACATAGTGCCACATGAACAAAGCCATGAAGCAGATCTCAGGGTTTTTTTCTTTGTCAGCATACTGACAGATTTGATTCTGAGCGCTTAAAGAAGACCTGCTGTGCAACCTAACCTTAATGAGATTCTTATAAGCTTAATAAAACAAAACAGAAACAACGAAACACCAGGGGGCAATTTCACAACTAACAAAAATACTATTTAAGTGAAAACATCCCAAAGGATTGCACGTTTACATAGTACCTTATTAATGTTAAGTGTTTAGAAATGTTCATATTCATCCTTCAGCCAGGTTCATCACCTGACCTCATTATCTACCCTTTGGCATTGTGCCTTTTTGGCCTCCATCAGATCAACATGTTTATCAAATCACAAGCACGTTTTGTGTCTACATGGATCTTGAAGGGACCTTTTGTCAAAGATAACCATTTTTAGCCACCTTTATATATACATATATATATATATATATATATATATATATATATATATATATATATATATATATAGAGAGAGAGAGAGAGAGAGAGAGAGAGATGCATTGAACAGAATTGTTTAAGGATATTCCATAATGAATGGCACTAGTTACATGAATTTGCATAAAAAGGATGGGTTAATTGGGGATATGTGACAATGAAAACTGGAAGATTAGTCCATGAAGGCATAGTTGGTTACAGATATTGTCACTTTAAACTTGGCCATGTCCTCTGCTCTGTAGAACAACAAGCATAAACAAAGATTGTGAAAATGCTTCAGAGAGTCAAAGCATACACAGGTTTGGGTAACTTTTGACCCCAGATTGTGACTTACGAAATCAAAACAAGGAACACTGCTGGCAATATTGATAACAAAGGAATTCAGTCTTTCCAAACAGAAAGGAAGCACACACACACACACACACACACACACACACATAAAACATTATCATTATAAGACAGTGCTGGTTTGTGTTAATACAAAGCTCTTAAGGCTTTACTCTAATCTTTACTTTTGGACTAATCATAAACTAAATTAAAGTAAATGATCTGTAAGGGAAACCGATGTAAATCAAACGGACAGAATCTAAAGCAGGTGTCTAACGCATTACATCACACATTTTTCTGCTAATTAATTTGGTTGTTGTTTTTTTAAATGTAACAGATCATGGAGATAGGATGTTAGAGTACATTTTGTAGCTTTAATGTCTGAATGAATTATCAGAACTTTTCCAAATTGCAAAGTAAGGTGAGTTGGACCCCTGTTTATCTGAGTTTAAATTGAAGACACACTTTGCACATGTGCTCAGTTTCATTGGCAAATGTTCTTTATGACCGATACTACCTGCTTGTTCTTCATGACTTGCTGTCAGTTAGAAATTTCAGAAGTTGCAAAATCATTTTTACTGCATCAGAAGAGGACAAAAAACAGACAACACACCATTGTACGGGAAGTACTCTGACTCACAATCCACACGTATTGCACAGCCCTTACTCTGATTGGCCATGTTCTTGGAGGGTCATTTAAGGTCTGCTCCATTTCCAGTTTATACTCTGAATCAGCGTTCTCAAACTTGCATGTAATTTGTCTGCGTGACATGGTACTCCTGAAAGAGTACAAAACATTCCCCCATTGTGTGATGAAGCCCATATGATGAATATGTGGTCACATGGTAATATGATGAATATGAGCCATGTCTCAAATCTTGATAAGTGGCTTGATGCTGATGAGGTGTATACAATTACTAGCTGTGCAGTCTACTCTGACTTTCTGGGTCGCTGGCCAAGCCAAACATCTGCATGGCTCACCAACACTGAGTCATAAGCTATCAGTCCATTTCTGCGGCAGAGACGATTAACATGAGAGAGTGCGCCCCTGAGTTATTCACTGTGTCACACAAAGCCCCTAACCCCTTAAGTAGCCTTCGCCTGTCTTTCTGCAAAGCCTCTCTGAATTTTATGTGATACTTAGGAAACAAAAAATATGCTCGCTTCAGCTCAGTTTCCATTCTGTTTAATCGGAAGCACAGAATTTTTTATTACATTTTTTTGTGGAATAGCGAATCTTAATGCATATAGCTCTTATAATTTGCAACAGTTTTGCCCTGATCAAACATACTGGAACATATTCAGTGTTTCTGCTCTGGTTTAAGATTTTTATCTGGATATGTTAAATTAGATAGAACACAGTATCTGACCAATTATGAGAACAATAAAAAACCACCAAAACAACGGTCAGTTCACACGTCATGAACAAATCCACAAGAGCAGAATGGAGAGTAGACATGAAAACATTGTGGTAGAATCAGAAAAACAATTATGAAAATACAGTACTGTGCAGTTTGGCAGGTGTGGAAAAATGCTGTAAACAAAGAATGCTTTCAGAAATATAAATAATGATTGTTTATTTTTTTATCAATTTACAAAATGCAACATGAGCGAACAAAAGAAAAATCTAAATCAATTCAATATTTGGTGTTACTACCTTTTGCCTTCAAACCAGCATCAGTTCTTCTGGCCCCCACAGAGTCCTGATCTCAGCATCATCCAGTGTTTCTGGATTACATCCACAGAAGATCTGTGGTTAGTTCTCCAAGATGTTTGGAACAACCTACCAGCCGAGTTCTTTCAAAAACTGTGTGCAAGTGTACCTAGAAGAATGCTGTTTTTTTAGAAACGAGGTGGTCCTTTTAAATATTGATTTGATTTAGATTTCTCTTTTTGTTCATTCACTGCATTTTGTTGATTAGTGAAAATAAATAAATTAACACTTCCATTTCTGAAAGCATTCTTTGTTTACAACGACCCCCTACCTACTAAAACCTTTGCACAGTACTCTAAATCACAAATTTTCTTCAAGTTTTATCTACTATAGAACAAAAGAAAAGTTGGAGAAAGACACGATGCCCATGATAATAAAAAAAAGCCCAGCTGTAAAACAAGCAGGGGGTAGTGTCAATGCTTGGGCTTCCATGGCTGCTTCTAAGATGATGTGACTCACAGTGGTCTGTGGAAACAGTTTACAGATAAACACCTCCAAAATTAAAATGAAGAATTTATCACTGAATTTCTAAGCTGCCCTAGTTTGTACACATTTGTTAAGAAATGTTCACTGACTCTCTACATACACCAGTATTTTGGGTATTGGAGAGTTTGCCAAAAAGTAGCAAACCACATGATATGTAATAAGCACAACTGCACAGATGAATTTTCTGTGGCTTTCACAAATTGTTTTGTTAAAGTGAGTTCAGTAATTGTGTAGTGAAAAACTGATGTTGTGAGAGGTCTAGTTCTGTAGTGATGGTTCTTAGATAGTTTGTTTGACTTTTATTGATTGATGACTGCTTGCACTTATTTGGAGACCCGATAAAAACACTGGACTAGTTTTTAGGTTTGAAATAACGATGAGATGGCACTAAAGCAACATTACTGTTCTGGTTCTGTCCAATGACATGACTTTAAAATCCCATTTGGGTGCAGGAGGTGTGAGCTAAGTTAGCAAGGCCCCACACACTGAGGAGAAGTACGCTGGATCAAAGGATTATGTGAATGCAATACATAATTAATATGGGGCCCTTCTGTACTACTGTAGGCAACAGAGAGGACTTGCTCTTTACAGTGCAATACTAGCCAGTGTATCACACCAACATGTTAATATGAATACACTGGGAGTAAAATCCTGCTATGTTGTGATGTACTTGTATGCACTGCAATAATGCTGGACTTTGTAGTTTGTTGAAACATCATTTGATCTTTTTTTTTTTCTTAAGTTGACAACTACCCTTTCATTTATCAAATGTTGTATAAAAATGCCTGTAAGTCATTCATTCTTCAGTGTCAGGAA
Source organism: Hepsetus odoe (assembly GCA_017165825.1). NCBI lineage: Eukaryota > Metazoa > Chordata > Actinopteri > Characiformes > Hepsetidae > Hepsetus > Hepsetus odoe. Next base: position 21,400,680 of record CM029370.1, on the reverse strand, counting down.
AAACAGAAATATTTAACAGACGATAAAAAATAAAAATTCTCGACACTAAGAGTATCACATCTATATCTGTCTATAAGCCACATATTTGTACCCCTGCAAGACTCATGGACTCCCTCAAGTTTACTCAGACTACCCAAACACACCTCAGCTGCCTTGCACATTTGTCTCTTATGCAACTAAAACTTTGAATAATGGAGATTTTTAAAGAGATAAGGCAGACAATTACCCACTTGCTAAAGGAAGAGGAAAGTCTAAGAAAATGTTTCCATATCAGGGCTGAGCTAGGCTTTCGGATTTAACAGAAAGGAGAAAATCAAGATCCAGTCTTTCCACTGTGAAAAGATGAGTCAACGCTGTGCGTCTGAAAGGATATGTAGTGGTCAGGAAGCTTTTACTGAGAATTGAAAAGAGAAAAAAAGAAGAACACTCGTATGAGAACATCAAACTTGAAACCACCAAAAATGATGAGTAAGGTCTGAAATGATGAGTGCAAATGTGAAACTGGAATTAACTTGATGATGAGAAGTAAAAAATGCAATCACAAACAATAAACGGAAGTAATAGTAGCAAATGCAAGTATGTCGGAATGATTTTGTTGGAAATCCTGAAAGAAAGGGCTAACATCATTACAAGCTAATGCTATTATATATTTATATATTCATTTCCAAATTTGTCTTTAAAATGATTCATATGGTTATTATTATTACTACAGTCAGGTATGTAAGGTTTTTTTTTATTAATGGCTTTGTGTGAATTATTAGCTAGCCTGCTCATATGGAAGAAATAACTTAACTTTCAACATGGCCAGACTATGCGAATTAAATATGTTTTGTAAAATTTTCTTCAATATGAACACTGTATCATGTTAATATTTTGAAGAGATCAAAGTTCATCTCTAGTTTCTTTATTGTCACTTCTTCGATATCTGCAGGACATATATGTACAAGTCCTTAAACAAGAAGGGTTTAGTACTTTTTTTAAAACCCATATATGTGAATGAATCATTTAAACTTGGGGCAATAACAATATAAAGCTAAACTATGAAAACCATAATGATAAAAAAAAACATTTGTGATATATTTAGTTGCAAACATAATATGTTAACAAATGGTGTGTTACCTATGTTACCAGTGTACACATAAACCAGCTGCTGCTGTCAGCGGAAAATCTGACGACTGAAGTCATGCTTGTCCAAAAGCAAAAAAAGTGCAAAAAATGAAATAAATAAACAAACTAAAAATAATGCATACAAGAGAACATACAAGAGAGACAAAAACACCTAGGTCATTGATTGTCTAGCTGAACTTTAAACACATTTTGTCTCCATTTTGACCCTGTCCTCTTCAGATAAGATTGCATCTTAAATCTAGCTTAAAGCTTAAATCTTAAAGGACACAAACTTTAATTTAGTTTAGCAAGATAGCAGTAACCGAGCAAAGTTTGGATTTATATTTTATACTGGAAAATTTGTGAGGTGAGATCAAACTATAAAGTGCATTAGAAGAAGATTGTGGGTTCAAATCCCTTAGCAGTAGGTTGCCCTGAGGTACTCTTGAGCAAGGTACAGTACCTGACAGTTTGTCCCTGTCACTGCCCCCGGGCACTGCATTGTTTGTGTGCATGGGTTAAATGCAGAGGTCCAATTTCGTTTGTGCTGTGCTCTGTACTCACAATGACAAAAATAGTCACTTCACTTTTCATTCATTTACCCAATAAGCTGGAGGGCTCCTAAAAAGGTTTGCTGTTTGAGAACCCCACCCCCACCCCCACACGCTATCTAAAGAAATAAATTTAATTGATTCTTTGATTTAGTTTGACTGTTTATGCCTATAGTTGAAGAACAGTCAAGATTTTTTTCATGTTTCAGGGTTGTTTACCTCAACAAAGCATGCTTTTTATTTCCTATTTTTTTCCTTAGTTATTTTAGCTTTTAAAGGATTTTACCCTGCGTTGTCTTTTGAAGACTAAAGTTGCAGTTGCTTTTTATCTTGCAAAAAATGCAACAACAACAAAAAAGATGATTGTAAACTGATGGAGGAGGCTAATGGAATTAAAACTACACTAAATGATATAACTTATATATACGTGATATATTCACGTCTGCATCATGTGCAGTCTTCTTTTTTTTTTGTTTGAGTGTGTTTAAATAATTTTGCAGCATTAATGCTCCACCTCTGTCAGCACTGTCTTATCATTAGCTGTAATGTTTGCTCTCTGGGGCAGGGCGAGACCCTGTCAAAGTCTCTTTGTATATTAGGTTTAGGATTTAAGGATTTATGACCATAATGTGACACATAATTACCATATACAGAAATTAAAGAAAACTAATTTACTAAGAAACCCTAGGCCATGGCTTAACTCTCCTATTGCTGTCAAGTAGTTGGGCCTGAACAACATTAATATATTGTGAGTTTAAATCTATTTTTCTGAATCCGCATTTGTTAGTTGTGTGGGTTCATATCTAACAGCTGAGAGATTTATCCAGCAAAGCCTTATGAAACCATATTATTAAGAGATGAACACAGAGCCTCGTTTCTAGACTCAGAAAGGGACCAAAGATTCCTTTTTCTGCCTCTCTCTATAGATCTGTCTATACCACATGTCCAAAATCTCTGTACACCCTTTAAAGTCAGGTTGCGCTGATTGGCACCAAGTTTGACACAATCTTCAAAAGCATAGGATGTTCTGTATCTGTCTGTCCCTGCTGTGGATGCATGTCAGTGCTAAACTCTGGCCTTGATAACCGGATAATCCTAAGTGAGTCTTGATGGTGGTTGCTAAGTAACCTCAAGCTTATGCGACTGCTCAGGAGAGGCGAGAGCCATTTGGATGTTTTTGACTGCAAGAGAACAGAGAGATACCAACCGAAAAGGAATAAACACACACACACACACACACACACACACACACACACACACACAGCGAAAAGGTGCTGAGAAGAAACAGGGCTGAGAAAAGAAGTCCTGGAGGAATGTGTTGTGTTGCACAAAATGCTGGACTATATCAGCTGCTGCAGGGAGCCACTCTGTGCTCATTGCTAAGGCTAGCTGTTGCCTGAGCTGGATTTCTGCCATTCTGCTTGGTTCGCTGCAGGCACTGGCTGTTTTTCCTATTCTCAGCTGTCCTTGTTTGACCTGTGAGCCGGTGCCAAACTCTTTGCAGGGTTTATTGGAGGTAACAGGGTTAGGAGTCAACTACGCATGTTAGCAATGAGATTTCCTCAGCAAAAAAAAAAAATCATGACAGGATGTTTAATACGTGAATTAAAAACAAACAAATAAATAAATAAATTCATAAAAACATCACCCTTCATTGGCACCTGTAATTATTAAAATGTGAAAAAGCAAAAGAAGTTGTAGTGTGAAAATCATGAAGGTAAAAAAAGGCCTTTTCAAGAGCCATCTGAAAAAAGCCCAACGCATAAACACCTTTTTGGACTAAGTTTGTAGGTAGAACATGAATTAATGATATTTCCTTATTTATGACCCTACTCTTGGACATACTGCCCAAGCTTAAAATCCTCTCTCATAGCTTCATGTTATTCGCCGGTATTCCTAAAAGTATCCAGACACCCCAAATTCCACTGCTTTGAAGTACAAACTACCGAGACTCAGACAAACACAGCCTTAATCTTCTTAGAAAAGCCCAAATGAACAGGACGCCCTGAAGCAGCCTCACATGAGCCTAAGGTTACTGTCCCCGGCTGTAGAGCAGTGGAACTGTGCTCGCTGGAGTGCCAGAGCTCCATCCAGTACTTCTGCACATGAATGAATCAACAGAATCCTTGCCAAAAGAGATAAACTAAAAAAAAAAAAACATTTTAGAAAAATACATTGTAGAAGTTGTTATAAGTAAAGCTTTTTAGTTAGGTGCAAATGCTATGGATGGAAGGCATTTTTCTGAAAATTCTAGTGTCTCTAATTTCTAATGGATTTCTCAGGATAACAGTGAAAACACAAAATGTGCTAGAATGTGCATAAGTCAGTTCTTTATGGGGGAATGTGACCTCACATTAACAAAATGTGGCCAAACTCTTATGCTATAAAAATCTTTTTTATTACAATTAAATTACAAAAGCCTTGAGCCATTATTTATCATTATTTATTATTTATTATTATTTATTTATTTTCAAACTGTTTTATCTTTGGTGTACTGAATAGATTAAAGTAAAAGAAATGTTTCACCGCAGCAGTCTCCAAAGTGCGGAAAGATACAAGAAGCCTAGATAAAGAGGTTCTAACCACTTGTCTGAAAATGAGAGTCAAACGCCTTGTCCTTCAGGAAGTGGGGACTGAGGACCTTTGCACAGTAGTGTATGTGTTATGCCTCAGATGGCTTATGTATCCCTGGCCTTCATAATTAAGTTTCCTTAGCTGAACATGTGGAATTACTGGACTACTTAACAAATGGTTTAAGTACATTTTCCTAATATACATTGCTCTACTGACCAGTGTGTTGGTCATAAGTGTAAATCCAATGCAAATGTCAAAAGTGGTAAGCACAGAAACAGAAGATTGTAAATTATTCCTATACATAATTATTATAGTTGTAAACTTGTTCTACAAGTGTCATTCCAACTGAAGACTCAGTTACAACTTTAGCGAAAAAACAGACTTTCTTCTCATGACGTTATTCTTTCAAATCTCAGAAGTCTTTAGAAATGTCTTTTTGTTCTTTTTACGAGTTCATAACAGTGTCTTATGAAATGTCCCTCACACAAGTGGCTTCACTACTTTGCAGTCTGAGCACATGATGTCCTTAAAACACACTTTGATTATGGAAGATTTTACTTTTCCTCAAATTTTGATAATGTTTCATCACACTCGTAATGAAAAGGACTTCCAATAGTGGACTCCATACCCTTCCGACTTTAGCTTTCCATGAAAGTCCAGACATGTGAGACTGTTTTGTAGAAGTGGAAGTGAATTACTGGAATCCTCAGTGTTCATTGCATCACCAACTCACCACTCTGTTTCCAAGACTTTGCATTTCAAACATCAGCATATTAATGAGAGAGAGAGAGAGAGAGAGAGAGAGAGAGAGAGAGAGAGAGAGCAGAAATAGAATGAGGAATGGGAGAAAGGATAAAGATAAAGATAAAGATAAGACAGTGCAAAGAGAATGAATAGAAAGAAAAAGGAGAGAATGGCAGAAAATAGGGAAGATGGTGTGTGTGTGTGTGTGTGTGTGTGAGAGAGAGAGAGAGAGAGAGAGACCCCCTAATTAAGTGAGTGTGTGCGCCCCCTGGCGGGTGGTGACTCTTGCACGCTTCTATTCCTAAACGGAACATTCTAAAAAAGCGAAAAGAGCATGAAGTCGAGTGAAACCGGTGACAGGTCTGAATTAGAGGCGAGTGTTAATCTGCCTGTCCTCACACTGCGCTCTCGGAGTCCCCGCTGATCTAACGCTCCAGCTCTCAGTCTCCCTCAGTCTCACTCTATCTCACTCAATCTCACTCATCAAAGGAGTAGAGGGGTGATACTATCTCTCCTTCTACTTCATCTTCTCTCTCTCTTCCTCTTTTCTATCTCTTTCTGTTTATTCATTCTCTTTCTCTCTCTCCCTCTCCTGATTTTTCTATCCTCTCTCTCTCTCTCTCTCTGTCTCTCTCTCTCTTTCTCTCCTATCTCTTTCTCTATCTACCCCAACAGGAGGTAATCCCCTCCATGTGAGAAGGCGGCCCGGCTGCGGAGGCGTGTTGTTTTTCTTTTCTTTTCTTTTTCCTCACCCCTCCACCTCTCTACCTCCCCTCCCCACCCTCCTCATTCAAATCCTTCACTAGTCCTATATAAAGCGGGACTCCGGGCGCAGGAGCAGGAGGACAGGAGGAGGACAGGAGGACAGGAGGACAGGAGGAGGAGGAGGCTGCGCAGCCTGCAGACCCCGGCGGGATGGAGAGATCAGGCGAGCGGCGCAGGATGCCGGCGGGGCAGGAGGCGTTGCGCGCGCCGGCGGTGAGGGCGGTGTGTGCGCTGCTGTTGCTGCCGCGCTTCCTGCTCGCCGCGCTGCTCCTCTGGCTCCTCGACTTCCTGTGCATCCGGCGGAAGGTGCTCGCGAGGATGCGGGAGCGCGAGGGTGCGGAGGGTGACGGCGCGGACGACCCGGCGGTGCGCGTCTCCGACTCGAACCGCATGTTCACGCTGGCGTCACTGCGCGCCGTGTGGCACGGCCACAAGCTGGACTTCTTCAAGACGGCGCGCGTGGGCGCCGCGGCTCCCAACAGTGAGGTGGTGCCGCTCGTCGAGCACAAGAGGGCGCGCATCCTGGACTACGCGCGCGGCCGCCGGCCGCTTATCCTCAACTTCGGCAGCTGCTCGTGACCACCGTTCATGCGGCGCCTGGCAGCCTTTCGCCGCCTCGCAGACCAGTACGCGGACATCGCCGACTCGCTGCTCGTGTACATCGAGGAGGCGCACCCGCTGGACGGCTGGGCGAGCTCGGACGCGCCCTTCCAGATCCCGCGCCACCGCTGCCTGGAGGACCGGCTGCGCGCGGCGCAGCTGATGAACGCCACGGTGCCCGGCAGCGCGGTGGTGGTGGACACGATGGAGAACGCGGCCAACGCGGCGTACGGCGCTTACTTCGAGCGCCTCTACATCGTCAAGGACGAGGTGGTGGTGTACCAGGGCGGCAGGGGACCCGAGGGCTACCGGATATCCGAACTGAGGAGCTGGCTGGAGCGCTACCGCAGCGAGCTGGAGGGCTCCAGAGCCGTGGTGCTGCACGTGTAGGGGGGAGGGGGAGGGCATCCATGAGGAGTGAACGGAAGGGGGTGGTGGTGGTGTTTCTGTTCTTGTTGTTGTTGTTGTTCTTGTTGTCATCGGTGATGCGAACGAGACCCTCATCCTCAGAGACTGAACTCAGACAGAAACACATGGTACCCACTCGACTCGTATGTTTGTTCATGTTGATGAGTAGCTCCCTGTTGAGTGAGTGGTTTAGTTTTGTAAGGCGTCTGTACTCTGTGTGTGTGTGTGTGTGTGTGTGTGTGTGTGTGTGTGTGTGTGTGTGTGTGTGTGTGTGTGTGAGTGTGAATGTGTGTGTGTGTGTGTGTGTGTGGCCATCAGGCTGTTACATTGTACTCTGGTGTTGTTGTGAAGTTCGGTTTTTAAAAGGATTTTAGCCAGAAAACCGGTACTGATGTTTCTTGACACTCGAGTACTCACTGACAGAAGTATGGCCTTGATACTAAATTGCCAAACATTGTTACGTAAATTGTGTATATTTTATTGAGCAAATATTTTTAAATAAATAATAGAACACCTATTGAAGCTGTTTATTATTATTATTATTATTATTATTTTTATTAATAATATTAATATTAGATTTTACTCATTGTGCATGTGTGAGGAACTGGAGTGCTTGTCATGAAAAGCGCTTGTCCTCTTTGTGTCATGTGCTAAAGTGATGAGGCTTTTCTTTTAAGAGACTCAAAAAACTTCAGAAGTCATGAACTGAGTTGACTATGAATTGCATGTTGTCCTCCAGGCCAGAGAGGAAGCCCCGGCATCCTTATGACCCATCATTGTGCAGGGGGCACATAATGTGGTCTGATATAATCCAGGATTAGAGAGTCATGGTTATTCAAGTTCAACAGGGTTTGAGAAAGTTTTAATATGTTTTATCTGGTCGTGATTGGCTGTGACAGCACACTTTTTTAAGTCTGGACGGAAGTGCATCACAATGCTTGTGTGCTGCGTCCACATGACTGTTTTTGATTTTTTTTACTTTGTGGCTTGTAAGATTCCGACATGAAACTTGAATCATCCTCAAGGTTTATCTGCTGATTGCTTTTAAGGGATTGGTGTCACCAGTATTACAAGCGTGAACCACTTAATATTATAAATATTGAGACACAGATGGGTGAATTCTTTGTGATGGTTGTAAATGTTGCTCATTGGAGGTCAGGCACATTTTGTAGAGTTACAGAGTGCTGCAGCTTTGGGGGCACTGTTTAAGCCTTAGGGAAGGTTTGATGTTGTATAAATTACATTTCACTTCACTTTTAATGCTGATTTTGTAACACAGTACTTCCTAATCCTTCACTTTACCTGTTTAAGGATTACAGCATAGCAGATCTTCGGGTACCTTTGCTGTCATCATCATATTCCATTCAAACGGAGTATGAGTCATCCAGTTTCTGGGTAGATTTGAGCACAAATGATTGTTTTGGACAAGGACTATTCACATCAGCCAGAGCGATTTTAAGGGGTGACTTGTAATTATTGGGCCATGGACACAAAGCACTGCCCTTTGAATGAAGCTGTGTATACACACATGAACCCACAGACACTCTCTTTCTCTCTCACACGCTCTCTCTCCCTGTCTCATGCGCACTCTCTCACCCTCTCTCTCATAGCATTGAGCAGCAGGCAATGTGATTGGGTCCCACGTGGCAGCCGTCCGCGCTGCTTGATTTAATGTATTCAGTCCTGGGTGAGTAGCCCTTTAATCTGTGCGCAGTGTTAGCAGTGTGTGTTCCCCTTCAGCTTCTCTTAGGAAGCGGTGTGATCAGCCAGCTTGCTTGCTGGGAAGATGCGGCAGTGTTCAGGCTGAAGCCACGCTCAAATACAAGGAGGGGCTGGTCAATGTTCACACGCCCCAGACACCCTTGTCCTGTTCTCCATGCATTGCTGCATGATGGATTTACCGAACATATGCAGTGACAGGCCCAGCCACGCATTCACTCAAAGGCTTTTGTGAATTGGATGGTATGCTCTTCAGGCCTGCTGAAGCTCCCATGGCTCGCCCAGGTTCTAGGAAGTCATGTCTGCGTAATTCAAGGATGCTGCAGTGAATCACATTGACTCAAGAGAGCTTGGGAACTCTGAAGTGAATTTCAATGACACAAATACAAGCTCACCAGCCTGCAGGCTCTGTAGTATCCAGAGTCAAGCAGTAGCATATTTCATACAGGAAGGCAATTTGATGTGATTGACCTTAACAAAGCAAATAGGAATTTAATACACCGTGATAATACAGGTCAGACAGGATTCAATAGTGTGAGGAAGATCACAACCTGTAGCTATTAGGCACTCCATAGGGTAAGAGTGTTATCTTTAACCTACAGGAGAGTTCATTTAACCTAAGATAAGTCATTTCCAGAGCCACGAAGATCATGGCGTTAGTGCCTTTCACAAGACAAATGGGAACCTTTACTAGATTTTGCTTTCAAGTGTTGCATCCAACCTTTAGGGTATGAAACCATCCTTGACATTGCAGCAATAGCATTTAACATCCTAGAGAGCCATTGTAACTTTAAGGATCTGTAAGATTTTTTAATAGAAAGCTCATGTGTAATGTGTGATTTTGTTGACAGGTCTCACATGCATAGAGTTTTATAGACGCAGTCATAATAATCAAGCCAGAGAGAAAAAGACTGCTCACACATGTGCAGTCTTTATGAAGTATCTGGAATGATACGAAATTCCCTGAAGAGCAGCCGAAGTGTTCTATGAGAAGGTTTTAGTAAAAACCTGACAGATCTGCTGATAATGAATTATGAATTCAATTCTTTTCAGATGACACTCAGCATGGTAGCTATCACTGAAAAGGCATTTTCATCCAAGAACATGTACCCTAGAATGTCATGCTCCTTTCTGTTTTGTCCAAGTGTCGTAAATTTCTGTGACGTTCTTAATCACAGACATGCTGCTATGGTCTGCTGGTTTTGATCAAAACCAATTTTTTTTCACTTATCAGTATTTAAACAGATAAGTTTTTCAGCCACTTGATCTGAACCTCTTTCACCTTTTCTTTTCGTTTTTTTTTTTTCAGTCATGAAAACAGAGTTCCAACAAGATCTTTTATGGTCCTTAGTCCATAATCCATGTTTTATCTTCCGTTAAGTGATTCTGAACAGAAAGAAATGGCAAAAACCTGTCAAACTGAATGGACTGAGAGCAAATGAATAACCAGCAGAAAGATTTTATTAAATGATGAAGTTGAAAAATATCAGAAGTGTTACATTTGTAGTTATGATTCAAATGAACATGACATAAAAGTATATCCACCCATTTTTCTCACCCTGTAAATACATATTTTATTAAATAAGCTCTTTGATCAGTAAAGTATGTTAAAGTAGAATTAATAGGTAGATGTCAGTAAGTCACATGTTCATTTTATGTAACCTGTACATAAGTGCTGGGTCTTTGAAATGAGTTTCCATGAAGAGAAAGTCCAAATGAAACAGAAAAGTTACCAACAACTTCAGAGGGCATTGCTCTGTGGTTTTGGCATGTCTGAAATTCAAAGCTGGAAGTGTTTAGATCTTTTATGGTCTTGCAATTCTTAGTAAAAGACTGTTATCTTTAGTTTCGGATCTCCGGTCAGCCGCTTAGATGAGCCCTTGGCTGTAGAGTGTTAGACTCTGAGAGCTGAAAAAGGTCATTAAAAAGGTCGCATACTTTATTAAATCCTTTATTATTGATGAAATTGTCTACATATGACTTGGATTAAACCAAAAGAGTCAAATAAGCCCAGAGAACCTACAAAATAATTAAATAAATAACTTTTGATCATGCCATATTTTATTTGAGTTTTTTTAATGTTATAAAATTTGCAAATAACTGGTAACAATGGTAATCATAATGGTAATTCCTACTTCTGTAGGAGCATGGCATTTTAAGTTTATTCATTTTTATGCAGATATTTTTTCACAGAGAAGATCAAAAGCATAATTTGATTAGAAGTCAAACATATAAATAGCACTGTATGTGTTTTGTGGTGTGTGTGTGTGTGTGTGTGTGTGTGTGTGTGTGTGTGTGTTTTTGCACATAAAAAGGCTACCAATTTTCTCTAAATTTAAATCCACTACCAGTATTTTTTAAATGTGGGAATCCTTCGCCTTTACCACTTCTGACTAATGAAATATTCTTAATGTGATCATGTGGCTTCTTTGCAGCACAGAGAATTAAGATGAGGTGAAGCTGGCAAATCTGGGACACTTTAGGAAAAGAGTGCATCATAGTGCTGGCAGTGGGCGTGCACACACACACACACACACACACACACACACGCACACATCTAAAACCAAGCATGTCATCTGTCCTTGTTTGCTCCACTTAATTTGTTTAGCTCATTTTGACCAATCAAGAGTTTTCTAAAGAGGGCATTTTTTCTCTCAAAATTTTGTTCTAGTTTTACACAGATGGGTTGCTTTAAGCTTTCCCGAAGCTCTGAATTCTGAAGAGTGGTAAGGTGAGCTGTCACTGTTCAGTTTTAAGCGTAAAATGAGTGGGGGGAAATCGGAATCTGGGTCACCAGGTAAATGTTTAAGGAATCTGGCTTTTATTCAGTAAATGCTTGTGTTGATTGCTATGGCTGCACCAGATGCATTCTGTCATTACAGCGCAGGCTGTCTGCAGGCACTAAATAACTAACACAGGCCCAGATCACACCTCAAACTAACATACATCTTGAGAAACCTGGTCATAATTGGAGTGTGCTAAGTACATGTGTGAATAGAGTCTAATGTGCTTCCTAAATGCATTGCAACCACTTATATTACTTTCTTAGGTGGTCTGTGATGAATTTCACCGCCAATTGTTTATAAAGTGTGTCAGCAATATATGCAGTCAGAAACATTTTATAGCCTTTATGGGTAAAGGAGCCTCATTAAAGGGCTGTTCTTTCTGCCAAAAGGCATCTTACTGTGTAGTGACTCAGAGAATGATAAAACATATATAAATCCACCCACCCATCCATCCATCCAATCATCTATCCATCCATCCATCCATCTATCCATCCATCCATCCATTAACTTTAATGCTTAACGTAATCAGGGTTGCCTTGGCAGTTTTGGTGTAGGCGGTGGAGCCTATCCTAACACTCATAGTCTATAGAAACACCCTGGAAAGGTCTAACACATGGCTACATTTTCATATCACATTGCTTATTTATTTATTTATTTATGTTCAGTAAATAAATAAATAAAAGCTATGCATTAACATTTTCAAAAACAGATCAAGTTTAAGTCTAAGCAAAGGTCATATTTACTTTTTTTTTTTTTTTTTGATTCAACAAAATTGTCAAATTTGAGTAGGAGCAGGAGTTATATACAACTGTAAGTAAACTGATAAAGCAGTGACACACACATATACAGTCAAATGGCAAAACCCACTCCAGAATTGAAAATGGGCTTAAACAGAAGCGGGGTTCTGGAGCAATGACATTTCATTTTAATCTGATGACCTTTTATCATAATAATTCATATTATCTCCTTGCACTGCAAACAATCTCCTTCACAGAAGCACACACAGCTGATGATTACATGACAGGAAGTGAACAAAGAATGTTTTATGTCTCAAGTTCACTTCTGGAACGCCTTCCTAACTTTTCCAACTTCCCAGAATGCCATAAATAGGTACTATTAATTGCAGGCCTGTGACATTACCTCTGATCTAAGGATGTGTAATGATTTTTTTATTTTTCTGTTTTTTTATGCATTAAATTTGTCATTAAATTGTCTCATTCAAACCCATAAGTCTAATTCGGATTGAAACAAGATGGAAAGCTTTAAACTGTGCCCAGTAAGGGTGCTCCACAAACAATGGTGCATGAAATTGTTGCTCTGTTAATGCTATTAATTTCAGTCTGCAACATTCTGCAAGGCTTTTGCAGCTAACATAATCCTGAGCGTGTATACCACAATGCATAATTCTCAGAATAACAAGCTACCTTTGTGTTTACAGTATAATGATGGTGGGCAGTCAACCAGAAGGAACTCTAGAGCTGTTGTTCTACAATGTATGTAGAAATATTAGCCCTAAATCATAATGTCTGCTCCAGTGTAGAATATATTTTTTTTGTCCATCCCCCTTAAAACTGAATTTCTGAGCTATGTATACCATTTATACATTTTCTAAAAAGCAGTGTAAATCAGGCAAAATAGATTTAGAAACTTCCTTCCTGCAACAATTAGCACTTTTGTCAAAAGTGCAATAATAATACATTTGGAGACACAGGGTGAACTTGCAGATTTAAAATGCTCAGTATTGCCCATCTTTATTTTACCAGCAGGCCAAAGAATGCAACAAAAGGCCCTTTGTTTTTCATTTGCAACTGGAACGTGAATGTACTAGGTATAGTACACTTTTTAAAATCAGAACATGTCTTTGTGATCTTAATGTAACTTAATTTTGAATTAGCTGAACCATCTCTCTTGAAGAATGCAAGGAGCTGAGCTTGCTTATTGGTGAACTTTAACTTAATGGATTGATGTAATTGACTGGTCTTTTCTGTGGTCTGCTAGATTAGGCCCAGTCTAGACCCTGTTTTCTTTTTGTTGATGATGTTGTGTATGAGATGACGTGGAAATATTTGCATTGTACTGTATGAGCCACAAAAGGCCAACCTCTGTAGTACATCCAGGAGGCTTTGTTCGTCATATGTAATGACAGTAAATGGAAAGCTTGGATGAACATATTTTGAATAAAATGCAAAACCAAGCATTATAATCAGATCTATACATGAAGCCACTTGTAAGAATTTAACATTTACAAGGCACTCTGTTACCAAACTGTTGAGGATTAGTACTCATATGACTTTGGAACAAAAAGTTCCCCAGTTGAATTCTACACTCACACTCTCACATTCTCATTTCCAAAATGGTTTAGTTACAAATGACTCATAGCAGTTCTATGGCACCATTCCAAATAACCTATTTTTTACAGGTACAGGTGTTCAGCAAGGTTCTTGAGATTGTGACTGCTCCACAACTAACTGATTAATGTTCCCTTTCCAGCCTGTCTCTCTACTGGCATGCAGTACTTTAAGACACTTTGATAAGCTTGGAAGGGAATATCTGAGGATTCCCTTTGCAAACCTTAATCTTCTAGTCTGCAAGAAGGGACAACCCAAGTATACTGAAAACTGGAAAGTAATATTCTGCATTAAAATTGTAGAAATGGGAAAATTCATCAAAAGGTTTTCCTCAAAATTTGTCTTTGTTGCTAGAATAATATCATTAATACATATTGTACATCTGTCTGTGAAACCCTGCAACATCGAGATATGAAGAAGGTAAAAGAAGACCCTGGTTTTTGGTTGAAAGAGAGAGAGAGAGAGAGCGAGAGAGAGAGAGAGAGAGAGAGAGAGAGAGAGAGAGAGACTGCCCGCCCGACAGACAGACATCTAATCCCTCCTGGACCACTCTAGTCTGACATCTGCATCCCATGTTGCCATGGGGACCATGTTGCTATGAGATCAATCTATTTGTGCCACCGTGGATGGCACTGAGTGCCTTTGTGGAAAAAGCAGTGGGTCTGGTTGCAGTGGTACTTGTTTTATTCAAAATCACATTTCACAGATGTAGCCTTTTTTGATATTTCTTATGGTGCTTTATAGTTTCTGACAGTGAAGGAGACTTTTCTGACTTTTTATCTGACAGTAAGGTAATACAGGAATAATAACATTACATTTCCCTACTGTTCTATCTAAATAATGAACTGTGAATTTTAAAGAATTTCATGTACTAAAATTTGAATTCACATGTTGGCATTCATGGAAAGCAAAGCAGCATTTTGCTGACAAACACCGCTCAAGACAATACTCGAATGAACTGAATTGAAAGAGACTATTTGTCATGAAACACAATGAAATGCAACCTCTGCTTTTCACCTATACACACATGTGCAACAGGGGGCTACTCTATCCAGCACCCAGGGTGCCATGATGGGGACAGTACCTTGCTCAAGGGAACCTGAGGGCAACCTACTGGTCTGGGGTTCAAACCGATGACCTTCCGACCATGAGGCCTAGTCCCTAAAAACTAGGCCACCGCTGTCTCTCTAGATAATTACTATTAAGTACATATGATCTAATTCTACCTGTTTGAGGTTTCCAAAAGAAAAAAAATAGTAGTGTCATAACATATCTGGTTCCAAGCTTGCAGGAAATATTTCTTTCTCTGGATTGCAATCCAACGACTAGTGCTGATGAACAAGTTCAAGCAGGTCTTGTAAAAGACAAAGAAGTCTTGTAATGGCATTAACTGACACATTTACTATATGTATAACCATCAGTTAATGAACTGAGGAGACCAAGGGGGGGGTCACATTATACGATTATACTCCCAAAACTCTCCTCATAAGAGTAATGAGCCACTTCTTAAGAGCACCCAAGTCTTCATTAGCACCCGAGTTTTCATTATTTGTGTAGGCTGGTTTAGCCTGCTAAGAATCTAGCAAGGAATGTCACCAAAATATGTATTTAAAATGCTGAAAAGGAAACTCCTCCCAGATAAATTGGCCAGAAATTTGAATATAAGGTTCTAGTCATACTGATTCCATATATGAACAGCAGTGGGAAAAGACCATACAACATAATACCAGCTGAGAACTACAGGCTTCTCAAAATGCCCTCTTGAACAGTTAAGTTGTCAATCTTCTTAACTAGAAAGGTTTTTAAACATTTTGAAGTAAAGAATCTCCAGGTTTGACACAGAGACTGCAGCAACTTGTGAAAATCATTATCAAGAAGCAGTAAAAGGAAGTTGGCCAACCTGACTAAAAAGAGATTAATGTACAATTTCTATGTAAACAATGTAAAAGAATGGTGGGGATCCCATTCACTGCATCTTTTGTGTGTGTTTTCCATGTTTTTAAACATTCAAGTAATAATTTTGTTATTCATGAATGGGGGAAGGTGGGTTGGAGCTGGTTTCAGAGTTTATTCAGAGTTGAATTTTGGTATTGGACTGGACTTCCTTTGGAAGCTTATTATTGTTTGTTTCTTCTGCAGTATCAGTATGTTCTGAAATGTGGCTGCCAGGAGCCCTTTGAACCAAATCACCATGGAATTCAACTTGAGAAGTAGAGCTCATACGATAGAGTGCAAGCAACTGGGAATTGAAAGCTGACCAGAACTGTTGAAAGCTCCTTGTCCAACAAGGGAAGGACATAGAGTTATACATTTAAAGTCATAAATTTATTCTTCCTAACCGATTACAAAAGTTTTCAGTCAGAAATTTTCAGTCAGGCATTTGCAGGACTACAGATCACCAAAGGTGGAAGCTTAAGACCTAATGTATTGGGGCCTGCCATGAAATCAGTGGCTATGATATACAGCCTCAGTCCAGGATGCAAGGGCTAAGCTTTTTGTACAGTGACAGGGCCCTGCTCCACCTGCAAAAACCTAGTTAGGAAGTGACTGAAAAAAAGTGTGTGAAGAGAAATGGAAAATTACAACCTGCTTTACACTGGAATGTCAATACTGTATCCTGGCTCCAGGCAGTTATTTGAGATTGAAGCATAACATCTAAGAGCTTCTGTTTGAGGACTTGGAAAGAAAACAATGGGCAGGCACCAGGGTGTGGATCTGGAGCTTGCTCAGGTATCACACTGGCATCAGAGTGGGGTGGAATCAACTCCAAAGCAGTCGAAACTTTTGGAAGCAAATAACAGCCACAACAATCCATGTACTGTGAAAGCAAGTGTTCTAGCCAAACAGGGCTCTAAAGAAGATTTTTGACTGACCAAGGGCCAACATGTAAAGCTGACTGTATGCAACAGTCTCTTTAAAAGCTGTTAAAAATTCAGATAACTTTAATCTCCAGATAAACGGACCAGATCTTTCTTTATATGCAAACTGATGTTTTTTTTTAAACCGTAAACCGTAAGGATCTAATTTGGGCAAATTTCTCTTCTCTTGGTGAAATTGGTAATTTAGCAGTCTGTATGTGGCCTAATTAGCTGATGCTGGTGATCTCGCTTGTGAAATATGTGCAGATACAATCTACTGTTTAAACATGTTTACTTGGAACAACCGCATTGATTTTCCAACACATGAATATTGCAAAAGTGTCCATGGGGTCATCAGCAGTGATAAACTTCTGCATTAGATAAAATATTACCACAATCAAGGGCAAAAACTTTTAACACCCGCTTTGTGTTTTTAACACTAGTTACGCTCTACATTCAGTGCAAAATAACTGATAAACTGGCAAGTAAAAGGGGCCAAGAACTGCTTGAATAAAAGGTAGCAACATTAAAAGGTAAGAAAATCTTCTTCTTTCGGCTGCTCCCGTTTGGGGTTGCCACATTGGATCATCCATTTCTATTTCTTCCTCTGCTCTGTATCTTCCTCCTTCAAGTAGTCAAGTCAAGCAAGTTTTTATTGTAATTTCAGCCATAAACACAGTACATAGTGAAACAAAATGACGTTGGTACAGGACCCTGGTGCTACACATAAGACGACATAAGACGACAACCACCATAAACCAACCACCTGCATGTCTTCTCTCACCATAAACCTCCTCTTTGGTCTTCCACTTTTGCTCTTTCCTGGCAGCTCCATCTTCAACATCCTCCTCCCACTATAATCCTCGTCTCTCCTCTGGACATGTCCAAGCCAACACAACCTTCAACACAAACTTTTTTCTCCAAAACATCTAACCTGAGCTTTACCTCTAATATACTCATTTGTAATCCTGTCCATCATCGTCACATCCAATGGAAGTCTCAGCATCTTTACCTTTTACACCTCCAGCTCTGCCTCCTGTCTTTTCATCAGTGCCACCGTCTCCAACCTGTACAACACAACTTGTCTCACTACTGTCCTGTACTGTCCTTTTTGCTTTTCGCTGGTACCCATCTGTCACCAATCACTCCAGCCACACTTCTCCACCCATTCCAACCTGCCTGCACTCTCTCCTTCACCTCTCTTCCACACTCGCCCTTACTCTGAACTGCTGATCCCAAGTATTTAAATCCCTCCACCTTTGTCACCTCTACTCCCTGCAACCTTACCACTAAACTTTCCTCCCTTTGGTTCAGACTCATGTATTCTGTTCTTGACCAACTCATTTTCATTCCTCTCCTCTCAAGAGGATATCTCCAGCTCTCCAGGTTCTCCTCAAGCTGCTCCTTACTCTTGCTACAGATGTCAATATCATCAGCAAACGTCATTGTCCACTGGGAATCCTGTCTAACCTTGTCTGTAAAACTTGTCCATTACTATTGCAAACAAGAATGGGCTCAGCGCTGATCCTTGATGTAATCCAACCTCTACCTTAAATGCATACATCACTACTACTACAGATCTCACCACTGTCACACTGCCCTTATACATATCTTGAACTACTCTCACATACTCTGCAACACCTGTCTTTCTAATACAAAACCACAACTCCTCTCTAGGCTTTCATATGCTCATCATCATATGCTTTCTCCAAGTCCACAAAGGCACAATGCAACTGCTCTTGACCTTCTCTGTACAGTACATTTCGTCTCCACTCCTCAGGAATCCTCTAACTTTCCAAGACTGTGTTAAACAATCTGGTCAGAAACTCAGCTGCCACCTAAACACCTCCATGCTCACACCAGTGTGTCATCCAGACCAATGGCCTTTCCATTCTTCATCCTCTTCATCGCTGCCCTTACTTCCATCTTGCTTCTTTGCTGAACTTCCTGGTTCACTATACTCACATCATCCAGTCTTCTCTCTCTCTCATTCTCTTCATTCATCAGCCGCTCAAAGTACTCCTTCCATCTGCTCAGCATGCTCTGTTCACTTGTGAGTACATTTTCATTTCTATCCTTTATCGCCCTGACCTGCTGCACATCTGTGTTCCCAGTTATGTCTCTCTGTCTAGGCAATCGGTATAGGTCATTTTCACCTTCTTTACTGTCAACTTCTCATACAATTCATCAAACACTTTATCTTTAGCCTTTGCCACTGCTTTCTTCGCCCTTTACTTCATCTCCTTGAACACCTGTCTGCTTTCTTCATCTCTATACACTCCTGGACTTCTGAGTTCCACCACCAGGTTTCCTTATCCTCTTTCTTCCTTCCAGATGTCACACCAAGTACATTTCTAGCTGTCTGCCTTACCACTTCTGCAATAGTTTCCCAGCAATCTGGCAGTTCTTCAACACCTCCAATGCCCGTCTTAACTCCTGCCTGAATTCAACCTTGCAACATTTCTTTCTTTAGCTTCTACCAGTTGATCCTCGACCCTGCCCTCCTCTTCTTGACTTCCAAGGTTATCCTACAGTCCACCATGCTATGTTTAGCTACGCTCTCCCCATCACTACTGACCCTCATGCAAAGGATATATTCCACCTGTGAGCATCTTCCTCCACTCTTTTACATCATTAAAAGGTAAGAAAATAAATAATATGTTTTATCTCTTCCTGCTAATTTTACAAATATTGACATATGATGCTTGGACAGCAACACTGAGCAGCATTTACACATTTTGCAGATGGACTAGTTCAGAGTGACTTGTCACAAAAGGTCACACCCCAGTGACACCGGTAACCTTTTTTATATAGAAGGATATCTTGGCAACTCTTAAAGCCCCACTAAGGACATTCTAAGGACATTGTTTTGCAAGCTGGCAGATTATATTGTTGCATAATGTTATACATTCATATTGAAAAAGTAATACCTAAAAAGGCTAAATTTAACAGTAAAAATGGTATGCTAAATGTTTATTAACATTCTTAAGAGGAAAATTAAACCTTTGATGCATACAATCTAAATATCACTTTAACAAACGGTATGTATGAAATGAAAATGTATGAATAAAAGTAATCTAGCTTAAAATGTATTTTAGTAGTTTATCACAATTACTCTTGTACTTTCTGGGCAACTTTATTTAATTTCCTGCTGTCGATAAACACTGCATTTGCTTTTCTATTCAGTGGGTCCTTCACTGATTTTCATATTGTTCATGAAACTTTCTGACAAAAAACGCTCCATGAACATATGAAATTTTTTTAAGGGAAAATTACAAAAATTTTTTGTAAGGAAATACTTTAGAGGTGGATTGCAGCTCAAACTCAAAGCATGTGTTGCATTTTAATTCTAAGATAGCATTTATTTATTTATTTACAACAACAAAACAAATTCACTCACATTGTGGCTTGTGGTGGATTAGGAAAATCACCCTGCTAGAATTCCTTTAAGCATCCAGAAGGAATGGAGTGCACACCATAAAATGTTTGTGCGTGGATAAATGTCGAAGGTGGTGCTGGGTCTGTAGTTAAGGGCCCCTTGCTGGCAATAAACCTACCTCTTCTGGAAAACGGCCAATTTTGTCACCCCTGTGCTATGCCCCATAAATCCCTGGTTGCAATAAGAAAGGGAAAAATGCATTCTTGGAATAGGGTTAGAGTTTATGAAATATTTTGATCTACATAATAATAAATAATAATACATAACGTTTGCAAACATCCCACTTAAATTAGTAAAATGCACAGTAGAGTTTCTGCTGAATTTTTAACAAACATTAGTGTCAGGTTTACTTACAAAGGCAGTTACTACACTTCATTAACACAGCATGACTTTTTCATGTAGTGTAAATACTTGACATGCTCGCTTCTTCAGGATTATGTGGTGGACGAATTCCTGGAAAAGTGTGCTTTGCAATACGTTGCCAGAGAGCTGTCAGTAATGCCATTCATGAACAAAATGAGCTTACCTCTGTGCCATGCCCTGGATGTGACCCTTGGTAAGTTTGTCTGCAACTGTTTTGCTGCTAATTAGCTATACGCTCAGGATAATCCATCACCTGCTCAAGGGAAGTATCCCTCATTAAACTCCAATAAAAGTAGCTTTAAGCAGTAGTATATGAAAGGAACATGGCATAAACTATCAGAAAAATCTTTTTGAGCGTGACTAAAGCTGCAGAATGGGTTGAGTACTACTATAGGATGAGAGTTCAGGGAGCTTTTCTTTATGGGGTTTTATACTTTCCAAAAAACACTCTATAAGAACTATATAACATATAGATTTGTTTCTTTACAAACAAACAAACAACAAGATAAAAAAAAGGGTCATTCATTTTTATGAAGTCTGCTTTCCAGACCAACCATTCATTTCATCCATTATCTGCCGCTTGTCCCAAACGGGGTCGCGGGGGGGTGCTGGCGTCCAACCCAGCGCACACAGGGCGAGGACGGGGGATGCACCCTGGACAGGTCGCCAGCCCATCGCAGGGAGGAGTGGGACGGGGACGGCACCTTGCTCAAGGGTACCTCAGGGCAACCCACTGGGAAGGGGTTCGAACCCCCGATCCTCCGATCATGTGACCAACGCCCTACCCCAACCATTCATTTTAAAGCAAACAGAAAAACATCCAGTAAATATTTATTTGATAAGCCATGGAGAAGATGTGATTGTAATTCAAGCACTAGGGTCAGTTTAAACCATTAGTTCTACAGGAGTCTGTTAAGGGATGAACAGGAAGAGGGGTAGTGCTTATCTATTAATCCATAAGCCAGTGGGATTGTCCTAGTGTTTAATTCTTTAACATAATCAAACTTACTTTTGGACTAGGACTTTGAACAATTCAAGAGTTTCCAGAATATTGTGTTATATCCACAAATGTACTTTTAATGAGTGGCCCTGATTTGAAGCTACATACTTTTAATGGTTAATATTAATTTACACTTTAATACATACTAAGTGTACAATTGATAACTTAAGACCATTAATAATTAGGGTATGATTAATTATATCTTACATGAAGCTTGCTTCTGCTTAAGTAATAAGTCAAGAATTCAGTAATAAGTCAATTTTAGACACAAAAGTTATTACTCTCCTGACAAATAACTTGACAAATAAACTGCATATACTGTATATACATGTCAAGCCTCAACTGCAGCCACCTTTAACCTCTGCTTGTTCTGGGGGTTGGTCCCTTTATTTTTCTTCTTCAGCATATGGAAGACATTCTTGTGAAACAGATTGACTTGGCATTCAAGAATTTTCAATTTTTTAGCTTTGAGAAACTTCCCTGTTGCCTTAGCAGTATGTTTGGGATCATTATCTTGTGGCAGGAGATAGTGCCGTCCAATGAGTTTGGAGGTCTGTTCTGGAACATGAACAGATAAGATGTCTCTATACATCTCTATACTCAGAATTCATTGTGAAACTGCAGTCAGCAGTTATATCATCGATGAAGATAAGTGTCTCAGTACCTGTGGCAGCCATACATGCCCCAAACAAAAACACCCTCCACCATGTTCAACAGATGAGCTGTTATGCTTTGTATCTTGAGCAGTTCAATTATATAGGCACCCTTTCTCTTGCCCTCACTCTGATACAGGTTAACATTGCTCTTGTCTGTCTATAACTCCTTTTTTTCCTGAATTCTGCAGCCTCTTTTTCACCAACTGTAATCTGGTCATTCTGTTTTTGTGGCTAACTAGTGGTCTGCATTTTGAGGTGAAGCCTCTATTTCTGTTCATGAAGACTTCTGTGGATAGGAGTCTCTTTAGTTTTTAAGCTTTTGGGGATTTTTCTTTACCATAGTGAGGTCTCTTCTGTCATCAGTAGTGAAAGTTCACATCTAAATTGATTGATTTCAAGGCAATCAATGAAAAATGTATACACTCACATGGGTTTTCACTTTCATTTGCTGAAAATAGGATATAAACATAATTGCAGCCTCTCAAACCCATTAGATGCTTTTAATCTCTTTGACCATTAGCTGGTTTCTCCAGATTACTGATGTTGTTGGGCAGAGCTGAGTGAACAGACTGTCTCAGTGTCTTTAGGATGCCCCCTGAGCAATCGTTGAGTGGCATGCTGCCTCCCAGACAGCCGCTCCAACACCCCCACCCTCGCCCTGGTTGATTGGATTAGTGAAGGAGACACTGTAGGAGCTTTAGTGTTCTCCTCTAACCTCAGATCACCTGTGGCTCACCTTCAGTAACCTCAGCTGACCTCAGGCCTCCACATGAACTCTTCCGACCTGCTCTCATAATATGTCCTCTTTTCTTTTGTCTTTTTCTAATTTTGCACCCAATTAAAAACTTCTGTCCCAGTAGTAATGTTGTGAATAAAGGTGCCGTAAATGCCACAGAACAGCAGTTCTCAGTACACGTCCTAAAGTACCACTAGCCTGCATATTTCAGTGTCTCCCCTTCTCCTCATCACAGCATTCAAAAGAGTGCTATTCCAGAAACCAACTTTGGGATCATCTTTTGATTCTCTAAAGCTCAGTTCATTTTTGAAAGTCATTATGAAAATGAAATATATCAGCTTAACCAACCTTTTTAAAATGTGTAAAGATCCTTATATAGCACTTAAACGTTTTGCTAGAATTTTACAATGTAAACCTACATACCAGAAAGTTTAGCAATTCTGCTGTGTTTCAGACTTATCTTACAAAGGATTTAATAAATGTATTAAATAAATAAATGTATTTATACTTATACTTAATCTCCACAATGACAAAGCAAAAACTTTGTTTTTATGAAATGTACAAATAAACATGTAGCATTGATAAAAAATAAATAATCTCAGAATTAGTCTAGTCTATATTTTTCCATATTTCCCTCTATCCTAACTAGTTTTCCAGTCCCTGCTGCAGAAAATATCCCCACAGCATAATCCTGCCACTACCATGTCTGAACATAGGGATAGTGATATTAAGGCCTGGCTTCCTCCATACATGTCTTGGAGAATTGTGGTGAAGTAGTTCAGTCTTCGGTGTTTCATCGGAAAAGGGGCACTGAGTGAACTCACTGGGGGCTCCTGTGCTTTTTAGCTGAGGAATGACTTTGAGGAATGGCCACTCTTCTATACTGACCTGACTGATAGAGTGCTTCTCAGTGGTTGCCCTTCTGTAAGTTTCTGCCATCTTCATAAATGAACTCTGGATCCCATTCATAGTGACCATTGGATAAGTGCCTAATATTAACCTTCGTTAGGTTATATTTTGCTAGAAAAATAAACAAAAGTACAGTGATTTAAATGTATCCAAGTATATAACAAAAAGAGTTCAATTCATTCTAACAAGCTTTTAAAGTCATTGTTTGATGTGATCACCATAATTCTAAGATTCAGCCAATCTTTCTTGTAAGTTTTTTTTTAAACTCTGACTCTTTTTGCCAATCTTTCTTTAAGAAGTCTTTAAGAAGTTCTTTAAGAAGTCTAGGGGAATACTTCTTAAAGGACACTCCAAAGATCTTCTTTGGAATGAAGCCAAAAGCTTTAAAAGTCATCTTATATCAATGAAATATAGCAATGCTGGTTAACTTTGTGAATTAGATTAAATTTAGTTTCATTTTTTAAAGATATTTGACATTTTAACCAATGTCATGCAACCAAGTGTGGGTCTTCTATGACAAGAGAAATGAGTCCACCCTGCCGGTCACTGTCCTTTTGTGCTCTGTGGGTTAAGAATAACTTTGCTGTGTAGCCCTTCGCTGTGGCTATTCTGAGCTTGGATGCAATACATTGCTCCTTCCTTTCCTGTCTTTATCTCTCTGTGTTTGATTTTAAGCCTACATACCCAGAAGTATCCAGATGCTCCTTCTAATTTGTGAATATGGCTACTTTAAGACATTCACTGCTTACCCAAGCTTGCACTCATAAGCTTATATAATATCCACACATAGAATGGGAAGCTCTAGAGGGTCTATGATCATGATGGCCAGTGAAAACTGTCAGCTATAGAGGTACAAATCCCCCAACATTCACTTGGGAAGCAGTCAAACTGTTTCTCTAGAGTGATGAAGAGAGAGCTTGAATCAAATTCTCAGATTCGCATGGAAAAGTATTAACATTTAGTCTAAAGTTAAAGCTCTTCAATTCAACTGATTTATTGAAAAGATGTCTACAAACTTTTGGACACAAAGCTTATTCACAAAGCTGATGTTCAGCTAGTCTTTTCTGTGGTGGAAATTAAGATTATATAGACTATTATATTAAGGTAAGGGCTGACGTCTACAGCTGACTCTCTGCAACATTTTGAGTCAAAGATGATGAGGGAAGAGTGGGCCAGCAGCATGTTGGCTTGCTCTTTAAGAAAAGTCACTGGCTTTGTTCTTTTTTTTTTTTTTTTTCCCCCTCCTCCCTCCTCTGCCTTCACCTCAGAAGAACCGCGTCAGTGCCAGGCCCAAATAACCATATCTAGGAGCCTTATCACATAAGCAACAAACAGAAAGTAGGTCAGCACAAGCTGAACTGGCTGTGTGGTGCAGGGCTTGGTAGAAAGGGACTCTTTTTTGCAGAGCAGCTGGTGGTGGCAGTTACAGGGCTGGATCACACAGACCTGTGGGTGAGGAGAGATAAAGAGACAGAGTGAGGGAGGAGAAAGGAAGAAGAGACAACCAGGACACAGGAATGATGATGTAGCCTAACGGGGACTAGCTCTTCCCCAGGGCCACTGTGACTCAGGGGCCTTCTCCTTCATTCTTTCCCTTTTTTCCCATCTCTCCTCACCTCTCCTAAAAGGAACCTACCCCCCAACCCACCCATTCCTTTTTCATCTGGAGTGAAGAGTGTGAGAAGCTGAGTCACGGAAAGGTGGGGGTGGAAGACAGCAGCGAGCGAGCGAGAGAGAGAGAGAGAGAGAGAGAGAGAGAGAGAGAGAGGAGAGAGGGAGGCAGGCAGAGATAGAGAGAGATAAAGGTGGAAAATTTTAAAGGGAGCAGACAGAGAAGAAGCAGACAGAGGAGGGTAAGAGAAGAGGAGGAGGGAGAGAGAGAGGGAGAGAGAGAGAGAGGGAGAGGGAGAGAGAGAGAGGGAGAGAGAGAGAGAGAGAGAGAGAGAGAGCACAAACAGCTGATATGTGTTGGTGGATTTTGCTTCAACACGACTGGACACATTGCAATGAGGTTGATGCTTAAAAGTTCTGATGCTTGTTACCATGGCAATAAGGACTGATACCATCCCATTGTGACGTTTTTTTTAGGAAATGGAGGCCCTGGGCTTGGAGGATTTTAACTGTAGTGATGGAGAAGCAAATTTGAAAGGGGAGAAAATGGAACTAACGTTGTGAAAGAGAATAAAAGAAGGCGAAGCTTGGTATTTTCAATATCAGTGCATGCATTCTATGAACTCATGTGCCCAGCTAAGGATTGAGTTGAAATTTTTAAGAAAGGGGGTGGGGGCTATCATAAAAAAGGAGCAGAGGTTAAAGGAGTGTAATCTAAAAAAGATGCAGATTGAAAGCCACATGACCACTCTCTCTGTCTCCTCTGTGTGTGTGTGTACCGCCAAATGTTTGTCACAGGGAGCATGTATTTTCATGCATATCATGACTTGTGTTGATATTTTTTTGAGGTCAAACACTTAAAAGGAGACAGAAGAGACGATTGATCCCCCCACCCCCCTTTCCCCTTCTTGTTTGGTTGGAATGCCTCACCCAAGCTGTAAATCATTTCTCACACATCTCGGAAAGAGTGTGACCATTGCTTCAAACATGTTTATCTATGGGTGAGAGGCTTGTGTAGGATTTATCCTGCGTTGAACCCGATTAGTGTTTGACAGCTCCTGTGAAAAGGCTGTCTAAGGTGCTTCAGAAAATCAGCAGACGGAGCAGCAGACATGCCGTGGTTTGTCAACAAAATCACGCTCTAATGAGTGACGCAGAGGTTGGAGCGCTGCTGCCTTCAGAGCCATTAAAGAGAGCTGATAGAGAGCACTAATACAAGTGAAGTGAACTCAGTGAACTCACAGCAGAGGGCTTGAGTGGGCTGCTCATCTGTTTGAGGAGCTTATTATAAATGTACACTGACATTGTTATGAAGCAGTGTGAACTCAGGCTGTGAGATCCGTGCACTTTTTTTTCCATCAGGAAAGCATATTCCGATTTTCCTACTTGGACCACTTCTGCTCACCCATGCAAGAGCAGATTTGCTGCAGAACTGAATGTTCAGTTCAAGTAGAATCTGACTGGATATACGTAATTCAGTAATTGTTTGCAAACATATGGGGTAAAGAATGCTCTGCAGGAACTGAAAAATACAACATGCAACTGTTTATGCAGTTACTTTTTTTTTCCAGTAAAGTAAAAACAAATTGTAATTGTGTTGTGCAGGATTTAAACTGCCATCTGTAAAGCTGTAAAGTCCATCCATTTATTATCTTACCTTCTTATCCTAACTAGGTTAGTCGGAGGTGCTGGAACCTTTCCCAGTGCTCTTGGGGCAAAAGGTTAAAAAACAGCCTGGAAAGGTCACTGAATCATCACAGGGCAGATGCACAAACACACTCACAGTCACAACTAGGGGTAATTTCTTAAGCACCTGATGTCTTTGGAGTGTGAGCGGAAACCAGAGCACCTGGAGGAAACGAGGGGAGAACAAGCAGACTGCACACAGAAAGTTCACAGGATGCCCCAGCTGGGAATGGACCCCAGAACCCCTGCACCACAATGGCCCCTGGTTGTGATGTCTGAGAACTTGTTGGATCTTAATTGACTGGTTAGGACTGGTTAGTGAGGTCATGATGAAACTTCGTGCCAAAACACAGGCATGAGCCTAAAAATGGCCACAAAGCAGAAGCAGCTTCAGAGTTATATGAAGTATATAAAGCACTTACAGGCTGACAATTCCACTTATTTAAATCAGTTCCAGCTGAACTCATACACAACTTAAAACCTCCAAACAAAAGAATTATTTTTTTGTTAAGAGCTACTCTTGTCTTTTTTGTTTAAATATAATAATTATTCATTAATAATTCAGTCACTTTAAATCACATTCACACTACAACTTTCATTAGCTTTAAATGAATAAAATATTCACACAGTGTTTACCATTTTTTTATGTAAACCTATTTCATTTTTTACATTTCTAATCCATACACCCTCCCGCTGGGGCAGCGGTGGCCTAGTGGTTAGGGCGTTAGCCACATGATCGGAGGATTGGGGGTTCAAACCCCTTCCCAATAGGTTGCCCTGAGGTACCCTTGAGCAAGGTACCGTCCCCATCACTGCTCCCCGGGCGCTTTCAATAGCTGCACGGGTTTAAGTGTGCATGGGTTAAATGCAGAGGTCCAATTTCGTTGTGGTTCATGTGTGCTGTGCCGTGACCTCGCAATGACAAGGGTTGTCACTTTCCCTCAATGTATTTTTTTTGGCATCTTGCCAGTCAGCCACTGTAAATAAAATCGTTCTGTGTGTCTTGCTTGTTTAAAGTTTAAATCAATGAAATAAAATTAAAATAAAAAATATATATATTAAAAAAAAACCTGAGCTACTTATCCCAGCCAGAATGGTGGGAGTGCTGGAACCTATCCCTGTTCTCATAGGACAAGCATGTCCATCACTGCTCCTCCCTCCCCCTCACACACACACACACACTCAGAGAGAGAGAGATAAGTTGATACACACTCACACCTATTGGCCAAGTAAGCACATCAGTGGATTGGAGTTGCATGTCTTCAAATTGTGGGAGGAAACCAGAGCACCTGGAGAAAATCCATGAAGACACAGCGAGAACATGCAAACTCTACTCAGAAAGAACACAGACCACATCGGCCAGGAATCAGGCCCAGAAACTTTCGCTGTCTCACTACCTTCTCTTAATTTCCCTGTTCTGATCTCCACCTTTATCTGAACAGAATCTTTTGTGCTTCATACACAGGGATGGAAATGCATATGCAGTTGTAATTTGGCACACAAACCCATCATCTATACTGTTTTTTTTTGTTACAATCATAATCCAGGTCAGATATTTTTCTTAATGACAAATAAGAGTTAAATAAACGACAACTCTGTAGAAACGGTGTGGATGATCCACCAACACTAATACAGATTCAGCTCATTCTCAGCATCATAGATCAGATATATTCACTGGAGAGGATTCATCTGCAGAGGGTTTCTGTAGTGCACTTTCCTCTTCTCTTTATTTTGAATGAATAAAAACTGTCAGTGGCAGTGCATGTCACCAATCTGCAAGGGAACCTTGCACAGATTTACGTTCGACTGCCCATGAAAAAGGCCACTGGATGGCAGCAAAGGGTAAAATAACAGATCACTCGAACCAGCTGTTATGTGGAGATGCTTTCTGAGACGTCACTTTTGTCAGGCTTTAAGATTCTTCTGCAAGAGTTCCATCGGCCGATTCAAGTTCCAGTACACAAGTTTTTAACTTGTGCCAAACCCATTGAGATGAACTGACCAGTGTGCTTCCACAGGTAGATTCTGTTCATCCAAGCCTTTTTCTGTTTATAAGAGGCAAAAAAAACAAACAAACAAAAAAAAAACTACCCTCAATTGTCAACTCCACCTTCTGTTCGAGTTAAAACAGCTATTGGGCCCATGAGGACTGCATGCATGTTTGCAATGGGATTGAAAAAAGGGAGAAAAAAAAAAAAGTCTGTTTACTGTGTTCACAAAGTATAAGCCATTGTGCTTTCTCTCTGAATGAAAATATAAAACGCACAAGTTTTCTTTATTTACTATATATAGATGTACACCAACTGAGAATTGGTTAAAAGCACACAAATGCTATTGCATGACAGATCTCATCACAGATGACAGACTTCTTAAAAATAAAAAATAAAAAGTTCTGAAATACAAATTGATAAAAATTACTGTTTAAAACCTATAGATTTCTAATGCAAACAGTACCATGTACAGAGGTCCCACATAACCTGTCTGCAGTTGCTAATAACTTTTTTCTGTACATGAGAATTTGTACAAAGATCTACCATTTAATAATAGAACACAAAATTTAAGTACATAATATGTACAACATAACATGAAGCCATTTAGGCGGGGTGGGTACTAAAGGACACTTTTCAATATTGATTTCATTCAAAGAAAAAATAAAAAGCCTCCAGAGATTTTTTATTTAAAGCCATTTAATGCAGGAAAACGGTCACTAAAACAAGCTGCAGTGTGCAGAGTAAGGGACGCAAATGACTTCAGCAGTGCTTTAATACACTAATTCTAGTTAAGCACTAGTGTAGGTATGGAGGGAGGGGGGGGGGGAAAAAAACAAAAAAACAAACCTGAAATGAAGTAGTCTTTAGAAACAGCCCAAAACAATGTTTGGTGACATTTAAGACAATTCTCCAAAAAAAAAAAAAAAAACCAAAAAAAAAAAAAAACCTGCTATTTACAAGTTAAAATTAAACAAGAATAAGCTAATGCAGGCAAAACACTTGCAAGTATTCTGAGCACTTCACACAGAACCCCAGAATGTCATGAGCTTCTCCTGAGCTCCGGTCACTTTACAGAGAACGGAAGTTCAAACAATGGTTCAGATTCAAGACAGCCAAAAGAAACTGGAAGCATAAGGAAAAAGAAACAAAAGCAGACTGAACTCTGCTGTTTTAGAGCACAAGACAACACACCAAGTAAGCATGACCTTGTGCTCAGAGTCTAATGGTTTTCTTTTTCTCCTTCAAGTTTCATCAGGAAGTGCTTTCTCGGTTGTACGATCACATCAGGACCCTTTTCAGCCACTGTAACAGACCAGCCATGCAGCCTAGTTCCACCCAAAGCATATGCTTCACATAAAATCATCTTCAATGACCCTGGGTGCAAGCTGCAGTTTAAAATTGCTTTTAAATGAAAGACTTTTGGCTTTAAGATGACCGAATTCTGTTCATCTCTGCTGAAGATTTTATTTTTAAAGTCTTTGATTATCTAAAAGGCACTCTATGCAAATAAAGGCTTTGTCTTCCATTTAGATGAAAGTGACCATTCTTATCATTGCGAGTACACCTCCGCGTGCTGTGCTGTGTAATTTCATTGTGGTTCGCTGTATTTTACCCACACACAAACACGTGCAGCAGTGGGCAGCTATTGAAAGCGCCCAGGGAGCAGTGACAGGGACAGTACCTTGCTCAAGGGTACCTCTGGGCAACCTACTGGTCTGGGATTCAAACCCATGATTTTCTGATCCTGGGGCCAACTCCCTAAACACTAGTTCATCACTGCCTATGTCTATAAAGCACAAATCAAAGGCTTTAATGCTTGGGGAAACAAGTGTAACAAGTACAAGAAGTCAGTTCAAACGGTTACGAGACTTCTTAAAACATTGGTAATCCTTAAAATGGTTTGAGGTTCACTTGTATTGCAGTTCAACATCTATAAAGTCCAAGATGATTCCTCAACATGCTCCAGGTTCTGTTGATTTACTCCATGGTAACAGTGCAAAATATGACAAATCAAGGAAGAAGGATCAAACCATTTACCATTGTTTGAACAACCACACTCTTTCTGGGTGAACTTATTGCCAGCTGTATTATGTAACATCTAAAACATATAATAAAAAAAAAAAAACAAAAAAAAAAAAAAAAAAATGGCACTAAAACCAATTTCTACAGAGAAATATGCTCTTTTAGAACTTAATCATTGACAGATGTCTCAAAAAGACAGGCAAGCTCCTTTGAAAAGAAAAGTTTCTATTGCCAGTGACACTTGGCTGACAGTCCCCTTTGCTGGACTAAACACTCAAAACAAACATCACACGTAAAATGACATACCACCAGTCTGAGGCACAAAGCTGGAGGCGATAGCAGCTGTGTCCTAGCATTGAGACAAACCAAGGTTAGCGATGTACACATGCTTCCACCCAAAACTGTGCTCTCCCAACTTAAAACGAGTAGAGAGGCTTTCGCTCAATTTAACCCAATGGTCAGCAGTTGTACTGCAAGTGCTCCTGTGTCAAGAACCTGTTCACCCTAGCACCTACATTTGAATAATGACAACAACAAATGATGGCAGGGAAGGGAAAAAAAGCACCAGTGCAGGCACATGGCGAGAGGGGAAAACAACATTGTGAAAAAAAGACCACAAAAAAAGCAACAGTACACCTGAGAAGGTCTTTTTAAAGAAGAGAAAAGGAAGAGAAAGATATGAAAAATGACCAGTGTAGGGGTCTGGGTGGGAGAAGGTCACTGTGGCTGTTCATGGGAGCAGAACTGGGTGTTTTTCAGGTCACACCAGGCTGTCCTGTGCTGCTGCTGAAGCCATCAGTGCTATGCTAGGGCACTTTGCACTGGGCGTGCTTGTGCCCAGCCACAGGAGGCTGGGCTGAGTCTGGGCTTCTGTGGTCCTTTAGTGGCCATCATGGGTGGTGATCATTTCTTC
Source organism: Hepsetus odoe (assembly GCA_017165825.1). Taxonomy (NCBI): domain Eukaryota; kingdom Metazoa; phylum Chordata; class Actinopteri; order Characiformes; family Hepsetidae; genus Hepsetus; species Hepsetus odoe. The sequence goes on along the minus strand of CM029370.1, from coordinate 21,368,894 downwards.
TGCACGTCGGTGTGTTTCTAGGGCCTTTACTGTAGACATGTCCTGAGGCAGCTCAGATTTACGGCGCATCAGGGGTCGCTCCTTCCGCTGGTCCCTTTGAAGCTACAACACAAAAATAAATTGATACTGCTCAAAAGGAAGACCATTCTAAATTTGAGTTCTACAGTAGAAACTGGGATTAAAGATGATAAGACACTGATTAAATTGATCCAAGTTAACTTTGGCAGTGCTGTAGAAAGCAGACTTGCAAAATTCTCCCACTGATTATATGCTAATCAACTACAACATTAAAATCAATGAATGGCGAAATGAGTAACACTGATTGCTTTGTTAGAATGACACCTCTGAGAGGGCTGGACTTAGTCAGCAAGTGAACGGTCAGTTCTCACAAGTGAAAATAGAGCAAGTTTAATGACCAAGGCAAATTGTGAATGCAAGACACTGGGTCAGAGCACCTCTAAAACAAGCCTTGCGGTTAGTTCTTGGTATGGTACTACCTTAAAAAAAAAAAAAAAAAAAAAAAAAAAAGTCAACAAATGTCAACAGAATTTCTGTGCATGAATAGCAAAGCCTATCCCATCAAAGGCATAGAAGAGCTGAGAGCTGCTCCGTCACCCCCAACAACAACAAAAAACCCAAATTTCTGGCTATGACAGACCACATTCATACATTATGCAATACATTCCTGCTTGCTGTGTCAAGGGATGCATTGCCACATACTGCCCCCTATCCAACACCACAATGCCTACAATAGGCATGTGAACCTCAGGACAAGTCGATGGAGCAACTGAACAAGGTGGCTTGGCTTTAAGAATCAAATTTAGTTTTTTACGTGAAGTGGGCTGCCAAGTAGAAGGATCCTGACATTCATGTTTGTTACTTTGGCATGCGATGCCTACCTAAACACTGCTGCAGACAGTAACTTTATGGCAACGTTATTTCCTAATGGCATTGTCCTCTTTCAGCAGGATAATGCGTTATACCACACTGCAAAAGTTTTTCAATGATTTGAGGAACATTACAAAGTGTAGACTTGAGATCTGAGGCCAATTCCATCATGAATCTATGGAGGCCCACAGCTTATAGGACTTGTAGGAATCTGCTCTTAATATCTTGCTGCAGATAGCACAGCACACCGTAAGGTCTTTTGGAGTTCACACCTTGAAGTCTTTGCTTATTATGGTGGCATGGGGCCCCTATACAACATTAGGCAGGTGATTTTAACATTACTGATCAGTATATAATTCACTATGTACATGGTTGAAATGACAAACCTACTTGACTTGACAATTCTACTAGGCCAATCTATAAAAATATTTCTAAAAAGGCCAAATATATTAAATAAACTAAGCACAGGTTTCTCAAAAACTCAAATTTAAATTTTTTTAATCTTAATTGAGCATTACACTTGGAGGGGCAGGTTACAGTATTAACAGTTGAAAGCTACTAGCTGCATTAAAAAAAATTATTTTTTTTAAAATTTTGTTTACCAGGCACAATAAAGACCATTCAAGACCAATTACCTGAGTAGCTTCCTCTTCTACAGTCTTTTTAAGTGTCATGACATCTTCCATAACTGTGCCATCAGTTTCGATCTCCATTGGGCTGCTCAAGCTGGCAGAATCAATATACATGAGGAACTAGAAAACAAAATCAATGGCAAAAATTAATACAGTGGCAACAGAACTAAAATGTATGGTGTGGTACTATAAACATTGGATGGTAAATCATGCTGTCACACTTGTGAAGTCACAATGAGTGCCTTTAAAGTGTATTGTTTATCAAAGCTCACAGCAATATAAATAAAAGACAATACATTTTAAATTCATGCAAACATACAGAAAATAAATGAGAACATTACTGCATTTAATACCCCCCTTTTTTCTCCAGAACACCTGAGGCTAAATAAATTTTTTTTTTTTACATTTAGCAATACAGGAAGACAGCTAATTAAAATTTCAGAAAATAAGAGCCTTAACCTGTGGGTTGGACTTGGCAAGGTTCTCTATCTTTATCCAAGCTTCCTCACGTTCTTTCCATTTTAGCTTCTCTCTAGAAGACATGAAACCACTCGTTAATTTAAATGAGTAGGTGGGAAAACAAAACTAGGCCTCAAAGGTGATAAGAACGGTCATACTTATTTTTCTCTGCTCTGAACTGCTGTGTGCAGTCATCAAAGAGTTTCTGATTCATCTCCATGAAGAGCTTCAGTGCATTGTAGATCAAGCCATGGATTGTCCTGAAAAGAGAATAACTCTGACCTGTTAACACCAACTGTTAATGGTTTATACAACTAAAAAGCCAACAAGATAAATCACTACAAACTAATCAACTTAATCTTAAATAATGCATTATTAGTTCAGAGCAACTGAGTTAGTGCAAAGCTTATTCATGGCAATTACTCCAAACATGCAACATCCATTGTTGAACATCTTATGCGCTAAAATTTGTATTTAAGTCCCCAAATGTTTTGTTACGAGATTTTCATCCCCACAAAACTACCGTGAAAGTACCAGGCACTCCATCAAGAGTTTATTTACAAGAAAAGAAGTTTCAGTTATCTGGCCCATTGAAGAGGATCTGACTCACTTGTTCCAGTGGGTTTTGGAGTTTCGGTAAAGAGAGGGGAACATGATGGGCAGAATCCTGGCTGCATTGTCACTGATCAGACTCATTATGTACTCATTGTTCCAATAGTACAAGGCTCGCTCAGCAACCTATGGTATTACAGCATGTCAAAGTTTAACAACCGCAAACATGTTCTGTATTAGAATAACACTGTGCACAGGACAGTGGACATTTTAATCTAGAGGGGAGTTTTCCCTCCGCCCAAATAATAAACATGCATAACTTCTGGCACTCTAGACTTAACCAGTTAGTACATAAGTTTTAGCATCCAATTATAATAAGTAATGCGGGTACTACTATAAAAATATTCGACTTAAAAAGTTATGCAAGGGAGGAAAGACGCATAGGTCCTACTTATTCCTACAGTCAAGCAATGCTGACAAATGAAAAACAATTTGCTTAATCTGTTATCAAAAATCACATCTGTACATGTTAACATACCCTTTACCAAAAAAAACAATGAATACATTTAATAACTAGTAATCAAAGTAGTATGCCTCTTTCAGTTTCTTTCCCTTTCAAGGAGCACTATTCAAAATTTTCTGAACTGAGTGACAAAACATTTATTTTTTGGTACTGGAAATTCACAAAGGTTTTAAGAGTCAGTTTGAAAAGGTTTGGCAGCATGTTCAATTGGAGTGTATTTTTTCCACGACCTTTCCAAAATAAAGAATGGGCGTCGTTTAACACCTAAACACAGAAAAAGAAACTATGCAAATATTGTAGGCACTACGCTATACAGATATTTCCCTTTATTTAAATATGGTAAAAACTGAATGGGCTGACCTGAAAATGTGGACTGGAGACACATTTAGCCAACTGCCTGAAAAGTGGCTCCATTACTTTGACAAACTCAGAAGGTTCAATTACATCCAGAATCTCCTCCAGCTCATTAAGGAACATCACCTCCTTTGGACTATGGGTCTTTGGCCAGTATTTCAGAAGAGCCATGACCACCTGCAGAAAATACTTAGTTTTTAAGTGTTTTTTTGCAAACAAACAAATAAAGCCAAACACCCCACCACAAAAAAATCTCTTTTGCTTTAGTAAAAGTCTATACAACACTATTGGACAGCGGTCAGGTTACAATGTTCATTTAGAAAATGCCAAGTAAGTGAAGTGAAAGTGACTGTGCTGTCATTGTAAACACAGCACCCAGTGAAACACAATCAAATGCTTCTCTGCACTTAAACCACACACTACTGGTCTCACCTACTGGTCTGTGACTTGAACCCACGACCTTCCAATTATGTGGCCTAGTCCCTAAGCACCAGGCCATCACTGCCCAACCACATTAATACTGTGAACAAAGACAGAACTTACTGGCTCAGTGAGGGTGCTGTCCTTCTCTAAGAACTGTACCACACAGTATGCCAGCTACAGAGAGAAAAACAACAAAATGTTTGACTGCTGTTGGGCCCCTATTGCTGTTACGTACCAACAATTATCCTGTACTGTTTGGGTGCTGGCACTCAGAGGTATATTATCAAGATTATGAATTTATTGGGATGGTTTGTTAAAAACAAAAGAGCACATATTACCTGAAAGATGAAAATGCAAAACAAAACTCTAACTTCATGAAGCTTGAGTTTCATAATTCCAAAATGTATTTTCTGTTTTATAATCCTATAGTCAACATCTAGCTCTAGGCAAGCTAACACCTGCTGATACATGTATACATTACCTTTTAACTTGTCTCTAATTAACAAACTGATGTCAAATATGATCACAATCTGTACAAATAACACTATCAATTGCAATTTTTACAAGTTTTTCCCATTGTTTTCCACAAAGACATTTCGGGTGACTGGTTCTCAGAACGATCCCTAGAAACACCCACAGTATTTACTTTGTGTCACAAGTGGAGTTCTGTGGGTCTCTGAGGACAGGTTTGAGAACCACTGACAGGGATGAACAATAATTTTATAAAGGTTGGCTATTTATAACTCTGGTTCACCTTCAGTATTAGACTGATATGGGAACGTATGTTGATGTTCCAGTAACACAAACCCCGCACATACCTACAGATAAAAATCTACTCAAAATGTCTTACTATACACTCCCCATGTGAGCTACAGGAATGATTTGTGCACCATGTGTATCCTTTTCAAAATTCCATCACCTTTACAGCCTAACTATAGATAGTTTCTGCAGACAGCAAAAAAGGCCCAAGTGACACATTAATCATACCTGTGGGTGGTAAACACTGAGAGACTTGACTTTATGCAAGGGCAACAAAACCTTCAATAGGAAAATCTTGTGCTCTTCTTTCAGTGGCAAGGCAAACCCATTGATTATGCTGGGGGGGGGGGACAAAAAACAATTTTCTATAAATTATAGCAATTTATTTATTTAATTTTTTATTGTAAAAGCTTTGATGCAAGCAGATGTATACCTTCCTAAAATTTCCAGTAACTCAGCTATTCCATTATGATGCTCAGTTTCATAAATGAACCTGGAATTACATTTTCAGATTTAGTGGAACCTCCAGATAACAGACTTAAATACTGATCTAAGAGTGCTTTAATGTGTACCCTTTTCTGAAGTCTTACCTATAGAAAATGTTATTAATCTGCTTCCTAATGTAGGCTCTAAGGCCTAGAAATTTGCCATAAATACGATGCAGAGTGGTTTTCAGGAAGTCTCTTTCCCGGGGGTCTTCACTGTCAAAGAGTTCCAAAAGCTGAAGACAGAGCCAGAATTACTAAGATGCATTTTTAATATAACAACTAAAATTTATAGCAATGTTAAACAGAGCTGTACCTGCATGACAAATCTCTGGTCAATGTATTTTTTGGCTATATTTGGTTGGAAGTCCGGTGATTCTAAAAACCGCAGGAAAAACTCATAGACAAGCTGAGGAAGGGGAGAAAGAGAAAGACTATTAAATGAGTGAATGTGTAAACGTAGAAGGTTGGTCAGCGTATGCGAGTTAGTATGTAAATATACCTGGAGGTGTGGCCAAGCAGCCTCTAACGTAGGCTCATCTTCTTCTGGGTCAAATTCTGCCCCTGTTGGGTTGGATGAGGGTGGTAATGTCCTGAACATGTTGACAGCAAACTGAAAAAGATAAATTAGATATAAGCATATATTTTAATACGTTGGGAGGGGGCACTTTACAACAGATAGATCATATGCAAAATAAATAACGAGGAACCAAGTAAAAGGACCCAGCGGCAATGGCTATGATAAAATAATAATTTGATAAATAATATTATTATTATTATTATTATTATTAAAACCCACACAACCCTAAACATATGATGCTGCAAATCAAGAATGATGACTCAGCATGAAATGATCAGGTTTTTATTAAAATTCCCAGCCATCATTTAGAAAATGACCAGAACGTTTGCCAAAATTGGCAAAAAAGTTGTACTTCACTTGAGATACACTTGTAAGTAACATCATACTATGTCTGCATCATACCTGTCTGTCTGAAGGGCCTTGACACTGCTCATCCATCATACAGTAACACTTGTCTGAATTTTAAATGTAGAAAATATTGTAAATATTAAGAGATTCCCCCGCCCCCCCCCCCCCATACTGCCTTGGACTAGTTCCTTTGTTTCAGCACATCTTAAATCAGTTTATTCGGGCGGGGGGGGCGGGGTTAGACTTTCGTCTGCGCCCCACCCTTTTCTGCTAATGAAGGACACCCCTAAACCTAATTTCTAAGGAGGGAATTGAAGGCTTTTCCCCTTCTGCAAATGCACAGTTCAGAAGGAATAAATTACTAACCACAATTCTATTTTCATGAATGTGCTGAAAGCATCATACAAAACACTGCTCCTGTGATTCATGTGAGAAATGCTCATGCTATTCATCAATATGAGTGTAGGTAAGTGATGTAGTAAATTGTGCAATCAAACCACTATTCAGAAAGAATGTCCTACAAATGTGTGCCAATGATAAGCCTCCTTTAAACAAATGTGTCTCTAATTATCAACTCAGTCAATAAATGTTATATATTTATTTGCAGAGGGCTGCTGGTTCACAAACAAACAATATTCTTGATTTATTATTCTTTTTTCCCCTGCACAAATGTCCAGATATTCCTGGCCATTTTACTGACCAACCTGGCCTGAAACAGAGCCTAGGCTATTTTCTCTATGCCAAATAAACGGCTGCTATTTTAACACAGTGAATCTTAATTACTGGCTGGCCTGAAAAAAGGAACACAGTATACACACAAAGAAAATAAACATAAGATTGCACTCTTCAGGGTTCAGACTCATCTCTTGACTTTGATCATAAAAGCAGAACACTTCAAAGTGTATGTTCATAAAAGGGTGTGATGGCGGAACTCTAGGGTAAGAGTACATTATCATGCTGATTTTGCACGGCTTTGCATTTTTTAATTCTCCTGCATTGATCACATACGAGGGGAATCAGAAGAATAGGTCAATTTGCACATTGATCAGCAGTGGTTTTCTGCTTAACATGAAGCTCAGTCTTTGATAAATATCAAAGGGATGATATGCAGCATTAAAATGACCAACACTGGCACTGGAGAGCTCTAGTCAGGTCGACTACCACAAAAAAAAAAAAAAAAAAAAAAAAAAAAAAAAAAAAAACCTCGAAAGCGAAGATTAGGAAAGATCAGAATGGCTCAAGCTTTTAATAGAACTTTATAGGACTGACTGTATTCAGCATTATTTGAAACAGATGCCTGTTTAATTTTAGTATTTGGAGATGCAAGTTCAATAAGACAAAAGCACATGACCCAGAGGCATTTATGCACAACACTGGTTTAACACAGTCAAAAGAACAAAAAATAAACTCTAGATCACATGGTCATGGCTTTTCACAACAGCAACTAAACAGCATAAATAAAAACAATCCTATTTTAAATTGTATCCAATCGCTCCACTGGAGACTCACCAATTGGACAGGGACTGCGTTGGCCCGATGCTCTACGTGTTATTGAATTACTGAGAGTCTGTCCTACTTTTTTTCTTTGTAACAATCAGTTTGTGTGACAACAGTTTGGAAAACCACTGTGCTACTTTGATTCTTGCAAAGAGAAGAAAACGCTAAATATAAAATGCAATACCAAGGGAAACTGTGATGGATTACATCCTGGCATAAATCAGTGCTGCAGAAGATGGTAATTCACTCACCATGTGCACGACTTCTGGGTAGATGGGCTCAGTGATCACATTCCTGTTGTGTGTGATATATTCCACCATCTCGCTGAGCGCTGCCCGCTTCACCTCCTTCCATTTCAGGTCGCTCAGTGGGTCAGATACAAAGTCAAAGAGAACACAGCACTGGCGCAACTTCTGCACAAACAGCTTCTCCTGCTCTGCTTGGGGCACATCTGCAGTAAAATTATGAGCATAAGCAAAAAATCTATTTTGATTGTGTGTTCATTTTAATGTGTTTGTTAAAAGACTTAAATCCCTAAATAAGGGGTTTGATCTTATATATTATATAAATAAATAAAACAATGTACAACCATATTTCTAAGAATCTTTGTAAGTTACCAAAGTGACCCCTGATAATGAACAAAATGACTCATTTTCAATTTGCCTACAGTGACTAAACCACAATTACTATAACGATGTAGATGCAGAACTGACTAACTGACCATTTCTTTGTCAAAGCAACAAGAGTATTTAACAAACTTTTAAAACGATCCTTTATTCTGTTGCTCCAAGCTGCCATAATCTCACCCATTTACCATCATTTTATCTGCACAGTTACAGATATACTGGATAATGGGTACTGTAGTCACTTACTGTGTATGAGCACTTTACTACCAACACTGAGTTAACAGCAAGCATTTATTTTGTTAACATGAACCTCCTAGCAATTTCACTTTGACAATATTATATACTCTGTGTTTTAGTAGTTTATATTCATTGTACTGTTGCATTTGCAGATTGTCCTTTTTGCACTACATGTTGAGTGCTTGTTCAATGTTATTGTCTGTGAGAAGGAATTCAAGATTTTCATAGCACATGTATGCAAGACAAATCTTAATATTTGCTAAATCTAGACCTACAAACAATGAACAGGAAAAGTACAAAGGTTGAGATCGGTTTTGTTAAACTGATTGTATTCTCCAAGTAAAACAGTAGAACTGATCAGCGCGTACACGGCATTATAGGTCTGTCATTAAAACATCAGAAATGAAATGAGAAGGGTTCAAAGCATTTAGGTACGTATGTGGCTTAGGTGACAAAATGAAATGACGTTTCCTGAAAGTTTCATGCATGCTTTAATCCACCATAAAAATTTGCGTTTCAAGTAGGGGATAGCTCAAAAACATTAATAAACTAGTAGCTTTCCTTTTCACCTAAGCAGTACAGTCCATGAGACCACACCTGGAATACAATTACTGGAGCTAGATTTACTGATACCTTTCCACTTGGTTTAAAACCTGGTGCCTGTCATGCACCCGTACCAGTGTTCCTACAGGTACAGGTGTGCATTTTAAAACAAAGGCCAAGAGTCAACAGTTCAATTGCTTTCAAATTAAAAGCAGACTTAAGGAGAAATGATCACTGTGGGGACAAACTTATGCCACCATTTGTTTTGTTCTTTCTTATTAAACAACATTTTTGTGAATTCTTGACCAATAGAAATGGCCAACCACCATTTGCAAAAAAAAAAAGTACCTCATCCATTGAAACTTTGTGTTGGCGTCCTTTTGCATATTTATCACACCACAAAAGACCTAGCAAAGAACTGCAGCTCAAACTCAAAAAGCCACAAGAAATCAGATGGTTTACTGGATATTGAGATTTTGACAACATTTTACTGTGTGGGGCCACTTTAAAGTGACTTGGTGTAAAGATTTTTCCGAATATTACTGGCAAAGAACGGTCTTTTAGCACATATTGTCGACTGTTCAGGACATTCTACTTTGTCATGTTTTATATTTTACTTGCAAAACAGTGCAAGACTAGTTTTTTGTTATGAAACACTGCATACAGCAGCTGCCTTCATGTACAGTGTCCTGCTTATTATAGTTTTAAAAAGAGCAGCGCACAAGATCTAGGTTCAAAAACACGACTGGTTCACCAGGTTTACCCCTCCATTTTCAGCATACCAGCACAAACTTCATCACTATGGGAACCTTTGTGGATTTGTAAGCAAATGCAACTACAGTCCAAACAATACAGATCTGGTAACTTGTAACTTGAAATCTAAAATATTTAAAACAAAGCTTACTATTTACTTAAAGAGTCTGGATTCTTTTTCTCATTACATTAAAAAAAAAAAGACTTCTTGACAGAAGACGATCAAAATTGGATACAAGGGGCTTCATATTGCAAGGAAGACAGTATCTTAAGAATAATTTGATCAGACAGTTTTAAACTGGCCCATTACCCCAAAAAAAAGGTAAAAGTTTTTTTTTTTTTTGTTAAATTCAGAGGTTGATACAAAACGCAGTGTTTAGTGTTCAAGACACTGTTTAACTGTGTCATGATGCCAGGTCTATGTTTAATGCAAGAACCCTTCCTTTATAACCTTTTTGGAACTGCATTTAAAAAAAAAAAAAAAGTTGTTTTTATGATTTAGTTGATTGCTGAAGGGGACGAGTTTATTAATCAGTTTATGTATTTGAATGTAAAGCATCAGCCAAACATCCATTAAAGGGAATAAGCAAGCATATTCAGTAGTTGTTATTTAAAAGCACTCATATCTGACATTTCATTTTCCACTTCCAATGTGTTATTTTACCAAATAGATTTATTCATATTCTTAAAATGTGTAAATTACACAGCCCTCCCTTTCTCTTCTTAAATATCTCTGTTCTCAGCTGTCCTGCACCAGGCTCACTGCATTTCATTTGCCTGGGCTGAAGAACTGAATGTGAAGACCATACTTCATTAATGTAAGCTGAATAGGCATATAAAAAAAAAAATAAATAAATAAAAAAAAACCACACAAATGTGTATGCAGTTTGACTACATCACAGAAAACTATATTAACATATAACAAACTGGTAGTTTTCAAAAATTTTTGCAGGATTAAACCAGGTTTAAATCAAGAGTGTTGTGAAAAAAATAAAAAATTCAGAACTCCAAGAGTTACGCAGGACATTGTAAGTTGCAGAAAGTAGTTTATTTTGATTATCAACATGTATAAGGTCAAAATCATATTTTGCACATTGAAGGCATAATTCCCCACCTTACCACCCTCACTAAGCATTAAACATATCTTTGTGTATCAGCTTTTATGCAAAATGATATGCTGAAAACAGCAGATTACATTTGCTTGGAGGCCTGTTAAAATTAATTTTTCTGAATGTGTTTGCAAATGCACAGAAAATCTTGACTATTTTGTGTGGTAGGGAAACTTATCTTTATCATCTTCAATTAGATCTTAATCATACAGAATTTCCTTTTTCCATCAATGCATGAGAGAAACTGGCTGGTTAAAAAAAATTTAGATTAAAAGATTAAAAGACACAGGGAACACAACTGCTTTGAGGGGGGAAGAAAGGAAAAAAAAAAAAAAAAGTGTTAAACACAGAACAGTAGCCTTATTCTCTTTGAAAATCAAGGAACAGGGAGTCGACAGAAAAGATCCACTCAGTCCCTCTTCTCTCAGAGGGACACACACACACACACACACACACACACACTTCCCCAAGCTGTGACCTCACTTCCTTTGACATCGGCAGTCTCAGTGGGGGATGGGAGAGGCAGAAGACAGTAAAACAGCTACAACCCCCACCACCACCTCCTCCACCTTGCCCACACTTCCAACTACGCTTCAGTGCTCCAGTGGTCTTCCTCATTTGATAATTTGCACAGATCTTATAAAAAATAAAAATAAAAAATGAAACCCAAAACTAGTGAACAAAGCCATTAATGATTAACCAGCAATCTGTAACGAAATGCAATTTCCTGTCCCCGTGTCAAAAATCTCCTTTCTATCAACGCAAACACAAGGAGGTGTGAGCACCGTTCCTGCCCCGATCCCCTCCTGAGACAATGAAGCAGATCGGCTCACCTCTGAAGTGCATGAGGGCCACGGGCTGAAAAGGCCCGTTTGAGCTTTGTGCATCCAGAACCATCTTGCTCTTCTCCTTAGAGCATGTTAAACATCCATCAGTCCAAGAAGGAGGGACGAGGCTGCTGGGCTAAGGCGAGGAGCTAACCTCCATTTCAGCTCCACCACTCTCAGCAGAAAATGAAGCTCCACTGCCGCTGGAGGGAATCAGCAAGCTAGTGATGTCATCCACCAAGAGAACGCAGCCAATTGGCTGAGTAGATACACATGACTTGGACACGTGACGGCAAGGCGAGAAGGCTCGTCATTGGCCGCGAGTTTAAAATAGGGCGGGACATTGGAGATCACTGGAGCGAGACATGTTTTGAACAGGAATGGTGTTTTCTAGAAAAGCACCGCCAGTGTTATTCTTCACACCTCCTCTCTCTTAATGCCTGGGTAGAATACCCTCCATATCTCCCCGCATCAGCATGTTTTATGATCCCTGACTTGTTTTGGAAGAGAGGGTGGGAACGTGCACTGCTGACATCTCTTGCTTCCATTTAGATTCAAAAGTGGAGTTTATTCATGTCTATAGTATGAATATTAAAGAAACAACTATGAACAAACTCCATACAAATCAGACAGAACAGTTTCTGTGAAGTCAAAAGAACACGCTCAGCCCTCAGAAAAGATGAGAAAACCACTGGTGCTTTCCTTAATTCCCCATCATGTGCAGTAAAAAAAAAACTTTCCGATTCATTTCTGGTAACAAGCAGGTGTAAATGGAAACCCTCACTCTCACTCACTCACTCATTTTCTTAGCCGTTTGTTTAGTAGGTTTGCAGGGGGTGCTGGAGTCTCCCAGCTCTCACAGGGTGAAATGCATGGAAACACCCTGGACAGGATGCCAGTCAATTGCAGGGCAGACACACAGACAAACACACCCACACCTAGGGGTTCATTTAGCATCTCTAATCCACCTGACGGGCATGTTTTTGGATGGAGGGAAGAAATCAGAGCACCCGGTGAACATACAAACTCAGTTATTGATGCACAGAGGACTAAAAACAGGTACTGAAAGCAAATGTTCACAAAGGTTTTTCACTCAAAAGGTCAAATTAGATCATTTTCCTTCCACAAATAAACAAGTATAATATGACTCAAAGTTTTGATTGTATAATCTTTATCCATTTTAGGAAAACAATGTTTGAGGACACATTCATTCAGAAATATTCCAAACAAATCATAAAAGATTTATCATTTTAAAAGCACAATGTTTAGGTGATGCTTGGACAACCATGCTTTAACTTACTAAGAAATGTAAGATTACTGTATTTAGTCTAAATCCTACAGCTTCTAAATTTCTATGTATCAGTGTCTGCAGACACACATTTGAAACCGACCCAACCATTCCCATTTTACAACACTGAACTGATATCGGCAAACTGATTACGCATTTTCACATGGGTGGGGAGCTCTTCAGACCGCCGACACTTTTATTGTGGATTGCAAACGTGAAAACGCAACAAATTTTTTTTTTGCTACTGTGCTACTGTGACATAACGTCCCACATGCACGATAAACAAGCAACCACAATGAAGTGCTGAAGTGCTGACAGGAAACCGCACATCATCAGCTCGCTCAACAGTGGGCTTGCAGCTGCCATAGCTGAGGCACACATGATGCAGTGCAAAATAACAACACCCACTCTCCACCACTGAGTGACAGGGTAATTTAGGCTGCATCACAGCCGGAACAATTTCAGATGCCTCTGTGAGGACACAGCTCCCATTGTAACGGCTGAAGTCTAAAATACTGCATAAAAAATTGCTTTTCAAACATGCCCCCTGGGGACATATAGTTGCCATCATAAAAGCAACAGGTCCTTCGAGTAGTTTGCAAAACTGCAAAAGCATTGTTCTAGAACAATGGCTCTAAAAAGACGGCCTGCATCATCTCACAATCAATAAACATGAGTACAGGTGAAAGACAAAGGGTTGGGTCCTTTCAATAGCTAGTGTTCAAGATGAATAACTACATGCTGTTCCACTCTGTCTGAAGTCAACAGGGAGGGGAACAAACTAAAAACAGTACTGAGACAGAGGCATTGATCTGCTTCAAAGCATATGACCTGAACATCATGTTTCAGAGAGGACACTGCAATTCAGGGTTATATTATAGGACACTATATCTGTGGGGCCTCCTCATAAAAGGCTTATCTGTGCTGTGGTTCATTTAAAAAAAAAAAGCTCCTGTTGTTCCAATACCTCACTACAGTCATGAACTGTTCTTGTGATAAAGTTTTTGCTTTATTTTCGTACAGCCCTAAAATAGGTTTCAGTAGAACTGCTGATTCTTCCAGTCTATTGATCACTTATCTCCAACTGAATAATCTTCTACTTCATCTACCAAGCTGTAATCTGTATCCACCTAATGCTATTATAGCGTTAACTCCCACACAGGTCTAATGATACCGAGCTGGCCACTTTAAAATAGTGGCCAAAAACAAGCAAACCAAACAGTACTAAAAGGAGCATTGTTCAATCTACATTAATAACTAAGCCACCCCTCCCAAAAAAACACACTTTTCTTCAGTCAACAAACACTGAGCTAAACACAGAACATGCTCACTTTAACCACTAGAGGGAAGAATTCCTAAAGAGCAGCCATGGTCAAGTAGGTCTATCCTACAGGGCAATTCAAGCACATTAAATGAAAATGTATTAGTAATACTGCGATAGGCTGGCGACCTGTCCAGGGTGTGTCCCCGTCCTTCGCCCTGTGGGAGTTGGGATGGACTCCAGCACGCCCCTGCGACCCTAGATAGGACAAGCAGCCCAGAAAATGACTGACTGACTGTATTAGTAATAGTGCTGAGATTTATAAAACCATCACACCTTATTAAAAGCAGGGGTGTCGGTAGTCTAGTGGTAGGGTACTTGCCTATGGACCTGTGGCTCAAGTGGTTCCAGGTTCCCAGGTTCGAATCCCACCTCTGGCACTACCACCACTGGGTCCCTGAGCAAGACCCTTAACCCCGAGTTGCTCCAGGGGGACTGTTCCTGTAATTAGGACGTGTAAGTCGCTCTGGATAAGAGCGTCTGCTAAATACCGTAAATGTAAAAGTAAAAGCAAACACTTTCCATGGTTCTAAAGCACTACAGCAGGTTTTGCTGAATGATATCTGAAGAAAGGCCCCAAACCCTGCCAAACATGAGGCAGATCCAGATTTCAGTACAGAGAATTGCAAGACAATCATTGCACAATCCAGTTACAAAATATTGCCATAAAAATAAGCATTTGCCCAAGATGGGCAGTTCTGTAAAAGCCATACAGAAGAAAAAAAGAGCATTTAATAGAAACATGAAAAACCCCTCATGTATAATTCAACTTTTGTTTTTTCATATTTTTACTGATCCTGCACTTTCTAAACAAGCCTCTGGTAAATGGCTGATTAAAATGCAAAGGTTCTGAATGGAACACAACACACTGCAGGCAACTGTGCCACTTACATTCGTTTTTACAAAGAAATACAATGGCTTTGTACTTGTCTTGGTATCTTCACATCCAGAACCATAAGCAGGAATTAAAACTCTCTCAAGATTAGCTCTAAATATAACCACTTGGGTTAAACCCAGGACAAAGTCTCATCCACTTACATCCATGGTTGTTTCCATGATTTTGCATTACATAACAGATTCAAAGCAGGTATCAAGATAATTGTTTCGGAGTAAATGTAAGAATGTATCAAATGTGAGTGTTTAGATTTTGTTTGAAATGATGGCAGTTTCTGATATTTAAAATAACTGTCCTTAAGAGAATAGTACACATTAGTGCTGAATGATAAATTGACTATCAACGTGTGAAAGAGTGCAGCTGCAAAAACTGATATTTCAAATGATATGCTCTGTTAGTCATTTAATTCTAAAGTTTAAGTCACAAGATTTAACCTAATAAAGCAGAGTGTGTTAAATTGTATACAAAAAAAATAATAAATAATAAAAGGTCAAATGTACAAACACAGTTATTGTTTCAAATGAGATAAAACATGCTCACAGGCTCGACATCTTGGTTTTTGTCCCTAAATTTCGAGGGATAAAATAAGAACAACGTACTGTGACCAACTCTCATACCATTCATTAAAACTAAACAATTATACTACAAAGGCACTTTGAGATAATGCTGTGGCAAAACCCATTTACAGACTCGATTTAAAAAAAGCAATATTTGCTTCTCTTAGCTCTCTGTAGCATTGTGATCAATGTGTCCCCGAGCATTTGTTCAACAAGGTCATCAGTTCTGCAAACCACGTTTACACTTTGCTCTGAGCATGTAAAAACAAGCTCCCTTTTTAGAAAAAAGGCAGAAAATAAGCGTCATGGCTAAGAAAATGAAAAAAATAATAATAATACAATGCTAAGAGTGTAGTCGTGTTTCTCCAGCGGACAGATCAGCACAGTAAGGTAATCTGAAGGCATGCATATCCATAACCTGGCCAAGTACCAGTGTCACACCGACTGAAACATGTAAGTGGGCAGGGTCCTCTGGAGACAGTTTGGTGGTTTTTCCAGGTGAAAGTGTTCAGTAACACAACAAGAAGGGTAACCTAATTCCTATTTGACACTACCGTCACTGCGAAAACGATAAAATGGTATAACACACCTTCTAAATCCATGGGATGATTCAATGTTTGAATTAAGTGGAGTGAATTTTTTGTAGGCACATATAAACCTGTTGAACCTTACCTTTCAAAGCAGGCAGTTTTTGCAGCTCCCTGTTATTGCTGAGGCTAAAGCGAGAGGAGCTTTGCCTCTTTTCCTTTTTGACAGGGGCTTGGGTTCCAGACTGCTTCCCTTTTAGCAGCTGTGTGGTGGGAGGCACACTATTGCTGCCTTTCCTGTTTGATCCCTTTAGAGAGCAGAGGAAGAGAATGGTCAAGTTTGGTTTTTTCCCCTCTTTCTGTAGAGCACAGACATTAACAGTGAGAACAATTCCTCACTATCACCCATTTAATCTTTAATACAAACACTAAGATTCAGTTTTCAAGAACAAAGTATCTACAAGGTAATGCAGTGTGGCAAAGTCTCTTCATAAAAGCTTTCATGGATTTAATGAGGAAGAAGCGAGATTACTAATTCTGTACATGTCTGCACAAACACTGGACGAATGGCTCATGTGACCGGGACGAAAGCAGGGCCACGTCGACTACAATCTCGCTGAATCTCTACAGCACGTCTGAATAACGCAGAGCTACGTTTCCACCCAAAAGTCTGCAGAGCGTTCATCCTCATCGCTCAACATCTCTTCTGAATTCAAGGGGATGTGTACTCCTTCGCTGCAGTTTCAGCCTCTTCTTGTGTGGGAAGACTTGAACATTACTGTGACGCTTGGACTGCATTCGGTCAGAAGGACATTAGTGAGGTCAAGTACTGATGCTGGATGCTCAGCTTTGGATCTCAAAACCACTCCAGCTCATCCCAGGAGTACTGGATGGAGCTTGATCTCCACAAAGGTTTTATATTCTGAAATTCAGCTCCCACTGACGTCACGCACAGCTGGGTAAGACTCTCCATAACGTGTGCAAAACTGGAACCCAGTATCAGCGATGGTTGGACCCAAACACAGCTGACTAACTAGGAGTGTCTGATTACTTTTGGACAGTATATCTAGTCATACACAAACACACCTACAGATATGTACACACACAGTCATACATACATATAAATTCATCTCACACACTCACACACACACACACACACGAGTTTAAACATGTCCTGACAGGTGATATTACACTTCTGCTCAGCTTGCTGTGTCATCTCATCAGCACTGTCTAATGTGAGGTGAAGTTAATGTTACCTCATGATCCGAGTTTTCCTGTCCTGCAGTTTTCCCGACTTTCCCGGACTTCGGAGACTCCTGAAAGGAACACATATAAGAAGAGGTGTGGTGGAGATCTCTTACAGCTCAATCAGATGCTCGGCTCAGAGTCTCGGAGACGGAGAATCTCCTCCGCCCGTTAAAAAGGGCGCAGCTCGCCTGAAGGACTGCTAGCCTGCTAACGAGGCTAAAATGGAGAGTGTTAATGTCACAGCTGTGCCCGCTACTCGGTTTATGAAGCTTAAAGCTCCTCAGAGGGTGTGGCATTTCCTCTTAGGGGAACTAAAGGTTTAAATGAATCAAAAAATCCCCACGGAAGCGTTTTAACTTTGTCACGTTAGCAAGAGACCCCTCTGCAGACTAGCCGACCGGCTAATCTGTGCAGCATCAGGGAACTGTAGCGTTAGCTAACTAACTTAGCAGCCCAGTGAGCACGGCGGGCTTCCCAACCCCGTGTGAGGGGGCTGAGCTCGGTGTGTCTTCTCGGGTTTGGGAGAAGAACGTGTTCCAGACAGAACACACTTCGCTGTGCGCTGCTGGGAGCTGGATAACCTGGACAACTGCAGGTAAACTCCCGGGTTAGCGTTAGCATTCCGCCCAGCACGGAGGAGCCGAGCTGAGAGATCCGAATCTGCCCAACACGACTTCAGTCTCCCCTCGCAGTAACCGGACTCGAGGACAGAAGGGAAACATCACGGGCGAACCTACCTTGTCTTTTTTCGTTTTGTTCGGCATCGCATTCATGTGTCCGACCGACCCCGCAGACTCAGACTCGCTCAGCGGAGACGCGCCTCTGCCCTCATATCTGATAGGCTGCTGAGAGGAGGACAGTCTCACTGTCAGTGTCTGTCTGTCTGTCTGTCTGTCTCACTCATACGCACTCTCTCACTCACTCATACACACTCTCTCACTCACTCATACACACTCTCTCACTCACTCATACACACACTCACTCTCTCACTCACTCATACACACACACTCTCACTCACTCATATATACACACTCTCACTCACACACACACACTCACTCATACACACACACACTCTCTCACTCACTCATACACACACACACACACACACTCTCACTCACTCATATACACACACACACACACACACTCAATCTCTCATACACACACACTCATTCTCTCTCACACACACTCTCTCACTCACTCATACACACACTCTCACACACTCTCAATCTCTCACACACACACTCTCTCTCACACACACACTCACATACACACTCACTTTCACACACTCACTCTCTTACACGCTCACACACTACAGATAGATAGGATGTCTGATCAGTATTGTGTACAATCTAGTGTGTGTTTATATATATATATATCTCGAGAGAGAGAGCTGATATTCGTACACATATAATAAAATGCTTTTTCTTTTTTTTTTTCACTAAATCGTTTTACTGATATGATGCAGGCAACAAAAGCACAAATAACAAGTGAAGATGGTTCATTCGGGGAGAGAAGCAGGTTGTAGTGCCCCCTGCTGTTCAGAAAGAGGCTCTTCATGGATTCCCTGGATGAGCTTCAGTTTGGAACGTGTGGGAGAGCCAGTTCATCCTACTCTACCAGGACAGGATTCCCCATCACAGCACCGACACTGACGCCTTCACACACGCTTTTCAGTCCCCAATCCTCCTTGACCTACAGCAGCAGTTCCCAAAGTTAGTCAGGACCCCAGTCTCACTAATTCTGGGTTTTCTATCTGTGGATCAGAGGATTAGCACATTCGTTGTTTTAATTAAAGGAGTTGGATTACATGCACCTGAAACCAAAACTATACTGTAGAAAATTCAAAAGGTACACAAGCATAGTTTGATCTTTCTTTTCAGCTGCTCCCGTTTAGGGGTCGCCACAGTGGATCAACTGTCTCCAATTCTTCCTGTCCTCTGCATCTTCCTCCTTCAAACCAACCATCTTCATGTCCTTTCTCACCACGTCCATAAACCTCCTCTTTGGTCTTCTTTTGCTCTTTGCTGGCAGCTCAATCTTCAACATCCTCCTCCCACTATAATCCTTGTCTCTCCTCCTCGACCAAACCAACACAACCTTGCTTCTTTTTCTCCAAAACATCTAACCTGAGCTGTCCCTCTGCTACATTTCTAATCCTGTCCATCCTCGTCACACCCAATAAAAATCTCAACATCTTTAACTCTGACACCTCCAGCTCCACCTCGTCTTTTACTCAGTGCCACTGTCTCCAAACCATACAACATAGCTGGTCTCACTACTGTCCTGTAAACCTTCCCTTTTACTCTTGCTGGTACCCGTCTGTCACAAATCACTCCAGCCACTCTTCTCCACCCATTCCAACCTGCCTGCACTCTTCACCTCTCTTCCATACTCGCCGTTACTCCTAACCCAGCCACTAGGGATGCATAAGCCAGTGTATTTCTTCGTGCCAGTCCCAAGCTCGGATAAACGGGGAGGGTTACGCCAGGAAGGGCGGTCAGTGTGAAACTTTTGCCAAATCAATATGCGTACAACCAAACAGACTTCAATAGTTTAATATTGTAAACTTTATTTAAGGATCCCACCATTTCAAAATTACAGTTTCAGAATCAACAAGTCTTACATTTAAAAAAACAAACAAAAACAGTGGAATGTGCATAAATAATCACATACACAGGTCAGTAAAAAAAGAAAAATAGAGGGGAAAAAAAATGGAAACTGGTGCTCTGGAATCAACACCAACAATTGGGATTGGATTTAAACTGCATGTAACAAAACTAGAACATCAAGATCAACACTGAATGAGCTCAATTTGCACCCAGCCAGGTAGGGCTGCACTCTGCTTGGAGGATTAACAACTTTTGTCCTCCTTTCCTCTTTACAAGCATCATATTAAACACAAGCTCTTCCTTTCCATTTAACAGTAGGTATACACTTATGAGTAAGGTCTTGTCCTAGATTAAGAGTTGTGAAAGGAGCTTCCCCTTCAGTCACTGTTAATTCAAGACCAAGCCTATTCAGAGTTTGAAATCCTGCTTAAAGTTAAACAACTGGATACAACTTTGCCATAAATGTCTGTCTACACATGGAGACTGATGCAAATCAAGCCCATCCAATATTCCTGTACATTTTTACAGAACTACAAACTGACAAGCAGTGTGATGCTTTAATCCACCTCCTCCATGCGAGATGTGTCATCATCCCCTTCCAATGGGGGCATGTCCTCAATGGGTGCTGCGGAGGAGGGCTCTTCAGTGGAGAGGTCATCTTCATCGATGCCTGAAACAGAAAATAAACACATGGTGAGAATGCATTACTGATGTGATGCATATGTGAAGCTTCCTGCCAGATTTTAATTTCTAAAACAAACTAACAAACTCACAACATGAACTACTTTCTTACCCAAGCCAAGCTTGATCATCCTGTAGATGCGGTTCGAGTGTGTCTGAGGGTCATCAAGCGAAAAGCCAGAGGAAAGCAGTGCTGTCTCAAACAGCAAGATGACCAGATCCTTCACAGATTTGTCATTCTTGTCTGCCTCTGCTTTCTGCCTGAGTGTTTCGATGATGGGGTGATCAGGATTGATCTCTAGGTGCTTCTTGGCTGCCATGTAGCCCATGGTGGAGTTGTCCCTTAGAGCCTGGGCCTTCATAATCCTCTCCATGTTGGCTGTCCAGCCGTATGTGCTGGTAACAATACAGCAAGGGGAGGATACCAGACGGTTTGAGACAGTCACCTAAAAGAAAACAAGAATGAGTTAAAACTCAGCTCCTTAGGTCTTTTTTTTTTGCCAATTATAACCAGTACATTTTTTAAACATAGTCTCACCTTCTCAACCTTCTTCTCTAGGATGTCTTTCATGATTTTGCAGAGGTTTTCAAACTGTGCTTTCTTTTCTTCTTGCTTCTTCTTTTCCTCCTCATCCTCAGGGAGCTCAAGACCCTCCTTAGTCACAGATACCAAGTTCTTGCCCTCAAACTCCTTCAACTGCTGCACGCAGTATTCATCAATGGGCTCAATCATGTAGATCACCTCGAGTCCAGCTTTACGTAGGCGTTCCACAAAGGCTGAGTTGGCCACTTGATCTTTGGTCTCCCCTGAAGCAAATTTATATGCATATTAAAAAAAAAAAAAAAAAATCAGCAAGCTCACGAAAACATTCAAGATTAAAATGTAAGATTTACAAACTCAGATTAGCAGAGTCTTTACCTGTGATGTAGTAGATGTGCTTCTGGGTGTCCTTCATGCGGGTAACGTAATCTTTAAGGGAGACCATCTCATCTCCAGAGGCTGAAGTGTAGTATCGTAGCAGCTCAGACAGTTTCTTCCTGTTCTGAGAGTCTTCATGGATACCAAGCTACATAGAAAATGACATAAAAAGGACTTTAGAAAAATATTTGCATAGATCAAAAAAGCTAGTTGATCATCTTCCTAAACCTTTCACAGTGCATTAAAAGAAACTGATCAGCTTTGGACAGGGTTACAGGATCAAAATGCAGGAGAAACAGGTGGCAAACCGGAGACATGATTAGCCGGGGATATGGTTGTGTTCTCCTATTACAGTCTCCAGGGGTCACAGTACAGGTTACGATTTCTTAGCTTATTCTAAAAAAGTAGTGCAGCATAACACTCGTATTGGTGTAGCTCTTCAGAATAAAACCATCATAAAATCCTTAATATGTACATATGGTATGTTTATATCTCAAATAAAAAAAACATTCTCTAGCACTGATATTCAAAAGGGTTTTTTGCAAGTCTACTTTTTAAAATGTTAATTAAGCATTATAACTACCTTGATATTCTTGGAAAACTGCTCATAGAATTTCTTGTAGTTGTCTTTGTCCTCAGCAAGTTCAGTGAAGAGCTCAAGGCACTTCTTGACCAGGTTCTTCCGGATTACTTTGAGGATCTTGCTCTGTTGCAGCATCTCTCTGGAGATGTTCAGTGGCAGATCCTCAGAGTCCACTACACCCCTGATGAAGTCTAAAAGAGATTAAATGCAGGTTAACAATAAAAAAAAAAGTTTGCTCAGTGCTATTTAATCATTAATTAAATGGTACTTGTATACTTACTGAGGTATTCTGGAATGAGTTCATCACAGTTGTCCATGATGAATACCCTGCGCACATACAACTTAATGTTGTTCTTCTTTTTCTTGTTCTCAAAAAGGTCAAAAGGAGCTCTGCGTGGTACAAACAGCAGTGCACGGAACTCCAATTGGCCTTCCACTGAGAAGTGCTACAAGAAGAATAAAAGTAAGCATTAAAAATATGTATTGCTGATAAACCATAATGTATTTACTTAAACTTTTCAAATGTAAAATTAATCTTGGTTAACTCACCTTCACAGCGAGGTGATCCTCCCAATCGTTTGTCAGACTCTTGTAGAACTCTCCATACTCCTCATTGGTAATGTCATCAGGGTTGCGGGTCCACAAAGGCTTGGTCTTGTTGAGCTCTTCCTGGTCAATGTACTTCTCCTTGATCTTCTTCTTCTTCTTCTTTTTATCAGAGTCCTTATCGTGGTCCTCATCATCTGAGCCAACATCCTCAATCTCTGGCTTATCTTCATCTTTCTCTCCTTCCTCATCTTTTTCCTTCTCCTTTTCCTCTTCAGCTTCATCATCACTCACCTCCTTGTCACGTTCTTTTTCCACCTAAAACAAACAAACAAAAAAAAAGAAGACACTTGTTAAAGCACTGAACTGCACACATAAAAGGCTAAGCTTGGTGAAACTAGACAGTGTGGAGCAAAGTTAATAAAACATTTTTAGAAATGCTTTATTAGGTTTATGACAGATACTCACATAGAGAGTGATGGGGTAGCCAATGAACTGTGAATGCTTCTTTACAATCTCCTTAATTCGCCGCTCCTCAATGTATTCTGTCTGGTCCTCCTTCAAGTGCAGAACCACTTTTGTGCCACGCTTTATTGGCTCAGCTAAAAGGCAAAAATAAGATTTTTATTTAATAGTCTGACAATTCTAACTTGTTTTTGACCCCAACCCTTAAGTACATTGTTAATTACTTTAAAAGCAGTTAATCAATTAATTTCACCTCAGAATTATTTTTCAGTTATTTTTTTCAACTCAGTAGATATCATTTAAAAACTTGTCATGAGGTTTGGTAATGAAAACTGCATTTCAAAACTTTGATTTCTTCATGAAATCAAAATTAAACAAATTACTCCCCATTTTAAAAGGTTATATACACAAGCGCAGATGTTAAAACTTACAGCTGTCCACCTTCACTGTGAAGGACCCTCCAGCAGATGACTCCCAAGCATACTGTTCATCATCATTGTGTTTGGTGATGACTGTCACTTTCTCTGCTACCAGGTAGGCTGAGTAGAAACCCACACCAAACTGGCCAATCATGGAGATGTCAGCTCCAGCCTGCAGAGCCTCCATGAATGCCTTGGTTCCAGACTTAGCGATGGTGCCCAGGTTGTTGATGAGGTCAGCCTTGGTCATGCCAATGCCAGTGTCAATGATGGTCAGGGTACGCTCCTCTTTGTTAGGAATGATTTCAATTTTTAAGTCTTTTCCAGAATCCAGCTTACTTGGATCAGTCAGACTTTCATATCGAATCTTGTCCAAAGCCTAAAGGAAAGAAAAATTTGCTTTTGTTCTACAAAATTCAAACTCAAACTTCCAAATCATAACTTTGTTATGTAAAATTAAATATGATCACACTATACATTTATATCTTAATTTATAATATTACAATCTAAAAATGTTCAGGGAACACACAACTACAAAGACTAAAAAAACCTTTATAACACTTTACATAGCCACATAAATTGATACTTACATCTGATGAGTTTGAAATAAGCTCCCGGAGGAAGATCTCTTTATTTGAATAGAATGTGTTGATGATGAGAGACATAAGCTGGGCAATTTCTGCTTGGAAAGCAAAAGTCTCTGCCTCCTCCTCCATTGGTTGATCATGTGCTTCAGGCATCTGCAGGAGACACATAAGGCATAATGTTTGAGCTGAACTCCACTTGCATTTGACAAGACTGTTAAGGGTGTTCACTCATTCAGATCACTGTCAAATAGCCAATTTGAAAGACAAAGTTACTAGTACTTGGACACGTTTAGATACATTTATGTAAAAAAAAATAAAAAACATAAAAAAACCTTCCCGTTTAAGCTATCGCCTTGAAACTTAGAATTTCCCTTAGAAACCTTACAATTTAAGTCACCATTAGGTCACAATAACACAGTTAAAAATTATTCAAAAGTAATGGCAATCCCTAAACTACTTCAGATAAATCTATATTTGCTGCAAGAGCCTGGATGTTGGTCCACACTGCCTTTAATCCCGCACAATTTGAGACTAGTTACTAAATCGTTATTTCTAGAGGTATAACTAAATGATTTGTTTGATTAAAGCAATCAAACAGAAAACAACCGTCCAACAGTGGAAACGCATGCTTTATTGAACATTATAATATATAACACAAATGATAAGCCGGCAAGCTGAGAGCTTAAGCGTTCCATCTCCATCCGTGAAGCGACTCTGGGTATTAAACTCAGCTGATCAGTCTGATCCCTTTTTCCGGAAAAGTCTATGACCACATGGTTTCGTGCTCCGATGCCAAATAAGGCGCCCCCTGCTGGTGAGAGAAGCGAACAGCGACTTTCTAGAACCTACCAGCCTCGCAGCGCGTGGACCAGACTGCAGCACCAAGTCCAGCCCGAGATCACCTGTCCTGGCATTAAAGCGGACACGATAAGCCGCACATCACGACAAAACAGCAAGTTTGCACGAGCTTAGACTAAAAAGCGTCAGAATGAATGAACGTTTTCTGCGCAGACGTAGAGAAGTTATCCTGCCATTTTAATGTGACATCATTTGCAAACAAAACGACAAGATCAGCATTAGTGGAAGTACCCCCGAGGAGAGAACCTGCTGCTTTATAACATCCCCCTGACACCTGACAGTAACATGTAAACGGGAGAAGTTCAGCATCACTCCTGCACTTCGACACTTTCTCCTCCAGACCGGTTTAGAAGAAAACAAGGACGCTATTCTGCATTTTTCGGCGATGTGCCGCGGTGTGAATGCAGGGAGGAGATAAGAGTGAACCAAGTGATCCACTAACACTAAGCAGCGGGTTATTCCAGACTGACTGCCTCTGCTCAACGGACAGATGCCGTTCAAGACGGTGTTGTTGTAGTTTTGTAACAAACAAGCGCTTCAAGTACTGTTGAACGAATGTCAATGTCGTGCCTCATTCAAAACGACCGCCACTCTCAGTAGTTCCCTCAGGAAAAAAAACCTCGTAAAAACACACTCAACTTGATTAAATTGTGCTCTTTAATCCATGATTCAAGCCTGACCACTTACCCTGGCTGAAAAGTGGCTGTCAGTACGATGCTAATCCGAGGTTTGAGGACCGCTGTCCGTTAAAATCGCCGCTCAACCGTTGGTCGCGGAGTGAACGCACGCGCGCCGCTTATATAGCGCGAGCCTCAGAACATTCTAAATGTTCCAGAACAGTCTCGAATCTTCCCATCGAGCTTTGTTGCGGGAGAGGGGCGGGGCTTCGGAGTGTCAATCAGGGGGTTGGAGGCGAAACAACCTTTACAACTCAGTTGTTTTGTACAATATGTTTTATTAGAAACATTTAAGCTCATTTTTTGTCTTAAAAAATTACAGTTACAAAAATCACCAGAAAATTCCATTCCTGATGACTAAGAACAACAAGCACTAAAATAGTTACAAATGACAACAAAAAAATTAAAAAGTATAGAATAAATAGGCTATCTATAACATGGTGACAACGTGTAATGGCATATTTTTTGCCCTCTAAATCTTAGTCAACTTCCTCCATTCTGGAAGTGTCATCATCTCCTTCTAGAACAGGCATGTCCTCCTCACTGGGCTGAAGAATGTCCTCCACAGCTGAATCTTCCTCATCAATGCCTACAGAAGAAAAAGAGGAACATATTAGTTCATTAGCAAGCTATAATCTATCATTTTTGCGTGAGCAGTATTTGTGCTAAATTTTAGAACTGCAACTCACCAAGACCAAGTTTAATCATTCTGTAGATGCGGTTTGCATGTGTCTGTGGGTCCTCCAGGGTGAATCCAGAAGACAACAGAGATGTCTCAAAAAGCAAAATCACCAGGTCCTTCACAGCTTTGTCATTCTTGTCAGCCTCGGCCTTCTCTCTAAGGGTCTCAATGATGGGATGGAGGGGGTTGATTTCAAGGTGTTTCTTGGCTGTCATGTATCCCATGGTGGAGTTGTCCCTTAGAGCTTGAGACTTCATAATCCTCTCCATGTTCGCTGTCCAGCCGTATGTACTGGTGACAATGCAGCAAGGGGAGGCAACCAGGCGGTTGGACACTGTTACCTTAATGGAGAATGAACAACTGTTTTAGTCTCAAGTTGAGTAAACCTTTAGTTTGTTTAATTCATGACATAATCATGGTTAAGCCTATGCTTTTACCTTTTCAATCTTTTTATCCAGGATGTCCTTCATGATCTTGCAAAGGTTTTCATACTTGGCTTTCAAATCTTCCTGCTTTTTCTTTTCATCTTCATCTTCAGGAAGCTCCAAACCCTCCTTAGTGACTGACACCAGATTTTTCCCATCATATTCTTTTAGCTGCTGTACGCAGTACTCATCAATGGGCTCGATCATATAGATCACCTCCAGACCGGCTTTGCGAAGGCGTTCCACAAAAGCAGAGTTGGCCACCTGTTCCTTAGTCTCACCTTTGGGAATAGGGGGAACATCTTGATTTAACTGACTGTCATTTAAATATTTAAGAGTGTATTTCTGTTACTGCATAAGGACAAATGTGTCAAACAGTCCAGATGCTAACCTGTTATGTAGTAGATGTGCTTCTGGTTGTCCTTCATGCGGGAAACATAGTCTTTGAGCGACACCATCTCATCTCCAGAGTTAGAGGTATAGTAGCGCAAAAGCTCTGAAAGCTTCTTACGGTTCTGAGAGTCCTCGTGGATACCAAGCTAGAATTAAACATGAAATGTGAGATAATGTTGTTATAACCTTTACATTTTATTGTACAATTAAGTTTGCATGTAAGTAATTTAAACATGCCTTGATATTTTTGGAGAATTGCTCATAGAGTTTCTTGTAGTTGTCTTTGTCCTCAGATATTTCAGTGAAGAGCTCAAGGCACTTCTTGACCAGGTTCTTCCGGATCACTTTGAGGATCTTGCTCTGTTGCAGCATCTCTCTTGAGATGTTCAGTGGCAGATCTTCAGAATCCACCACACCCTTCATGAAGTCTAATAAAGTAAGAGAAAGATAAATCATTAAGTTGGTCACCTCTGTAATGTATTTTGTAATATATGTTTGTCAGTATTGATGTAAAAATCTGTATATGTTTGCATGTTTGTTTCTGAATAACAAACTTACTAAGATATTCAGGCATTAACTCATCGCAGTTGTCCATGATGAAGACTCTGCGCACATACAGTTTAATGTTGTTTCTTCTCTTCTTGTTCTCAAAGAGGTCAAAAGCCGCTCTTCTTGGAACAAACAGCAAAGCACGGAACTCCAGTTGGCCTTCTACTGAAAAGTGCTGTATGAGGAAGGGATGGGAAATGAGTAACTTAAAATAAATATAAATAATACAACCAAAAAGTTCAAATTTTTTAATATTTATACTAACTCACCTTGACTGCAAGGTGATCCTCCCAGTCATTCGTGAGGCTTTTGTAGAACTCGCCATATTCCTCATTGGTGATGTCATCAGGATTACGGGTCCAGATAGGCTTTGTCTTGTTCAGTTCCTGGGCATCAATGTACTTTTCCTTGACTTTCTTCTTTCTCTTGTTTTTGCTATCTTTGCTGTCCTCATCCTCATCAGATCCCACATCCTCAATCTTGGGCTTGTCTTTGTCTTCACCAGCTGCTACCTCCTCCTCTTTCTCGCCCTCGTCAAGATCGACCTCCTTTTCTCTCTGTTTCTCAACCTATAAAATGAAAAAAGGGTTTGCATTTGCGGTACAAAACATGAAGGTAGGCAAAATGCAAATGAATAGCCCTGGTCAAATGACATGTTTAGGTGACTTTCTACTCATAAATAACTACACATTTTAATGTGTAATTACTTTTTATTTGCTGAATTTAACATATGGAATGAAACATTTTGAAAACATGTAGCATTTAAAAAGGTAATTGTATATTTAAATGTTAAATATCTGCAAATAAACAGAAACTGTACTATAAATTTAGAGACAACACATATTGAATGTTTTTAGCAGATGTGAAATTATTTTCACTCAACTCAACAAAATATATAACTTGACTCAAGTTTGCAAACCCTAGCACTTAAAGGGTCCAATTGTATTGTAGTACTTACAAAGAGAGTGATGGGATAGCCGATAAATTGTGAGTGTTTCTTAACTACTTCCTTGATGCGCTTCTCCTCAGTGTATTCAGACTGGTCTTCCTTCAGGTGAAGAATCACCTTTGTACCACGACCAATAGGGTCACCTACAAGTCCAGACCATGAAAATAAGTGTTTAACGCTGTGGAGCTTAAAGCAGATTTATCTTATTGTTTGTGTCAGATATTTGTATGGATATCTCACCATTGTCAGGTTTCACAGTGAAGGATCCGCCAGCTGCAGACTCCCACACATACTGTTCATCATCATTGTGTTTGGTGATGACTGTCACTTTCTCTGCTACCAGGTAGGCTGAGTAGAAACCCACACCAAACTGTCCAATCATGGAGATGTCGGCTCCAGCTTGCAGAGCCTCCATGAATGCCTTGGTTCCAGACTTAGCAATGGTGCCCAGGTTGTTGATGAGATCAGCCTTGGTCATGCCAATGCCAGTGTCAATGATGGTCAGGGTGCGATTCTTTAGGTCAGGAATGAGTTCAATCTTCAGATCTTTGCAAGAATCGAGTTTGCTGGGATCTGTCAAGCTCTCATATCTGATTTTGTCCAAAGCCTGTATATTAAGGTCAACACACAATTAATATATAATTCAAACCCCCCATGTGTATTTTCTATTAGAATATTAGGTTTATGTTACAATGGTGGCCTTACATCTGAAGAGTTTGAGATGAGCTCTCTGAGGAAGATTTCTTTGTTGGAATAGAATGTGTTGATAATCAGAGACATCAGCTGAGCAATTTCAGCCTGAAAAGCGAAAGTCTCCACTTCCTCCTCCATCATTGGCTGGTCAGCTTTTTCTGGCATCTGTAAAAAATAAAAAAATGGATCAATAAAAAACCAACTGCTTTATATAAAAATGTAAATATATTGTAATAACAAGTATATTTTTCCAAGCCATGACTGCATTAAAAATAAGTGTAAGTTTGCTTTTGAGAAAAAAAATATATTTTTAAATAATATGAAATGCATTTTCATAAGATCTCTGCCATTTTTCTTGCCCAAATTAAAGCTTTTTTCTTGTTTGAATTCTCAATAGGAAGGCATGGTATTAAAAGAGCAGACCGACAGAACTTGCAGAGGGCAGCTGCCACCATTCCTCCACAAATGTGACACCAGCTGCACAAACTGCACCTGTCAGTCACCGAATGGGATGGGGGGGGGGTATTAAGTTACCAGCTTAAATTGTCCAGAAAATAGAGAATTGTAACTCACATTATTTATTCTAATTAAACCTTCTAACACAGTCAGTGTAATGTAGCTTCCAAAAGTTTTGGTTAGTATGCATTCTAGTACTGCCATGCCTGCATGATTGAGGCCATGATGTTCACCATGTGCTCCTCTGACCTTTTGCCAATAAAACTCGTTCTCCCCAGAGTATATTGCTTGCATGTCTAAAACAATTTGAAATACATGTGTGTGTGTGTATATATATATATATAGTATGAAGATTCAAAGAGGTTTCTTTGAAATTTTATTCAAATATCCTAAATATTTTAATTGTGCAAGTTTGTGTGTTTTTGTGTGATTTGAAAAGAATTGAATAGAAATTTAATGAAATCTCTTTGAATACTCATTCAAATGTCTTTGGATAATGGTGCCTCTTACCTTGTCTTCTTCTGAGTATTCTGTTTAAAATTATATGTGAGTCTTCTGGTTTATGGAGGTTCACTCCACTTGATGCAAGTCTCTTCTTGTGTCTTTGGCGTTGAGCTGTGCTCTCTGCAGTTCTCCTGCTGTCTGCTGAGTAGTGGGCCACTTCAGTCTTTTTATAGATGGAGGACACATTTCTCGAAACTCCCATTCAGAAAGTTCCAGAAGGAATACCCACTGGAGTAGATAGGGTAGACTGGGGTGTGAGGGTTGGGTGAGGTTTGAGAGGTGGTCTATGTAGCAACACCATTTGGCCTTTTACGGCCAAAGAATCACAAAAGGTGCATGTCAATCACAGCAAGAACCTTCCGGATGGTTGGTGGCACATGGGCCTGTCAGCGTCACAGCTTGGGGCAGCGATTTCCTCCCAGCACCCGAAAAGACAGCAGCTTATTGGCTGAACAGCTGTAACATCACGGCACCTCCATTCTAGCTAGCATTCGCAGCAAAGACCAAAGCCAGGCCTTATGAAATAACTCTGCGAAAGTAACAGTTGACCAAAGAGAAACTTTCCTGTTTCCCTCATATTATAATATTATATTCTATTCTGTAGGTATAAATGCAAGTTGCATGTAGTGTACAGAACTGCAGTAATAGTCATTGTGTCATTCTAATAACCAGCCAAAAATCAAGAACTGCTGATTAAATATTTCCAAGCAAAGTAATAAACTCTTAAATCCTGCAAGTGACTGAGGCAAAGCAATTAATTGCCAGATATTAAATGAGTACCAAAAGGTACAATTTTTTTAACCTTTTTTTTTTTTTTTTTTTAATGGAAGAGAAGGTTCAGCTCTCCCTTTAATGGACAGATTTATTGAATTTGTCTGAGGACGGAAATGACCAAACTGTCCTGCACACCGACCTCTAGGACCACAGTTTGGCATGATATAACAACCGTTCTGCAGAATTCTTATAAAGATCTTATTGTAAATTCAGATGATATTATGGAGCGCTATGCAACAATACTGTAAAGGTTATAATTTATTGCAGATTCTAAATGGACACAATTATTTTATTATTCTCATGGAAATGTGCTGTGAGTGTATAATGATTTGACTTTTCTTGGGAATATTTGTTAAGAAGTGTGGGATATAATGATTAGTGACTTAAATAGTCTTTCCCAATCTCAGAGGACCCTTACTGTGTGTTTTGTTTTGTTTTTTTGTGATTTTCAGGCTTTTGAACTCACCAGGTCAAACAAACCCATTAACAACCCCTTACTGAACTGCATTATGTTAAAGGATGAAGGGCTGAGAAGCAACTAGAACAGATGAAATGGAGAACGACCTTTAGTTCTGAGTCTGCACATAAACTCATGTCAAAGTCTTTTTCTTTTACTCGTAACTTAATTTCATTATCAAGGGATGCAGCAGCAGACAGGTCAGATTCTCATCAGAATTTAACCTCAGATTAATCACAAGAAGGGAAACTGTCCTTTTCTATAACGGAGATTAAACTACATTCCGGCTGTCTGTGTTTAAAAGCAAGAATGTATTTAAATGCGAATATTACTATAGTTTGGACTGAGTCTAGAACAGGAGTGCCCAGCTCCAGGCATGCAGGCTGTCCTGCAGTTTATTTCTGCTCAAACAGAAACCCGATTAAACTCGCCAGTAAAAATCACGGAGTGTTTTTGAATGTGGAGAAACCTCATTTCGGACATGAGCTCTCCAGGATAAGAGTGGACATCTCCGATCTAGAACCATCGAGAACTTTCTCAGCCCTTCTCTCCCTCCATGGTGGCGCTGCTCGGTGGGCGTTACTGTGGTTTCCAAGGTTACGAATCGTACATTCCAGTAGCTCCACGTGTTTCTAGGTGTTCCGGAAATATAACGGCCGAGAATCGAGTTACAAACGTCTCTTCGTTTCTGATGTGTCTTCCATCTCTATATTTCTCACCTCTTGCACTGCCTCCCGGGATTTATTTACAAACCTCTCGTTTTAGGACGGGAAAGACTGCTGGTTCTGGAGTTGGGCAATTGACATTCACCTGTCAAAGTCTTGCTTTGTAGATTTATGATTTACCGCTCAACCTAACCTTAATATATGCGCTGATTTTGTTATCGTGTAACGAGTCTGTCTTGGGTGCTGCCTGAATATCTTCACATTGCAGTGATTAGCATTTCGGTAAGAAGCGGAGGGTGAACCGTCGAAAGACTAACGTCCTTAGGCTGAGCCCACCGCTGAGGGGAAAATGGGAAATAAGAATAGTTATAGTAAGGATAACTCGTGTGTTTCTTGTGAATAAAAGAAAATGATTCGGGGTGGCTGGTAATACATGTAATGAACATGTAGCTGCAATGCTTGTCGGGTAGGCGAAGGTCCGCGCATGCGCAGAACCCGACACGACGCAGGGCAGAATGAACGCCAGTCTCGAAGATGGCGATGGAGATGAATGAAATTAAATCTCAGTTCATCACTAAGGTAGGTATTTACACACTCCTTCCTAAAATTGAATACAGAATGATTTTTAGTCCATCCAATTCCATCTCCATTAAAGCCTCAACTCAAACGTTGCTGCAAGAACGTGCTGGAAGCGGCGTGTTTACACGGAGACACCCGAGAGAAGGACGGAGATGGACGAGCTGTTAACCCTTTGGTGCACATGAGCCTCATTTAAAAAAAAAAAACATCTTAAAGTGACATTCCTTTTTTCTTGAGCCAAGGTCAACAGTAGGCTTCTGTTTTGAAAATGAAAAAAAACATCATATTCTTAGAAGTACCAAGGAATCTATATTTGGCATTTTTAAAACTATATTTTTATATTATGCTGATTTGCTACACTGTGTTTTTAATTAATTAAATGTGTGTAAACTGTGTTTTTGAATTTATTTGTTAAGCTAAGGTGTAAATAGATGAAGGAAATTATGATTACGATCAGTCACAATAATTGTGGTCTGTTTTAAAAGTGTTTTCTATAAGAGCATTTCAGTAATTTTCTTTTTCTTTAAACCTTAAATTGAACTTGCATTACAGCAGAGATTCTCTGTTATTGGGCTTCTCTGGGAGGCAGATAACAAAGGAAATAAGCAAACTCTTCAGAGAGGAAGCCAGTGCTTTACATTCTTCTAGCATTACTTTTAACCAGTTGTGCATGAAGAACTGTTTAAAACAATGACAAGGTCCTGTTTTTAGTGGCTCTTGCCAGTTGTAGCATCTACAGTTTGGAACGACCACACTTTTTTATCGCTTTTCAAAACAAGGTGAGCGCAGTCCTCTTCTTTACTGGACTTTTGGGAGAGTGCATTCAGCGAGTTGCTTTTGTCTCCTTCAACAGATTCCTTTGTGTGCCATAGAATTGCATGGCACCATGAAGAGCTATTTTCAGAAATTTCAGTGAGTTTGAAACTCAGACCCCAGGTTGCCCTAAGGTACCCTTTAGCAAGGTACCGTTCCCATCACTGCTCCTCGGGTGTATGGGTGAAAAGCAGAGGATGAGTTTTACATTTGCAGCATTTAGGAGGTGCTCCTTATAGTTCCTAACTACAGGGACAGGCTCCTGAGAGCAATTTGGGGTTAAGGGTTTTGTTCAGGAACCCAATGGTGGTAGTACAAGAGGTGAGATTTGAACCTGTTACTGCTTGGTCCATAGACAAATATCTTACCACTGGACCATACCACCACAGTGTGTTGGACTGTTTTTCACAATGACAGTTAGTCACTATCACTTAATTGTATGGTCATTTTTGGACTGATAGGTAATAGACTGCAGCCAATGGCGCAGGTCAGGGTTGAGTGGCTTTTTATTATTGGGTGGCAAGTACAGGAGACTAATAATATTAGAAACCATTGAAAGAGGATTTCAAGGATCTGATCTACTTCAGTGTGGCCCAGAACCATACTATTAGCACCCAGTTGCTCATTTAGGGCAGCGGTGGCCTAGCGGTCAGGCAGTTGGTCCCGGATCAGAAGATTGTGGGTTTGATTCCCTCAACAGTAGGTTGCCCTGAGGTACCCTTGAGCAAGGTACTGTCTCCATCACTGCTCCCTGGGCGTTTGCAATAGCTGCTGCATGTGCGTTTATGAGTGAAATGCAGAAGTTGAATTTTGTTGTGCTGTGTTTCACAATGATGAGGGTGGTTTCTTTCACTTTTTAGTCATGCCTTTGTAAAAGGAACTTGAATCAAAGGCCTGTTTGTGTTGCAAATCACTTTCAATCTGTGGGTGAGGACACTGTGTTGTGCCTGTGGGATTTCACAGAGGATATTTTGTTCACCAACCTACGCCTGTCCATGACTAGAACACGTACCACTGTCATCAGTTCTTCTGCCTCTTGTTGAACCACCAACACCTTTTATAAAAATTGTGATAGCAGGGTAAGCAGTAGTAGCACCAGTAATCTTAACCCCACATAATTTTCTTTCCATGAAGCACATAACTGCCATCATGACAGGAACCCCAAATGCAGCCACAGCATGGTATACATTAACATCAAGAGCGATGAAAAGCCCAACCTGTTAGGTGCCACACGCACAGGTTTCTCCAGGTTTCTTCATGAGGCACATACCTTTACTGGAACCGCTAATATGTTAGAAGATAGCTCACAAAAGACTCAGTGTCTTGATCTTACTGGAGATCTGTGTTTGATGGTAGATGCATGTAGAGATATGTTTTCATGCCATCATTCATTATTTTTTACATTTTGAAAAAACTCATTCTCTAAGGTTGTATAGTGATCATTATTTAATAAATTGCTCATTTAATATATTTATAATCGATACATAATCAAATATTTGTGAAAGATTTAATATCTGATTCCACTGTTATTAATCTGACATACTGGATTGATGTCACAGATACTGACCTTATTGTGCAGCTGGGATATCAAACACTACTCTTAGTTATAGACATTATAAAATTGTGACAATGAAATGGTGTGCAGATATAATTAGAGTATGTTAGTTTAGACTTAATATTTTGGTTTACATTTTTCCTAAGAAATCAGCATCATGTCTTGAGATATAAATATAAATAGATATAGATATAAATAAAGAAAAGGTCAGAAAAATGCATTATTTTTTGTATGTTTGTCATAAGTGAGTGCAAACCCCATAATATCCAGCTGTCAGTGAATCTGTTCATCTGAATCTGAATCATATAGAATGTTGTTTATAATGACAGCAGAATAGACATGGTTGCAGCAGATTTCACCATACAGTTATTTTTTTCTCTCCTCCTTTTTCAGGGCTTGTTATCATCCCAAAACCCAGGCATCTCTCCCAGTGGGACAGTTGTATAGCCACTGTGTTTTTGCTGCTAACAACGGCTCCATCCCTTAGAACTGAGAAAGGTCCGATCAGGGTCTGGCATTGGTCTATAATCACCTCACTTTTTTGATTCTTTTTGTTTGTGTATTTTGTTCTGAAGGGTTTGCGGCCTAGTGATGTATAAATCAAGCATGCATAGGGCAGGAAAAAAGCCCTTGTGTTAGCTTTAAGTCAGATTCTTATGCAAAAGTAGTTTCAATGTCGTCGTCATTTGTACAGACAACATTAACGAATCATTCTCATATCTAAGTGGAGATGATCAGGCCAGTCATTAGTAGATGGGTGATGCTGATTGCTGAGTGCTTGGAGCCTTTTTATCTTTGCACCTTGCATCTTTAGGCACTTTGCAGCCTAAAGTTATTATTTTGTAAAATTATTTAAAGAAAAAATCACAAATTGCCATTGATTTGGGAAAAATATCCTTTAGCCCCTCTTTAAGATTGAAAATCCTTTATAGTTAACTATGACTATATAGTAAGGAATAGAAAGGATATTGAGATCCTTTCCTTGTCTTTAACTTAGTTTTTCAGTTATGATTGTAAGCTACATTTCTCATGAATGAGTTATTCACACAAACATGCACTTTTGAAATAAGTTCAGTGCCTGAGAATACATTGGTACCTCGAACTGCTCCTCAGTTGAGCTTTTCAACAGAATCTCAACCCGACGCGCCAACTTGAAACAACCTGTACGGGTCGGAATTAGTCACGCGTTTGCGTTTCTCAGTGTAAACAATGGGTACACAAAGGGAAGATGCTTCAGTTTAAGCATCATTCTTGCTTAGATAAATCTCCTTGCGTTAGTGCATTATTTGTCGTGATTTTTTTCAGATTTTCTTGCAATAAACACCGTCCCTATAGGACATTGAATTTATATGTATAATTTTTGGGACTGGGAGCGAGTTACTTGCATTTCTGTTATTTCTTATGGCGAAATTTTGTTCAATTCTCGAACAAATCTGTGGTTGAACACAAATTTGGAATTGGAATTCGAGAGTCGAGGTACCACTGTAATACAATGTAGCTTTTAATTTTACATTTATTTAAATATAACATTTATATCCTCTGCACCTTTATAGAAATTATCATGTTTGCAGATCGGTAGTTTTTATTCAGTATTGCAACATATTTAAAAAGTAACATTTTAACAGTACATTTTAAAACCTTGCTGGTTAAATCAAACATGAATTTTTGCTGGGTGATAAAAGACTTGTGAATGTGTTCCTGAATGCGTGTGTGAGCCCCATGGGGTCTGCCACACTCGCAGTCTTACATGTTTTTTTTTTTTTAAGGAAGAATTGTTTGCATGCAATAGTTGTTATAAGTATTACTTATGTAATAAATATTGAAAAACTTCAAGTTTATACTCGTCATTATATTTGAACCATGTTTTAATACTATCTCTGAGTGATGCACAATGTATTCTAAATGTTAAAACATGTTGATGAGTTTAGATGAGTATATGAATACAATAAATTTTTAAATCATTTTTACTCAAGCACTTTCTCTTTATTCACAAGCACAAGTCTTTCTCTTTATTCATTCTCTTGTAGTCATTACATTTTTTCATTTTTAAAGGATTTAATCAGACAGCTAAAGTTTCCAAATCGGGTATCTGCCCAGACTTTGTCTAAATTTCCCTTTCGTCAGGGAATCTTCATTCAGAATTTTGTTTTTATCCGAGAGCAAGATCTGGACAGATTGACTTACTTTTAAGCAATAAATTTTTTTTTTTAATGAAATATACATTTTCTTAAAATCTGTAAGAAATTTCTTTAAAAAAAGTTACATTTAGATATTATTAAAATCTCCAGACAATAACTGCACCCCCTCCCACCCCAGAAACTGTCTCTCAGACTGTGGACTTTGTACAGCTGTAACCAGCTGGCACTGCTGCATGTGTGTCAATGTTTAGTAGTAAACATACCTAAACTACTATTATTGCTGCTGTTTTTAAGTGAATTGCGTTAACTAAAGTTAAATAAGTTTTTCCTCATCTCCATTACTGTCTCTGCGTACTATCAGTGAAATCCTTAATCCACGTAGAAGTCCACCTTCTTTCCTCATGGACATTTATCTGACGTTTCAGCCACCGTGAAGCAGTCGTCCTAAAATCAATACTATTAGTGTTAAATCCACAGGGAGGGACCCAGGGCTCCTCAGAGCTTTTTGCATGACTGGTCGTATCATTATTATCTATTTGTGTGGCTGACAAGCAGGGTACAGGGTAATTATGTAGGCAGCCATTTGAACCATATCATTAATCATTGTGAGATTTGGACTTTGGGTGAATTTTGTATCTGCTTATTAAACGAGGCAGGTTGAAGAAAGAGATTTGTGTTTAATATAAATGTAATTATATAGAAATTTGTTTAAGGATTATAATGTAATAAGAAAAATATAATGTGCTAAAATAATGCTTCCCTAATTTGGATATAAAATAATTTTAACTAATCCCTTCTGATTATGCACACAAAAACCTACTTTTGCATCCTGGTCATGCATCCGACTTGTAGCTGTCAAAACCTTTTATCCTTGATATGCCATCAATACTCATGCATAACTAAATCATAACTATAATGCAGCTTAGGGCTGAAACTGTCATTGAAATGCAGAGCTGGCATCCCTGAAATGAATTAAGCCTAACTGGACTGAATTAACTGGACTGTAAATGATGTTTCATCTTGATAAATCAGTTTAGGTCTTAGTGTGGGAAAACTGGCTCGAAGCTAAATCTGCCCTTCTAGCTGTTTTCCAGTTTTAATACATAAGATACACCACATAAGATTTGAATTTCATGCTCAGAATGTTTTGCATAAACGTAAGTTACACAATGTATAACAAAACTCACTGCAGACAGGCAGTCTCCGCATGGACATTAAGCACAGTTAAACACCTGCTGTGGGTTTCAAAAGTTTGCAACAGTTCATATAATCCACCCAGGCCTTGAAAGCTTGAACCAAAGCCATTAGGAGACTTTGGGATCTTGGGAAAAAAAAAAAAAAATCAATACAGCCTCTGCACTGTGCTGAGACTGAAACAGAGTTCCATCCAAAAGTTGCACATTTAAAACACTAATACTCTCAGCTGAGACACAAAAATCAGCAGCATGGCATTGCTCCTCGTAGTTTAGCATGATTAATCCATTAAATGCATGTAATTGGCTTGCTTTTACCTTTTCACACTTGGCTGCAACCGTAAGGACATAAAGAGCTCTGGCAAGGCTAAATGATAGCTCTTGAAAATGGGACAGGATTTCTCACAGGACCTCAATTTAATTGCCATAAAATATATATGGGATTAAAATACTTCATGGACTCCTGGGCCCAAACATAGCCTATTATAGGTGAAACAAAATGGTATGCAAGCAGCCTTGCAATCATAGACAAAGTCCATAGACATGCTTCCCACCCAAGCAGGGCTTAAAGATTTTGACATACTGGTGTTCATGCATGTGCTAAGCTAACAGTACCACTTCTGCTGACTGTGCTCTTGTTGGAATCATATTCACATGCTATCATTGTATCATTTGCAACATTTCATAAGAAGAATCTATACCAAACCACTCAAACAATCACCAAACCCAAACATATATCCCACATATTTTTTTTTTTATTCGATATATTTCAACAAAACAGGCAATATAAAGATATAGTCCGTTAAGAATTTGTAAAGGCTTTGATTAAAGGATGCAAAAACCAACCAAACAAAAACAAACAAACGAGAGAATAAGGTCACTGTAACCGAAGATAACTCTTGCAGAGTTCATGGTCCCTGATATCCCCCCAGCCTCCATTTTTAACATGAGGGGCGACTCCTCCAGCCCCTAATGCAGGCAGTCTCTTTGTGATGAGCAGCGTTTTTGGGAACAGCTGATTTGCGCTGCTCTGAAGAATGTTTTCTATCTTTGTCTTCTGATTGTTGGGCATACATGTAGACTTCTTATGGTGCATGCCACAGTCTCCAGCGTGGAAGATGCGAGGTGCTTCGCTCACCATGACCTTCCAGAAAGTGGGCAGACAGGCCACGGTGAGGTGTTGGAGGGACCAGTCCCAGTTGTAATCATCATAAGTGCAGAAGGCTTCTGTGCATTGAATGAGCTTCTCGTACGTCTCCCGATTCATGGCCATCCCCATGTTGTGCTCTGTGGATTTCCATGCCTTCACCTCCACTCTGTTGGCTTTGGTGGAATAGCCAATGTGCCCATAGCTCCCTAGAGAAAGGATATCGCAGTCAGAGCACTGCTCTCTCTTCAGAGAGGTCATCAGCTTGAGAAGATGGTAGAAATCTGGGGCCAAGTGGTGGTCCTCTTCAATAAGCACCACTAGACCTTTGTGATCCTTCAAAACACGTACTCTGTCCCACACAAAATGCAGCTTCCACCACCAGTGGTGTTTGGTTTGAGAGAATTTGGCCTCACGGTAGTGGCCAAATGAGTCTGGGTACTCTGCATTTATACAGCCGAGTTTTAAGGCTTCTTTCTTAGAAATGTCTCTGGGGCAGTCTCTGGGGTCGTTTCCAGGGAACTCATGAGGGTAGAGCTGGATGCTGAAAGGGAAGAATATTTGAAGGACAAGGCAAAAGTCAATGGATGATACTATTTGGTTGATCTCTGGGGACCAGACATCATGGCTAAATATTAGTAGGACATTCTCAATGCCTTTTGCCTTTCTCAAGCTTTCTACAAGCAACCTCAGGTATTCTGGTCGGTTATGAACCTGAACCACTACCACTAGGTCATCCTTCTGTCGCACTGAGCCAAACTTCTCTTCGTTTCTCAATGTCTGGTCAAAGTTGAGTTGGAACACAATCCCCCGATACACTAGAGTGGTATTATCCACCTCAGTTTTTGGAAGTGTTTCATTGACTGGTTTGCGAGTTACTGGTACTGTGACCTGTGCTTGGCTGCTAATACTGCTCCTCTTAACAGTCTCGACTTCTTTGGGAAAAACAGCACTTCCTTTTTTCTGTTTCCCACTACTCCAAAAGGCAAATCCACAAATGACAACCACTAGAGTCAGTATTACCACTTTCCTTTTATAGATTCGGAATCTCATGATAAGCCTTTATCCAGTACAGGGACAGTAAGACAAATGGTGGTTAAAGAATGAAAATGTACGTTTGCTATTAAAATTGTTCTGCGCTCCAGAATTGCTGCAAAATTTTCTACTTAAAGTTGAGCAGTTGTCCCAGGTCTGTAAAACTGGAATGTAAACTTTGACTGGGATATCAATGCTGCCAAGAAATAATCCCATAAGGCATGTTGCTTAAGAGGCAGGGGAGCTGCATCATAAGTATCTGCGGAAGAGAAGAAATGAAGATTTTAAATGACAGTGTTTCAGATTTGTACTGCCAGTTTAACAACAATACAGAATTACAAGTCCAAATATTACCAGACTGCCAATTATGCGTTTTTAGGTATTTTAACTGCAGTTATTTTCATAGTATAAAAGTACTCCTGACTTTACTGTAAACTTAATTAGTAATAAAAGATTAAGCAGTGCTATTAGGTAAACTTATTACAGGACTCAATACTATACACATGCATTTAATAGAAAGTGAACACTCTGTGCCACTTCTGGCTGTTTGAACGCAATGCATGATTGGTTTACTTGCCCACATTAAGTGACCACTTGTTTCCCATCCATCTTTATTATGAATACATATATTCACTATTTTTCATGCATATTTTACAAGAAATTTATTTAACTTAAGTGTTACAAATGCAAAAGTTCAGGTACACTTTCACTTCAACACCTCCAGCTCACGTAGAGCTTGATAACCCCAGGATCAGGTGTGTTGGAGGCAGAGGATCCCCACTAAAAACCTTTTTTGCCTTTTTAACCCTTTTACAAGCAGGGTACAGAGGAAAACAGAGTATATTCCTGGATCTCTCAGCTCTAGCGACTGATCCACTTGTCAGTAGAGTTGTAGGAAATGGCTGTATGTCAAGACTGGAAAGCCAACAACTGGTTTATATTTCAAGATCATGCACATTCACAGAGCTGATAGCCAGTCCGAACGTTATGTTAGAAACATGAAGAAACTGGGGATTGACAAAAACTCTGAACAGCTGTGATGATCAACAGCATAAAGCCACGTCTTTCAAGCTGCCGTGGGGGCACAGAAAGCACTTGAAGAGTAGCTCCAGCTGTACTAATATCAACAAACATGTCGTCGGTGTATTTTATACCCGTGTGCTTGGCCCAAAGGGTGGTTTGAGTTGGACTGAAGTTGGTTTGAGGGAAAGGAGCGGAGTCCAGCTGCACAAACTGCCAGGCGGCTAACTGCTAACCATGCTAACGCCCTGTCTGCGTTTATCGTTTAATAAACAGGAGGCACTGCATTAACGTGCAGGTTAACATGTTCTCGTGTGTGTGCGTTTTCTTCAGAGCTTTTATATCAAACAACGACGTCGGGAAAGCGAGCCGTCGAGATATCCTGCTGGTAGATTAGCCAGCTAGCTGCTAGTTCCAGATGTAGCGAGCACGGTACGGTTAGTTATCGAGGAAACGAGTCAAATGCAGAGCCGTGAAGCAGCGAGATCGATTCCGTGGAAATGAACTCACACGCACTTTAGAGGGATTACTTACAGCTGGCGTGGTCGTGCACTGCGGCTATCGCAGCCAGAGTCGTTGGACTCAGTTTTGTTCAATCCATCTCTGTTTCAGCGCCGCTGCTCCTCCAGCTATCGAGAAGAAACGAAGCTAGGCTGGAGCACGCACACACACACACGGGCTGGGCAAAAACTAGACCTACTGACGACCCATTTCCCATCATGCATTCCACCTCTGGGGGGTTCTGCTGTTCTGACAGGAAAGCAGCTCAACCAGCTTCTCTTTTTCTGATCCACATGCAGTAACTGTGAAGAGATTGACACTCACACTGACATGGACACCTTCTCCTTCTTCATTCAGCTGCTCCTGTCACCACAGCAGATCGTCTGTTTTCATTTCTTCCTGGCCTCTTCCTTTTTCACTGCATCCAAAACCTCCTCTCTGGTCTTCCTCTTCTCTTTTTGCCCAGAAGCTCCGTGTTCAGCAATCTTCTCCCAGTGTATTCATAGTGCTTTTCACTGCTGAGAAGTCAAAGTCAGAGTCAAACATCTCAGATACCTTTTAAAACCTTTTAAGAAAGAAGAACGAGATGTCCAAAGTAGAGAGAGAAGGAATTAAAAGAAAAGTAGCTGTAAGTCCAGGAGATGTCACATGGAAATCTCTTAAACTAAGAACAAGTTCCAGAGGTGTGTTTTTATGGCCTTCTGAGGTTAATCTTGTGAACAAGTTGTTTACATTGTTCACTGATTCCCTTGGCATTTTGGCCTTGAAATGGCGCCTTTAGCTTCTGCTTATCTTACAGTCTGTAGCTTCTGACAGAGTATAAGCCATGAGAGAAGTGACTCAGAAGACAGTAGTGTTCACAAGTAATCACTAATGTCTTATGAGACCAGAACTGGTCATCTAATATAATAATCCATAACCCTGTTCATCTCTCAACACAAATATTACCATCAATAATTCTTCCACCTTCAGACATTTCGTCAGTGCCACAGTCACCAACCTGTATAACATTGCTGGTCTCACTATCATCTTGTCAACGTTTCCTTTCACTTTGTGAGCGTCTGTACACACTGATGATTATTTAGCCAAATATATCAGTAATAACAGGTTCATTCGTCTGACTTTTCAGGACTTATAAAGGGTTGTGATAGCCTAGGGGTAGCTCTGGACCAATAGGTTTTGGGTTCCAGTTTGGCTCTAACCCATCTCCAGCACTGTTGCCTTGGTGATAGAGTGGCGAGCGTAGCTGCCTTCCAAGTAGCTGATGTGGGTTCATTTCTTGCCAAGGCACAGGCTTTGGGACAGTGTTGGCCTAAGGACTAGGCTTTATGATTGAAGGGTTGTGGGTTTGAGTCATGGCCCAGTAGGTTGCTCTGAAGAACCCTTGGGCAAGGTACTGTCCCCAACACTGCTCTCCGGATGCAGGCATTGCAGCACACTGCTCCTGCTCCTGGTGTGTGTATTCTGCCTGTGTGTTTGGATGGGTTAAATGCAGAGGAAATGCACTGTTGACAGTGTGTGTGTACATGTACCAGCAAATGGAATTTCTTTTATTTAGTTCATTTTATTTATTTTTTATAAATAAATAATTTATTTTTGGGGCAGCGGTGGCCTAGTGGTTAGGGAGTTGGCCCCAGATCGGAAGATTGTGGGTTCAATTCCCTCCCCAGCGGGTTGCCCTGAGGTACCCTTGAGCAAGGTACCGTCCCCGTCACTGCTCCCCGGGTGCTTTCAATAGCTGCCCGGTGCTGCACATGTGTGTATGGGTTAAATGCAGAGGTTCAATTTTGTTGTGGTTCACTGTGTGCTGTGCTGTGACCTTGCAATGACAAGGGTTGTCACTTTCACTTATTGTTCATTTGAATCCCTGAGCAAGACCCATAACCCAAAGTAGCTCCAGGGATCCTTGCCCTGTCATTAATCAGTGTGTTTGGCTCTGGATGAGATTGTCTGATAAATACTGTAAATGCCTTTTTAGGGCTTATTTGAACTAGTTGATAGTAACACCCAATGACAACACATGAAAATCCTCTAATGATGTTGCCATGGACTTTTAGCCTGTCTGGGCTCCAGCACCTCCTGCTAACCTGGTTTAGATTAATTGCTCAGATAACAGAAGCAGGTGTAGTCTAGTGGTTATGGACTTGGCTCCATGATCTGCAGGTTTGAGTCCTGGACCAATAGGTTACCCTGAAGAACCCTTGAGCAAGGTACCATCCCCATTATTATGAAAGTGACAACCTTTGTCATTGCGAGGTCAAATGAACCACAACGAAATTGGACCTCTGCATTTAATCCATGCACACTCAAACACCGTGCAGCAGTGGGCAGCTATTGAAAGCGCCCGGGGAGCAGTGATGGGGATGGCACCTTGCTCAAGGGTACCTCAGGGCAACCTATTGGGAAGGGGTTCAAACCCCCGA
Source organism: Hepsetus odoe (assembly GCA_017165825.1). Classification (NCBI taxonomy): domain Eukaryota; kingdom Metazoa; phylum Chordata; class Actinopteri; order Characiformes; family Hepsetidae; genus Hepsetus; species Hepsetus odoe. The sequence goes on along the minus strand of CM029370.1, from coordinate 21,324,168 downwards.
TCCTCCAATCAAGTGGCCAACGCCCTAACCACTAAGCCACCGCTGCCCCATTATTGTATATTCAGGAATGCAAACAGAACATGAGGACTGCTGGTCACTAGGTAGAGATGAGAAACACTTTAAAAGCAGTTCTTAAACACACACACAAAATAAAGCTTAAACCTCCATCCTCAACAATAAATCCAGCCTCTTTCAAGGCCGTAACCATGGATTCAACAGTGAGGGAGGGGGACCAAATCTGCTGCAGATATCCAATATCTACAGCTGATATATGTTATAATAACAGCCTTGGAATCATTTAACTGAAAATGGAAAGCTTGATTTAAACAAAATGACAATGCTATCAATCATATTTTATGACATTATTCTGGCCAAGCACTTGGTTGTGGGTGGATATTAAAAAAGTAATTTGAGGATCTGAAAAGATTTATGATCTGAATAATCTGTAATAATATGAACTGAATGAGTTAGTCCATAGACTTGAGTTTAAGATATACAGAAGGATTCTGTTCTGAGCAATAGTCTGAACTGCTTCCTATTAAGTTTGTAACCTTATTAGAGCAGAAATGTTTGTGAAAACAGACAGATAGTACTACAAACAGGAAAAGAACATTTCAGCCCAGCCTACTGTCAAAATATATTTAATATATTTGAAAGTCTTGGGTCAGAGATGGTTTTTGATTTCTTTTTTATTTGTTCTGGACTTCAGAATGGTTTCTGCAGAAATGCTTTGTTTCGAGATCAGATCGGTGCTTGGTACATTTTTATGCCATTATAAATGCAGCAACATACTGTGCCTAAATCTAAAGATCAACAATGACTATTGGATTTAAAGTGAAGTCAGTTCATGTCCTCTGCTGTGACAACATTCATTACATTACATGGTGTGGTTTGGAAAACAATACAATGGAAAATTGAGTCAGATCTGCCATAGTCAAACACCAAAAAAAAGTATGTTAAAGAACCTGTCTCAAAGTATTTAAAAATATGTAAGTAAGTAAGCGTAGAGTAACATAGCTATGGGGGTCTGCTCCTGTTTAGGGGTCGCCACAGCGGATCAACCATCTCCATTTCTTCCAGTCCTCTGCATCTTCCTCCTTCAAACCAACCACCTGCATGTCCTCTCTTATAATGAATTAAAATGATAAAACAGATAAAACGATTAAAATAGAATATGCATTTAAATGTGTATGCCTTTTTCTCAGTGCAACAGAATTAAAGGACTTGTGAAGTGTAATGAATAGAAATCTGATGTGAAAGTGAGTAAATGTGCGATCCCTGTTTTTACCCGCAGGGGGCGACACGCGCGCTTCACCGCTTTCACGCACCCTGGAGCCTCAGAGGCAGGGCGCTTCATTGGCGCATGCGCAGCAGCGGTTCTTCCTTTTGGAGCTCTTGAGCGAAAGAATCGAGATGGGCCACCAACAGCTCTACTGGAGTCACCCGAGAAAATTCGGCCAGGGATCACGATCCTGGTCAGTTACACTGCTTCTGCGCGCGCCTTTACTCCTACTTTTATATGTTGTGTGTGCTCGTCGGTGGGTTTCTGGTGTAGTTTATGATTTTCAGCCGAGTTTCTGTTAGACCGCATGGATGTAGCGCCCAGACTAACATGGCGGTCTGGAGAACACGACACTCCGAGCGCTCAGCGGCCTGTGGGTTAACGGCAATAATCTGCTTATTAAACTAAAGGCTTAGATGCATTAAATAAATTAGAAGCCACCAAGGTGTATTTGTCAGTCTTTTCCGATGGAACACTTTTAATCTGGTCTTTAGCTTGTTAGCTAACTCGCTAATAATGAGGCCTCGTTACCGGTGAGGAAAAAGGTCTGATCTCGATTTCGGGGAAGCGGTCGATATTTTTCATTATCGTGATTAATTACACCACGATATAATTTTCTGAGTCGTTTAAGAGCTTTGGACAGCTTTGTGATTCTTTACAATGTGAGTAAAATGAGTCTTCAGCTCATCTGCTGCAGTAAAGTCTGTAATGGCGCTGAAGCTTTGTGTTCGTGGTTTGGTGGCACCGCAGGCTCCATCCACACTTCACTGCTGTATGAAACATGCATCATGTTTGTGAATTTCTTTGGAGTGTCGATATTTTGCTATTTCCTCAAGCCTTGCATCAGCACCCAGCCTGTGCTCAGTTGTGAATCTGTTTGTAAACACAGACATTTTTCCAGTATTTCCTCATAAAAATGCTTCTTGTAAACGGGAGATCCTGGCCTACAGTTCTGGGGATGTCCACTGCTTAACTCATCATTCTTTATTTTTCTGTACAGCCGAGTGTGCTCTAACAGACATGGTCTGATTCGTAAATACGGACTGAACATGTGCCGTCAGTGCTTCAGACAGTACGCAAAAGACATCGGCTTTGTGAAGGTAAGTGTTTCCGTCGTTTCATCAGTTGGGATGTTTTTAACCTGTCAGTTGGGGTAAGGGGATGTAGTTGAACGCATGTGCTAGACTGGACTTCCTTACAAGGTTTGATGTGTTTTTCTAATTTGTGTTTTCGGTTTGTGCTTCTTCCAGCTGGATTAGGAGACTGAACTTCAGCCAAGTGGGACTGACATCCTCTCAGGCCACCGAGATGGAATCACTTTGGAATGACCAATAAATAAATTTTTTTCTGGTTAAATAAGCTGTCATTGTTTACTTGAAGAGTTTTTACAAAAATGCAGCTCCTCTTACCATAAACAGAGTTATTCATATTTCAGGTTAAATCAATGGATATTATTGCTTTCTAGTTTGCAGCTCTTGGCCAGGCAGTGATCTGGTTGTACATTTGAATTCAGATACATCCGATTCATACTTTGAAAGTAACTACTCTTGAAATTTAAGTTATCTGAGATTAACTGTAAAATGCCACCAGTGGCCTTTTTTTCTGGGTTTAATTAACATGAGAATAATGCTCTGCTCAGAATATTGCTTTAATTAAATGTTCCTTAGGAGTTAATTGTTACTCAGTTTATGAATTAAATTTGTACTAAATTTGCTACTTATCTGCAGGTGTAAACACAAGTTAAAGATTACAGACATTAGGTTTAATTTCATGGTTCTTTTGAAATGGACACTATTTTAAGTAATATTAATACAGGGATGTTAATACCTTGTGGGTGGTAAGTTTGGAAAAGCTTCGGTTAGTCTAAAAACATGCTTGAGGTGGTGAAACGGTTCACTCCAGGCTTAGTGAGCTCCACTAAAAGTCAGTGGAAATCAAGACAATGTTTAGAAAGTGGATGTTTATCCAACGTTTAATGATTATAGAATGGAATAGAATAGGCTTTATTGTCATTGTACAAATCTACAACAAAATTGTGGGGGGTGGTTCCCCTACCTCAATGCATTATAAAATATAAAATCAAACAAATATATAAATATAAAAGCAAACACAAGTAAAAAACAAACATTTCACACTAAACAAGGATTTTTTGGTGTGGGGAGTCTCCAGCTGCTGTGTCTGTGCGTGCTGCCTTTTTCCAGTCATGCTGGTACATTATAAAATATATATAAAATCGAAAAAATAGTCTATTATGAATTTGATTAATTTAAAACTATTTAGTTTTACTGAAATTATTGTCAAGCACCATTAACATAATGGCTGGTGAGGTTGAAATATATAAAGTTCAGAATGGTAAATGACAATCTACATAACTGGTAAGAAGTGGAATAAATAAATGTAGAAAATAGTTGTGTTTCAGTCCCCACTGCTACTGTCGATGTGATGTGACGGGGACAAATATAAAGGGTGTCACTTTTGCACATAAACAACTACAGGAAATGCAAGCTCCATCATTCCCAAAATGTCATTTCAGGGGAAAGATGTCTTTATTCAGCAAATTTGCTACATTATCTCCCCTGGGACTGATTCATCAGTTAAGATCGTCGGGTGACCATGAGCCTGTCACCAGTTGACTGGACACCAGGTTGATTGGTGTATATTCCGTATACTGACAACATAATCCTATACATTTTGACAGTTTATTTGGAATTTCCAAAAAAAAAAAAAAAAGATTTTGTAATCTAGAGAAAATTAAAGATCCTAAATTCTGTAGAAAAAGGATTTAATTTAAGGAGCTAATTTACATTAAATTGCAAAAATAAAGGGCCTCGTATATTCATAAAACACAGTATCAGCTGGCATATGGTGGGCAGCAGTGGCCTAGTGGTTAGGGCATTGGCCACATGATCAGAGGATCAGGGGTTTGAACCCCTTCCCAGTAGGTTGCCCTGAGGTACCCTTGAGCAAGGTGCCGTCCCCATCATGCTCCTCCCTGCGATGTGACCTGTCTAGGGTGTGTCCTTTGCCCTGTGTGAGCTGGGATGGGCGTCTGCAGAAAATGACTGACATGATGATGACAGTTTCATATGCCTTGGTTTTAATTTCACTTTTACAGGCCAAATACCTTTTTTAAAAAATTATTTTACATTCTAGGATATTGGCTGCTCTTAATGATACACAGTGGTAAAATACTAAGGCCGTGTTTGGGTTAGACTTATAACATCATAAAGATTGTTATTCTTCAAATCAACCTAACGTATACCATTCAGACACATAATAGGCCACATAAGAACCTACAGTAACACTAGATGGCACAAGAGTTCAACATTTGAAAAGCTGACATGATTTAAAAAAAGTATTTTATTAATTATATTGCTTTTATTGCATAAAGTAGAAAACAAACTGAATGGAGTTAGTAAAAAAGTAATAATAAGAAAATGAATAAAATAAAAAGAGAGCTTTTATTATGTTTATTATACATGATGACTGAAGGCAAGGGCACACAGCTCATGCTGATGGATGAGTGATGCTGCCTATGTAACCATGGAGGCATGTTCACTATAGAGCTTCTCTCACAGCAGGATGGAAGACATGATCAGCTGGCACCATTAAGCTGTGATTAGCATCGACCTTGCCCTTCACAGCAATCAGGACAGCTACACATAAAAGGTTGGGCCTGTGGCATGAGAGGACGAATATTTTACAAACATCAGTCCCGGTCAAAAACCTGCATTTTAAGTGATTGTAGGTCTGCTGTAAGAAACAAGCTGTTTTAGGTTTGATCATTTCAAAATCTTGCAATTGTATCTCCACTATACTTTCAGATGGGCATGAGCCTCTTTATTGCATTACCACTCTTCTTTTTGCAGTCCTACAAACATTGTTAAAAAATCTTGTTTTTTTGTCTATACCACCAAACGTTTCAGTAGTGTCTTGTTAATTCTAGGTGTTTAAACTTTGTATAAACAAAAGAAAAGCTTTTCTTCTGCCTTTTCTTTTCTGATACTTTTTTCTCTTATCAGAGAAATATTGTGGAGTGGAGAAATATTTGCCTCATTAACCATCCACCTTACTCTTGTCACAGACAGGTTCATTAAGGTTGTTTTTTTTTTTAAAAAAAGGCTTTATTATTCCCCAGACTTTGGATTTTTAATCGCCTTTTTCTGTTTTTTGAACTTTGACACACTTTTTCATGTTCCATTTTTATATTGGCTAACGTTCCCCATGTTGATGAATTGTTTTGGCCTCTATAATACCTCATATTTATACCACAGTAAATACTTGACTGCTTAAGAGTTGCTGAAAATTCAGGATGGCTGGAAGTGAAGTAAATGGAAATGGAAACATTCTTAAGCAGCTTTTTGTTGATAGGATTTTCTTAGGGTGCCAATAACTAAAAAAATATGGGCTTGAGAAAACAGTTTCTTTTTCATAAGGGATTTGATTTACACTCCACTAAATCTACTTTGGTAATTGCAGTGTTGTGGTGTCATTCTTATCAGAAAGCCATGCAAACACCTTCACCTGGCTGTTTGGCACCCCACGTTTTTGTTTGTACCTTTTAAAAGGGGTGTGTCCAAGTCATTGGCAGAAGATCCCCTGGATCTTTCATCACTCCATCCTTTATACTTTAGGTTGGATAATAAAATGATGAGCATGAAATGAAGAATTCTATTTTGCTTTTTTTCAAGTGTGCATTAAGAGAAACTGTCCTGCAGGTCTGCACAGACTTCCCTTTTACCTTTTTTATCATTCATTCAAGGGAAGTCTTCTATGGTGTGACTTAAGGAGCATTGGCTGAGTTTCTGTGCACTTTCCAGTTGCATGTTATCAAATCAGTTATGTTGACCAGTTGTTCCTGAGAATATAAACTTGACCAAGATGTCTACTTGCTTACTAGCAGCTTACCAACCATTCATTTATCCCAGATCAGTAGGTTGCCCTGAGGTACCCTTGAGCAAAGTACCATCCCCATCACTGCACACTGGCTATAGCTGCCCCTTGCTGCACTTGCATGTATGGGTGAAAAGCAGAGGCTGCATTTTGTTGTGTTTCTCACAAATAGTCACTTTCACTTTGCAGCACTTTTAGGTAGTGCCTAACAGTAAACTCTACAGAGAAGGAGACGGATGATCTGCTGTGGCGACCTAATGGGAGCAGCCAAAAGATCAAGAGGGACATATATAACTCGCCATCCATTTATATTTTAACAAATTGTCTAAATATCCTGCCCTTTTCAAACATATTTAAGTTTATGAATGCAAAGGGCAGAAAAAATGGAGATGGATGTTCCACTGTGGCGACCCTGAAAGGATCAGCCGAAAAAGAAGAAGGTATTTTAAACTCTATTTATATTTTAACAAATGTCTTCATACTGTGCCTCTTTTAAACATTGTTGTTTATGTTTTTGGTTATATATATATATATATATATATAATTTAAATATATTGTGGACATATGGACAAAAAAATACAAAACAGTGTATATATTGAGTGAAAAGAAGACATAGCATAAGAAAACACCTTTTTAGTTCTTTTAGCCTTAAGCTAAACCAAACATAAAATTTTATTAGGAAACAACTCACAATATTTTAAAAAGAATAACATAAGAAAGAAGTAAAATATGCATATAAATAGACCCAAAGGTAAGAAAGCACGGGACTGTGCTACGTTCAGCTTTTCTAACTTCAAAGCTGTGTGAGAATAAGCTGTTCCAATACTTTTTAGCAGACAGCTATGGGGATCAACAGTATGGATGAAAGAAAAGAAATATAGAATGAAGTATGTTAACAATAAAGATACAACAATTTAAATGAGCAGGATCTGTGGCTCTAGCTCTTCTGTTCTTCCTCCAGTTTGGAGCAGACCAAATGATGGGGTGTATGGAGAGATCACAGGAAAATGAAAAGAAAAAGCCTTAATTGAAGCTGAAATGGCCTGAAGCTATGAAGAATGTTTGGTGCTTCTAGCTTAAAATCTGAAATAAGAAGCTCAGAAAGGTCAAATCTCCATAAATGTCTATTTATGTGTCATCACTGTCCAAAGATAACCATGTATCTTCATTTTGTTTTCATTTTTATTTATTTATTTATTTATTTATTTATTTATTTTTACAGCAATCGGATGCAGCAGCTGCACTTTCTATTTTATGGAACTTTAATAATGAACCAACAGAAATGCTTCCAAAAATAAAAAAGCTTTAAAGTTTACAGTGGAAGTAAAGCCGGGGCAGCGGTGGCCTAGTGGTTAGGGAGTCGGCCCTGCATCAGGGGATTATGGGTTCAATTCCTTCAGCAGTAGGTTGCCCTGAGGTACCCTTGAGCAAGGTACCGTCCCTGTCACTGCTCCCTGTGTGCTTTCAATAGCTGCCCCCTCTTGCACGTGTGTATGGGTGAAACGCAGAGGTTGAATTTCGTTGAGTTGAGTTGTGCTGTGCTGCGTTTCACAATGACACAAAGGGTAGTCACTTTCACTTTTCTCACTGAAGAATGATTTTGCATTGGAAAGCAATGATAAAAGTATTTCCTCTTTTGCCACAACAGCAAAGCTCATTAATGGTACATACAGTAATAGTGGCTCTCTCTGGGAAGTAAGTTTTGAACAGTACTATTTTTGAAGCAAGAAAGTAAAATGCTGTTAATATATGTATATAACTTAATATATAACTTAATATTAACTTATCTACTGTTCCAAAAGTAATATGGTAAAGTTCATAACTCTTGTTCATAACACTTCAAAGACATTTTCTGCTGGAAGGACATGAGTGCAGGAGTGCCCTGGGCAAAGCCTCGAGAAAGACTTCACAAAAAATGCACATTTTAAATAGTTTTTGTCTGGCAATTATTGTTAGGATAAAAAAAATAGACCACAATAATCCCCACTGATTAGGATATCAAAGCTGAAAATGTTTAAATTTTAGACTTTTCGTATGAAATTTATTTTGTTGGAGTATGAACTTTGACATGGAAAACACCAATCACAGTCCATTCTGCACTACTATTTGCTCTTTATCTTTCATCAGTAATGACTGTAATCTCCAGCAGTGCTCAGGATTTGCAGACTGTGGGTTTTTGGCTGTGGACCACATGAAAGTCAAAGCAGTCATATATAAAGTATGATTGTGCTCCCACATACATGATAATGAACACAAGCACACTACTTTATTGGCTGATGGGTATTACTACAGACTAAATGTTTTGCACAAAAATCTGAAGTCAGTCTTCATATTTACTATGGATTTTTTTGATGTTAAGTTGCCCCGAAACCTCTCACATTTGTGAAAGTCAAAGCCAGCTGTTAGTGGGGTCAAATTATTATAACTTATCTAATAACACATACTTATTAATATAAGAGTCACTTGAGCTATGTGTACTGTATGTATGGTCACCTAATTCTCCGTGTGGCTATGTATATGTATATATATTTATATAGATATATAGATAGATAGATTATTTATCATTTATTTTTTATAGCTCCTGTACTTCTCCTGTACTTGTTCCTCTTTCCTCTTTTCTTATGTCTCTATTTTTTAATATATCTTTTACATCTGTCACTTTTATAAGAGCCCTGTAACACCCAAATTTCCCATTCGTGGGATAATAAAAGAATACTCTACTCTACTCTAGCCCTCTGGGTTGACTGGCTACCCTCCTACCCTACAATAGTAGCACAAATCAAGGTGAAAGGCAGCACTTACTGTCTGCTGCATGTGATCCCTATCACTTCTGTTTTCAAAATGACCAATCATGCATTGTTGGTGTGCACCACAACATGCTTGAAGGAGAATGAAGCAGTCAGCTTAATCATGCAGACACCAGGCTGGAACACAGAGTGGTGGAGGAGCGATTAAACATTGCCATCATTTCCTTCCAGTGAGGAAAGAAGAAATTCAAGTTAGCGAAAATACAGTAGCAGTAGCAGGGTAGTAGCAGGTATAAATGGTGGTAAACAGGTTTGAAAATTTATTTTATTACCTTGAAGTTGCTGCTTTTCTGATTGAATTATGAACCAAAACAAAATCCAATTTCAGTTTTTTCAATCTTTTATTTCCAACAAAAAGTGATTATTTAAAATATCTGAGAGCAATTATTGTAGTTCTTTATAATTGCTGTAATTGACCCTGCTTTATAATCAAATTCAAGGGTATTCACTTCTTGTCCTGGTGGGCCGGCTGTGCAGCACAGTTGGGTGATTTTCCTGTTTAAATGCAACATATTCTAAATGTCCCCTCATTTGTCTTGTTTCATAGGTGTTTGAGTTATGAATGATTAAACTGTACTAGATACTGGTGGTCTAGAAGAGAAGTTGAATACACTTCATCAACACCTATTTCAAGGGTTTTTCAAGGTTAAAGGCAATAGCTGTACAACCCCAAATCAGAAAAAGTCATTTATTATAAAAAGTTATTTTATTATAGACAGTATGAAACAGTATGTTTCTTGTTTTGTCTGGTCAACTTGATTTCATGTGATAATATACATCATTCCTTCATTTCAGGCCTACAACACATTAAAAACCCACCCGTACCTGTTTTACAACACGTAAAAGAGGTTTTGGCACTGAGGACATCAAGCAGTAAAATGTTTCAGGTGTTATTTTTCCCCATTCTTCCTGCACACGAGTCTTGAGGCGTACAACATCATTGTTCATCTGTAATTAAAAAAATCGGCCTCAAATTCTCTGTTGGGGACAGGTCAGGACTGCAGGCAGACTCGTCCAGTTCCTCCTATTTTCTGCAGCCATGCCTTTGTAATGTGTGCAGAATGTTAGTATGCATGGTCTTGTTGAAAAATGCATGGATGTCTCTGGAATAGATTCAGTCTTGAAGGCAGCATATGCTGCTGTAAAATCTAAAAGTACTCTTCTACATCAATGCTGTTAAGCTCCTCAGAGAACCAAGCTTTTGTGGAAGCAGCTTTTGTAGCACATCATGAAAAGCAATCACCTGTTGATGTCACCTGTTTGAAATCACATAATTATTTTCTTTTTTAATTATTTTTTGGCAGGAATGGACATATATTAACAAATGAAATGACCATACAAAACATTAGTTCGTTCTGTCTTCAGTAAAATAAAAGTCATAGTTTATTTAAGAACCTTTGCATACAATGCCTGCCAAAACTCATGCATTTTACAAATATTAATTTATAGCTGGGAATTATGGTACTTTCAGCCAATCTTCCTAGCCACTAATCTGTAGACAAATACATACAAACAAGGTGTCCTAAGATTCTCATCATCAAAGAAAAATGCAGAAAAGTTTCTTACTTTATTCAACACAAATACCCTTTTTTGCAATTCAGCCAGAAACATGAGCCAAACTGAGGTACGGTATTGCTTAACTTTATTGTGATGATCTGAAAGTTACCACAGTCACAGAAGAATATGAAGAGAAAAAATTCTACTTACTGACAATGCCAGTTGCTCTCTGCCTTGATTCTGCATTTACCAGCAGTTTTTCAAAAGATCTTCATCATTACATAATCTAAGGGAGTTTTAAGGCTTTATATCAGAAATTTTGAAAAAAAAAAAAAAAACAACAAATACTTTAGACAGCTACAGCCCTGCTGAAGGATGTTAGTATGCTGTACAACAGTACAACATATAAGAAAGTAGCAATGGTCACTTCTGCCAAAGTGTCTCTTTCATGGTTCATTAAAAAGGATCATACAAGAATGGTCTGACTGGTGCAGATCATTTTTTTTGCAATATATCACTCAAAATATAGGCTAGATGTCACAACAATGCATGTATTATGTTAAAGAACAGAGATTTCTATTCTGAGCTACATATGGACATATGGGTTGCTACATTAAAAAAAACTGGCTTTTAGAATACATGTCTTTTAGCAGATTCCTCTATATTAATTATGGCAATTTAAACAACAGTCAAGAGTGCTCCGCCAGTAATTAAGTCTTTAATAATTGTCTTGTGCTTTTAGAGTCTGCATTTCTGATAATGATCTATGCTTTTAGCACATGAATGTTTGAACCTGCTTACTGCCCATAGCTGTTTGGTCATTGCAGCCATGGCATGCAGCCAAAGTGGGTATGGAATGGGCATTCAAAATGTATTTGTGACTAAATTTATTTTCCAAACTCCAGCCAGAGCTGTGCTTGGCAGTGTCGTTTAGTGACATTTATTGATTTATCACATTTCCAGACAAAACATTTTAAAACTAAAATAAATGATGAAACAGTTTGTTTTATGTGATTAGAACACATACATATTATCTATTGTACCACATGCAAGGATGATATGGTGCTTGACTAGTATGATGACTGGCTAAATCACTTTTGTCTCTAAACAGAGGAGGAAACAGCATGAATGCTGGGAAGCAGGCTTAGGAGGGGAGCGAACCCCAGTAAATCGTACTGATTTAGACTGTCAGACACACAAACGCACACGCACACACGCGCACACACGCGCACACACGCACACATGCACACACGCGCACTCGCACACACACACACACACACACACACACACACACACACACACACACACACACACACACACATCTCACTCCCATCTCTTTCTGCTCACCATCTATTTCCAAGATTAAAAAATAAACGAATTTCAAATGTTCTTCCCTGCCCGGTTGGCATGGTAACATTTCACAAGGTTGTTACCTGCTCACTACGGTTTCCTCTAAAGGCACACACACATGCATGCACACACACGCACGCACTCACACACACACACACACACACACACACACACACACACACACACACACACACACAATTTTTTCCTCTGAGCTCCCCCACAGGGGTTGACCTTTGTCCACATCTTTGTGTTTTTCACTAACTCAGGACATGTGAGCATGTTTCCTGGAGGTTAACAGGAGGCCTGAAAAAAGACTCTCTTTCAGACAGTTTTACTGTAACTGTCCAACAATTTAAGACAAGTTAACGTCATAATCTTTCATCCCTTTTTTCTGTGGTCTGTTCCTCATTCTCCCTACAAGTTGCAATATAAAAATAGCATTGATGACGATACAGGAAACTTTTTTCTTCTTTAATGTTTTCTGTCTTTTTTAAGGGGAATGTGGCTTGTTTGCCAAATGTTTAAAAGCTAAAGGAATACTTTAACATTTTTCATTTTCTCATGTCTCGCCACTGCATCTGCAGAATATAACTGATTGTCATGAATGATGATTGTGACACATGTCCCTACATAAAAGAGATGGGCAGAAGCTTGAGAACTTTTCAATTGTTTTTGTTATAAATGTGCTCTGAGTTAATGAGGTTTCTGTTCTCTTCTAGACTCAAGGAAATTACTGTTTGTGGTAAGTGAACATGCAGATGCAGCAGATAGAAACTGATGGGAACAGTACTATTCCTTATAGGGTTCTGTTTCAGAGCATGCTGACAATGCAGTGTAAGTTCCCAGAAGTTTTGATAAGTCGGAAAGCACAAATATGTGGCTCCATTAAAAGTTCCTAAAATGTTTTCAGGACTATCATAGTTGTCTGCATTGCAGCACTACCTCCGGCGTCCTCAGGAAGCGCTGAAAGCTCACTGAAAACCGTCTAAGTATTCAAAGGCATGCTAATGCAGTGTGGGTGGGTGGTGCTGAAGATGTGCTGGGGAGGGCGAATGAGCTTAGGAGACCTGACTGCTTCTATCCCCTGAAGAGAGCCTCTGAACCCTACTGTTGAAAAAGACATGCAAATGGCCTAAGTTAAGAGTCAGCCACGATAAGACTATCAGCAGAGGCAGAGCTAATTAAATATTCCATGCCATTTGAAGTGTTCTGCACGGCTAGCGAGCAGAGGAACCAAAAGGAAAGCTCACCATAGGGAGGAAGCCAAAGTGAAGGCCACTGTAAACAGACGCTAAGTGTGTGTGTGTGAAGGTGTGTGTGTGTGTGTGTGTGTGTGTGTGTGTGTGTGTGTGTGTGTGTGTGTGTGTGTGTGTATGAGGGAGTGATATATTGTGCATGTGTGAATGTTTGTGTGTAAGCATGCAAGCACATACTTGAATGGCCCTGGGAAGGGGCAGAGTTGCACCCACAGCAGCGAAACCGAGAGGAAAAAAATATCAGACTCAGTAAAGGCTCCCTGTGGTTAAACAGCTCTCTGTGGAAAAACAGTGGCATACAAATACACATGAATATTCCAAGGCTGATCAAATGAGCAAGCCACAACTCAGCTTCCAACTTAGCACTACAACAGATGGCCAGCGTGTGACAAAATACATTGAACCGCATATTGATTGCACACACACACACACACACACACACAGTTTCTGGTCTGGACTACACATGAAAAAAGGTATCGATTTCCTGACCAGTGTACCATAAGAAATCATGAAAAATTATTGGAATAATTGCAACATACTGTTGTGTAGTAAAACGAAAGGTGTATAGATATGTGGTAGCTCAGCCTAAATGTTATGCATGTACACACACACACACACACACACACACACACACACTGAAGAACATTCGTGCAGCTGTCAGCAAACTTCAAATCTCATACCTGGACATTGCCTTTATCTTTACTGGGAATTTTACCCATACTGACCTGAAAGTATTTTCACACAGATTTCATCATATTGTCAAATATGCCACAAGAAACAAACAAATATAAAAGAAGGAAAATATTCTGGACCAAGTCAATATGGACATTCTAGAGGCTTATAAGGCCTTCGTTCTTTCCCAACTTGGTCAGACTGACCACCTCTCATTGTTCCCTCTGCACTGCTGCACTCCTCTCATTAAATGTGAGAAACTTGCAACAGAGGAGGTAGACTGTGGCCCAAAATGAAAGGCGTGTGTTCTGCTTTCAAGGCCACCCTGCACTCTCACATGGACATGTATGTTACTGTTCATCAAATCAAAATCTTTTCTAGCTTGAAGTCCTGAATGAACAGTGAGCTCCAGCTCCTACTCAAGCCAGAATCTGAATATTAAACTATATTTGCACTATGCCTGCAGCACTTGTGCAGAATCATATTTGCATGGCTCATATTTTCATAACTGTATCCTGTTCTGTACATATTTTAAACCTTCAATGTTAAAATGTCATATATCACTACTGTTATCTAACATAGCCTTTATATCTTCTCTTGCACATGCAGTATGTTTTTATAGATTCATAAATATTTTATTAAATATTTGATTTGATTCGATTGTATAAATAATTTACATTAATCTATGTTGATTTTACTGTATGGCTATTTAGAACTATGGTTAGATGCCAACTGCATTTTGCTGTGATTGTTTTCTGTGCAGTGACAATAAAAGGGAATCTAATCTAATTTAATATGTATGCATAAAGAGTTAGCTATATATATACCAGTCAGCCATTATATTAAAACCTCTTTTACCTAATATTGTGTATGTTCCCGAGTGCTGCCAAAGGACTCCTCAAGATATGGACTTTACAAGATCACTGACGCTGTGCTGTGAAATCTGGCAAAGAGATGCTAGCAGTAAATCCTGTAAGCTGTGAGGTGGGGCCTCATGGATCAGACTAGTTTGTCCTGCCAATCCCACAGATGCTTGATCAGATAGAGATCTGGGGAATTTGGAGACCAAGTCAAGATCCTTGAACTCTTTGTCATGTTCCACAATCCATTTATGAACAATTTTGCAGCATGTTAAGGTGTACTGTCCTGCTGAAAGAGGCCACTGTTATCCGGGAATACTATTGTCATGACAGAGTCTACACCAGTGTTTATGTAGGTGGTACATATTGATAGGTTTTTCTGATATAATTTCTTCATTCATTATTGAGTCATTGATGAGGCAAGTACCTATTTCTATAGTAAAATTCCCAAAATTTCTATGTATAAAGATAGGAAAAGAGAAGTAGACAGAAAGTTTGAAGCTGTCTCTCTATATGCCCCATCTGAAAGCTGGGTGAGAGTGGTGTTTACAGAAAATGCCATAGAGTTGCTGGAGGCTTTATAGGTAAAAAGGCCCTCTTAATTAAGTAACACTTTTCAAAACACTGAGAGTCATTTGTCACAACAGGGGTTAAAGGCAGATTTGTGTGAGACATGTGAACATAAGAGGTAGCATTATCTGAGAGTGATGTAAAAATCCCACAATGCCAAAGTGATATCCATTTGAATACCTGTACCCCTGATTCCCATCAGTACATTGCCAAGAGCATCTCACTCCCTCCATGGCAAACAGCCATCCACATGGTGTAAAATAAAATTTAAGGGCCAAATGGCTCACACAGGAAGACCCATAGTTGAGTCGCACCATAACCTACCTTGTGAGGAAGTGTTGGCTTCTCAAGATATTGTACAGTATTACCCTGCATGACAAATCAGGTTTGCAATTACTGGTTTTGTGCACTTTTGGATCATGGAGTTGAAGAAGATCAGGACAAAGTTCCTGATGTTCAATGGAGCTCAGGTTTGGAGTTATAGATGTCCACTATGAAATTTCAGTTCAACATGCCAAGACAATATCTTGGTGTCTGAAGAGGACAGGGAGAGAATGTGTTAATTGTCTACTTGTCAGTTGTAACTAGTAGGAAAAATAACTAGAAGACATTACATTGTCAAAAAAAGCAGTCCCAGAGGCGAAAACAGGACAAACTACTGTGCCTTGTGCGAGACTAATGGAGAGTTTGTGCGGCCCAATAGTTTTATTTCTCTTATCAAGTTATCTGACATATTAAGAAACATGTTTACATTATCGTTGTATACATTCACAGTCTACATAGATTTCATTCTAAAACCTCAACATATTTTGCCCTTTAGTGGAGAAATTGATCTGTCAATCTCAGAGGCCACTTGCAACTAGAGCAGCTTCAAGAATGGCATATTCTGTCCACAAAAGGTATGAGACCGAAGCATATGACAGGAAAGCAAAACACATTTGTTTCAAGTGGGTGAAATGAAATGACCGGAACCCAACTTCTGGCCTTTTGTCTCTGTCATGCTGAATCAAGTTCAGATGGAATGGCTTGATTTAAACTGGACTGCTTTATTCTTGCTGCCAGTTTTCATTGTTCGGTGACCAAGCAGTGATGAGAAAAAACAGATATTCACTTACACTGCATTTTTGTTGGTGTCTGTTGGTCCTTCTTTTGAACATAATTGGGGTTATTTTTGCCAGGTAGCATTTACATTGTAGCTATGTTTGCGTTTTTTTTTAGGAATCTTTCTACCTAGAGAACAAACAACTCAATTATGGTTTTTAGGCTCATTACCAGGACTAACCTTTGGAATGAGCCATTCCACCAAATGGGTATGTTTTTTTTCGGTTGCAGCTCTTCAAAATGAAACAAGCTGTTTTTCATCACTCAGTATAACACTAAAGATGTAACAGAACTGAGTGAAGACCTTTTTTGCAATATGAAAAAAGAGTTCTGAAGGATTTTTATCATTATGTTCATGACAAAGTTTTGAGTTAGAGAGCAGGGACAGGCCACAGATGTTCAGGCTCAGAGAACAGGCTCACTGCTCTTGGTTGTTTTTATAATGTTAATAATTAGCCATTATCATCATAATTTCCCTGCGCTAAACCTCTGTTAACTGCTAACAATGCTCCAGCCATGGCCGTGGTTCATACACATTCAGCTGCCTATAATGCTGAAAAATATTCTGAGTTCACCAACTCCTTCATTCTTTCTTGATGCAAAGTTTATTTTGCCATGAGTCATAATTCCTTAACCTAAAGTTCAATGAATGGAGAGTGCAGAGGCTCATTTCAAATGCAGATTGACTGCCAAGGAGGCTTCTCAAAGCTGCATACACATAAACCCATGACAAGCACACATACTCACAATACACACAAGCATACCCCCTCTGCTTTTACTATGCTGTCAGGTTTTATTATTTAGTTACATATTTTTGCAATAAACAACTAACAAGGTTCTTAACCTTCTAAACATTTAAGGCTTGTAGGTTATAATGATAAAATGTTTTTTTCTTTGCCTGGTAATCATTCAGCTTTTCCTAATGGACACTAATCTTTCAAGGTTTTTTCTCATGCACTGCAGCAAAGTTTTGTTGCATTGAATTAGTTTGAATCATCAGAGAGTGGTGCAGTGGGTAGAAATGTCGCCTCACAATGCGAATGATCTGGGTTTGATTCCCACCGAAAACTGTCTGTGTTGAGATTGTATTCTCCCACGTTTGTGGAAATTTTCTCTGGGTGCTCTGATACCATCCTACAGCCCAAAGAAATGCATCTCAGGAGGATTAGAGATGCTAAATTGTGCCTTGGTATCAGTATATATGCCTGGCATGTGTGGGTGTTTCTCTGCCATTTGCAATATGACCTCCCACTACCCAAGTCAGGATAAACAGTTAGGATAATGGATAGATTAAACATTCATAGGCAGTATTATAGGGATGGCATGGTGGTGCAGTGGGTAGCTGGGTCCGATTCCCAGGCTGGGTTGTGCGGGTCCTTTCTGTGTGGAGTTTGCATGTTCTCCCTGTGTCTGCATGTGTTTCCTCCAGGTGCTTTAGTTTCCTCCCACCATCCACAGACATGCACGTCAGACGGATTGGAGGCAATAAATTGTATGTGGGTGTTTGTCTGGGTGTCTGCCCTGCAATGGACTGGCAACCTGTCCAGGGTGTTTCCCTGCCTTTCACCCTCTGAGAGCTGGGATAGGCTCCAGCACCCACTGCAACCCTACTTAGGACAAGTGGCTATGAAAATGATCGAGTGCATGAGGTAATATTATAGGGTGTCAGTATATTGGTCACAAAATATCATTGGGAAGTAAGAATGATATATCTTAGGGAAAATAGCCAGTAGACTCAATTTACTATGGTAGGCAGAAATGTTGCCAAGCTTCACAATCTAAGAAAAAGTTATTCTTTAACAATGATTATTTTTGGTTGCCTAAAACAAACATTCTTACTGCATAATTTCACCACAGACACTACATTTTCCACAGTGTGCCAGTATCTAAAGTATCAAACTAATTGATTAATTTAATAACTCATATAGAGTAGTAGCTGGGATGGACTCCAGCACTCCCCCCTGACCCTGCTTGGGACAAGCGGCAGAAAATGAATGAATGAATGAATGAATATAGGGTAGTTTAGGCCTAGTGGTTAGGGAGTTGGCCCCGGATCGGAAGATTGTGGGTTCAAAACCCCTTACCGGTGGGTTGCCCTGAGGTACCCTTGAGCAAGGTGCCGTCCCCGTCGGTTCGCTCCTCCCTGCGATAGGCTGGCGACCTGTCCAGGGTGTGTCCCCGTCCTTTGCCCTGTGTGAGCTGGGATGGACTCCAGCACCCCCCGTGACCCTGATTAGGACAAGTGGCCCAGGAAATAACTGACTGACTGATATAGGGTAGTTTAATGTAATATACCAGCAATAAAGCAGCGGTGCTATATAGGCAGTGGTGGCATAGTGGTTAGGGAGTTGACCTCAGGATCAGAAGACCATGAGTTCGAATTCCAGACCAGTAGGTTGCCCTGAGGTACACTTGAGCAGGGTACTGTCCCCATCACTGTTCCCCAGGCGCTTTCAATAGCTGCCCCCTGCTGCATGTGTGTATGGGTTAAATGCAGAGGTTGAATTTCGTTGTGTCTCACTGTGTGCTGTGCTGTGTTTCACAAAGACAAAACCAGTCACTTTCACTTTCACACTGGGTTTTATTTCATAAAATGTTCACTCTGAAGTTAATATTTAATTAATTAATTAATTTTTGGTTTTGGTCAGGGGTGGTTTTGTCATCTGGAGATGTAAATACTCATGGATACACATTATACTCTTCAATACATCAATACTCTTGATAATACTCATTATCAATGAGGCCAAAAGGTAAGCATCCCTCCCCAAATGTTTTAAAGTGTTTTTTTAAAGTTTATTTTGACTTATTTCATGATTATGATTAATTTTGCAGCCTAGGCCTGATACTAGTTGGCCTTTATCCTGCTCATTGCAGATGTATTTACATAATTGATTAAATTTGCTACTGGGAATGTGTCATAGTTGGGTGAAAGAAACATTACCTCATAGGACTGACCATAGTCTTTACAATATGCAGAAATAATTATAGCTGTTATATCCATGCTCACATTACCCCATAGCATTGCAGAGAGAAAAGACCCGGGAGAAAAAAAGGCTAGATGCTTTGCTGCAGTCAGAATAAAATATGAAGCAAGGCTTCAGAAACCAAACGTTAACCATCAAACTGTAGATTCCAGCCATATTTCATTACAAAAACTGAACACTGTGTAGTCCTGACATGAAAATTGCTATACACTTCTCTTACGCATAAAACAAACCTTCTCATAAACCAGCCAGTAAGTTTCTATATATAGCAAGTAGCCATAGTTAGGTATCAGCCTGATCACAAATATCATAGGGAAAATACTGTATTTTAAGCTGCATTATTGCAATAATGAAATAAGTTCTAATTTGCACAATAGCTGCTTAGTAAAATCACTAACTGTCTTTAAGCTTCCAAGCTTTCCTGTTCCTGTGGACATGATTTTATTTGAAGCTTCAGATAAAGTATGAAACATTATGTCATTATGTGCTGACACTAGCGGACACGTGGTTTTATATTAAGTGTTATCATATTGTTTTTTGTTGACGAAAGGGAAGCTTGCATCATACTTTATATATATATATATATATATTATATATATATATATATATATATATATATATATATATATATATATATAGTTAATAGACATTTTTTTATTGAATTATGCTTCTGATCTGCACTGAGCCACTGTAGATTTGTTGGAATATTTCTCAATTTAAAAGATTTTTAAGGGACGGGCATATAGTCTTGCTATTGTTTGGTATCACTAGTGGAGAGAAGCATTGAAATGCTAACTCCACTGCTGTCAGCAATGGGCCATAACCTGATGTCATGATGATGCAAGACATGAAAATGCACCCACGAGGGGTCAAAATAAACTACACAGAAATAACACAAACTATCCAGATAGATTCACAGATTTCATATATGTGAAAGAGCAGATGTATCCTGGGATTAGAAAGATTCAGACATAGTGTCTCAATTTGATATATTTTTGATACAGCAGATTTAAAGGCTGAAAGTTTTCTTTTAAGTCCAATTAACAGTCCCTGTTAATATGATCTTGCCTCAAACTATAAGACTAAATCTTCCATACAGCCATAAGCTAAAGAAGCTTGATAGTTCAGTTATATAAAGTCTGCACAATATGATGTGATACAGTCTGATGCAACATAATTTAACTGATTATTACTACTTCAGCTAAACATGTTATCTTGAATAAGCATCTCCAGTCACACTGATATCATCATGATTATCAAAATGCTGTTGTCATTACAGGTCCACATGCAGGAGTAGACTATATTAGGCAACTGCCAAGTGCCACAAGGAGCCAAAGGCTAAAGGTTGTGCCAAAGGTTGTGTTCTAAACAGTTACATTTTTGTAATTAATTACATGTAATTCAATATATTATTTTGATAGATTAGTACACATGATAAAACTTGTATATCTTCGCAAATAAGTGAGGAATGGAATCTACTGTTGCTTAGTTAATAGTCATTAAAATTACATTCCTATTTTTTCTGTTTAATTTTATGTAAATGTGTTGGCTCAGCACTGGGACTCCTTTATGCTTCTCACACTTCTTGCTTTGTAGCCTTAGTGGTTTATTTTAGACCAAACTGATTCAAAAGAGGCCAATGTCACAGTCACGCTATAGGTGTTGGATTTTCTAAAAAGTTCCACTGCAGTTCTACATGGAGCTGGGAATATTTGGACCTCAGGCTTTGTTTTTACACAAATTGGGTTTTGCCTAGTTACTATGAATATATTACTGAGATAACAATACTTTGTGGATTTATGCTACTCTACTCACCTTGATGCAGACCTACATTTAATGTTAATATTTACTGTCAACACAGTAGGTTTAAGGAGGGCTACATCTTTACCTAAGGCCCTAAAAACATCTAATGTGAGTCTGTTCACATACAAGCCTGGATCCTCCTTACTCAGGAGCATTGCATTTGACAGATCATGTTTCATAAATATGCTGCTTGAGCTTTATTAAAAGTATTTTGTGGTATTACTGGCAAATACTGTTTCTTTTTTCCCAAAGTAACAATGTACTTTAAAATTTTGTTAAAATAATGCCCGACAGAACCAGAGGTTAAATTACCTCAACTGAATGGGATGATGAGATGCTGTACTCAGGGTTTATCACATTTAAAACTGAATAATCAGCCACATTCATTCTATCAAAACACAATGCGTTGAAAAGCGAATCTGCTATCTCAACTGTCTTTAAAAAAATCCATAATGACGATGAAAGATGAATAAAGAATAAGATGATTTGTTACAACTGATTCTTTTTTTTTTTTTCAAAATAGACATACACATTACTCTCTTAATTAAATGCCATTGGCTGTTGTATTTAGTTAGGCAAAGCTAATTATCCAGCACAGGTGATGCTTTTGATGAGAATGAACTATAAACCTTCATCATTTCCACCTGAGAAGCTGCAGCAAGCAGTCAGCTAGGAGAGCCCAGAGCAAAGCACAGGGCAAGAAGCACAGACCTGACTGCTAGTGAGATGGATGAAGGTACACAGAGGAAAATAACACACAGCATAGTCTCCAGATAACGTTTTCACATCACTGTGGATGACATGCGGATTCCATAGGAGCTTATCAGCTACTGTCAGGGTGCATCAGCATCTGTCATGTCTGGAACCAAGGAGCCTCACCTCGTCATATGTGCCTACCCTCTAGGTATCGCTCAGCCAAGTGCAAAGTGCCCAAACAAACAGGTGCAACCATGAAAAAAGCCCAATAAAACAGATAGAAAGAAAAGAACTCAGACTGCTGGACCACGCTTAACAGTATCTGTATGACACTAGGAAATGCTAGCTAGAGATGCCAGGTGCTAGTGCAGCTTCTGATCCAAATATTGGAATCTTACTTGCAGTTTGACTATAACATTGACAGTGTGCTTGGTCAAAGCTGCCTCTAATAAGCTTTAAGTTCTGTATATAATCCATGCATACATTTCTCAGAGGACACAATTGTTCATTTTCCTGCTGAGATGAAAAGATGGTAGGCTCCCTTATCTTCATCATTACAAGTCTGGTTTGGAACAGCCCTAATTATAGCGTCTATTTGATATTTCCTTTTCATTTTCCAGTTCTTGATGTTGTTCCACTATCTAGCACTTGGTATTTTCATCTGTGACCTATAGCGGAAAACCACTGCAACGACATGCTTCATCCACCTGTGGTGTGTTGGTTAGAAAGTTCTAATGTAATTTTGAGACAACAACCATACCAGAAACTTGGAAAATAGAAGGTATTTAAACTTTAAACTACACTCCAATTTTTTTAAATAAACCGAATTCATATGAAAAATCTCTTAGACACAGTTTTGAAATACTTAAAAGGATCACAAAAAAATAACATTTTCATATAGTTAATCAATATATGAATGAATGACAGAAAAAATAAATAAATAAATAGATACGGGGGCAGGTTGCCCTATGGTACCCTTGAGCAAGGTGCTGTCCCTGTCTCGCCCCTCCCTGGCCAGGGTGTGTCCCCCCTTGTCCTTTGCCCTGTGTGAGCCAGGCTGACTCAGCACTTCTGCAACCCTGTTTGCAGCGTTGCAGAAACTGGACTGGCAAATAAACAGTGTATTTGCTTAGTCCATCCACTGTTCACTTTTGTAAAGTGCTAGATTTACATGGCTCATTAGGCTTTAATCCCGGTCAGGTTTAGAGAGTAGTGTATATATGTATATATATATATATATATATATATATATATATATATATATATATATATATATCTCCCTTTCCATAATCCCAACTCCAACTCTGCAATTATGTCCAGTCCAATCCACCACAAAAGTTTTGGAGTTGTGTGGAAACTAGTGTCACATAAATTGTTGTGGAGACAAGGGCACAAAATGATTCTAGTAAATTCCAATTCATCCTGAAGCACTCCACAGTCAGAAAGAAACAAATGAAAGACAGCATGTGCTCTAATCTAAAGGTATTTTGTAATTAAACCATAAAAATAAGTAAGTGAAGGTTTGATGTGAAATCAGTTGCTATAGAGGAACAGAACACTCAGTACCACTGATAGTAGTGGTGAACAATACATCTGAAGATTTAATACTTTGAAAACTTATTTTGCAGGCAATTTTGAGATAAAGGTTTGTCCTAAAACATTCATCTAAAATGCATTCATGGTGAGAGATAGGGCTTTCATGGTAAGTATCGGCAAGTACAACACTATACAATACACTTTTATTATTATCAACATTTCACATAAAAAATAAGAAATGTCTGTCTGGTTCATTGTGTTGGATGGTAAATAAAATGCCTATATTTATTTCCATGTTCTCTATTTCTATGAGCGCTTGGTGTGGCTACAGCACCCCCAAAGACTTTGTCATGGTGAGTGGTAGATACGGATGGATAGACCACTGGTGTCTAGCAATTTCACACTGAATCACTCTCAATTTTTGACTGACTCAATGACTGTATTATGCACATATATATATATTTTATAAATAGATGAACTTTCCCTTTTTTGAAGTCTTTTAGGCCTATGTTGCTTAAAGAGCATCTGTGAAAGAGACCTATTTGGTGCCTGAGTGGCTCTGTGAGATAAAGACCTATGACATGGTTCTACTCTGGAGCTTTTTCTGTTTAAAAGGGCAGTATTTAAAATGTGTCATTACTAACGGAGGAACAGAGGTAGGAGCACATGTCTGATCCTCAAAGCAGCAGGCAGGCTGAATCATGAGCATGAATCACCTGAGCATGCATTTCTGCACGAATGACAGATGTTTCCTCCCCTATAAAAACATACAGTACACTACTACGTAGATTTAGACAGAAGCAGAAGCCTGACATCATGTTTGGCTTTACAAAAAATATTTGCTCTATATTCCTTGTTTATCATTAAGCTGCATTTGTTCCTACAAGAAACAGGAAGGGGAGCTTTTTATCACAGCAGTGTAATGTTCTCTGTAAGACTGCCTGCCTGTACCTCACACCAGCTAACTAATTAATTGCCCTGTATGTTACTGCGTGTCTGCCATGCACAAGAGGAAGAGAGGTAAGTACACGGGCTTAAGCATGTCTGTGCTCCGCAGGCAAACCTACAAATAGATACTCTGACATTCCGCTGCCTTTTTTTTAATTTATAAATGTCATGGATGATCACTGTGCTACAACACTGAAGGCTTGTTTTGGGAATTCAAAAGTCATGCTCACAAGAGCAATACGTGTGTGCTGCAGAACATGAGCAGCTGAGGTCTGAAACTGATTGATGGCCTGGACCAGGGGCATCACAAGACCCAATTAACTGGGGCATGTGACCCTCTGTAATTACAGCGTCAACACATGGGCCATAAAGTCTTCTATTTTGACACTGATTGTTGAATTGTTTTGAACAACTGTTTGTTTTAAATTTTACATTTTGCACTCTTCACAATAGAGTTACTGTAGGGCAGTAGTGGTGAGGGAATACATTCCATAATTGGAAGGATGGGGGTTCGATTCCCAGACCAGTTGGTTCTTCTGAGGTACCCTTGAGCAAGGTACCGTCCCCAGATCTGCTTCCTGGGCACTGGATATGGCTGCTCACTGCTGCAAGTGTGTGTATGTGTAAAATGCAGAGCATGCATTTTGTTGTGGTTCACTGTGTGTTGTTCTGTGAACCTGTGTCATAAATTTGTATTTACCCGACTATGCAGAAGGCAGTTAATTTGAAAGGACGTTACAGAAATGAAATCCATGACACTGTGTCCAGTGGATGGGAAATCTGTCATAGCTAGATGGAGGACCTGAGAGGGTGACATCATGGAACATTATTAACTTTTTTCTGTGTGACTTTTTGGATAATTTATATGGAGATCTAGACAAATAATACTGCTTGAATGATCATAAAGCTGCCAGCATCGAGGGGAGTGATTTGGATGGCTGAACGATGAACATTTTGATCACTGCCACTTTCCATGTTGCTGAGATCACTACATCTCCTTTAACGTGCCAGTGTCTTTGAATGATTTCACTTTCAATGAGGTCAAGCTGTGTGAAAATACTCAGTATGAAGCTAGCAGTTGGTGAGACATGGACATTAGGAACAGATGGCAACCACAGTACAGTGCTGTATATATAACTATACATATTGTAGTTTTCTCTTATTCAGTTCTTCTCACCAGTTATGAAAGAAAAGATGCCTTTCCCTCTTATATATTAAGAGAGAAACCATCACAGACTGGTAGACAAGACTGGCATATGACATAAAACACTGTGGTAACAATACAGTAAAACTACAAAAGAATTGGCACCCACTACACTTTCTTCATATTGTCTGTTAAGAGACCGTGGTGAATGATTCAGTGAGAGTAATTGTTCACATTATACATGTATGGAAATATTGGAATTCATTTGCTTCTCCACTAATGAAACATGAATTATTCACTGGGACTGGACCTGGAGGTGTCTTGGAAAATCATGCAAGACTACAACATATAATTTATGACGATTTATGAAGAGCATGGTGTTCAGGCGGCTTCCTGTGCATGCTGTCATAATTATGAGCCAGATTTGATGATACGAGGCTGGACTGTGTCTAATCCTATCGAGGTCAGAACGTTATTATCCATTCCTGACCGAACCTGTGGAGAAAGAGGGAATTCATGATTCCACACACCAAAGATCTAATTATCATGTTTCAAATCAAGCATTTTTTAAATCTTTTTTTTTTAATCTGTAAAATGACCACTGAAACAAAAATGAGACATTTGTAGGAGACAAAACTGAATTGAAATGTATTTGCAATAAATCACTAAGACTGAAGTAAAGTTATGAGCGTTGGGATTTTTTTCCATTAGTTTTGTGTTATCATAAGTGGAGGCTTTTTTTTGTGATATCTGACATTCTCAATTTTAAATGTGTATTCTCTAGGTTTAGCCTGCATCTTGTCTTCATGCCCAGACTAAGTCTTGTTTACTTTTGCAATATTCTTATCCATCCAAAGCCCTGCCTTGTCCTTAGTGTGTTCACTGCGTATCATTCTTAGGCTTGTTTGTCCTTAACTATATGTACCTGCGTTCTTCAGTGTGTTTTTGTCTGGTCTGTGTGTCTGTGCAGTGTCTAATCTTTGCCTTGTTAATCTTTCTTGTGTGTTGCATCCTTCTTTCCTAGTTAAGTTAGTGTCCTTGTTGTCTTTTTTTGGGGGTTTACATTTTCTTGTCATATTGGGGCAAATCTAGACTTTACTCATGCATACATCCTCCCTACTAGTTTCCATCACTTGTTCTGTGTTTTTTCTGATGTTATTGGGATGGAATATAATAACAATATAATGAAGAGTAGAGATTTAGCTTGTCTGTGGCAGAGGGGAGGTTTTAATTTTAACAAGCTCGGGAGTTCTCCAGATCTGCCTAACTGGACCAGGACACCCAGCTGCAAATTTCTGACAGATAACATTCCGAGAAAATCCAAAGTGATATTTTAATGACTAAACCTATTCCAGGTATGTGATGCTAGTGGTAGCTAGATTAAATAGCCACTTTGACAATCCCTCCATACTAAATCAATGCTCATGTCTTATATCCAATTACCAACTATAGCCCCCCAGGCACTTGAAAACAAACTTACTATCATAAGCCATTTATTTAAACCTGGGCCACAGTTTGGACAGCCACACCACTGCTCGGAGAGATAGATCTATTTGGATAGATTTGCAAGTCGATTCCCAAATTCAAGAGCATACGAGCACATTTGTGTTCTTGTTGGACCATCTGTAGAAAATAAATAACTACGTTATGAAATAGAAATATTTTAATACACATCACTTTAGATGTACCATCTGTAAGATCCAGCTGAAGATAAATAAGCCCTGTTGCCTCTCTATTTCTCCCAACCTGTCTCTCCTCTGAATCAACACATCAACTGTTCCTCCAATCATGGCCATATCTAGCACCTTCCTTGCTTAAGATCTACTCTTTTTTTTATTCCCATTCTGCAAATTTCTCTAAACGATTGGGACTATAGTATTCTCGTTGTCGGCTGTCTGAAGAGGCTGTTTCAGCAACATAACATACTATTTGTAGTGGATAATGCAACATTTTCTTTTTTTTTATCTTATTTCGTTTCACTCCTGGTACAAATTTCAGTCTGTTTCTCTGCTTCTGACCCTCAGTTAAGCATAGTGTCACTCCTAGTGTGTGTTGTGCCTGCATCATTCTGTGTGGTAGTCCTGTATAGATTTTTGTTTTGAACTTCGCCTGCCAAGCTGAAGCACCACCTTGTGGTCGCCCACCGTTGATGTGTGCTGCTACACTGTGGGTACATCCAGTGTATGGGACTGTTATTTTTAGTTTAAGGTTTATTCCTTTTGTTGGTAATTTTCATTTTTTCATATTTAGCATTACACCGGCAAATTCTTTCTGTGCGCAAGGCATGCTACAATTCATTTGCCTCTGATATTGTTCTCCAGCTCATTGCAAACACATGTTGTAAACAAAATCACTTGTTTAAGTGATCAGTCTTTGTCACTAAAGGTATTTAGCAGTGTGTAATCAGTACTGCAGGGTTTGTTGTTTGAGGCATATGGCACTGTGGTGCATTTGAGATTGTATATATTTATTTGACTTTTTTCTTCATGTAGTTTTTGTTTGGATTAAATGTTCTTTATATTCTGCTTGTTTTGAAGTATTATTTGGTGTCTCAGCTTGTATATATTGTTGTATTTTGTGCTTTTTGTCCAGCTAACATCCTACTTTTTGTCTTAAAGCTGCTGCTGGGTGTCCCTATTGGTGGTACTAGTCACCGTAAGTGGTGGTGTTCATAAGAATGTGAGGACAGCTGAAGCGCACTTTGATTTGCCTTACTCATTACTGTTTGCAGTGGGTGTGCACATGTGTATATGGTTTGGGATCTGAGCACATCTTATTAGTCTTCTTTCCCAAGGTAAACATTAGTTCTGCTGCTGAACCTTTTTTCATTCCTAATCTCAGTAGTGGATGATTGTCTGTGTGACAAAGGAATGATTCACGGTTGAAGTAAATGCAGGTAAAAAATATAGATGTTCTTTGAATAAAATAATGCATTCAGAGCCATGTTAAAAAATGTTTTAGCTCACCAAGGAAACACAGAAGAGCTAGCTACTTGCAAGTCTTTACTAATGGTCTAGTAGCTCCTTGTGTTAAATATTCTGAGGCTCAGGGTTATTTTGGGGCAGCATAGGGCAGAGCAACCAAAATATGCATTCAGAGCACAAAGAGCCAGCTGATTTTTTTAGACAAGAACCCCTCAAACTGCCCTGCTTAATAGATTTGTTTAACTAGAACTGCATCCATGCCTTACGATGCAAAACTGGCTTCATATAAAGGGGTGGGGGGTAGTGAGGGGGTTCAAAAATAATTTAAAATCTAAAAGGGGAGCCCTGTGGACTAACTTTGAGCCTACAGTGTGTTACCCACTGTAACCTACTTTTATTAAAATTAACAATCTACACCTTTGTCCATAACTTAGTGACCTAGCAAAATACAGAGTAACCAAGCACAACCACTAGATTTTGGCCCAGGGAATATGTCTCTGACTCCAAAGTGTTCATTACATTTAGTTGAGCCAGACATCCAGTGTCAGTCCACTGCCTCCTTACCACAAGTTTCACAAGTATTACTTCCTCTTCCATCTCTCACTCTCTTCATTCTTCTCACTGTGCCCATTGCAACTATCATCAGCCATAGGTGCTGAAGAAGATCCTGCTGCAGCAATAGATTTTCATATATTTCCTGGCATTAGGCAATATTTGGCTGAGGATTTTTGGCCTGAAATCTCTTAGTCCTTTGTGTGACCTTGGAATCAAATTTGAGGTATTTAGATACGTCTAGTAATAAAAATAATAATAATAAAAAGGTCAATCTACCTGTTGTTTGTGCCAGCCAGATAACAAATAAGGATAGCTGTGCTAGACAAGGTATATCAGCCCATTGGGAATTTACCCAGTCTGCCAGATGACCAGTCCAGCCTAGGACTGGGCATGACAGTATGGTCAAGAAAATCTATTCAGTTAATCATTGTAATATAATCAAGACATTTTACACCCACAAAATACATAAAAACAGATCGAACCCCTAACCTCTGCTATGAAAATTGTTTCAAAGCACAGAATTAGTTTCAAAATGACTCATCTGTACGACAGTAATTTAGCAGGCTGCAGTCTTTTCAAAACACTGTTCAACAACTGCATTGTTGGGTGTGTGCAGTCAGTGGGAAACACTAAATCCTTGTCTCTGTTTCTAGCATCATGCACATGCCCGACTGCCTGTGGTGTATGTAATGATAAGGAAGGAGACTGGCTCCCATGACACCACAGTAGTGTTCTTTTGGTCATAAACCTCTGTGGCTCAGCTGGGTCTCCTGCCTGAATCCCAGTGCTCGAATTGGGCAGAAGGCAAAACCCTCAGGGAAAAGAATCACACTCTTTGGAGAACAATGTGTTGATTCTAAAGCCACCTGAACAAGCAGCGAACTGATATTTTCAATGCACTTGGTCTGCTGAAATCATGTCTGAAGCTCAGAGACAGTTCCAGAGCTCACTAATGAAGCACATTGAAAGGTATAGAAGAGGGGAATTCAGACATTGTTTACACTTCGTGCCAAGAGAAGCTTGACACAGAGGATGACTGGAATCTTTTTATCAGAAAAGAAAACTGTTTAACCCAGTTAGAAAAATTCCTGTCCTTCAGCTAAATTCTCTTTTATATATTCGTATACCTCATATCTCCAAAACACTCCAACTTTTCTAGAGAAGGAAAATTTTTATTAAATCAATATAAACACAAACACAAAAAGTACACAAAGTCACACGGTTTTAAGGTCAGTCAAGTGGTTCAGTATTTTTCAGAGCAAAGGATTAAATAGCTGAGGCTTATATATACTGTAGGCGCAGCATATTATGTAATCGCATACCAGCATATATCATTAAAATGTTAATAATATTTGTAACTCCTAACACTAACTTAACACTAACTTAACATTCACTTAATATTCACATTAACACTACTTAATATTCCCTATATAATTTGAACAATTGCACTCCTTTTGTCTTAGAGGAGATGAGAAGAACCCCTTCAGGCATCATTTTAATTTCATTTTATATCATTCTACACACAATTTAATGGATAACTGATATTTTCAAATTATTCAAATAAATAAATAAATAAATAAATAAAAATAAATAAATAAATATATATATATATATATATATATATATATATATCTTTATTTACATATGAAAAAAAATTATATATATATATAGTTAAATATATATATATATATATATATATATATATATATATATATATATATATATATAAAATATATATATATATATATGAAATGAATTATAATTTAAGGTTCAATTGAGAATAATATTCAAATACAAAAATAATAGCAACTTAGTGGTTATTACTGATATTACTGTGATATTCACATTATGATAAGGATCTTGAACAGAGCTTTTATCCAAATGATCCTTTGCAGGATGCTAAGACTTTGAGTTTATAACTGTTCATTTGGAATATTATTATTTTGCTTTGAAATGCAACACAAGAGGCCACTTGCATCTGTATTGCTGACATAATGGACTTTCAATCCATTTGCTTCCATTGATGTGCTATAATGTCCATTCTAGGGAAGAATCAAATGACCTCATATTCAGATGATTGTCAAACATTGTTAGAAGACTTTCCTATAAAACCAGTACCTGCAAAACTCTAGCATTTATATGCAGACTCTAGGTGTTGTGCTGTCTGTTTTATCATGCTGACTGCTGAAATGTGTAAAAATGTTTTTTTACAACAGCAGGTTCATTGCACACTTCATAGCTCAATACAGAGTCACAACAAAACATTCGCACTCAAAGAGCCAATGGTATCCTAGATAGCCTGAAAACAGAGTGATGGGGGGGTGGGGTGGGGTGATTTTTTAAAATTAATTAAGACTATTTAATTTCTAATCCAAAAGTCAATTTCTAATCCATCACTTGGAGGTTTCCAGAAAAGGTCAAAGCATTAAACAATCTGCCTGCCTCTATAATGCTTTCTAATTTGATCTTGTCAACACAAACAGGCAGGGTAAAATAATAACCACTAATATCGAGCTCATGCTGAACTAATATTAACCAGCAGCATCATACTGAGCTAGTGCAGATACCCATCAGGCTTTCCTTTTTTGCCATCGCAGCCGTATGCAATGTATGCAGAGAGACAAATTTAGTGTCTTCAGGACCACCTCAGGTAACATGACAAACTTTTTAGTGCAAAGGACAACTTACAGTGAAACAACTCAACAAGAAACAAGACAATAGTGCAAGACAAAATGCACAGAAAAGTAAGCTGACACACTACACAGAATCAGATGGTAATGAATAGATACATGTAGTATACATTTTTGGTAGCAGCATTTCTGTTTCATGTACATGAAATCTAGATGTTTTGGTAAACAATATATCACATTAGGGACAGAAAATTATTATTTTCAGTAGCTTGATCTAGCTTGATGTATGACATTGTGACTTTGAGGAAATTTTGAAAGAATCTTCACTACAGTATGTTTGTTGTACTGAAGTGTAAAGCCCATTACATAATATATGGTGCACATGTGCAGCTCCTCTTTGCCCATCTGCAGAAACCTGTGCTTAGGACTCTCCAATAAGTCACAGTGACAAAGGGTAACAGGGTGTCCACTTCTGCTGGATTACCCATAGTTCCTCTCGCATCATCTTAAATCTGGCCAAGATCCGCTTCACACTCTCCTGGGTAATTAATTCACTGTGAGCGGTGTAGTGGACAGCCTGCTTTAATCTGCAAGAGATGTCTTTTTGTTTGTATAAGTAACAACACTAAGTCTTCATTTACCACTCTCTCCAGCCCCCTCATAAATAAACTAATTAACTTTAGCTTGGCATGGCGGCTGGAGGAGGAGAAGTAAATTGTCTCTATGCCTTCTCAAAGCTTCCTTCAACACATAATGTAGCACCTCAGCCGAATACCAATGACCTTGCTGCCTGTCTCTCAGCATCAGGGCACACAACCACTGCAAGAACATAAACAATCAGGTCACAAACGAAGAAGGCCACGAACTCCTGATAGCTGCTGCAGAGACTGCACCAAAACAGTGGGAAGATCTGACAGATAATAAAAAATAAAACCTTTAAACCGGTAGCAACATGTGTTCACACATTTTTGACCACATTTTTTGGAAAAAGAGCATGGGTTTTAAATAAGTTCTACTAATGTGTGACTTTGTTAAAGCAGCTGACGATGAAGTTTCATTTTAAGTAGGGAGGTTAAGTCAGGTAAAAATGCCTGGGAGTAAAAGAGATAGTTCAAGGTGCAGCTGAATGAAAAAGATACATTTAGAAGATTAATAAGAACTTTTTGCCCTTCCATCCATATACAGATACATAGTGGGCAAATGGCAAAACAACCAGCTGTGAAAACAATATAGCAGACAGAGCCAGTGTTTAGTGGACAACACAGTAATCAAGATATAGACGACACAATATAGCACCATTTAATGAGGCAGCAAGGCACTTGCAGTACAATGAGCATACAATAGTGCAAAACATAGAAGTCATTATATACTTATTACAGTGTATTTTTATGAACATTATAGCCCTATAAATGGGATTTTTAATGAACATTAGATTACCATGGGATAATGAAAAATCTTGTGAAATAAATAAAAAACTGCAATGTTTTTATTATTTGAAAGCTGAAGGTGTTTTTTTTCTTTTGTCCGAGACACTTTTCTTCATGCTTTTGGAAGCAATAAAACTTTATATACTTACCATATACTTATATTTACCATGACCTTGAGCAATATATTCAGAATATACAAGGTTTAAGTGGCTTTCATAGTTGTAGCAAGAAAAATGAGTTTAAGAAGAGAGAAAATGATTTATATAAATTATTATTTACAGTACTAGGTCTTCATTCAAGTCTTGATCCAAGTATTAGTAGAGTAGATTAAATTAAAGAAATGTTTAACTGTGTCAGGCTGCAAAGTCTCTAAATATACAAGGTGACTAGCTACAGGAAACTAATCACCAGCCTGATCATCTGAGCTTGTTTCTACACTGCTTCACATCTTAAGCTAGATGGCTCTGTTCTGCTTGAATGATTTATGCACAGGTCACTGTGTGGCTCAACAAGCAAAAAACAATCCTTTGAAACTGTTCAGGTACAGGGAATGGACTGAAAATAAGGATAAAAAAAATTTCATTCTGGAAGCCCGGAGAATTTTTCCTCAACAATACATTAAAAAAACAAAAAAGTCTGAAAAGAGGAGTGGCTTGAGGATTTTGCCCAAATGCAGCTAGAAAAAAATTCATTTGGCATTTAGATATTAGCTAATGACATCCTATTTGTCCACAGCAATGGCATAGCAGGGGCAGTGGTGGCCTAGTGGTTAGGGGGTCAGCCCCTGGATTGGAAGAGGTACTGTCCCAAGTTACTGTTCCCATCACTGCTCCCTGGGTGCTTTTAATAGCTAATTTAGTTGTGTTTTGCTGTGTTGTGTCTCACAATGACAAGAATGGTCTTTTTCATGTGCGACAGATTTTTAAACATTTTGTAACTGTAATGACCAAACATGTAGGATAATCATTAATACAGTCCCCCTCCTGCAAAAGCCTGGATTGGTTCCCCTACTGGTGGAAATACTGCACACTACACCAATAAAAGTCCTAAGGCAATATTATTATTATACATTTGCCTACATCTGTAATAAGATTATATTGTAAGTCGCTATGGATAAGAACATCTGCCAAATGCGACCATGACGACATTATGCAAAATTAGCCCATGACTACCAAACTTCAAATGGTTGGTGAAGGAACCAGATTTGTGCTGCTCAGTGCAACTTGCTGCTATGGTATGAGTAATATATACCTGTTAGAATGCAGAAATATATCATCCTGCCTTTTTATGTATAATTTTTATTCATTTTTTGCCAGTAAAATGTTTACTCTGTTGATTGACAGGATGCAAATGTATATTTGTTTTTGTTTGTATAACACAACATATATATTCAAATGTAAACTGCATCAGAGAATAGATAATATTCTATGAACAATACTCTTTGAAATATTCCTTGTGCATGATTTTATTTACTGATTTCACATCCATTATTCAGAATGATAAGCAGTTAATCTTTAGAAATATCAGTCAGTCAGTCATGTTCTGCTGCTTGTCCCAAGCAGGGTCGCGGGGGGAGTGCTGGAGTCCATCCCAGCTCACACAGGGCGAAGGACAGGGGACACACCCTGGACAGGTCGCCAGCCCATCGCAGGGATCCTTAGAAATGGCCAAAGTTAATTCTTAACATAAAAGGCCTGATGACTTTAAGCCTTTCTGATAATTTCAGCACCTTTCACATGTAAAGAACTAAGCACAGTTGGTTAGGGCTATCTGAGCACTTAGGGCTATCATCTTAATCCACATGACATTATCTCTACTTTAGCTTGGGTCCATTATAGTTGAAGTCCATGGCACCCTAAAGGGGTATTTGACAAAAGATTGGTCAATCTCTAAAAAGTTCCTTTTTTAGAGTCCCAGACACCTTATAGGAGATTTAAAAAGTATTCTAGTTTAATAAAGTCATTCCTGTGTTATTGGCAACTTTCCTTGTTCCCACCCATTCCGTTTCATATGAGAAACCATGAGGCAAAAAAGCATGTGTCAGCAGTATAATGTTGATAATAAAAAAGCCACAGTGAAGCATGCAGGACTTGAAATAGCTTTGAGAGGAGAGAATATTTATTCACTTTAATGATGAGGCCCTCTATTGACTTTTTGAGAAATCTAATATTCAGCCTGCAGGGCTGTGAGATTCTCCCCCCCCTTACAATGCAATTTCAGAATGATCTCTGAGATGATAAACATTTATAACCTTCCCCACAGTCGCTGCTCTCTAAAAGACAAAGTTCCTTCACATCATCCCTTCTGTTGGTCCCTGCTCTAAAGACAGGGGGGCCTGTCCTGAGACTGCTATCATTAGTAACAGAAAACCACATTTTTTTTACCTTTGATGCCTCCCTAAAAATTTAAAGGAGCCATATTGTACATTTTACTTGCATTTTCTTTTTCCCTCACTTATGACATTTGTGTAGTTGACGAACTTTGATGCCTGTTTTAAAAAGGAATTTGCAAGTCGTTTTAAAAGGATGGGCCTAAATTGCAGTAGGCTGAATATGTTGATGTTTGAATCAGCCAAAACATTAAAACCACCTGGCCAATATTGTATCCTTTCGTGCCACCAGAACAACACTCATCTATTAAAAATCCTAAGTCTATGGAATCTTTCCCAAAGATGTTAGCAGCAGATCCTTTACATCCTGTGCATCTCACAGATACTTGATCGAATTGAGATGCTGGGAGGGCTTGAAATAATTTCTGTCTTAATTTTCTGGTCCCTGAAATTTTTTTTCCACCATCAGAGTAACTTCCTTCACTATTCTGTCATCACTGAAAGTCCTCTGGTGCTTTCTTAGGATGTGCAACACTTTAAACAAGACCTTTGTTGCTGTTTTGGCCTTCTTTATTGGTTTAATAAATAAAGACTGTTGTGTTTTTGGTGTCACTATTCCATTCTTCATGGAAGCTTTATTACATAAAAGGTCTTGCTCATGCCTCTGAACTCATTATTTAAGCTTAGCCTGCAAACAAACATGCTAATGGCTCATTTTTTATTGTACACCATCTTTGAACCTTTTGGTGAACTGCTCCAACACAGAGAGCAAGTGATGTGTCAGAGACCACTGCCTGAATTTACTTCAGAAAAACATTGAGTTTTTTTCCATGGTATGGAACCTTTGAATGTATACCCCAGCCATTCCCCTCTGACATAAATAAATGACTGCTGCAGATGGAAGAAGTCCATACTTAAGGATATTGGATATTCTTTGGAGTAGCCCCAGAATGAAGGTTTGAAGGGTTATCTATAGCCTTATACCGAAGATGGCAAGAAAGGTGTGAAAAATAGGTCAGCTGAGAAGGCTGAAATGGTCTGAAATGAAAAGAAGAAGCACCTTAAAGATGATGATATTTTTAGGTGACACTGTTAAAATGTATAGAGAAAATTTACATTTCTCATTTAAGTAGTTTTTACAGTGCTAACATTTAGTTGAATTTAGTATGTATACAGTTTCACTTGTCCAAAAGATTGCATTATTTGCCAGGGTTATTTTTTTGCAGCTTACTTCTTCTTTTAGTAATCTTCATTTAGAAGTGTAGTTCTTTTGAAGATTCTTTAAATGGGTAAATATATAATTGAATGTATTATATCATTGTTAGAACAATTTATTTTTCTTCAACAGGAAAAATCACAAAACATATTTAACAAAAATGCAATCACTACTGAGTAAGCAAGTCTATTAAAGAATTTAGTAATAAAGGCAAAGGTGGATCCTCTAATAAAAAATAATTCTATCCTATATTAAAATAAAATAGATTTTTTACAATATAGTATAGACATGAACAACAATACAGACAATGATCAAACAATGATAACTTAAAAATGATGATAACTTAAAATGAAGGAAATTTTGGGATGGTAACACTGGCCATAGAATTGACTGAGATGTGAAGAGAAGGAGAACAGAGGGGGCACAGTCTTTCTAATCCCTGCTGCCCTTCAGTGCAGATACCTACTCCTACCCACAGTCCTTTTGGCAAATTTGTTGCAGTTAAACTGACTGAAAGTAAGTAGGCTGCCTGGAAACTGCTAGTTTCGGCTTTTGGCCCAGATAGGCTTCAAGCTACATTGTTTACTGACAAAGCAGTGATAAAGAAGTGAACCCTTTCATGCAGTGACATTGAGTGTCACTGTGAGAGATACAAATGAATTCATTTTTCTCATTTATTTTGCTGCCATACTTTTTCTCATTTTTTATTTGAGGTCTTTCAGAAGGACAAACGTGGATACCATTAACTCTGTACTTTGGTCTTTTAATTATTTTAAACATGGACATAGACTGCATACTTTGAGAGAAGCTCTCTCTCAGTCTAATGAATACAGTTTCAGCACAGCACCAAAGAAATGTTTGCACTGGCTGGCTTGCCACTTGTTTCAGAAGAGATGTTGAAGGTTGATAAAATCGTTTGCATCTGAACTGAAAGTAAACAAGCAAATAAGACTATAACATAACTATTATAACCACTGTGCAACTGACTAGTCAACAGAACATAAAGAATTCTGAAGAATCATTGTTCACTCTGAATGAGCTAATCTACAAAATTTTCCAGCTAGATTTTTAGATATCTTGAAAATGTCTGCCTTGTTCCTCAAATGAAGACATTTATGATGTTCCAGTCATAAAGATTGTTTGTGTTCAGTGCTCAGTGCTAATCAGCCTGCTATTCTCCCAGCTGTGTCCCATTTTTGAATTGTTTTTTTGTGCTGCGGCTGAAAATTGCACTAATGAAAACTCTCCCTGGGGAGAAACTATACTTGACCCTATCTAATGTAACCCTGGACAACTCTCTCACCCCCCTCACTCACTCTCTTTTTCCCTTTTGTGATACTGCTGTAAAAAATAACATCCTGTGCTCCTCATGAAAATATTTCAACTCCAAAAACAAAGATAAAAAGATACCATTTGTACATTTTGAACAAATCTGAAAAATGCCAAAAGATTGTTATTAGTACTAGCAGGAGCAATAGCCTGTTGTGAATATTATGTGCAAATACATTTCATTTGAATATTTTAATTAGAACAGGCTCTGCCAAAAAAGTGGTTAGATGAAGGCAATAAGCACAAGTCCCAACAGACACCTGCTCGTCCAACATTTCTTCTTAAATCAAGGGGCACTGTGTCCCTCAAACAGCTTCAGCATTTTTCATTGAACACTTGAGATATAGAAACATTGCTGTAATTTGATTGCATTCAGCCAAGTATTTGTGAGGTCAGGTTTTGATACTGGGCACTTAGTTCTGGATTATGAACTTCACGCCAGCTCATCCCTGAGGTAATGGATCCATCACATCCATCACTCCAAAGAATATGGTTTCACAGGTCCAGATTTACAGCTTCTCTTTGGAGATAATACAAGCTACATGTAAATGCATGCTTAGGCAGTGGTGGTCTAGTAGCTAGGGAGTTGGCCCCCATGCGTAGGAATCCCAGACCAGTAGGTTGCCCTTAGGTACCCTTGAGCAAGGTACTGTCCCTGTCACTGCTTGCCAGGTGCTTTCAATAGCTGCCCCTGCTCCATATGTGTGAGTGTATGGGTAAAATGCAGAGGTGTAATTTTGTAGTGTTTCACTGTGTGCTGTGCTGTGTACTCGCATTGACAAGAATGGTCACTTTCACTTTTTTCCTCTTTCACATGGGTATAAATAAGTTATTTGGTACTTTTTAAACTAACTCAAAATAATGTCAAATAAAATAATACCATCATTATCTCTCCAGGCCCCTATGCTTTGTTATGGGTTACAACATGGACATAACCTGCTCTAGTGTAATCCCAGCTGAGGCCAGCTCTTTCTGCCTCTACTGTGGTGCTAAGTAATCCTTGTATGCTTGTCAAAGCAACACAATGTAATAATGTGCCATTGCCTTGAAAGCAGTGACATTAATTCTTAATTTATCCATTGAATGGAAAAGTATTAAAAATTTGTATGCGTCTCCTGCCCCCCTGCTCTTGTCTAATGAAAATGCATGTGGAAAGAAATGCTATTGAAATGCTATTGAAATTTGCATAGATGAGTCTTTAACAAGGGCTGTAGTGAGAAAGCCTTGGCCTCTGCTAAGCTGATGTTCTACACGCGACTTGTGTATTGGCTGAGGTTTGTATGATTAACCTGCAACATAAAAAATGGGCCTTTATGAATAAGAAAGCCATGATTTTAATTGAACCCTCACTCTGTCTCAGTGAGAGTGAAAAGCTTTTGAGGAAAAATAAAAGGTACAATGTACAGGGACTAATCACAAGCTACTTCTGAAAGGCAGTTGACATGTGTTTTAATATCAGAATAGACCATGAAGAGACATAAGCCTTAGTCATGATTCGAACATTAGCTAGAACAGTCACAGCATGCTTGGGACATGTCACTTAACTTTAAAAATACACTGCACTGATTTGTATTATTTCTCTTACATGATTGGCAAGGGTTATAATTACAGTTGATTGAAGGCAGCTGTTGCTTGGAACATTGCCTACTGTCAATTGTTGCAATTTGCATAAAACGTTTGTTAATATAATGTATTTGATTTCCCTCCCCCACCAATTAACATGCCCTTCAGCATTTTATACATACAGTACTGCATATGGTGAACAGATCTGTAAGACACCAGCAGATTTAAATGTTTTGTCTAAAATCAAATGCATTAATAAAGAGTTCATTGCATTTTGCACCAGTAACAGCCATTATTGTTCTAGACAGACCTTAAACTACATTTTTGAACATTGCTGAGGACTTTGATTGTCTCAGTCAAAAGAGCTTATTGGATGTTGGCCAATGATTTTTGGATCACAAGAAAGCACAGCAGCTCTTTGCAAAGTAATTAATGGTGTTTCAGAAAAAAAACAGCCCCACAATTCCAACCTAAGTCACTGTAAAGTCAAGTCAAGTCAAATCAACTTTATTTATATAGCGCGTTTTACAACTGTTGTTGTCACAAAGCAGCTTTACAGAAACTGGGTCTGAGCCACAATTGGGTAAGTTGAGGGTGACAGAGGCAAGGAAAAACCCAAGACCCAAAAGGGGAACCCATCCTCCTCTGGTCGACACCAGAAACAAAGAAGGAAAGAACGAAAGAGAAAGTGCATTTCATAATTAATCAATAATACACAATCAAATCACAATAATAGAATAAAAGAGTCCATTTGTGTCTGTAGTTGGAAGTTCGTTGAGCTCATAGTGGTGACTCTGCCCGAATGGGTGAAGATTTTGTTAATCTTAATGGCAGCAGCTCATGCAGATGATCCAGTCTGATGTAGCTGATCTGGAGTTCAGGTGAGGAAATAAATCTGATGATAGTAGTTTCGCCAACACAGTGGAGTAGCTCGTATGGAGTTCGGGAAACCCTTACAGTGATTAATAGACTTGCTTTCCGGAAATACCTGGTGGACAGCCATGCATCTCAAAAAGAGAGAAAGGAATTAGATCTATTTTGTACTCATACTGTACAAACCATTAATTTATAGAGTGCAGTACTGTAACTCCGGCAAACTCGCTATTATAGCCTGACTAGAAAAGACAGATACGAGGGTTTTACAAACACAAAAGCACCCTGAGACACTGGCATCCCCCAACACCACCGTCAACAAACCTGAGTGATTGTCTGAGAGTGGTGGGCCTGCAGCACCAACATCCCAGTTTACTGTAATTCTCTGAATCCATGAATCCCTGGATCTGCAGCTTTTAACTAAAAGGAAAATTAATTACTAAAAGCCTGCCTAAACAAGTAAGTCTTTAGCCTGGACTTAAATACTTAGAGTGTGTCTTAGTCCTGGACAGTAGGTGGAATGATGTCCCTGTTGTTGTTTTCAGAATTCTGGGAACTGTTAGAAAGCCAGCACCTTGTGATCTAAGTGAGCGTAAAGGTTCATAACTAGAGAAAAGCTTGGACATAAATTTGGGAGTGAGGCCGTTAAGGGCTTTTTAAGTTAGTAATAACATTTTATAGTTGATGCGGAATTTCACAGGAAGCCAGTGAAATCTAGATAATATCGGACTAATGTGATCAAATTTTCTAGATCTAGTGAGGACTCCAGCTGCTGCATTCTGGACTAATTGTAGTTTATGAAAGCTTTTATTAGAACATCCTGACAACAGGGCATTACAGTAATCTAGTCTTGAGGTGATACACGCATGTATCAATATTTCTGCATCATGTAGTGAGAGTGAGCTTCTATGTCTAGCAATGTTTCTAAGGTGAATGAAAGCTATTTTAATAATATTTCCAATGTGTGTATCTAGAGATAGATCTGAGTCAATTGTGATGCCCAGGCTTTTGATAGTGTGTTTAAGACTAACTGTAAATTTTAGAAAATCTAGCATTAAACCTGAAAGTTTGTCTCTGGCAATTTTAGGACCTAGTAAATGAACAGAATTTCAGAATTTAACATAAGAAAATTGAGTGACATCCACTCTTTTATTTCTATTATACAATCCTCAGTCTTTTTAAATTTGAGTTTATCTTCTGGTTTGGCTGAAATATATAATTGTGTGTCATCAGCGTAACAGTGAAAGATGATTCCATGTTTCCAGATTACTGAACCCAAAGGGAGCATGTGTAATATGAAAAGTAGGGGACCTAGGACAGAGCCTTGTGGGACTCCATAATTAACTTTTGTATGAACTGACGTTTCATCCTTTACGTTTACAAATTGATAATGGTTGGTCAAGTATGATTTGAACTAGGAGAGGGCTGTTCCTGTTATACCAACCAGATTTTCAATCTGTGCAGTAGGATATTGTGGTCTATGGTGTCAAACGCTGCAATAAGGTGGAGGAGGACTAGTAAGGATACCGACCCTTGGTCAGATGCCATTAAAAGATCATTTACTATTTTCACTAGCGCTGTTCCAATGCTATGGTGTGGCCAAAAACCAGACTGTAAACAGCTGAAACCAAGCATAAGTCTATTTACCAGTCCTTATCCTATGTGTGTAAACCTTAGCTGGTGTGGTCTGTATCATAACGTATACTGATCCATCAATATAGCAGCCAGCTTTCCTGTTAAGATCTCCAATCTGATGCAATGACTTGCACCCTTGGCCTCATTTGGAAAGTAGACTGACTGGACTTCAGCAAAAACAGGTTGGAAAC
The DNA here is from genome assembly GCA_017165825.1 of Hepsetus odoe. NCBI lineage: Eukaryota > Metazoa > Chordata > Actinopteri > Characiformes > Hepsetidae > Hepsetus > Hepsetus odoe. The sequence continues at coordinate 21,282,097 of CM029370.1, read as the reverse complement.
TGCCATAGGCTGAACTGATAGTGGTATGTAAATGTGTTTGCCTTCATTCATTTAAAACCGTCTGTTTTTGCACCTCAGATTCCATATATATAGTAATGCTGAAGTTTAACAGTGTGTCAGTCAGTCAGTCATTTTCTGCCACTTGTCCCAAATGGGGTTGCAGGGGAGTGCTGGAGTCCAACCCAGCGCACACAGGGCGAAGGACCGGGGGACACACCCTGGGCAGGTCGCCAGCCCATCGCAGGGAGGAGCGAGACGGGGACAGCACCTTGCTTAAGGGTACCTCAGGGCAACCCATTGGGAAGGGGTTCAAACCCCCGATCCTCTGATCATGCGGCCAAACGCCCTTACCACTAGGCCACCGCTGTTAACAGTGTATATATTCTAAATTAAAACAATTTTATTTCAAAAAGCAATGAAACGTATCAGTGGATCCTTTCAAGTAATTATTATTTAGGAAACTTTATTTCTTTTCTGTGGAGGTTTTAAAAGCTATGTTTCCACAAACTTAAAGGGGCTGAAATCAGTAACAGTGTGCGAAACCTTTGGACATTGTATCAAGACACTGCTGATGCATTAAATTACCTGCCTGATGATGTACTACAGTGCATGTGGTTTTTATGTATGAACAGATACTGGCATGTGGAGAATGTTTGACAAGGTGGGTAGCTGATTAAAGACAGAGCTGCACTGAGTCCCAGGCAGACTGGTCAGGTTTGTTCAAGGCTCTTTGCTAAAAAGTAAAAGCCATTACTTTTCAGAAGCTAATGGCATACTTTTCACCTCTGCAGAGCAGAACATAGCCATCTGCTTCAGGGAGCTAGCTCACTCTGCACCTCTCTGGAGCTGGGGATGCACAAATGGCAACCTGAGTGCAGAGCTGAGAACAGCTGAGTGCAAAGCTACGAATGCACACACACACACACACACACACACACACACACACATTTTTACATGCGAAAGTGGAATCATATATATGTCCCATAGGTATGGGACAAAATCTTATCTCTTTAGTTTTGTGAGTTTTTACCTTAACACTGCCCTTTCACATTGCAAAAAATGGCATACTTTTACCAAATTACTTTGGAAAAAACTTTCTTACATACCTTTAAAGTGAAAGTGACAACCCTTGTCATTGCGAGGTCACAGCACAGCACACAGTGAACCACAACAAAATTGGATCTCTGCATTTAACCCACGCACACTCAAACCCATGCAGCAGTGGGCAGCTATTGAAAGCGCCCGGAGAGCAGTGACAGTACTTTGCTCAAGGGTACCTCAGAGCAACCTATTGGGAAGGGGTTTGAACCCCCGATCCTCCGATCATGCAGCTAACACCCTAACCACTAGGCCACCGCTGCCCCGTGAAGATCCTTCTTTTGTATAATTATATATTATAATTATGTAATAATTCCCAGACAGCAAAAGAATGTAACAGTAAAAACTACCAAAACTCAGAAGGTGTTAAGTCTTCTTTAGTACATCTCAAGGACTCTGTAGTGGTCAGTCCATGTGTGAAAAGGATGTCTCATGCTGTCTAAACAACTCTTTCACACTTTACACAAGGTGGATCCTTTAAATGCCATTCTGGAATATAACTCTTTCATAAGAGAGAGAGAGAGATGTTTTTATTTATTTTTTTCAGAAAACCTGGTCATAAATATGTTCAGGTACATTTACATTTACAGCATTTATCAGACGCTCTTATCCAGAGCGACTTCCATGTCCTAATTACAGGGACAGTCCCCCTGGAGCAATTCAGGGTTAAGGGTCTTGCTCAGGGACCCAGTGGTGGTAGTGCCAGAGGTGGGATTCGAACCGGGGACCTCTTGATCCATAGGTCCATAGGCAAGTACCCCACCACTAGACCACCACCCACCCACCAGGTAATCAGCTGTCCTCACTTTTTTTTGCTGAACTCAGACCTGACCAACTGAAACAAATCCAGATTATAACACTGCCACCACAGGCTTGTGTGGTAGGCATTAGGCATGATGTGTGGATAACTTCATCCATCACTCTGGAAGAGGTAAATCTGGACTCGTGATTTTTTCCATTGCTTGAGAATCCAATCTGTAGGCTCCCTAGTTAACTGAAGCCTTTTTTCTGATTAGCCTCAATGACATGGTTTTCTTCAGTTGTGTAGGCTGTTAAGATCCAGTTCATTCAGTTCATGAAGATATTGGTTCACCACCATCTGTACAGGCTTTAAAAATGCATTGGAAATTATTAATCCAATTTTAATAGTTTTAGCATTGTTTTAGCAAGGTCAATAATCAGTAATTTAAGCTTTATAATGAAATAACATAGCACAAACCTAGACATGAGAAAGGGACATGAAGAGAGACTGTGGTATGTCTGTTTGTTTTGTGTCCCAGCCTGTGAACATTGTTTGAGGAATGGAATCAACACCAGGGCCAAGCAGAACAGAAGGCTTGTTTCCATCTGATCACCACACAACAAGATGTGTACTCATTGTTGGGCTAATGTTGTGTCGATCAAGTGATGGGCTCCACAGGCTTTGTGGAAACACAGAGGCATCTGTGTGTAGGATCCCCTGGGCTGCATCATGCATTGCTGGTATTGCTCAAAGGGTAGTCTTGGCACTAAGAACCTGCTTGGCATATCATTGTGTAATGTCATACCCACACAATAGCAGTGAAAATGGCAGTTCTTCAACAAAAACATTGAACAAATAAAAAATATCCACCACTACTTGTTGGCTAGGCATTGTTCTTTTATGCAAATCATAAAGCTTAATTTCTCTGCTTTACTGCTGTGTGTATTATGGCAAGCTGTTGTTTATTTTGCCATTGTTACCTATGCCATTAACTTGGAGAAGTGAAGATTTAATAATGTTGCTAAATTATTTATAGACAATTATATAACTATATAATATTGCTGATGATACTGTGATCTGTGTTGAGAATAGGGAGCAGCTTGAGGAGAACCTGGAGAGGTGGTGATATGCTCTAGAGAGGAGAGGAATGCAAGTGAGTAGGGCAAAGACTGAATACATGAGTGTGAACCAAAGGGAGGAAAGGGGAGTGGTTAGGATGCAGGGAGTAGAGGTGACAAAGGGAGAGGAATTTGAATACTTAGAATCAACAGTTCGGAGTAACGGCAAGTTTGGAAGAGAGGTGAAGAAGAGAGTCTAGGCAGGCTGGAATGGGTGGAAAAGAGCGGCTGGAGTGATTTGTGATGGACGGGTACCAGCAAGATTAAAAGGGAAGGTTTAGAGGACAGCAGTGAGACCAGCTATGTTATATGGAGTTGGAGATGGTGGCACTGATGAAAAGGCAGGAGTTGGTGCTGGAGGTGACAGAGTTAAAGATACTGAGATTTTCGTTGGGTGTGATGAGGATGGACAGGATTAAAAATGAGTATATTAGAGGGACAGCTCAGGTTAGACGTCTTGGAGACAAGGTGAGAGAAGCAAGGTTGTGTTGGTTTGGACATGTCCAGAGGAGAGATGAGGATTATATTGGGAGGTGGATGTTGAAGATGGAGCTGCCAGGAAAGAGGAAAAGAGGAAGACCAAAGAGGAGGTTTATGGACGTGGTGAGAGAGGACATGCAGGTGGTCGGCTTGAAGGAGGAAGATGCTGAGAAATGGAAACAATTGGATGATCCGCTGTGATGACCCCTAAACGGGAGAAACCGAAAGAAGATGAAGAATATATAACAATATAATATATTGCAGCGTTTATATCAATTGTACATAATTTTGCTTGAACATCTCACAATATTTGAAGATCATAAATGGCTACTTTGTTCTCTTACATGTTCAAAACAGCCTTGTTCTTGCAATTTTAATGCATTTGAAAGAAATGGTCCATTACTATTATTTTGCACACCTATCCAAAATCAAGATTGATTTCAGCCTAAATGGACCAATAGCCCAAAGAAATGATGATCATTTTAATCTCTCCATTGGTGCAGATCATGCATGACAGAAGTTAGAAGACATAAACAATGTGAAAAAGATAAAACATCAAACAGACAAGAAAGGAAGAATCAACAGTGCAGAAAATGTGACGTCCATAACATAAGGGAGAACTTTCGCAACATGGATAAAAGGAAAGCAGTAAAACTTTTATTAATCTTATTATTTTTAGTTGAATGGTTATTTAATATGTGACATTTGAAATTTTAATTGTTTAAGAATTATGCTAATATGGCATGAGGTTCTGTAAGCTTTGCATTAAAACAGCTATTAGAAATTTACTTCAAAGGATTACTTTGACCTTTTTACCCTGAGTACATTTCAGAGCCTGTACGTTCTCACTTGAACTTGTGGGAAAATGTTGCATCAGTACTACTTTTACCAGACTCTTTTTTCATAGAGGTATGTGTTTTTTCACAAAGGTGTTGTGTTTACTTTTGCCACTTCTAGTTTCTTGTCTTTGCCAAACACTTACTTCTCAGTTCCCATGAGCTTCCTTCCCTCTGTTACAAGGCAAGTTTTAAGGGCAGGCCCTCATGGGAAATGAGCGTTTGATTCTTCCCAGTGCCTTAAGTTTATCACCAGGCCTCCACCCCATGTGCCCCATGATTTAGAATGACAAAGGGGAAGGGGCACAGGTCAAAGAAAATGAGAGATGAAAAGAAATGTGGTTTAGAGCTAGGGTCTGCTATAGACTCCAAATATTCTTCAAAGAAAACCTGATCCTGTCCTCCACAGGTAAAACGGCCACAGAGACACTTTAATCCATGTATATAAACACATCAAGGCCCTTTATTCCCAGCACTCTGGTGCTTTCAATAGTTCTAAGCCTTTTCTGCAATGGTAGACCACTTTTTGACACGTAAAAGCACTTTAACAACTCAAACCATATCCTTCCAGTTGGGTAAAAATTGGCTTGGTTAAAATATTCCTGAGGGTAAGAAAGGCTTTCCTATGAGCAATATGAAGTTTAAAGAAGAATGCTAATTCAGTGTTTAATCTTTGATATTTTGAGATGCAATCATGATTCTATGTCAAAGCTCAGTTTAATTTTTATACTTCTCAGTGTGCTTTGGTGTGTCTAGCCCTGCTGCTTCCTTCCTTCCAGCTTCAAACCCCAGAGATACCCTGCCAAAAACCTTTGCCTGTAATCTGCAGATGCTTATTAAGATCTTGTTTAGTTGCATAAGTCTGATCTGGTCTAGTTTGTTTCAATACAGCAAAGGCAATATTAATTCAAGCTGACATAGCAGGGTTATATTGATGTCTATAAACCATAGCCCCAGATATTTTGAACTCCTCTAGATTAAAAAAGTTTACATAAATTGAGCATGCCTTACATGGATGCATGAATTTTGAGAAATTTAAAGCTAGCTGTGACAGAGAGAAATAAAAAAATCGCTACAACTTTGCAACAGGGAGAATTTAAGAGGAGATGAGAAGAATGGAAAATAGGACATTTTTATCATTTTTACTCTCTGTTAAAAATGACCCACGAGTGAACACACCAGGGATAAGGCAGGGCTAGAAAGCGACATAGGCATGGCAACGGATAACTATAAAAATTAAATGTAAATGATCAGTGGGGAAACAAAGACACACAGTAAATTAGGCCCACAAAATCACAGGACACAACTGGGCATGTGGAAATGTGAAATCCTTAAGCTGGCTCTTTTACCTTAATGTATCTGTGGTAAATTTGGGTAAATTCCGATCAGGGTTTAGACATCCAGTACTTCAGTTCGTAATAGCTGCAAAGATTTATTTTATCACTTAAGCATTTAGATGCAGAGAAGACAATTATGATTCATAAAAATATAAAACATATTTGGCAGAGATCAGTAATCTAATCTGCATATATAAACTTAAAGACTGATTCAAGCAAGACAAGGACTTTGTTAGTGCTACATATGGTCACTAATGACCGGCTGTTGAGTTTTGCACAAAGGAGAATAGTGATACCTCTATAACAGGAGACAGCGCAAGACTAATCGTGACTGACATTTTCAGATGAGTTTAACATAATACAAGTGTACACATTATCTCAGTCAGAAGGTGATTACGTGTTTGTCATAATGACATGTCAACATACGGAACAAGGACCTACAATGTTTCTGTCAATCACATTACTTAAGCAAGAAAATAACATTAGTGTCAATTAAGAGTGAGATGACATTGTCAAACTGCACTTCAGTGCTGTTCATTCCTGTCATATCAGGCACCAGTTTAATTGTTTTGCGGCAGGACTGTTCTTTTAGCCAGAAAAAAACAAAGTGCTCAATGCATCACTACCCAAAGCACCTCAAGTTTTAAAAAATTAACTAATTGTCGCTGTAAAGTAACCATATCAGTGCGAGCAAAAGCACCTTCAGTGTAACAATCTTGTAAAGTCATTCAAGCTGCTAGATAGAGTACATGCTCAAAGGTTTGTAGACAAAAACTAACCTGACATTTTTTCTGATATCTAGAGTAATAATACTTCTCTCTCCTTCTGCAATAATGATGCTGGAACATTGTGGTAATGAGTTGATTGTATTCAGTGGCACATTTTTCATGGGAACTGCTGGAAATGGGAACTGCCATGTTTTATACACATGGTTATGCATTTAGTTTTTACACACATAGTATAAGATAAATGCAATCATCTCACTTTTCTCAGCTCTGCAATAGTGTAAATATGTTTTACAATGTCTACATGTGAGTCACAAGTCATAAAGAAATACATTTTGAATAAACACAACAGGATGCCTACAAAGGAGGTCTAGAGATTCAGTGGACTTTGGAGTGGGATGTCACGCATCATGTGCTATGCACTCAGCTGTTTTTTTTTCTGACCATTTCTTTGCACTTCACTTAATTTCACATCCCTTTCCTTCATTCACTCTGCTCTTTCACTGGTCTTTCCCTTCACACACTCAACAATCAGCGGCTGTGAACTTCTGATAAGCTGTGAGGCAAACACAAGCAGTTGGGTGTCAAGTTGTGATTCTTCTCAGAGGGATTCTGGAGGTGAAGCAGTCTTGAGTGTGTTTCTATTTCAGTGTACTCTGCTGTTTCTGGGAAAGGGAAATCCTGCATCTCCCTTCTCTCATTTTACTGCAGAGACAACAATGTGCTTGCCATTGCCCCCTATTAAAGTGTTTAGGGGCTTTGGCTGGACAGATTATCACTGGCGCTTCAGCTATGTGTCATCTTCCAGGTGCAGTAAGTTAATCCCCCTGCAGATTAAGCCTGACTCCTGCCACAATCCTCAAATTGGGGCAGTAATTAACAGCAGCTCATGTTTATTCATTAGCTGTTTGAAAGCAGACATGGATGGAATTGGATTTAAATATGTCAAAGGAAACATTATCAAACATTTAAAAAAAACTCTTGGAAATTTTAGCCAAGTTCTGTTTATCTTTTTGCAACTCTAGAGTCTCATTTTTATTTACTTGTCAAGAAAGGCATGTACTCCCTGTCACGGTGGCGACCCAAGAACTGTTGTTGATCATTTTGCTTTTTTTCTTTGTCATTCATATTATTATTTATTAATCACATGCATGCACATATAGTACCCAACCAAAGCAAACCAAAATGGAAAGCTATCCACTGCAGAAAAGCATGCTGTTTTGAAGCTAGGAAAAGAAAAATCTATTTGAACCAGTTCACAAATATTGGGCAAGGTCAGTACAATGAATTTGAATGTTCTAAAAATTAGGAAACCATTGCCTACCTGTGCAACTGACATCAAACCCTTTGGAAAAGAAAATGGCTAATATGATGAACAACCTCTACAGGGTGGGGGTGGAGTCAGCACTGTTTATAGGAGAAGCCATACCACCAGATGCAAACCACTCATAAGCAGTAATAATCAGAAAACCAGATTGGAAGTACACAGATAAGCCAGGAAGTTTCTTGAACAAACCTTTATGCACTGATAAGACAATGGTGAATTTCTACCAAAGGGAGGTAAAAACAAGGACATGCTCATGATTCAGACCTACATTTCAACTGTAAAGCACAGTGGAGGAAGTGCTTGGGCTTCAGGAACAGGCTCAATAATATTTAATGATGTAACTCACAATGGTAGCAACAGAATGAATTTTGAAGTATGTAGTAACCTTTTGTCTGCTAACTGGGGGAGAAAGTAGAATGTTTAGATTGTTCAAGTCAATTCTGTGAAGTCAAAGGGACACATGGTTGACCACTGGAACCAAATATTAAATGTTTTTACTTGAATTTATGTTAAAATGCTTTGTTCAATACTCTTGCTCATTTAAAAATAACCTGGCTGGTCAGATAAACAAGACACTATGTATTCAATAATTTGACATATATAAAAAATACATATAAATACCAGGAAGTAATAGATGAAAATTGGATTTCTCATCTCCTTTTCATCTTTTGATCTCAAACCCAAATGTCTTTGCTGCATAGCAAAACCAAATTATTTAGACTTGCTTTTCCAATAATTTTGGAGTGGACTGTATTTTGGGCACAGTTATGATAATGAGTCTTAGATGTGTGCATTAACTAAAATATGCTGCAGTAATTATAGCACTGAAAGAATGTTAGCCAGCTAACTAGTTCTTGTTTTAAATGGGCAATTTCCATTAATTTCCATACATTATGCAAAGTCTTACAGATACACAGTGTAGATCTTTTTTATTTCTATTACCTTCCAGTTGCCTAATTATGTCAGACTATTCTCTATGAGCACTTAAACTGTTAGCAGTTTAAATGCTTTAGCCGAAGAGAACATTTGGAGAACTCCATGCTCAAAATGATAACAAATATATGATGGCTATGTTTGGTGCGCAGTCATAGAACAAGAGAAAGGTAAAAATGGTAAATCAGATTAATTTAAGTTATTTTTTTGGCCATATTGGTGGCATGTGAGCAATTTCAAATCTAACTGGTTTCCTGCTATTGGTGATTGAGCACTACATTTAGTGAAAAATGTCTGAAAGCTGATATTAGGTTCAAAGGAACAGGTTCAAGACACAAATTGCACAATTGATGCAGAAATGCTTTTACATTTTTTTTATATTGGTGCAGTCCTCAGCTGGTATTGGTCTTAATTTTTTGGTACTTAGGACTTAATAGGGGTCAAGTTTTGTCAAATGAATTAAGGCACACACAATTTTATTACTCTTTTTTCATCAAGCCTTCACATCAGGAGAAAAAAAAAACATGGGAACTTTCTAAAATCCAAAGAAAGTGAATGGCAGCATGCCTTAAAAATAGAGTAGGCTATTATTTGGAAGTCTCTATAGGCCAATAAACTACAGCAATCATGCATGTCATTCAAATAAAGTGAGCAATTATTTACACCCACCTTTCTCCCAAATAAAGATTCTTAAAAACACATTTCACCTAAAAGACTGAATGAAAGCCAGATGGCACAAAGTCACTTCTCAGTCTGTTGTTTAGAACAATTTGTGCCTTTATGCCTGCTAAGAAAGTATGCCTCCGATTTTACCCAGGTTAGTACATTTTTTTCCAGTTTTTTTTCCCAGTGGCCTTGTTGCCATCTTCCTGGACACAGATTAATTTCAACTCAAGTCCTCTGTGTCCTTTTGTGTCCTTTCAAATAGATTTCTGTGCGTCACCTCCCATGTTGTATGATGAATGTGCTGTAGTGTGGAATTGCAAGTACTTTTCCCAGGCTGCTTGAACATAACAGTTTATTGACTACACCACGGAGACGATGAAAATGGAGGCAGAAGAGAGTGTGCAAATGACTTAGGAAGATGCCTGCCTCTGCCGCAGTCCCAGTACACTCTGCCAGTAAGTGATCTAGTCTAAAGGCAATCATGATGCTTTTAATGCTCCACTTGAGCAGCTCATTGTAAATCACTGGGGAAAGTGTAGTCAAAGTAAACTGTACTGCTAGAACAATATTTAAAGATACCTTGTCAAATATTACCTTTTTACTAATGCCCTCTGCTCCAAAGAGCATTATAGCTCTGCAAATAGCAACAACTTTTCAGCAAGTTTATTATTGTTCATGCTTAGAGACTTTCTTAAAGGTACCTTAAAAAAGTACCTTACTTACTTATTTACTTACCTTACTTTCTTAGTACCTTTAAAAAGCCAGATACAAATATATTCTTGCCTTATATAATCTATCATGTGATATAAAAGCACTTTACACTCTGGAACAAACACAGCAATAACAAAGATAATAACTGACTACATGTCACATTGATTCCATCAAATCTTTATACCTTTGACAATAAGTGCAAACAGATCAGTAATGGTTTGCATTTTTTACTCAACAGGCACCCAACATTGTCACAACATTGAATATCCGTTAAATCCTGTTACTTTGTATCAATGGTTTTGTGATGCTGGGTTTCCAACTTATTTCCCAGTAGGCACCCAACAGTGGGAAGCGGTGGCCTAATAGGAAGGGACTAAGCCTCATAATTGAGAGGTTGTGAATTTGAGTCCCAGACAAGTAGGTTACACTGTGGTACCCTTAAGCACATTGCCATTCTTACCACTCTCCAAGTGCTGGATGTATGGCTGCCCTGTGCTGCACTGTGTGATGGGTTTAATTCATAGAAAGCATTTAACTGTAGTGCACTGTGTGCTGTGCTGTATGTTCATAATGACAAGTAGTGACTTTCATATTGTCATAATGCTGAATATCAGTTAAAGTCCTATCTTTAGGTCGACAAAGATATTTAAAGTGAAAGTGACTATTCTTGTCATCGTGAAACACAGCATAGCACACAGTAAGCCATAATGAAATTAGACCTCTGCATTTAACCCATATACACACATCCAGCAGGGCGCAGCTATTGAAAGCGCCTGGGGAGCAGTGACGGGAAAGTACCTTGCTCAAGGGTACCTCACGGCGTGACCTTGTGCGAAGTCCATAAACACTTGGCCACTGCTGCCCCCCCACCCCTTTATTTACACAACTCAATTTTTAATTCATATATGTATATATATTTAAAATAATTTCATATATTTTGCGCAAAAAACATTCTTGCATTTTTCAATGTTTTCTGGGAAAGGCTAAGCATGTCCAAACCAACACAACCTTGCCTCTCTTACTTACTATCTCTAAAACATGTAACTTGAGCTGTCTTTCTAATATACTCATTTCTAATCCTGTCTATCCTTGTCACACCCAATGACACCCAATGACCCAATGACAATCTCAGCATCTTTAACTCTGACACCTCCAGCTGCAGCTCCAGCTCACTACTGTCCTGTAAACCTTCCCTTTTACTCTCGCTGGTACCCATCTGTCTCCCTCATCAACTTCTGGTTCCACCACCAGGTTTCCTTTTCCTCCTTCTTCCTTCCAGATGTCACACCAAATACCTTTCTAGCTGTCTTACAAGTCAAGTGGTAATCTATGTACTGTGCTGAGATAATGTATTTGTCCTCTTCCATGATTTCCTCTTCTTTTCTATTCATTACACTTCATTACACAAGTTATTAACCATCTTTAAAATGTTATAGAAAATGAAAGACAATCTGAGTATATACAACACATTTTTCAGATGATTTGTGATTTACTGAAGAACAAAAACTGACTAACACCTCTGTCACCTCTGTGAATAAGTAATTACTCCTTAGTCACTCCATCAACTCAAGCAATCAAATATAATCAATAAAGATACCCAGGATTCATACTCACAACATTCCGATCCTGAGGCCTAGTCTTTATCCACTATGCCAACACTGCCAGAAGAACCAAGAAAAACATGGAATGTGCTAAAGGTTATATCACCTTAGTTATATCAGTATTTGTGGTTCCACTTTTACAAAGACAATGGGCAAAAATGGGCGCGGTCAAGCAAAATAAATAAATAAATAATTAAGAGGAATGAAACAGCTCCTCTAATATTTGCCAAAATGACCTTGATTACTCCTGGTGGAAATAAAGGGTAGTATTTGGAAAGAAGAGGACACATTGAAACTGAAGTAAAGCTAATACATCATTTTGTGATGAGAGCACCATCCACAGTACCCACAGTAACGTGGTGGTAGTCTTATGGTGTAGGGTGATGCTTTGCACCTGAACCATTTACCATAACAGAGAAAATGGATGAATTTGGTTATCAGTCTCTTATCAGAAGCTCAAGCAAAAAGAAATTCCTGACTCCTGACCTGAACATTTTTCTTGCAGCTGAATAGACCACAACCTTCAAATGTGACTGAATTTAAACAACTTTCTGATGCCAAAGAAATCATCACAAAAATCTGTGTGAAAATAATGGATTACAAAATAGGTGATTTGACTGAATGGGTGATTTTGTTTTCTTTCAGTATAATACAAATAATTTTTTTTTGTTTTTTATTTGTTAGCTCAAGTCATAATCTTTTTTTCACAGCACTGTAAATCTCGGTAAAGAAACTGCAAGGCCAGTCATGGCAAAGCTCTGCAGAAAGTATGATGGAGATAAAATACAAATAAAACAATATAGCTCATTTTTGGCTTTATATGAATAACAGTTGTGAGAGGAAAAAAAAAACACTCTTAAATCAAATTCTGACTTCTTTGTTACCTGCCCTCTACTGAACAACTTGAACAAGGGGTCCAATATTTATGGCTTGCTGTAATAAAAACGACAAACTGTATTATACTGATATGCATCATATATTTGTTCTCAGAGATGAGCAGAGATTTACACTAGTCCCAATGTCTTGGGTGCCTCACTTGTAAGCCACAGTCTCTGAGCAGCACTTGGGGAAGTTAACCAGGCGTTCAGAATGAAATAAAGATTAATGTGCAGGGCAGCAATAAGATGGATCACATTAATACATTACAAAAGTCTTCGTACTGCAGTTTTAGGGCTGACATTGCAGGCTTCCTATTTGATGAGCAATTAGCATACTCTCGTCTGAGTTTGTATCATGATGATCCATTCATTTCCATGCTGTAATTATGTGTATAAGGGCCCCTCATTTGGAAAACACTGAAGTCATCAATCTTTTGGTCCCCATTTTTTTTTCCTTCTCCCCCATTTGATAATTCACCCCACTGAGAGAACCCTCTGGGATGCCAAACCACACTTAATTGTCCTCATTCCAGATGCCTTCTAATTACATGAAGTGTTTTGGATCCCCTTATGGGAGAGGAAAAAAGAGTTGAAGTTCTTCCTCTTCTTCCTTTTTTTCTGCAGAATGCCCCGCATTCTTCTCCTCTCTCACACCGAGAGAAATTCCCTCGTCACCTTGCCCTCTAGCAGCTGTGCCCTGGATAAACAAACACGCGTCACTGAGCATCACTCAGCCGGCTGTGCACATTGGCTTGATTAAAAATCTCCCTTTGTGATTGCAGTGGCCTTGATTCTCCAGAGCCTGCTGATAAATGAATATATAAAAAGAGCCTGCTGAACTAGTAGAAGGGTAGATCAGAGATAGAAGTGGCTGGGCCTATGTAGCAGCATCCAAACACCATGAATGCTGTCAGGGTAGGGTGACCTGAAGATGCCAACAGAGAGCATATAACTGAGGCTGGGTATCAGCAATTCTGTGAATTCTCTCAGGACAACTAATGGGAACATTTTGTCATTCCATAATGCTGATCACACAGTTCACACACTCAGGTGTTAAAATACTGTCTGAAGCACAGATGCCCACTACCCTCCAGCTGATTACCCATAATGATCATTAATTAAAAGAGAACTCTCTGTACCTGAGTGAGAGTGGAGTGTTGAGACAAATCATCTCCAAGCTCCCCTATGAATCCTCAATATTTCAGGATACTTGGGAACAAGGACATTAGAAGCTATTTTTATTACTCTGCTCTGATCCATCAAGAAATAACAGGAATCAACAGTCAGCCAGCAATGCTTTGCACTCCAGTACAAAGGCAAAATAGCATCTACGCTGATCGTCCACAGCAGTAAAAATGAATGAAATTAACGTACTTTCAGTACATTAGCATATATCAAGGAGTGAGTATATTATGCAGTGTTGTAATGACTAGCTAGCTGGGTCAGGGCATCTCCAAATCCACAAGTTTTGTGGGGTGTTCCAGGTATGCTGTGGTTAGTACCTACCAGGAATGGTCCAATTCATTCACTGAATTATACAAATGGCCTATGGTTAAATGTCCTAAATGTCCTTGTTTTTAATTTAAAAGACTTTCCAGCTTAAACACTCTTAATAACTTTATAATGAAAGGGCAGGGCAAAACTGTTGTAGACTGAATAGCTGTATATCTGTAAAGGCACTGGATTTTGTGGCTGCATGAAACTCAAAATGGGCCACATTTTAAAATGATATGACCCATATAGACTGGGGAATTAATGGTACTAATTGTAGTTTGTAACTTAAAAAGTGTTCACACGATCCATCAAACTGTTTTACTTTAAAAAAAATTAATAAAATTAAAATACATATTCATTTACATTTACAGCATTTAGCAGACGCTCTTATCCAGAGCGACTTCCATGTCCTAATTACAGGGACAGTCCCCCTGGAGCAACTCAGGGTTAAGGGTCTTGCTCAGGGACCCAGTGGTGGTAGTGCTGGAGGTGGTGGGATTCAAACCTGGGACCTCTTGATCCAGAGGACCGTAGGAAAGTACCCTACCACTAGACCACTGCCACCCCACTTCATGAAAATAAGGACCATTCAAGTCCTCAAGGAGACAAATAGGAAGAAAATGTCTAAAAATATTTTTGGAGCAATACCTTGGACAAACCTTTTGATCTTTAAAGAACCACTTTTGTTAATAAATTGTTGGAGAGTGAAGCAGTATTTTAAGTTAAAAGAACCTCCACAGAATGTAAAAATTCCATACAATCAATCATGTTCCACACAATCATGAATCAACGTTACAATAATACGATCATAATCTTACAACCATAAACCCAAGCCAAGAACCATTTAAGAACCATTACTTTTCTAATAATGTGGCAGAAGCTGAGAATTTGTGATTCTAGTGGTGTGAGGTCTACAGTGCTCTCCAACCCTGTGTGAAAATGGGGGAATAGAGAGAGAGATAGAAAATGTGTTTTGCAGAATGGCAGAGCTAGCAGGGGAAGGTGGATAGCCCCAGGGCTTCTCCACCTGACAGAGATGAACAAGAGAGTAGAGGAGAAGAGAAGTGAAGAGAGGAGAGCAGCTGGACTGGCAGGAGCAAGCTGGCGAGAGAACTTAGACACAGTGAACAGATGTTTCCATTGATGCCCCCATGTGAAACTGCGCATGATGCCTTACAAAAACATTTGCATTGTTGTGATGTTCACCTAGCCTCTGTTGTGTTCACTTTTTGCTTTTTGGGAATTTTTAAACAGATGCCAAGTCAACTGGTCGAAAAACAAATCTGAAAACAAGTTTTGCTGCTACGGCTTAAAAGATGTAAAGGAAGAAGATAAGAACCTGTCAAGACAGTCCGAGCTTACGTAAGCATTGCAGGAAGACAAGAATGCTGATTTGCCTGAAACGTATCTTTTTTGCTGCAGAGCCACACAACTACACAAGTATTGTGTTTCCTGCAAGCATTTTCACCCTATTTCCCAAAACCACGCTTCTACCTGCTTGGCACATCGGCTCCAAGTGCTGTTGCACCAAACAGGCTCTCTATATTCTCAGTCAGTCAGAAATGAACTGGATATGTCCGCGCACATTATATTCAATAATCTCCCGAAGCAATTCAGCAGAAATGACTACCGCCGTGTTCTCTGTTCAGCGGGACACACACTCGCTGTTCACAGGGCAGAACGTAATGATGCATGGGAATCAAATTGGAGGGTTGGTCTAGTCTGAGGACTAGCAGCTGACCACTCTGCACCTGGGACCAGGCAGACACAGAAACTGAGGTCAGCACCTGGCTTCACACTGAGACTAATGCCAGGTTCTTTGCGGACATTTATAGGAGATAATAGGCCGTTTTTAGTCTAATTCACGTTGTCCAAAAAAGCAGCGGCCATAGTAATATGATTGGGCCTTTAGAATTGGCATATTTAATTGAAAGTGATGAGAGACTGTATTTATAATAAAATATAATAACAATATTAAAAAACTGTTGCAGCTTTTATTGAAAATTGACCCCTTGCAATTGGGTAAAACACTGAGTTCAAGATGGAGCTGGCAGGAAAGGGGAAGAGGAGGTTTATGGACGTGGTGAGAGAGGACATGCAGGTGGTTGGTTTGAAGCAGCAAAATGCAGAGGACCACAAGAAATGGAGACGGTTGATCCGCTGTGGCGACCCCTAAACGGGGGCAGCCAAAAGAAAAAGAACATATATATAATATATTTATTATACATTTATATAATATATATATATATATATAATAAAGGTATGTTTCACTATAAAATGGTGATTTCACTAATTTTTTAAGCCGCTTAATTAGGCTCAAGCTCTCACAGGGCAAAGGCACTCTATCTACATAGACTTAGACTGATATTTTCAAATGATTTTCACATGCTACCTGATTACTCACAGTAAAGATCTGCTTATAGAACTTCTATCTGATGAAAAGCCATTTTTTTCAAGGTCTTTTGCATTAATAAATCCAAGAACATGGACCATCAGGCCCTAATTAACAATTAAGAGCCATCCATAAAGAAGCAAATGAGTCACTGAGAAAGAACAATGACTGATTTAATAATCTGAGGTAGTAAAGGATCAGAGCTGCTGTTAAAAGATGTATGTACTTATTCTATTATTTATTGCTAGAATTCAGTGCAACTCTCCAGTGCTGAATCATTATTTCTTAATTGGTTTTTGGTTCAATTTTTGTTCCTTATCGCTCACAGTAAGTCATGCTGTGTCCCAAGCCACATTGACAAAACTGATGAAGAATGAAGATCTGGATGCTTTTGAGCAGGTGGGGAGAAGTTTGGGGGAAATATTTATGGAAATGAGTGACCATTGATTTTTAGTGTTTGTAAAATCCAGGGTTACAATATAGATATAAAATGTAGATGTCAAATATGTCTTGGCTGGTGTTAAATTGTGTACATTCTTTTTTTTTCAGAAACATTTCCTGAGCAGAGAATGTTTATACTATCTTTATACTATAGCTTTATACTGTCAATTCTATCTACCTATACCTATGCTATCAATAAAATAAACTAACTTGAATTCATAAGAAAATTTCGTAGCAGGTATTTTCAATACAGGTTTATTGTACTTGGTTTGGTGTAGTACTATTCTGTCTTCATTTGCAGACCATGAATTATGTAAGATTTCACTATATGTTCCTATGGGAAGAAAATGTCAAACACAAGAAAGGCTATGCTGTGTCATGTAAATGCTTAAAGCCCGAAGTTTGAAAGTTTCAAGAGAGATTAAATGTTAACTGAGTGGTCTGCACAGCTACTCCTGTGTTCCTTTATTTCATATGAAAGAAATTAACATGGGTTAAAACCCAATTCAACACCAACAGAGCACAAATTCATCCCACATCTTTCTCTTCCTTTCCTTCCTGCTTCTTGCTCATTGCCCCATATCACAATATGCTCACAAAGCCTGCGTTATTATTTTTTTCTGAGGCCATTTTGCCACAGCATCATTCTAAGCATCAGTGTGTGAAGAAACTACTGGCAGAATTTCTGTAACTCAATGGAGCATGATTTCTGTGATTTCTATGGTTCAAACGCAGAGGTCATAGATCAAGATCAAATGCAATATACTGGTTCAATGTCCGGTTCCAATGGCATAATCATGATAAAAATGAACTTTTTTTTGCTGTTCTCTTGATGCCAAAGGCTGGTTAGCAGTTTACTAACCAGTACAGCGTTACTGTGAATATGTTTCTGTCCATTCTTCCAGCTTATCATGGTTTATTCTGCCATTTTCAGGTTCTTCATGTATTCATGTTGTGATGTTAGTATAGTAGAATATGTAACTTTGCTGTACAGCCCAATGTTTTTTACTTACAGCATTTCTATTAATAACATGTCAGAAGTTGTTTAGTCTAATGGATATTCAGCATGCTGTCCTCAACCAGTCATTGATCTGTTGTCTCATGTGGTTATATGAGTGGTGGTTTTCCAGCTTGGGTTTTGTTTGCTCCTTTCGCTGAACAGATGGGGGCTAAATTCCTTTTTTTCTGTATAATACTTTAGTACCCTTTGGAGAGAACGTCTGCACACAATGTATGTACTGCTCTGTTTCTCAGACAACCAGCCCTGAAGATTATGCCACTTATGTAAACCAACCGCATCCCAACTGTTGAGATGGAGGCTTTGTACTGGCAATGATGCGGAATAAACATCAATTAAGAACACACCAAATAAGAAGTTTACTCACTATTCAGATTGTGGCAGCAAAATAAGCACAATGGATTCAAATAACTTTGATTGTGCTCTGAGGTGTAGTAAGATTATTCTTTGAATATAGATTGAACACAATGGGTGGTTGAGTTGCTGATGTTTGGAGACAGTTTTTGGAGATGTTTAATAAATTGTAGAATTTAGTTTAGTTCCAGTTCAGAGGCGTGTGGGGGCTGGATGCCTGCTGAGCATCCAAACATCTATGTTGTGAATTATGCATGGGACATCCAAATAACTCCATCAGCTCTATTAAATGTGAGGGCACTGATTTATAAGAACTGATCTTTAATAAACTGAATTGAGCATAAGATAATCTGTCTAGAAGAACAACAGCTTCTTTTAAATATTTGTTTGCACAAATACTATATTCATATAAATATGGATACATTTGGATTACCCTTAATCAAACTTGCAGGGATATTAAATGAAGATCATCTTAAATAATCAGATTATTCCAGTCTCATGATGCTTAACCTTGAATAAAATGAATAAAATATCACTACCAACTGCGACAGCATACCAATAATGTTCTGAAGCTTTACACCGCTGGGGAGAATTACCTCGTTTCATTCTCCATGTATCAGATTTGGGACATGCTCTGCAGGCGTGTGCACAGGACAGCCAGGCCCATGGAGTCTCAGGCAATGGTGTAGGGGGGGTTGTAGGGGGTGGGGGTGATGCAGGAACAGCCAACACAAGAAAACCGCAGCCTAAAATCCTTCCGGCCGCCAGCCATGTCAAAAGCTTAGCGACAAGATCCCATGGTGAAATTTGAAAACCAAATCAATTTGCATGGAGGCTAAATTCCATCAGTCAGTAAAATATTCAAATCCTCCTCAAAAATGTGGATTATGAGTGCGATTTAGAACTTCCTGCACAACTTTGGCAGGAGGAGACAGACGATGGCATGAGTTGTCCTAACAACTCACCTTCAGCAGAATCATGTCAAACCCTGGTTCTCAGTGTTACATCACACATTTGGGAAACTTAATGAGAATTCACTTTCCTGGGATACATACAAGGCAGGACATAGACTTGTAAATACCCATTCATGCCTTTTATTTTAATATTTGCTGCCAGTAGTTAGATATTAATTATAATACATTGCACATTTTTTTGTAAATTAAATAATCCTAAATATACACACAATCTATGTAAAACCTCTCATTCTGAATATGCTAGAATATTTGAATTTTTTTACTGATTATTTTCACGAGTTGCTCCTATCAGGGGACACTACCTTACTGACAAATCATGGCAGATGATTTTACTGACTTATAATTTTCCACCAGTGAAAAGATTTAATTCAATAAACTTACTTTGTTAGTGTGACTGCCCTTCAATGGACTGGCAACATATCCTGTATATTTTACTGCCTTTTGCCCTATGATTGATCCAGCATCCTCCTTGACCCTGGTTTGAATAACTGACTCTGAAAATTAACGGATGAAAAGTTACTTTCAAAAATTTTACTCAGTGCTTTAACAAGAACAGCTCATATCACTAAAGAAAAGCCTTGCCAAGAGATACTCTGGAGCCGACACACATGGGCAAATGCTCAGTGCCAAACATTAGCTGGAGGGCTACAAAGCTCGCCAGCACGGGCCATGGAGTAGAGGAACTGGAGTAATGAAGCTCCATTCAATACCTTTAAGATGAGTTAAAGTGGCATTTGTGACCTAGAACTAATCACTCAACAACAGTACCTAAACTCACTTATACACTTGAGGCTGAGTGCAATTAAATCCACACAACAATTTTTCCAGCTCTAGTACAAAGCTTTCTTGTAAGAAAGAAGCCTGTTACTAAAGCAAATGAAGATAAAGTCCCTATTTATAATAGTTCAAAAGACACACTGGATAAGCAAGTGATAATTCATTAAATCACTCCTTATGTCTCAGGAGAGGCACAGAAGCTGACGAAGAGGGACCAGGAGCCGGCCATGAAGGGGAGCCACACTCCTGAAGGGAAGTAAGCTCTAGTGTCGGACCAAGGGATGCTGACAAAGAGGAGTTGTCCCCCTAAGGCAGTTTGAGGACTGGCATCGAATTTTTGTATGGTGACAAAATGGAGTCTGAAGCCAGCAGTGGACCAGGGGATGACAACTGCGGTGACAACATCCTGAGGACCTTGCAGACATAAGCTTGCAGGGCTCCCAGTGCCCCTCATCAGCCAAAACATGAGCAATCGCAGCAGGCACAGGGGAAACAGGAGCAGTCACAGCCAGCACAGGGGAAACAGGAGCAGTCGCAGCCGATGCAGGGGAAACAGGAGCATTTGCAGCTGATGCAGGGGAAACAGGAGTAGTTGCAGCTGGCACAAGGGAAACGGGAGAAATCATGGCCGGCATAGGGGGAAACAGGAGCAGTTATGGTATTCTGTCTTGCTGTGGTGGATTGGACAGGACATAAACACATTACGGATAGGAGCTATATTAAATTAATGTGTAACACACAAGCATAAACCACACACAATACTCACAATTCAGGAACACACGCCACAGTGACACAAAAGGTGAGCACTGACCAACGGCTGTGAAACACGACATTATGTGAGCACATTCATTAGGAATTCTGCTTTTTGCAGACAGCATCTGCATTATACATTAATCTCTCAGCTAGTATGTGTCCACATAGTTGAATAATGTAGAGTAGAGTTAGCTTGACATTCAGACTGATTTGACTGCTAAAGTACATATTTAACTATTGGCCATACTTTTTTACATATGCTTCATGACATTCATGACATTCTGTCTTCTATAAAATATATCTTGCCCTTGTTCGTGCTCTCTGTTCTTCTGGTAAAAGAGGAGTGATTGGACATGGTCACCAGAGCACATGGCATGACATTGATATTCCTGGGAGATCCAGCATACTAATGCTGCTCATTTGTACCTAAGGCACATCATAAGTGGCCGTCTTTACCCTGCCGATCTGGTTCTTTGACTTCAAAGGGATGCAGAGAGAAAGACCCCATTGTACAGCAGCTGAGAAATCAGACGTCGTCTTCATCTCTGATATTTTCATAGTGTGGAAAATGAGCATTGGGTTATCATCTAGCAATATCAGTGTACCTCTATGTCTGTTACCATGAGAATGCATGGAAAATATATTCCTGCGTATTCCTTTGCAGTGTGTATTTGTGATGAAGCCTAGTACACTTTTCACATGGCTTCAGGCTACTGTACTCCTAATGAAAATGTCAAATTTTTTGCTGTAAAGTTTGCATCTTCCCTCCTGGGAGAATCCCACCAACAGTCTTTTTTTTTAACTGAATGTGTGCAAAATGCTTCTCATGCAAGGTTTTTAACAACAATACAGACAAACTTTCTCAACTTTGATTGGTTATATGGTCCGAGCCATTCTTGGTAGGCCCATGTACTGCTAGAGCTCTTTTGAAACTGAATGGCAGCCTAATCACACACAGAGAAAGATTTTCCTTTTTGTTGTTGTTGAGTCTGGCATCTGTGGTAGGGCAGTATTGCTTTTAACAAGAGTATTACAGTTAGGGTTATATGCCCTCTTCATCTACTGTGAATCAAAGTCCATTATCTGTCAACAATGGCCCAGGAGAAGTGATATTTTTCTCTTTTGTGAATTCTTTTGTGACATTTCTGAATGCCTTACTATGTTCTGTACTGATTTCTTAGAACATCAAATCCTGGCTTATTCAATGCACTTCAAGTAATACATAAAAGAACTCTAGAAGTAAAAAGGCCTACTGCTATATCAGGTATATTTGTAACCCATTTGTAAAACCTGGGAGCCAGAGGCAGTAAGTGGACGTGTGCAAGTGCGAGGAATGCTTATTAGAACATTTCCAAGCTAAAGGTTACATATACAATGTAAAGAGACTGGTAACACAAAAGAGGTGTAAACAGTGATCAGTCACAAGGGTGTTGCTAAGCTGGAGCTGGAGCTAAAAGTACACAGTCCAGTGCTGTGGGCCTTTATCACCCTTTAGCCCAGTGGTTCACAAAGTGAGAGGGAGGTCTTGGAGCTATTATGGGGCGTGCTGCAACAAGACAACACATCAAGAGCACAAAGACAAACCAGTTAATTTCTTCAGAAAAAAAAAAATCCTGCTCAATTGATTTGTTTTACTAAAGCTGCATCTGTGCTTTCAAAAGAACAACTTGCCTCATATAAGGCCTGCAGGTTCCAACATTTGGAATTGGGCATGGGGAACGTCTGAGCATACTGCGTACTGAGGCAGCGGTGGCCTAGTGGTTAGGGAGTTGGCCACTAAATCAGAAGATTGTGGGTTCAAACCCCTTACCAGTAGGTTGCCCTGAGGTACCCTTGAGCAAGGTACTGACCCTATCACTGCTCCCCAGGTGCTTTCATAGCTGCCCCCTGCTGCACGGTGTGTGTGTTTGTGCATGGGTTTAATGTAGAGATCCATTTTTGTTGTGGTTCACCGTATGCTGTGTGTACTCACAATGACAAGAATAGTCACTTTCATAAGTACATATATAAGTATTTGTTTAAATCATCACTTAAATTCTCATTTATGCCTTAGTGTGGCACAGTGGGTAGCACTGTTGCCCACTGCGAGAAGTTCTTTAGTTTGTGGTGTTTCTGTGTGAAGTTTGCATATTCCCCCTGTGTCTGCCTGAATTTACTTCAGGTGATCTAATTTCCTCCCAAAGTCCAAAAACATGAATGACAGGTGGACTGGAGCTGCTAAGTTGCCCGCTTGCATAAATGCGACCTGGGTGAAAATCTGCATTTTGCCCTTAGAGTGCTGAGAACCGCACCCCAATCAGAATAACTAACTGAGGTAGGAAATGACTTGACTAAATAATTCATTATTATTTAATAATTGATCAAGAACTGAATTAGCACTGAATTAGCAAGGTAGTGGTAAAGGCAGCAAAGAAGAGGATGAAGAATGGAAAGACTGTTGGTTCAGATGACATACCTGTGGAGGCATCTGGGTGTTAAGGAGAGATGGCAGTTGAGTTCCTAATCAGATTGTTTAACACAATGAGCATGCCTGAGCAGTGGAGAAGTGTAACTACAGAGGAATAAAGTTAATCAGCCATAGCATGTATTTATGGGAAAGAGTAGTAGAATAAGAGAAAGATCTTGAGGACTGAGCTGAGCCGACCCCTAAACAGGAGCAGCTGAAATGCATGTGCCCTTTTGCACTTAATCTTGAGCCTGGAGCATTTTAGTCTTTGATTAGATAGGTCAGTTGTATACAGTGCTGTGCAAAAGTTTTAGGCAGGTGTAAAAAAATGCTGCAAACAAAGAATGCTTTCAAAAATGGAAGTGTTAATCATTTATTTTTATCCATCAACAAAATGCAGTGAATGAACAAAAGAAAATCAATATTTGGTGTGACCACCCTTTGCCTTCAAAACAGCATCAATTCTTCTAGGTACACTTGCACACAGTTGTTGAAGGAACTCGGCTGGTAGGTTGTTCCAAACATGACTGTGTTTCAACCTCCGTGTGACATTGATGATCATCAGCACCTGTTTGGTAAAACTGGTTGATCATACACCGACTATAATCCTACAGAATCCCTGACTTTGTGCAAGTGTACCTAGAAGAACTGATGCTGTTTTAAAGGTAAAAGGTAGTAACACCAAATATTGATTTGATTTATATTTTTCTTTTTTTCGCTCACTTTGCATTTTGTAAAATGAAAAAAAATTATCATTTTAATAATCAAATTTATTGTTTAATAAACAATCATTATTTATATTTCTGAAAGCATTCTTTGTTTACAGCATTTTTTCACACCTGTCTAAAACTTTTGCACAGTACTGTATATGTTGCTTTTTCTTACTTTTATGGTTTAAAACACATTCATAAAAACTTTGTCATTCTTGCTGTATGACACTGGTGCTACTTCACTTAGCAGAAATATAGCCCTCTTCTTTGCCATTTGTACATGTTTCATATTTCTCTGAGACTCCTTATGAATTCTTGGTCAGGGTGAGCTGAGGACTTTGTCCTGATCCTATTAGCAAAGGTTCTACTGCTCACAGCATTCACGAAATAAAAGAATGGGTGCTGAAGTCTTCAGCACCATGTGAGAAAATCTCAAATCTTCATATCTTCAGCAAAATATGATTGATGTCAACCACTACAGGTTATTTGAGAAGGCTCAGGTAGATGAGCTCAGTCAGGTTAAATTCTTATGCAGTCCCAGGAAAAGGAGGACCATTCATGAGCATTCTCACACATTTCTTTGTCAAAGCAGTTATTTAAAAGCAATTATTTCGGGAAGATGTTTACATTGAATCTGAAATTGATGAGCTCTGAAAGTGAAAGGCCTCCAGTTCAATGCTCCTCAGGTTGTTTGGCTGATGAGATGAACAGGTGAAAGAGAGAAGTGAAATCTACTGCAGCTGGAGCTCTCCCCAAGTAGAGCCTAGCCTTTATCTGATCGTACTCTTCCACTCCAGCGATTGTCCTCACACCAGAGGAGAATTCGGTTCCAGCTTGAACCACTTTCCCATTATGCAAATCATTTCCCCAAAGAAAAGTGCTACGCTTGGTGCCCATCAATTCAGCCAGGCCCGTAGTTTTGAATGCAGGCATCACCCCCATATCCTCCCCCATAACGCCTGAAAAGAAGGTCTATTTCTGATGCGTAGCTCAGTATTCGTATTGCTGTGGAATGGGAATAGAGAAGGCTCTAGCTCAATCAATTTATATAACCCTTTGAAGAACTTGGGTGTTTTTTTTTCTAAAGCAAGGAATGAAATTATACAAATGTATGGGGAATACTGGCTGAAAAAGTGTGATGCACTTATATAGCCTTTGGTTGTTTGGATGATGGGATTGCCTTTCTGTGCATATTTCACCTTAGACCGTAGAAATAAATCCTGTACCCCACTCTATTAACTCTTTCTAAGCCCTGCAGCATGATGGGTTCCTAAAATAACCTGTGCCTCACTCTCCTGTTTTCACCCTGTGATCTACTGTTAGTCATCGCCAGTTTAGAATTAGCCCTGCAAGCACAGTCTTACAGTATAGTGCTCAGATTTTTCCCCTGGTGCAGCTACTTTAAGTGTGTGTGTGTGTGTGTGTGTGTGTGTGTGTGTGTGTGTGCATGTGCGTGCATGCGTGCGTGCAAGTGTGTGTGTGTGCGTGCCTGTGTGTCAGTTTGACTGATTTTCTTACAGGTACTCATGGTATGTGATCTTTTTTTCAGAGTAGCCTGCTACAACCAGTCTGAAAATAAGGTTTGCTTCCTCCATCTCTACCTAACCTTGTTTTTCACAGTATTGCTGGGTATTAATCAACTAGTTCAGCCCATTTGTGGAAGCAGTACATTTCAAGTGCAGTGTCCAGTGAGTAGTGACTTCTTAAGATTAAACTGAATAGTTCTCCTTTCATATTCCCCTTGACTAGGTCATATTCATTTATACAGAACTGTAAAACAGGACCAGTTGAACTCACATATTTGTCAACAATGACATACCTTCATCGTTTGGTTGTTCCCGTATAGGGGTCTCCACATGTCCTCTCTCACCACGTCCATAAACCTCTTCTTTGCTCTTCCTCTTTTCCTCTTTCCTGGCAGTTCTATCTTCAACAACCTCCTCCCAGTATAATCCATGTCTTTCCTCTGGACATGTCCAAAGCAACCTTGCCTCTCTAACTTTCTAACTCTAACTCTCTAACTCCAAAACGTCTAACCTGAGTTGTCCCTCTAATATAATCATTTCTAATCCTGTCTATCCTCATCACACCCAACAAAAATCTCAGCATCTTTAACTCTGACACCTCGAGCTCTGCCTCCTGTCTTTTCGTCAGTGCCACCATATCCAACCCGTACAACATAGCTAGTCTCACTACTGTCTTGTAAACCTTCCCTTTCATTCTCGCTGGTACCCATCTGTCACTAATCACTCCAGCCACACTTCTCTAACCTGTCTATACTCTCTTCTTCACCTCTTTTCCACACTTGCCATTATTCTGAACTGTTGATACAAAGTATTTAAATTCCTCCACCTTTGTCACCTCTACTCCCTTAATCCTAATCACTCAACTTTCCTCCACTTTGTTTACACTCATGTATTCTGTCTTTTTCCTATTCACTTGCATTCCTCTCCTCTCTAGAGCATATCACCACCTCTCTAGGTTCTCCTCATGCTGCTCACTATTCTCGCTACTGATCACAAAATTATCAGCAAACATCATCATCCACGGGGATTCCTGTCTAACATCCTTTGTCAACCTGTCCATTACCTTTGCGAACAAAAATCGGCTCAGTGCTGATCCTTGATGTAATCCAACCTCTACCTTTAAAGCATCCGTCACTTCTACCGCAGATCTCACCACTGTCACACTACCCTCATACATAGCCTGAACTACATACTTTTCTGCAACACCTGACTTCCTCATACAAAACCACAACTCCTCTCTAGGCACCCTGTCATATGCTTTCCCCAAGTCCACAAAGGCAGAATGCAACTCCTTCTGACCTTCTCTGTACTTCTCCATCAACACCCTCAGAGCAAACATTGCATCTGTAGTGCTCTTTCTCAGCAGGAAACCATACTGCTGTTCACTAATCCTCACCTCTTTTCTTGACCCAGCTTCCACTACTCTTTCCCATAACTTCATGCTGTGGCTGATCAACTTTATTCCTCTATAGTTACTACAGCTCTGTGCATCACCCTTATTCTTAAAAATCGGTACCAGTACACTTTGTTTCCACTCCTCAGGCATCCTCTCACTTTCCAAGAATCTGTTAAATGTTCTGGTCAGAAACTCCACTGCCATCTCTCCTAAACATCTCCTTGCTTCCACTGGTATGTCATCCGGTCCAACAGCCTTTCCATTTTTCATCTTCTTCATTGCTGTCCTTACTTCCATCTTGCTTATTTGCTGCACTTCCTAGTTCATACAATCTTCTCTCTCTCTCATTCTCTTCATTCATCAGCTGCTCAAAGTACTCATTCCATCTGCTCAAGATGCTCTGTTCACTTGTGAGTATGTTTCCATTTCTATCTTTAAACTCCCTGACCTGCTGCACATCCTTCCCAGCTCTGTCATGTATCTCTGTCGAGCCAATCAGTATAGGTCCTTTTCTTTCTCCTTACTATCCAACCTCTCATACAATTCACTATACACCTTATCTTTAGCCGTCACCCCTGCTTTCTTTACCCTGCGCTTCATCTCCTTGTACACCTGTCTACTTTTTTCATCTCTCTGACTATCTCACTTCTTCTTTGCTTGCCTCTTCTTCTGTATACACTCCTCCTGGACTGGGTTCCACCACTTTATCCTCTGTCTTCTTTCCAGATGTCACACCAAGTACCTAGCTGTCTGCCTTACCACTGCAGTTTCCCAGCAATCCGGTAGCTCTTCTCCTGCCTTAATTCCACCATGCAGACTTCCTGCTTCAGTGTCCACCACTTGATTCAGCCCTCACTTTCCACCTCTTCTTGACCTCCAAGGTCATCCTACAGACCACCATCCTATGCTGTTTAGCTACACTCTCCCCTTTTACTACTTTGCAGTCTCCAGTCTCCTTCAGACTGACCCTTTATCAAACATCACATGTTTGTGTTGATGAAGAATTTAAACAGTGTCCTAATCCTTAATATTACCCTTAAATATGGTAATAAAAAGATTATCAAACATCTGATATCTGAAAAATTTGCACTATATATATATTTGCACTTTTAAAGCTACTCTTACAAGTACAAGTACTTCAGCACTACCAACACTCTTTATACTATCCATATTTGAATCATTTATTGTTATTTATATGCTGTTGTGAAATTATATTTTTACATTTTTTCTTATCCTCATATCATTGTTTATGGAAGTTGCACCTTCATGTTACAGTACATTTTAGAATGTTATATGTCATTGTTAATGTTAGTGATATGTAAGTGTTATTGTATAACGGTTCATATTTAATAGGAAACTGCACTGTGGCGATATCACGGTAGATGGCGCTCTGTTCCCTGATCCCTGGCTACTCTTTGATACCCTACCCACAACACCCAAGCGTGTTTTGTGTAGGACTGTCACCTCACAGTGAGAAGATCTTGGGTTCAATTCCCAGGCTTCCTGGTCCCTTTCTGGGCAGAGATTATGTTCTCCACATGTCTGGGTCAGTTTTCTGTGGGTACTTAGTTTTCCTCCCACATTCCAAACAATTGCATGTTAGGTAGGTTGAAGATACTAAATTGCCCACTAGGTCTGACTGTGTGGTAGAGTGCATTTGTATGGACAGACAATCATTTTGAGGTGTTTCCCTGCTGTGTGACCTAGACTCCAACAATTCCTGTGACCCTACTCAGCATAATTGGTTAAGGTAATGAATCAAATATAGTAATGAATCAAAATATTTAAAGTATAAAAAAAAACCAGTATTTTACAGCGATGGTTAAATTCCCCATCGACAAGTACTGAGAGTAGAATCAATGGAGAAGTGGTGATTTACTAAAACACAGTTACTAGGATGAGTCAGTGATTTTAGAAAGTGGTGAGAGTTTGTTAAAGTTGTTAGTGTGAGAGACCTTGCTGATGTGACAATAAAGTTCAAGGCAATAAAGACAGGAAGTCATGGCCCTCCTTTGATGCTATGAGGAGTGCATGAAATTCCCCTTGCCACTGTCAGCAGCCTGTGAGTACTAGAGATTAAAGTGGCGCCCAATGAAAACAAATCGACAAAGAAAGTGATCCTGAATGCAATGTGACATGCAGTATTAATCATTCACATGCATTGTAATGGAAGATTTTTTTGCTAAATTTCGTTCACTTTTTCTATGGAGCTGTCATATGCATGGCAAACAGTCACTTGAAGGGTGTGCTGAAGAATGGACTAAACTCTATTTCAGCAGATTTTTGATGTCTAATCTTTACCCTACACTTTCACAATACTAATACAACTGCAGAGGCAAGAGACCATAGTGCAAAAAATGACACAAACTGTATGTATTTCTTTTTCTTACTAAGTTGGCCCACTTTATGGTGCACCCACTGCTGACACAGATTAAATCTATATATATAGTTTGTATCATCTCCTCAGAGAAGAATACTTCCAATAGCATGGGACACTGGAGATTCTGGAGTAGCTGCACATGATCTACCATTCATAATGCCATACATTGGCTATAGGAATGAATTCTCTCAGCACAGGGTTGTGGAGTAGTGTTCTTTGGATGGGACACCAACCAAAACCTTTGGGGTGAGTTGGAGTGGAGTTTGTAAACTAGAACTATTCAAACAGAGCTCACTGAGCTCACTAGTGCTCTTGTGGCTAAATACATACATTCTCTTTTAATAAAGATTAAAGAAGAAATGTTCAGCAGGTATCTAAAAGCATTTACACAAATATAAATTACTTTGTATTTATATTTTACCTATCAGATCTGACCCACCCAATCAATCTATAGTTGCATAAACTTAGGTTATCATTAGTTGCATAAACAGTGTTACACTCATATTAGCACATAGCTGTGAACATTAAGATGAAGTTTTCTGATGTTCCACAAAAATATGGTTGGATAGTAAAGAAGTATTTGCTAAACCAGAGTGCTATTGCAGAAGATATAGGCAGGGGATTTACATAAGAACAGGGCTTCCTAATCCCAGTCATTGGGGATCAACAAGGTGCACAATTCCTCATCCAGCACACCTGCTTCTACTCATTATCTAATTAACAAGCTTCTTGTGGGCTTGGTGATTGATGTTGAAGATAAAAATGTGCAAAACATGGCGTCCCAAGGACTTGGCCTGGGAATCTCTGGGAATTCACATGGACCAGTGCATGTGCTTGCATAAAAACATTTAATTTCAAACTTATATAACATTGAAAGGCCACAGTGAGCTGTACACACTACAGATACTACACAGTAACCAACCTCACAAGAGTAAATTAACAATAAGGTAGTTCAAAGTAGCTTTGTCATTGCATATGGTTGGAGGATATGAAAAGATCACTTGCCAGCTGTGACTGTTAAAGCTAAGCCTTCAGTTTGGGTATAAATAGAAAGTTTGGAGCTAAAAGTGAGGAACTTTATTTTGGCCAATCTAGATGAAATAATTACATAAAAGACAATTCATTCTTTATTTTAAAACTTGTTACAGTCATAGTAACAGATGTATGTTTTAAATTTTAATTTTAATTTAAATCACTTTCTTTAGTAAAGTCCTGTCTTAAGTCCTGACATAGAGCTGCTGCTTATATTCACTGATCCACTCATTTCACTGTAGTTGGTCCCACTCATTATAAATCAAATTGTGACTGGCTAAATCCACTGTCAGTTCTTAGTTGTGCTGGTGGCTAAACTGCCATATTGGAATCCGGTGCCCCAAGGCTCTTCCTAAAGCTAGAGCTTGCTTAATTATTTCTATTCTAATTTACAGCTAGAAATGAAGAGCAATACTCATAGTTTTGTGCAGATCTCACTAAATATAAATACAAACATATTTCATATAATGGTATAAAAAGTTATCTTCATTTTTTTAACTTCAGTTCACAGAAGTCATTAGGGATTCTCTAAAGGTTTAAAGGTCCAGAGGTTCACCTTGCAAGTAACTGGGGGTAAAATATGCTACAGATTCATTATGTAGCATGTGGTTCTTAGACTTAAACAAACTTGCACTATGCAAATTTGTTTTTTTCTTCCTGCAGTCAGTACTGATGATATGTCAATTAATCAGAAATGCCCGGTCAAAAGGAACAATGTAGCGCACTGATGTTGGAAGAAAGGTGAAACTTACTGCATTGGAATTCCAGAATGAGACTTAGAATTAATTGCAGATCACCAAGCACTCAAGCAAAAGGTCACAAAGTTCAGCCATACAGCTGAGTACACTCGTCCATCACAATAGCTTATTCAATAGTTATCAGTCATCTCATGCTAAATTAAAACTGTCTCCATCTCCAATAAATCTCTCTCTGGCATTTTTGATAAGACAGAGGCTACACTAATGTGTTATTCATGTCCCTAACAGACTCCTCATCACAATGGGATAAAGTAATCATCCCACACATTAAAGGGACCTCATCTCTCATCTGCCACCTGGATGGCTTTCAAAGCCTGTCTTTGACAGGAAGAGGGGTCTCTGATGCTACAGCGTGACATACATAGCCTGATTAGGTCTCATTAACTTCCCATGGAGAACTTTGTAATGGCAGAGTGGGTATGGTGGCAGGGAAGACAAATGGAGAGGCCGCTCCATCTCATATGCATGGTCCCACTCCTGGTCCCTCTGCCATTAAGCTGTCTGGGCTTAACCCTTTTACAAAAGGACCTGCTTGTCAGCACCTTGCTCAAGTCATCCCACTTTTCTCTCAGGTATAAGTATGAATTTCATGATGAAACCTCTGTCTGATGGAGTGGCAGAAACAAACTTGGGTCAGGTCACAGTGCCAAAGCTGCTGTCTCAGGTTTTTTCAAGACCACTGCTGCTGGTGTTAAAGGGTGAAACATTAAAAAAGCTCAGATTCTCACCTCACAACCCCTGTTTTAACAGTACTGATCCAGAAAAAAGCAGAATAGAATAACACATGAGCAAAGTGAGCAACAGAGATATTGCTATATCGATGTGCTGTGTTAAACAAAACTCAAATCCTAATAATGTAAAAAAAAAAAAATCTGTCACTAAAAATACACTCCTAAAAATAAAGGTGCCAGAAAAGGGTTCTTGGGAGCATTAAGTGAAGAATCTTTCAATAGAGTTGTTTCAAAAGCATTTAAAAAAAACCCATATTTTTATAAGGAGATATGTTAAGGACAGAATTGTAAGATATTCTGTATTGCACTAGTGTACATCTACATTATAGTGTGTACATTATGACTGGCCTGAACTGGAGCCTCGGGAACTATAGCTGAAATAAAGTAGAAAGCATGATAGGAAACACCTTTTAAAGAATTGTTCTGTTTATCACCTTTTTGCAAATGCTGTAGCCTTAATCGCTAACCAGAAAGCCAACCCTTTATCGTAATTATGTTTAAACTACACTACCAGTCAAAAGTTTTAGAACACCCCAATTTTTCCCGTTTTTTTATTTATATATTTTTTAATTGAAATTCAAGCATGAACAGCTTAAAATGGTACAAACATTAGCGATGAACAGCCAGAGGTTAAAAAAAAAGGTAAGGATACCCAAAGCTGGAAAATACTGTACATTTCAGAATTATACAGAAAAGCCTTTTTCAGGGAATAATAAATGGTTTAATAACTTAAAGCTGTTCTGCAGCAATGGAGTTTGAAGAAGCTTTGAAAGTTGGTGCTACCAATTCTTACCAGTATCCTAACTTTTCCTGATTACTTCCCCTCTGTCTGCATTAAAGAATTGTTAATGGTACTGTAGCCTCATGAGCATCATTTGAACAGTAATGTACTACGAGAAAAACACAATTAACAATGGAAGAGAGACAGACCATCATAACAGTTAAAAGCGTAGGTATTTCCTACAGAGAAATTGTGTAGAGAGTCAAGGTGTTAGTGAGTATCTTGCACATTTACATTTGGCAGCAGTGGCCTAGTGGTTAGGAGTTGTTAGAGTGGTTAGAGTTGCCCCCACATCGGAAGATTGTGGGTTCGATTCCATAAACCAGTAGGTTGCCCTGAGGTACCTTTGAGCAAGGTACCGTCCCCGTCACTGCTCCCCAGGCACTTTCGATAGCTGCCCACTGCTGCATGGTGTTTGTGTGCATGGGTTAAATGCCGAGGTCCAATTTCGTTGTGGTTCACATGTGCTATGCTGTGACCTCGCAATGACAAGGGTTGTCACTTTCACTGATGGCTTTTAGCAGAACGACTTTCATGTCCTAATAACAGGGACAGTCCCCCTGGAGCAATTCAGGGTTAAGGGTCTTGCTAGAGGTGGGATTCAAACCTGGGACCTCTTGAGCCATTGGCCCATAGGCAAGTACCCTACCACTAAATCACCACCACCCTGCACCAGCAAATGGAGGAGGTCTGGCAGACCCAAAGCCACAACAGTATCAGAAAACAAGTTTCTGGGAATCAACAGCTTGCATGATAGGTGGCTCACAGGACCACAGTGTCAAGCACAGCTTTATAATGTTCAAAACAAGCAAGTCTCAGTTTTAACTGTAAAGAGAAGATTTCTAGCTGCAGGTTTAACAGGTTGAGTTGCAAGCCATTGCTAAGATGTCAGAATAAGAAAAAGAGCCATGAAACACTGCTGGTGAACTACTGAAGACTTGAAGAAACTTGGCTACTTTGATGAGTCAAAATTATAAATGCATTTTGGTTTATAAATGGATTGTCATTGATTATTTAATTTATCTTTTAACTTATTTGTTTTATGCTTTCATTTCAGAGCGCAATGAGACATTGAACTGCTTGAATTTTATATAAAAAAATTGAAAAATTGGAGTACTTTAATACTTTGGACCGCTAGTGTAGGTTTAAATTATGGTATAAATGTCTTGATATATAAACCCTTGTTTTTAATGCTTAAATTTGAGTTTAAGCTCTGCTGGTGCAACACAACCCCCCACTTCCCTTACACTCAAATGTTTCTTTAGATCATTGCCATGACTATCGAAAAATGGTTCTTTAAAGAAAGA
The DNA here is from genome assembly GCA_017165825.1 of Hepsetus odoe. Lineage (NCBI taxonomy): Eukaryota > Metazoa > Chordata > Actinopteri > Characiformes > Hepsetidae > Hepsetus > Hepsetus odoe. The sequence continues at coordinate 21,248,375 of CM029370.1, read as the reverse complement.
TCTTTGTAAAGGAGATGTGCAAGTGTGATGAACCTTTTGAACAGTTAAAGAAACCTTCACATCAATGTTTAATACCAGTCGAAAAAAGGGGAAGTGCAGCAGAGAGTATGAAAGTTGCTCATTTCCAGTCTCACTGTAGAGTAAGGCCTGTCGATGAGGGTGGTATCTGAGTCAGCGGGAGCAGATTGGAAGTGATTATCTTAAAATGAAAACCACTAAACCCAACTGAAGCCATGTGGCCTAAACATTTGTCCACTATTTTTATAGGTCGTCTGCTTAATTCCCTGCTGAATTCTGTGTGTGAGTGTGTGTGTGTGTGTGTGTGTGTGTGTTTGTGTGTGTGTGTGCATGTGTGCATGTGCATGTGTATATGTGTGTGTGTAAGAGAGAGAGAGAAAGATTGGCAGCAGAGTAAACTTTAGTGTGTCAGCGTTAGCGCCGCAGGATGGTGGAACATAAATATGCATGCATGCAGAAGTGTGGATGATGAGGAATGCAGAATGCATGTGCTGTGGAGGAGGCCAGAGTGTTTCTTGATGAGGTGTCTGTGGTGATCACCTCTGCTGCAGCTAATCCCCGCTGTCCAAGTTCCGCTTGGCTGCACCCTGCTAGCTCTGATGTCCCTATGTCATGGGCAACTACCCCAGTGCACACCTTCACTATTAGTTACAGCTCCAGGGACTATGCATTGATTTCCATGTGAATACTCAAGAGATATACGTGGATCTCATAAACTGTAGAACTAGAACATGGAGTTCTCACTTTGTCGCTAATGAGGCTTGCAGGACAGATAGACTGAGAGCAGTGTAATAATGATGTAGCTGAAGTCATTATAAAATAGTGCTAAAATCCCTGCAAGTGTTTCTCAGACTTTCCATGCAGTATAGTCAAATCTAGTAAGGGCAGAAAAAACGGATAGATGACACTGATACTAAAGGATGCACAGGAAGCACTCCAAGATTACTGTACAGAACATGTGCATACTGGCACATAAGCTCACAGGTGGGAGCATGAGGGATGAACAAATGCTCGTTAGACTTTTTCTATTTTATTTTGAGCTGCAAATTCAGTCTGATTTCTAAGTGATCAAAAATCTGTTGCTCATAAGCTTCGTCAGGATCAAAGTCAGCCTGAAGAAGCACAGCTCTGGTCACATTTCCTTATTGACCCCCTTGCATGTGCAGCCTGTTACTTGTGTAAGATGAGTGTATGTCAGGCTAACCTGCTAGATGATGATTATGATGAGAGGGCTGATGTGCCCTTGATGTGTGGAGGGAGGCAGCAGGAAACTACACTCATCACTCATTAAGCTTTGTTTTGGCCCACTGGTGCAGGCTTGCATCACCTCTCTCCTATCATGTACTTTGTTGAATGCCAGACTGGAAGAAGAGTTGTTTGGCCTGTTAATGTGTGTGTGTGTGTGTGTGTGTGTGTGTGTGTGTGTGTGTGTGTGTGTGTGTGTGTGTGTGTGTGTGTGTGTGTGTATGGGGGGGTGGTGCATGTGTGCAGATACGTACCTCCACCTCTGCCTCTTCTGTGTCCGGGTGTGTGGGTGACTGTGTGTGAATGCACATGTCTCAGCATTGATCAGCTTAGATTGATTTGGAGTGACATGAGGCACAGAGGGCAAATGTCAGTGGGGCTCCTGAGACACAGTGCCATGCTTGCTCTCACTCCCTCAACAGGATTTTCTCTGACAGTGACAGTGTTTGGTGAAAACAGATTGACCCTCTTTTACTGTTGATTTTATTGCCACATAGTGTAAAAAGACAGATCTCTGACTAAATAAACATTACAATTAGAACTTCTTTTGCCCATAGAACTATTTTGTTTGCCATACGAAAACACAGATCTATTATGAATGCAATTACTCTGAGGATCGGGGGTTCGAACCCCTTCCCAGTGGGTTGCCCTGAGGTACCCTTGAGCAAGGTGCCATCCCCATCCCGCTCCTCCCTGCGATGGACTGGCGACCTGTCCAGGGTGCGTCCCCCGTGATTGCCCTGTGTGCGCTGGGTTGGACGCCAGCACTCCCCCCGACCCCGTTTGGGACAAGCGGCAGAAAATGGATGGATGTTGTATTAAGCTGGATTATTCTTCATTTTTACTTTTAACTCAATTCACTCTTTATCATGACTATTAAACCTTAGGTAGTGTGGAGGTTTGGTGTTCTTCCTCATCATTTTCATTAAATCCTCAAATTTAAATCATTAAACCCAGACTGCCTTTTTGTACTGACATAAAATATGTTATCTTTGCACCATGCTGACTCTGGAACTTACTGATATGCTCTGGTCTGTGTTTTCATGTTATACACTACCTACACTTACACTGCATAAGTTATTATTGGAAAATAATTACACTGGATGAAATATGTTTTGCTACAATAGGTTTCTACATTATTGTCTACTTACAATGCAATTTGTGATTATAATAAACAGTAATGTGGCAGTTTAAGAGGATCTTGTAGTATTTATTGCACAAATCATGAAACATAATACAGGAAAAAATGGAAAGAATTACATGCTCTTTAATCAAACTGACAAATCACAGCGCTATTATAGGCTTTTATCATTAATTTCCAGGATGAAGGTGGGTGGATAATGCTTTTAGTTTAATCTCACACATCCGTTTTATTTGGTAGATGAAATCAGAGAAATACTTATGTTATTCCTCCCATATTCAATTAACAATGCAGTCATTCACTACTTAGATGGTTTTCAGAGCACTGGGTAGATGTTTTATTCATAGTCTTCCCAGTTAGAAAAAGCTTAGAAGAAAACAAAACTGTGTTTACTCATTTGTAGTCAAGAACTGCTTCTCCTTAAATTCTAATGATATATCTAGTATATTCCCAAATGATGCTCTACCAGACCTATAATACAGCAATTTGGACTTTAAGCTTGTGTCAGAGACGTGTGGCCTTCAATAAATGAAATACTTGCTAAGTGGAACTCTTGGACTGGGTCAGTGAGGACTTTGGCCCTGAGTTGCTTTACTTGTGTACTTTACTTAAACAACAGAGTTTTATACAAACAGCACACAACTTTAACAGTTTCAGTAGTTACACAGCTGCAATCATTTGTCTTTTTTTCCAGAAGAAGGATGACCTCTTTTAAATGAATAAGGAAATCATAAACTTAACCATTAAAGAATGTTTAGATCAGCAAAAAAAACTTTGGCAGTTTGGAAGAAAAAAATGCCATTAAGAGTAAACGACATTAGAAAATATGGCCTACTGAAAAGTGCCATTATGATATGAAAATCAGATTTTGACAAAAAGCCATTTAGAAACAAACCTAACAAAATTACAGAAGTCAATCTACAGCTTTGCAAAAATGACCACGGACCTATACATATATAAACTGAAAGGGTTATTCTTATTTATTTTTCCCCTAGAAATCAACACTTTGAATTTTGGGATTTATTTTGACAAATCTACCAATATCTCTATCAAACAGATTGCATTTTAAACTGTGCATTGCACACTAATATAGGTTGATGTTTTAAACAACACCACAACATGGTTGACAGTTTATATTATACTATTTCTGAAATATGGAGCAAATGTAAATAGATCTCTGGCTTCAGTGTGACTAGCTGACACTAAACTGCTGGAGACAACAAAAACTGTACAACAGACAGAAGTAAGAATGCATTATTTATTGTGACATCACAATAACAGTGTATTTGGAATAAACTCTTTAGAACCTTAATCTATAAACTCCTTGGGAGCTGTTCTCAGTTTGGTTTGCTTCTGGGCAGCGGTGGCCTAGTGGTTAGGGAGTTGGCCCTGCATCAGAAGATTGTGGGTTCGATTCCCACCCTAGTGGGTTGCCCTGAGGTACCCTTGAGCAAGGTACCGTCCCCATCTCTGCTCCCCGGGCGCTTTCAATAGCTGCCCACTGCTGCACGTGTGTGTATGGGTTAAATGCAGAGGTCCAATTTCGTTGTGGTTCATGTGTGCTGTGCCGTGACCTCGCAATGACAAGGGTTGTCACTTTCACTTTCACTTTCTGCATTGTGTATCAATATATGTATGTGTACATATACAAACACTCAAATTTCCACCCACACTGATACGAAAATGTAGCTATGGGTGATTCAGCATGAATCTATTTACCCATCTTTGACACTGAAAGAGTGAACGGGTGCATTTCTTCTTAAAAGGGTATTCAGTTAGGCTACTGGTGTTATTTTGGCTCTAATGCCAAATTAATCATTACTAAATATTACCACTACTAAATTTCAGAAAAAATAAAAAAATTGAAAAGAAAAAGAAATAGAAGTGACATTAGAAAAATGAATATTTTGTCCTGAATGATGCAATTTAATCTGAGCCATGATGTTTCACTTTTCAAACTGAAAATCAAGGATTTGTCTGTAGGAGCTTTTGTTCCTTAAGTTAATAATTTATCACAAATGAGCTCAAATCAATGACACAGAAACATATAAACCTACAAAATGTTAAGGGACCAATGGCTTCGAAACAAGATTTATGGATTCATTAAATCTGAAGCTAAGCACCTGTGCCAAAAAGTTTAAAACCATATCTTTGGTAACCCTTGGTATATTTGATTACCTTTCAGTGAGAGAATATTCTAATATTGAGTGGATAATGCATCTCAGGACCGAGTTTTTATGATTGAATAGATAACCTTTAACCTCACAACTGAATATCTTTGTCTCTGCCATATTAGACAGAGTGTTGCTTTCTGATTGGTTGTAGTCTGTAACTGAATGAATTTTGCATAAGATTTTTGCAAAAATTCAACACTCAGAGAGTGATCATGAGCACTCTTTTGAAAGCTAAGTCAAGAAAAAGTGCACTCTACAGCCTTTAGCTCCTCATCTGCACCCACATAAAAAATGATATGTATGACTTGCCTGCCAGTTTTGTTACAGACATGTGCAGAGTAATACTCCTGCTGCTTTCAGTGCGATCAAGTTTGATAAAGCTAGCTTTCCCCAGCAGCTGCAATGTGGCATTAAATTACATACCTTTCATTGCAGAAAATGATTCAGTCTGATGGACAGAATGACATGCAATAGCTAATTTAGATGATGTTTTCAGTTAATCTAACTGACATATTCGGAAATACAGACCACATTGATTTAAAATGAAACTACAGCTGGTCAGCTTTTACACAAAAGCTAAAACGTAAGTAGTTATTACATTTTCAGCTGTGAAACGCCATCAGAAGTGACAAAGGCAGTATACATTTGCCACTTGTAGAACAATTAATAATTTCTTATGTAGATTAATAAATGTAGAATTATTTTTTTAATTATTATTTCTTTAGAATTATTATCATTAGAATTATTATTTCTTTAGAATTATTTATTTCTATGGAATTATTGGTATTGATGGGTTCAAGTAGGTATCATTAAGTCTTTGCAACTGGTTTTAAGTAAAGTTTTACCACATTAAAAACATAACAACTGCTTAACAGTAATGCCAGTGTGACTGTTTCTTCATGCCAACATTCATTCTGTTTCAAAAATCTTATAAAATGTATTTATTACATTAAATTAAATTAAACATAAATTAAATTAAACATAAAAATGTCTCTAAGGAAGCAATGTTGGGAAGACATTTTGGTTTTGGGTACAACATTAATGCAGAATTCAGCAGAGCAGAATCTACACTGCAGTAGCACTGCTGAGAGTCCTCTGATTGGCTGTCACTCACAAAAAGTCTCTCCGTCAATCAAAGGAAAGGCACACAAAGCCATGACCTAAGCAAAGATGTAATGAAGGCAAGCTGCAGTGCCTGCTGCCTTAGGTTCTGAAATAGGTTCTTGTTCTTATTTTTTATGGTATTATTTGTTAATTCCATTAATCCCAGAAAACCATTCATATTGTCCTTTGGAATTCATTTCTGGCAAAGAGAGAGGAAGCACCTGATCATTCTACACCTAGGCTGGTAGTAGAGGTGGATGGATCCCTCCAGTGTGTGGCTAAGAGTGATGAGGCTTTAATTCAATGCTAACTGGGCCAGAGAGCTGACTTCATCTCAGCAGGGAGCGTCTGCTCTGCTAATGGAGTCAATGACTATTGACAGAAACAGCTGACAGCAGTGATGCACCCTGCAAGAAGTTGCTCCACGCTGCAATATACCATAGACAAGGCCAAGGACTAACTCATCAGTGTACTGAGCTTCAGCTCTAAATTACCACACCCAGTCTTCCTCTTTCACTCACTGTTTTCAGCATAAAGTAGACAGTGTATTAGTCCACTGAGTGTACATACTCCCCTTGTCCTGCACAGATCTGATTGATATTCTTGATTTTCTTATTAATTATACAATTTTCAGAGACTGCAGGCTCAGGTGCTTAATTGTGATGGGAGGGGAAACATCAAAACATCTGGCTTTAAAATGTAGTGAGACCAGTTCCTCTGGAGTCAAATCAAAGGAAAAGAAATATTCTGTGCATTTTCACACATGTGGGAATAGCTGAAACAATCAGCCAGATTGCAAATTTACTTAAAGGCAGATGTGGGTAGAGTTTCCTTAGCATACTTAAGTAAACATATCTTACTTCAATGAATTAAGAAGTGCAGTTATTAAGCACAAGTAAAGAAGATAAACAAAAAAGGACCATCTGTAGGAGTGAAAAAGTACCTGCCCATGCAGTCCTCATCTAAACTGGAAAATGAATACATTTAGTATATATCAGCATGGGAGCATCCAGGTGCTTTTCTGCTCTTATTGGGACACTTTTGGTTTATACACCAGTAAGGGAAATAAACAGCAGCAACAAACAGAACAGATGAAAAGTGTGGCTAATAGAATAGAAATGTTTAAAAAAGGTTAAAATACCAATATAGCTCAGCTTCTATAACTGGACCGTTGTTTAAATAACACCTTTCAAACTTTCTCATCTCATCTCATTTTCTTTGCCGGTTATCCTGATTCCTCAGTGGTGCTGGAGTCTATCCCAGCACTCACAGGCTGAAAGGCGGAGAAACACCCTTGACAGGTCACCAGTTCTACACTGGGTAAACTTTCAGACTTGATACCAATAATGGTCTTTTCTAAATAACAGTAGTTTGTCTCATTTTTACTCATAACATTTCTAGTGTCAGTGCCAAATAATCTACAGTACATCTATTTACACACTCAGACCAAAAACTACATTAATCAGTGTAGTTCAGTAGCTTTGCCATAGCATGGGTTACGCTTTTTTGTTAATTTTGCAGCTTGCAATAATGGATGAATTTCAAATAGCAAGCCAGTGCTGGTGGATTTGTTCAGTCCACAGCATCATAGGAACTAAAATCAAGACAGCCATAACAATTTGTGTAAGAATCTTTTAAAAATGCTTATTTCAATTTCAAGCAATAAAGACATCACATATGGTTAGTTTTTGCCATTAAACATTGTTAGATCACAAGGTTCCAGCAGGACAGAGGGTAAAGTGTGCAGGAATATGGGAACAGACAGGTTATTGATGCTTGAAATGTAACAGTGTTGCAACCTTGTGCAGGAATGGCAGGAGCCTCGTGTATGTAATAATAATGTGTTGAGGAGGAGCACAGTGTGCACTCATTGCAATCAGGCTGAGGATTGAAAAATAAATAATTGTACAAATCTTGTTTAAGCAAATATTGAAATTTTGTCCTACAGGCCTGAACATCATACAAGGGTTAAATAGTGTGGCATTATCCTAAAAAAATCCCCAAAAGCTGAGCCTGTATTTTGTTACAACATGCCCGACATGATAGGTTGCAACATTAAGATTGTTTCCTTCCTAAGAGAGAAAAAAGCCTCTTTCAGATAATGTAGGACAAAGTCAGATTTTCTTTGACAGTTAATGTAGGTTGACAGACTAAAGAACAATTGGCCTACTCGCATTTCTTACCTGAACCCACTCAAATAAGGTGGGCTTATGTAAGAAATGCAAATTGGCTTGCCGTCCTTTGTTTAGACTTCCTACATTACACTGCGTGATATAACCCACCCATTGCTGGTCAATGTTAGATGTTTTTGTTTAAGCAGGGAATTCACTAAACTCTGGAGGACACCAGCCGTCCAGGACCGGAATTGCCCACGCCGATCTAGACAGACTGCTCACTGAAACACCACAAGTATTTAACCTGTTATTATTTGCTATCCTGAGTTTGATTCCTCGGTAGGGCGGTCCTGGTCCTTTCTGTATGGAGTTTGTATGTTCTCCCCATGTCTGTGTTAGTTGCCTCCCGGAGTTCCAGTTTCCTCCTGCCATCCAAAGACGTGCATGTCAGGTGGATTAGAGATACTAAATTGCGAGTGTATGTATGTGTGAGTGTATGTGTGAGTGTGTTTGTCTGGGTGTCTGCCCTGCGATAGTCTGGTGACCTGTCCAGGATGTTTCCTTGCCTTTTGGCCTGTGAGAGCTGGTATAGGCTCCAGCGTCCCCTGTGACCCAAGTTAGAATAAGCGGCTATGATAATTAATGAGTGAGAGTGAGTGTTATTAGCTAACCAAGCTATAATTAAGATTTTAAGATTAAGATTTTTATAGCGCTTTTTACAATTGTTATTGTCCCAAAGCAGCTTTACAGAACCCAGGTCCAAACCCTAAGTGAGTAAGTGGAGGATAGGAAAAATTCCTTAAAACTGGAGGAAAAAACCTAGACTCAGAAGTGGAATCCACCCTCCTCTGGTTAACAGCAGATAATCAAGAAAGAAGCGAAAGAGAAAGTGCAATTAATAGATTTAGCAATGAGTTCTGGTAAAATATGAGTTGCTGCAAAAAAATCCATTAGTCTGTAATTGGAAGGTCAATTAACTAACAGTGGTAGTTCTGTTTGACTGGGTGGAGCTTTTGTTAGTCTTGGTTAGTGGCAGCAGCTCATGCAGATGATCCTATATGATGTAGCTGTTCAGGTGGGGAGAGGAATCTGATGGTCAGTTTGATCGAGAATACTGTTGGCTCAGACGGTGGACTAGCTGGTATGGAGTTCAGGACACCCTCACAGTAACTGATAGACTTGGCTGAGAGGCCTTTACTTTCAGGAAATCCATAAGCTGCCCACCTTACAGGTGGTGGATAGTTGTCCATCTCAAACAGAGAGATAGGAAAATTAGTTTTCAAAAATTGTATTCAAACATCTATAGGCTCTTCAAACTGAGGGTACACAGCATACACAGCACAGAGGGTACATATCACCCTGCAGCTTTTTTCTGGCTGGTTATACTGGGGTTACTTTGGATTTTTTACCCCATTCATATCCATGCCCCTCTCCCCTGCATGAAACTTATTTAGTATTTCTTCTTACCCAGCCATTCTGACAGGCTTGCTGTATGGTCTGCTAATAGCTTACTCTGAAGCTCTGCATTTCTATAGCACCTTTTCAATAATCTATAGAATGTTGGTGCAAGTGTGTGTCACTGGGCCCCAGCCATCTTTAGCATGCAGACTTGATTATCTACTGGCGGTGTGAAATGGACTCATTCAAATAGTCCCCCTCCTCCCTCCCCTGTAGGAGTCACTTAGACATCACAATCCTTGGAAAATCAAATTATAGAGCCATTAATTTGTCTAGGTAATCCAGGCTGTCAGCTGCATTGGAGAAGCAATCTCTGAGGACTGCGTTCATCAAGTGCGTGATGCCAGTAGAAGTGAAGCATTATCTAATTAGCATGAGAGGAGTGGAGCTGGGAGTTGCATATGAATGTTATCACCCTTCAACCCATATCCAAAGTGTGAAGAAATAGCAATCTTAAATTTCCAAGTTGACCATAAAGGTAATATTGGCACTGTATTACATATTTCCATGCTCTGAGCTCTTTTAGCTGCACCAAGAAAATCCATCTCAATCAGAAAGTGTGAAAAAAACATATACTTTGGTAGCCATCTCAGCCACTTCCTTTCACACTATGGGTTGTGATACAGCACAGATGTTTTCTTGAACTCACATATGCATAGTCTGCTGGGATTTTATTACCCCCGTGTAAGAAACGTTGCTCTAAAAGAACTAAAAAGTAATATCACAATATGCTAAGATGACAGTGCTATTCATTTCCCTGGCGTAAACGTCCCCTCCCATATGAATGAAAAGAAAGCACCTACAGTGAACAGTTTCATAAATAAAGTCTTGCTTATTCTTTCATCATCATGCATGATATACAGTACATAATGCTACATCCCTCACAGCAGGCATGTCTGCTATCCTCTCTATCGAACTAGTAATAATATGGCAGAATATAAGATTCATGCACCTCATCTGAAGGGCAGAACTGAGAGAAAAGGTTGTAAATAAAAAGGTAACACGCAAAAAATGCGAAAGGAAAATCAGACTTGAGATTCAAACATGGCTCACTTTTGATAAAGATGGTAGTCAAATATTAATTTTCCTCATGATTGGGTGTGAGGCTGACAAGGAGGTAGAAGCTTAATTACCCGTCGATAATTACAGCTTATTGGTTAGCTAAAAAAATGAATAGGGAAGGAAAAGATCCTTTCTGTGCATTCTGTGCATTCTATGGTTTCCTCCAAATCGCTTTATTAGAGGTTTCATAAAAAGTACAGTCATTTGTTCTTCTCCACAGCGGCCATCCATAAGCCTGTTGTCAAGATTCATCTCTATTGCAAGTGCCTTATTCTCTTTGTTACCCTTTTCTGCTCAGGGCCAGTGTTCTGTAATCACATTATGAGATCATATGTGACAGCTCCTTCACAATGTGTGATGTCTTACATCCAAAAGGCTGTTTCTGCTCCAGTGCCGTGCCAGAGGGGCTTCTTAAGCAGAAAGTTAGTTAAGACAAAAAACTAAACCATTCTATGGCTGTAACACTCTGGGTCATGCATTGCATGAGAAGATAAAAACATTAATATATGCCATCTAATATTATTGTGGTGAACCATATCATTGTTGTATGTTTCTATTTGTGGTAAATTAAAAATAACAAATTTAATAATGTCCTACATCTGTTATACCCAGCCATATATAGTGCCCCCAAAAATATTTGGACAATATGGCCTTTAAGCAATTATTAAGGCACTTATAAGATACACTTTAGGCACAGCATCAAATGGATTGGAGGATTCTGATGGGAGAAATCCAAAAAGAATTCCAACCAGACTAAACTTAGGATAGTGTGCCAGTGTCTGAAGTTGATTTTCTTGCAGTTGTGAGCTTGTGTTTGTGTGTTTAGCGATGAGATTCCGTTCAGAAGCTGCTTTTTAAAGGAATACTATTATTTATACAGTACTGTGCAAAAGTTTTAGGCAGGTGTGAGAAAATGCTGTAAACAAAGAATGCTTTCAGAAATATCAATAATGATTGTTTATTTTGATCAATTTACAAAATGCAAAGTGAGCGAACAAAAGAAAAATCTAAATCAAATCAATATTTGGTGTTACTACCTTTTGCCTTCAAACCAGCATCAGTTCTTCTAGGTACACTTGCACAAAGTCAGGGATTCTGTAGGATTATAGTCGGTGTATGATCAACCAGTTTTACCAAACAGGTGCTGATGATCATCAATGTCACATGGAGGCTGAAACGCAGTCATGTTTGGAACAACCTACCAGCCGAGTTCCTTCAAAAACTGTGTGCAAGTGTACCTAGAAGAACTGATGCTGTTTTGAAGGCAAAGGGTGGTCACACCAAATATTGATTTGATTTAGATTTCTCTTTTGTTCATTCACTGCATTTTGTTGGTTGATGAAAATAAATGATTAACACTTCCATTTTTGAAAGCATTCTTTGTTTACAGCATTTTTTCACACCTGCCTAAAACGTTTGCACAGTACTGTATATCATGCTGAAATAATCTAAAATTAAGGCTATTTAGTTTTTTCCAAACACACTACCATGACTTCTTTCATGGTAATCCAGTCTGGATTTAGTCATCTACATGTGCACTGATAACATGATCATTATCTGATTTACCAGATTATCCATGTGGTCAGGTAAACAGTATACTACTCTATCCTGTTTTGGATTAGAGCTGTTAGTGGATTTTGAGATATCTGAATAAGACACCTGGATTCCTGATAGTATCAGTATATCGATATCAGATTATTCAGATGTGTTTTATTTTACTGCATCTGTACATGAACGTAAACATGAATAGACAGAAACGAGCAGCCTCCAAAATAGCTGATACCATAGATTGGATTCAATACTAAACCTGCATAATAGTGGAAAAGGACAGCATTACATGTTTTCTGCAACTATAATATCTCCAAAGTGAACCTTCACCAGTATATGTCCTTTAGTGAGTTTTTTAAAGGTCGCAAAGCATAAAGAAACCCTTTCCAATTTTTTGACATTTTTAAATTAATGATCTTATTCATCTGGTATATTATTCCATTGGCCACGTCTTGTGCCATTTTTCTTAATTTTAGCTCCAATATTGAGGAGCATATATTTTTGTATTTTTTTTTATCATTGAAATATCTAAGGTCTTTAAGGCTGAGGTGCTTTTAAAGGAAAGATAATGTTGGCTTATAGTTAATTGTATAATTATGCATTTTCTTTCTTCCTATAGTGTGATCAATGATGAGAAGGGCTTTGTGCAATTTGATCTATTTTATTACGTAAAGCAAATAATGTTTGAGTTTTAGAAGTACTATCACACACACACACAGAGAGAGAGAGAGAGAGAGAGAGAGAGAGAGAGAGAGAGAGAGAGTGAGAGAGAGAGAGAGAAACCTGAACAGAGACCACTTTGTTATCTTTTTGCTGGTCCTAAATGACCCCATGATCAGAGGATAAATAATGCTGCTGCATATTACAGGCCCTCTGGAGAACATCATCATAATAATACAGTTTTTTGATTCAGCATTCTCAAGGCATGAGTGTTTATCCTCAGGAGGACCAGTATTTGTAGGACAATTCCCCAGCAGAATGATCTTTGAAGATGTCTGAAATTAATCTTCTGAAATGTGCTGTTGCTCTGCAGGAGTCAGGTCCATTACAGGAGAGTACCCCCCAGTCCATCAGAGGCAAGAGTGGCAGTGTTTCACTTGATTGCTAATATATGTAATGATAATCATTATGACTAATATATAAAAAAATGTAATATATACCAATAAGGTGCCGTCCCCGTCACGCTCCTCCCTGCGATGGGCTGGCGACCTGTCCAGTGTGTCCCCCGTCCTTCGCCCTGTGTGAGCTGGGATGGACTCCAGCTCTTGTAATGAGTTTTTGGAAACACATATCAACCTTGGCAGCTTTAAACGCCTTCAGACATAAAACCTGGCAGAGTTGACAATTTTTTTCCTGTTAGAACTGTATATTATACACTAGAATCATTTTATTTACATTTGCAGCATTTAACTGATGCTCTTATCCAGAGTCCCCCCGGACCAATTCAGGGTTAAGCATCTTGCTCAGGGACCCAGTGGTGATAGTATGATAGTGACAGTGAATCGAACCTGGGACCTCTTGATCCAAAGGCAAGTACCCACCACTAGACCACCACCACTCTGGTCTCTTGCTTCTCCTCACTTGGTCACGTCCTTAATAACAAACTATAATGGCAACATTTACTCCACAATTCTTAACTAATTATCGTAAAGGGATGACTGAATCAATTTTGAAAGCTGTGACTGCAGAAATTTCAACATTGCTTGTTTAAAATATCATGAAACTAAAAGCTTACCACAACAAATAACCTACTGTTACAGAACAGGAAGTGGAAAGGGGTCCTTAGGGTTATACCAGAGTTGCTGTGTGTATTCAAGATGATGATGATAATGATAATAATATGCATAGAGTGTAGTGATAGTTTATATAGAATATAGTCTGTTGTCTTTGTTTTTCAGTGTTTTATACTTCAGAGTCATCAAAGTAGTTAATCTTATTTGTTATATATTTGCTATATGTATTTATGTAGGCTGTCAGTGTACATTTTCCATTAAATTACTATCAAGTGCCTTTATAAGACCCGAGAAGGAGAGGAAAGGCCCTAAGGTTAGAGCAGCTTTAGTGGAGCAAGCGACGTTTAGCAGCCCCTTTCATCGATCAGCTAAGTGAGCCCTGGCCTTCATTGGCATCCCATCACACTTTGGGAAAACAGAGGAGTGTGAGAGGTGCAATTAGCCATTCCCTTGAGTCCTGAGAGAATGACAGTCAGTCGGGCACCACTGTCATTACCCATAAGGTCATTATGCCCCATCCATCCCACAGAGCCCCATACACCTCTATCCTATCAGCTCCTGCATACTTTAATTGGTCAACATTGGCTGTTTGTTGACATGCTAGTGAAGTTTTGATGGAGTTCTCGCTGGGGAATGGCAGGAACGTTTACAGTATAGATATAAGGTAGGACAAGCAGGAGGCAGGGTGGATGACTCAAGAGTTTTAAAAGTGGGGCCATACAGTATCTCTGTGAAGTTGTTTTGGTATTCTGGAAGCTTCCTTCTTTACAGACTAGTTATTTATTCTCGATTTTAATAGATAACCACAGGACAACACACATATCAAATAAACAAAGACCATGAGTTCTGCTGTCCTGCTGGCAGGTGATGTAACATACAACAGAAAGGCTTCCAGCTAACCCTTTTTTTCCAGAAAAGGGAAGAGTTGGGATGAATAATAAAAGAAAGTTGCTTTCAGTTTTCGGCTTTGATTCATTTCCAGTAAAAGCACGTTTGAAGGCCTATTGCGTTATGGAGAAAATTCAAGAGATAGAAAGCAATTCAAGAAGCTTAAGAAAAGTGACAGTGGCATGATCCATTTCCACATATCTTTGGTCCATGAAGATTAAATGTTTCAAATAACTGCAAGACAATGGCATTTTTCACAGAAGGAGGTTTTTACTGCTTTAACCCAGTTAAAAGTCTTTCTTCAGAGTGAGGTCAGAGTTCTTTACACAATTACACAATTACCAGTTCTTTAGTTAACTGGGTCATGTACACAGCAGATTTATAATTCTTTAAATGTTCACATTTGATTACACAACCACACACCAAATAGCTAAATATATTCCCACTCAAGTTCTGTGGTACCTGCTCCTTCCAGTATTCAATTAATTTTTATTTTTCCACAATCATACCTTACAAGAGATAGATAAATCCATAAATGTGAGCAGTCATGTCACAGAAAGCCATAACATCCTTCAGAAGAGCATGAATGCCTTGAAATACATAACAAAGTTTTATCTCCAATCATTATCATAACATTTCATGAACAGCACCCTCCCCCACATGTTCCTCGTTCCTTACAGCTCTACAGTGTATTGTTGATCAGTGAGATGGGAGATTTCATAGCCAACACCTGATGCTTTCTACAAGAAAGAGTTTCCCGCTTTTTGGCAAGAAGAGAAATCAAATTTTCAATTTACACAGAGTTTCAAGATGTTACTATGATTACACCACAGTGTTATGGATTCATATTACCAAAGAATGTTGGAGTTCTGGGAATGAAGGCTTCTTCACTTCTAGAAGTTTTCTGTTTATCAGATCATTAAAAACAAACTTGAGGTTGGTCAAATAAAGACTTTTATATTATGATGTATATTTGTCTTGAAGATGGAATCAGCTGGTGAGATGAACAGCAAAGTTTTACCAGGCTAAGTGGTATCAGAAGAATCTAGCAGCGAGAGAGAACCCTTAAGCTCCATAATGTGGACAGCAGCTCCCTATCCAGATAATATCACATCATTTTGACATTTCTTTCTATTTTCCACCTCTCATACACTCTCCTGTGCTAGTGACAAAAAGGGTGAAGCTCTAGTAGAACAAAACAGTATTACACAAATTGTGTAATAATAAATTAACAGTCATTGCAATAAGTTTTGTTTTCAGAGAGGAGAAACTTGGCAAGGCCAATATTAAAAGTACATTCAAATTTTGTTTATTTTGACTCCCAAATCCAGAGCAACTTTAAAAACTATAAAACAAAGTGTTACGGGGTGGTGGTGGACTAGTGGTAGGGTACTTGCCTATGGCTCAAGAGGTCCCAGGTTCGAATCCCACATCTAGCACTACCACCACTGGGTCCCTGAGCAAGACCCTTAACTGAGGGTTGCTCCAGGGGGACTGTCCCTGTAATTAGGACATGGAAGTCGCTCTGGATAAGAGCGTCTGCTAAATGCCATAAATGTGAATGTTACAAAAGTAAAGGTAATTCTAAAAGGTACCATGGTCTAATTAAGCAAATGTGCTATGTTTCATAATTTTTTTGGGGGGGGGTGTTGGTTGCGGGATCTAATGTGGGAGGGGTGTAGTAGATAAGAAATGGTTATGTCCAGAAGGCTGGAGAAAAATTCTATGGTCAGTGTGAACGAGCAGAAAGCTGTTAACCCTGGTGTCGCCTGAAGATGTGTGTCCTTAGACCACAGCTGAAGGAACTGATTGACCACCGAGTGCAGAGTTCAGCAGGAATTTCATTTCACCAGAGAGGGGCCAAGACACTAAAGCAGTGACACTGAGCCTTACAGGTATGCTTAGACTCTTACAAGGGAACTTGTCAAGAGTCTGGAAACCGAGGACTTAAGATGCCATGCTGGTGTGTCGTTCTAAAATGAGGTACATTGGTAGGGAGCAGCTGATTCCTTTGAAGACTAAGTATAGACCACTTAGACATTTAATGTAGGTTACTAATGACTCCTACTATGGCACTAAAAAGGCAAATGTGATCAGTTTAATAAAGGTAAAACAAAATCTGGGAAGAGTTGAACAAATATATGCATTACCTATAAAATAAATGAAATCAATAAACAAATAGAATGAAATTTGGTGCTGCTGCCTTCGTTAGCATATATAAAGTGGATTTTCCAGTGTGGAGAACTTACAAGAAATGCATGTAGGTTAAACCATATCACGTTTGCTCTCTCCTTCTTTTCTGAAAAAAAAAAGATAAATATCTCCCTGGAGACTTAAATATATAATAGTTTTCTACATTCATGTTTGTAAGCATCACTACTGCTGTTTCCTTCCCTGTGACAACTTCTGCCGTCTAGTGAAGTCATCCTGGAATTTATGGGGCAAAAGAAATCTCATAGCACAGAAATGTGAAATGTTTGACCTGTGCACGAGCACAGTAATGTGTGCAAATCTTTGTTATATAAGCAAGCTCACATAGAACGTAGAAACATGTGGCTTATTAAGGCTTTTCTAAGGTTCAACAATGGAGGATTAAAAAGTGCAGAAATCTTTTTCAGTACTGCAGCCTATTGCTCTTTGATGATTGTTGATGCTCATGTGAATGGCACACAGAAGACTGATACCTAATACCAGCACTTTCAAACGTAACGTAGTTATAGTTTACGAACTATAATAGGAACTGACATTACTGGTGGAGCCTCTGAGAGTGACCAACCAGTCGATGACGAGAAGGATCAGGAATTAATATATTAGGTACACCACCTACAGTAACACACAGGTTCAACCTTGTTCCATAGCCATCATAATGAGAATGCTAAATAGGTGCCTCCCTCATGCCACCAACAGAGCTCTGTCTCACTGAGGCAGGTAAGACTTATAAGAGTATCCTGTGGTATCTGAAGCCTTGATGTTAGTAGCAGATACTTTAAATCCTGTTATTTGTTAGATGGGGACATCAATCCATGGATTGAACTTGTTTGTCTAGCACATCCCACAGATGATCAATTGAATTGAGATATGGGGAATTTGGAGGCAAGGTCAACACCTTGAACTCTTTTTTCATGTTCCTCAAATCATTCCTGACAATTTTTGCAGTGAGGCAGCGTGCACAGTGAGGTCACGGTGACTAGAAAATATCATTACCATGCAGGGCTATACTTGGTCTGCAATAATGTTTAGATGTCAGGTGGTATGTGTAAAATAGCAATGCTAGGTGATACGTATCAAAGCAGTGTCACTAATTTCAGGTTTCCCAGGTTTTGGGAAATTGCTCTGAGCCTCACACTGGCTTCAATAGTGCATCATGGTGCTATCTTTTCCCCATGTAAATGACAAAAGCCATGCAAATGATGCAAAAGGAATGTGATTATCAGACCACACTGTAACAAACTGACAGTGGCTATAGCAAGATGCGTGTGTGTTGTGTAATGTGCTGTCATACCAGCAATAATTTTTTCTCCTGCAGGATTGGACCAGGATTGGTTCAGTTGGTATCTTTGCTTGGAACACTGTTTACTGGAAACAACCCAGATCTGTTTGATGATGCTCTGACCCACATGTTAAAATCTGAAGTCACTAAGATCCATTTGGTTGATCATTTTTTTGTTCCCGACACTTTCACTTTCACTTCAAAACTTCACTTTCTTAATCTATCCCACCCACTGACAGATACTACAGTAACAAGATAATCAATGTTATTAACTTCACCTATATTAATGTTGTGGCTTCTGGTTTATGTCTTAGCACAAGTCAAGTTACCAAACATAATGGCAGTTTGGATCATGGTCCAGCTGGAAGATTTATTCAGTACCCAGTTTTAGTGAAACTTAAAATACTTTTTAGTATACAAATATGATGCTATTTATCCTAAAAAGATTTATTTGGCCTTTGAACTGCAGAGATCCTCCATCATACTTAATTGTGTGAAATAGATTATTTTCCATACAACCACAGCTCTTTTTATGCCAAACTAACTTTTGCCATAACTTATTATAAAACCTGTTTCCTGTCAGGTTTTCAGTAATGTCTACCAGACTCCAGCTGACCTCAACTATTAATGACCCCTAGAGGCTTTTGGAAAGTCCAGCTGTAATTTGTGGAAAAATAATTTGCTCCCCAATTATTCTTTGTAAATTTGTACTTTTGGAAATAGTTTAATTGACTCTAAACAAGTTTGAACTACTTCTGTCGGTCCATTGATTTTAAACACAGAGTAGGGTAGCTGATGTCTGTGTAATGGATCATTTTTACTGATCCACACACCACTTCAGCTTTCCATTGCCTGCCAAAGCAAAAATGTTAAGATTTTTTTCAATTTTCTTTTATAGCTTTTGCATGGATTGCCATTACGCTGAGCTTTCCCTTTGCTTGAGAACACATTTGCAACAGCTTATGCATTGAACATTGCATTAGTAGTTATTCTGTTTTTCTTTCTAGATGTTAAACACACAGCCATCTTTCTTTGACCAAATGACTTTGGTTTCTTTGGTTTGAAGAAGGCATCAGAGTTGTCACTGCTAAATAAGGAAAAATGATTATCTGAGGACAGCATGCAAATACACAGAACACAGCTGTGCAGTAATTAGTGCAAAAGCAAGGAAATATTCTGCCTAACGAGTTGATAATTAAACCTTTTTATCTCCCGCAGCTGTACCTGATAGACTGGTAACTGTGCTCATCTGGACTATGAGGATGTCACAAGATTTAAGTTTACCATCACTCTGTCTTATGATTTTTCTACTGATCTGACAACCCTTATGATAGTTCCAGCATCAATAAACCATACATTTTATAAATAAAGTAAGTTTATTTTTATAAAATAGAAACTAAATATTAAATTAACACTTTGATAACACATTGATAAATCCTGATATAAATGTTGGGTTGAAACATCGAGTATCAGATCATGATTGACAACAATAAGAAAAGATTCAGTTGGGTTCCCTGTAATAAAGTGGATTTTCTGCATTTCTGCTAAATGCTTATTTACTGCACCTCTATGTGTAAAAGGTGAAAAAAATCTTTTCCTGTCATGCCCTCGTTTCTGTGCATTTTCCCTACTTTTTACTTTTCCATTTGCTTTTGGTTCGGTTTGGATTTCTTCTCTCCTCCCTTTTTTTTGTTAATTTGCCTCTTTGTTAAATTGCCTTGCTTTGTTAGTCTTTCTAAGTAGATCCAATGCTATTCAGTTTTGTTTCTTAAAATAAAGTTTGTAATACTTGAGTGAAAGTGACTTTTCTTGTCATCGTGAAACACAGCACACAGTGAGCTGCAACGAAATTAGATGTCTATGTTTTATCCATGCACAGATATTGACAATGCCTGGGGAGCAGTGATGGGGATATAGTACCTTGCTCATGGGTACCTCAGGGCAACCTACTGTTAAAGGGATTCAAACCCACAATCTTCCGATCCATGGGCCAACTCCCTAACCACTAGGCCACCACTGCCCCATGGCAGTGTATACAGTACATCCTGAAGGGATTTAAGTCATGACAGCCATATCAGCCCTCTTGAAAGCCCAAACTCCTGCTCTCCCTGAATCACCTGTGGCAGGGTTTGTAAGTGAGGTCCTCCTGACAGTCTGAGTCGCGTAGAAATAGCTGTAAAGTCTTTGTTTCTCCAGTTTCCTTTGCCTGCCTTTAAGGGCACCACTGCATCTCTGAGCACTTGGCTCCAGTGCTGTCTCCTGTTTGCCCTGTTTTTGCTGCCTCCAAATTCCTAGACCTGCTGGCCTCTGAGTCTCTGAACCTACATCTCAGCTGCTGAGTCACTGCCACCAAGTGCTCTGGGGAGCACCTTCAAGCAAGCACTTGTTCCACATATTCAGTCTGTCTCTCTACTCAAGACATAGCTACTGCCCCACCACCAGCCCATTACATTTCTCAGTTCCTTTATCTGGCCTTGCATCATTTGTCCCATGAGGCCAAGTGAGTTAATAAGTGGTTATAAATTGCTTGTTATTTTGCAGAGTTTTGTTTCTTAAAATAGTTCATACTTGCACAGATATCCTGCCTTAAAGCCTCACACTTGTGACTCATTGACAAAAAATATGTATGAAATGTATGTTGTATAAGCCATGTAAATTTGACCCACCAAAATGTAATGCTTGGTTGGTTTCTGCTTTAGCAAATCCAGTGTTCTTTAAGTAATAAGCCACGCAGGACTGATGTGTATGAGTCCTATGGCCTTTTGTTTTTTCCATAGCTAAACAGTTACTCTACTGCCCTTGGTTCTTTTTATAGTGTCACTGGCAGTCGTTCATTACCCAACAGAGGATATGTTTGTTTCCCTATCTTATCTTGTAGCCACAGAACTAAAGGCAGTGCAGAGAATGAGTTGATGATATAGGATTCAGATAAAGCATGAGCAGATTTCCCATGCTTCTGTTGTCATGACCACAGTCTCCACATCCTCGCAAGGTAAAACTATGATCAATAATGCATGCAGTGGAAAGACCATGTTAGTCTGATAAATAGACTTCAGTACATTCTATTGTTGTGCACATTCATATACATTCTTTCAGCAGACAAATGACAAGGTCATGTACTGTTATGTGCTGATATGCAGCACACATTTAAAGCAGGCCTGTCCTTTTCCTTGCCCTCTCTTTTTAAAGACTCGACTATAAATATATCTGCTTGATCTAACCGAAACAGATGAATGATATTATTTTAGTTACCGTGAGAGTATCTCACAAATTCTTATGCATACTTATTCATTCAATGACATTGATCTAGCACCCATTTAGATCCTCAATATGGTTAGTAAGAGTGTCATTAGTGTTTTGGCTAATGCAATATAAGTAATGCACTGTAGTAACGTGTAAACATTTTTTCATTAAAAAGTAATGCAACACTGCATAGTTTCTGTTCTCCAATTATAGTTATTGACTTTATAAAAAATTCTTGTACCTACATTACTCACACATGTCTAAGAAAACAGTACTGATTACACAAAATGCAATTTGTAACTTGATTAAAGGGATTTCATAACCACACTGTGGTTAAAATCTCAAATTATTGAGTATAATTTCCTGAGTTTATAATGCTTCATTTTTCTGCACATTCCAAATATTTGAATTTTTAAATCTACTTAAACAATAATGTAATGTAATACAGGCAAAATTTCTGTCTCTAAGGGTTAAAACTAAAATCTCCTCTTTTAGAGAAATACAAATGCCTTCCTGCTAGTTTTATTTGTACATTTCAATATTCCTTTCAGTCCCTTGTTTGCCCAGTCTTTCTCTCTGTCCATCTTGGCCAGCTTGTTTCTCTTGCTCCAGAGAGAGAGAGGGTTTTATGCAGCGGGTGCTCCTCCCCAAACAAGCTGCTGAAGCTGCCTGCGTTTAGGGGTGGAACATTTCTCAAACACTGCAAGGCAAGACTATTTAGATTATCCCCTCTGGTCCTTTTATATCATTTGTGAGCAATTCTTGTAGAAGCTTTAAAGGAATGGCTCAGTAAAGAATAGTGTTATAAAATTTGCAACCAGATCTTGATGATCTTCATGTTTGTGGGTTTAATTTTGCCTTTTCAGTTTAGCACTGGAGCTTGAAAGGCAACGTAACTAACAATACTAGTCAGGAATCATAGTCTGAGTCCATATTATATAAAATCTGTTTTCTCAAAACTCACTCAAACCATTTCATTAAGGTGTGCAGACTTGTTGCGGTGGATTTGGACACAATCCGACTATGAACTCTAAAAAACAATACGCTATTCTCTATTACAGGTATTACAGCACTATATATAAAACAGTAAAACAGTAAAACAGTTCTGATCATTTTTACACTCACTCACTCATTTTCATAGCCACTTGTCCTAATTAGGATCGCAGGGATACTGGAGCCTATCCCAGCTCACATAGGTCATCAGTCCATTACAGGACAGACACACAGTCAAATCATATCTTTGTATGGTGTGAGGAAACCAGAGAACCCAGAGGAAACCTATGCGGACATGGAGAGAACATGCAAACACCACACAGAAAGGACCCGGACCACCCCGCCCGGGCCCCAGGAACCCAGAACGACAGCGCTGCCCTACGCCACTGTGCCACCTTTGATCACTTTTACAGCTCTTAGTATTTCTTACAGTGTCATAGCTATACATGTATCCATTCAATATTTTCTATAAAAAGGCT
>CM029370.1:20993185-21220685 GCA_017165825.1 Hepsetus odoe | reverse complement strand
AAAGATGAGCTAGTTGGAGCTTTTGGGGTTAAAGATGGACACAAAATCAACTCCCAAACCTGCTGCTAGTTTTTGGAAGACACTTTCAGTTTCTTGAAGACAAGCAGTGGTGCAGAAATAAGTTACATTTTTAATTTTTTAATTAAACATTTTAAAAGTGCATTTTTCAAGAAGGCCATGCTGACCTAAACCCTATTGAGAACTTGTGGGCCTTGTTAAGTGTGAGATTTACAGGGAAGAAAAATAGTCCACCTCTCTGAACAGTCTCTGGGAGGCTCTGGTTGCTGCTTCACAAAAAGTTGGATGTCAACAGATAAAGAAACTGGCAGACTCCAGTTATTGAAAAGAAGGGTGGCTATATTGGTCACCGATTATTTATTTATTTATTTATTTTGAAATGTCAGAAATGTTTCTTTGTAAATTTTGAGTTGTTTGTTTATTATTCTCACTTTAACACATGAAAATAAACAAGTGAGATGGGAAATGTTTGTTTATCCTTTAGTTGTGTAATAACTTTGCACACTAATAGTTGTCTAATAATTGTGCGCACATATGTATCCCCAGAGAATGTTCACACTCACATCTCCTTTGTAAAACATTCAGGCTTCAGGGTTTGAACATTTTGGATTGACTGATAGCACTGGATTAGTTCCAGATTAAAATAATACTCAAAATAGTCACTTGCCTAATATTTGTGCACACAATGTAGGAGTAAGAGGCTACAATGACTGCTTTGCTTTCTGGATAACCTGCACTTCCTGAAAGCTCAGTGAATTGCAAATGGTCTCAAAAAATCTGAAATATTTTGAAACGTGTGAGGGTTTCTAAGATATAAAACACTGGCCCTTATCATTGGTCCAGGAGGCCTCCTGCTTTGCGTATTTTGGAAGACTGTTAAAGAGCTGGTAAACTGGATTAGATGTGTTGCAGTACAAAACAAACAAAGCACGTAAACCCTAAGGTTGGAAAATGTGATTTCCTTATTTTTTGGAGAAATTCTACCCACGTTTCATTACAACATAAATGTTTTGTTGCTGTCATGAAAACAACTTTGCTTTTTGTTTATTTTCTTTAATCTAGATGCTCTTTACTCTGCATGAAAAACTAATCTGAAAAAAAAATTTATTTAATTGATCTTGTATTTTAATTACTATAATGAATGTAGTAATATATTGCAATACAATGACTTCATTTAGATTTTCAAATGAGTATTAAAATGTCACATTTTTCACAATTCACAAGAGTGCGATGGCTACCTTGTTGAGAAATTTGCTTAGCGTGCACACACAGACACACACACACACCTTGAACACAATCCCCCATCAGCGTTGGTCAGCATTGCTGAGGATGGCAGAGTGGGCCGTAATTAGGAGTCCCTTGGCTCAGTGCTTATGCTTGGCTGGGCTCCGCTGGGGCTGCACTTGTCAGGCTTATGCTCCATGGTTAGATCACGTAGAATCTCCACTCTTAGTCAAAAGCCCAGGGCTGCTGCAGAGTTGGCTGGGTGAGGACAGAATTGCAAGAAGCTGGATTTATTCCACTCTTTCCCGCACTTTAAACTTCTTTCTAAACCGTACCCATCTGTGGTACACTTAAGTAACAACAATGGAGAGGAAGCAAGCACCATTTAAAAAGAAAGCCTCTATGCAAATTAATGCATGTGCATATATGTGCATGATATTGATAGACATTTATAGATTCGTGCCATGTACCTCAGAGTTTCAAAGCAAACACATGCTGTTCAGTTAATGTGCTTATTTAGAAGAAAAAAAAATCAGTGTCAGGGTGGTTAGCTTTTGCTGTATATGCCTACCTTGTGCTGTTTGATATGCAGCAGAGGCCTGCAGAGAGTGAGGTGGGTTAGATGCTTTTCTGCTGGCCCATCATCTTTCCGTACTGACCAGCACTTTTACCAAAAGACACAGCGTTTGAGCTTCCAGCCCTTTTCAGTTCCCCTTCAGAAAAATCTGAAATGCCGACATCCTACAAAACACCTGCATAAGCATGGAATGATGAATTTATGAGGGTATACATTTTCTAAACAGCTTCAGAAGACAAAAGAGAATCTTCTATGAAGTAAACTACATTGCATATATTGATTACAGTGGTGATGGAAAGTTTTTGAACATGACCCCTTACAAGTCTGTGAATGGCAAAAGTATGTGAAAAAAGCTATGTTTGCCTTGTGCAGCAAAATTTACAACTAAACATTTCCAGTAACTGTTGATTACTCCTGCAAATCAGGCCTTTAGCAATTTTAGTCCATTCCTAAAAGACTGCTTAATGGCTGGAATGCTTGTAGGTTTCCCCACATTAACTGTCCATTGCAGGTTCCTCCACCTCTCTACTCAGTTAAAATAAAGGCTTTGATATGCTTATTCCAAAACATTAATTTTCAGGGGAGCTATATCCATTGCTGTGAATTTTATTTATTTTTGTTGTTGCACTGACGTTCCACACTGAAATTCTGTCAGCACTGGTCAGCTAATTTTCAAGACATGGCTCACTGTGGGACTTCAGTACTGCACAGCTAATGGGTAATGTTTTGATGCATGGCAGGTATGCCCAATAGTATCACAAAACAACAAGATTTTTAATGCAGCACTGCATTGCAAGCAGCAAGTGCAAAGACGATGCCAGTTAAATCTAAAATGGCTGGTTAAAAAACCTGCACAGTGCTCAATTTATATTGCACAAGATATGTTTGTTTCCCCAGTTGTTGTATTTTAGGACTTTTTTTGCCACCATGCTCACAAAGGTGCAACACGATGCATCAGTGTAAATTAATCATTGCGGTAAGTTATTCAATAGCAATGCACTTTGCACAGAAGTGCTCAAGATTGTATGATATAATAGCTTGTGCGATTAAGCTCTCTTGAGAGTCAGTTCACAGATAATCGTACTAAAAGTTTTTGGTTGAGTTTGATGTAATAAATAAAAATATATTTTGAGTGAATTGTTCTATTAATGATGGCAAGCTGTTCTGGTCCAGATGCAGCAAAACCTGATACTTCCAACATCATGTTTCTCAGATGGTGTGAGCAATTTTTGGAGCGCAGTGGTTTTCTCAAGTTAACCTTGCTGTACACAACATAAAAAGCTGAATCTAACATGAGTTAAAAATACAGAATTGTACATCTTAAAAAAGCTCTTCCCAAGCCAAGATCTAAAATACCACATATGTAAAAACTCATTAAATAACACTTGCCTCTTTTTGTGTGCTCAGGAACAAACAAATGTTTTAAAGCAGAAGTGATTACGTCTCCAAAGGCATTAGCCCTATTGTTATAACAGAGCATTAATCTCAACCCTTAATGAGTTCCTAGGCATGTTTGCTGCCTGTAAGCTTATGAAATCAGAGGGGTGGCTACATAAATGCAAAAAGGACTGTACTCAGTGAGAAAAAAAGCATGTTTATGGCAGCTGCTAGATTGCATTTGCCCAGAATCAGACACAGAGGTATGGTGAATGGGGACTGCCTGACTGTGTAATGTATGGTTAGCCTTGGTAGCGTAAATCTGAGTCATAGCGCCTATTGCCATAGCTTAGCACTCTTGACATTGCACATAAAGACCATCTTTAGATAAAGTTAAATGCTGTTGCCTCAGTGCTTTTTGTGGTTCCTTTGGATTCAAAGAAACAGACAATATCAATGTAAACATCACGAGAATAAATGCAAACCAAATTGTAAATGATGCAAATGCAATCAGGGTGTTTTGAGGGGCAGATGATTTGTATATGAATCTCTCTGTGCATATCCCTTTAGTCAAGGCAACAAGGACACATGCCTAAATCAAATATCAGAGTGGGTTGTTTACATGCTGTCTTGTTATTAGTTCATCAGTTTCTGAATGACTGAATATATGATTTTAATAAAATAGCACAATTCAGCTGAAATGCAATATATATTTATTGGCTTCTTTATTGGACACCACTAGTTTGTTTCTGCCCTCATTTTCTGTTCTGTTCACACTGGCATATGCAAAAGTGAGTGACTTTCTAAATGAAAGTAAGGACACATCCTCTGCGGAGAACATAGTTATGCACATTGTAATGTTCAATTTATGTTTACACTTACACACACACACACACACACACACACACACACATATGCACATATGCTCGCATGGTTGCATAAACACACACACAGATACACACACACACACACACACACACACAAATGGGCAGCATATTCTATATTTTTTCTGCTATTTTTGATATGTTAAAATGAAAAAAGAGACTAAAATTTGTATACTGAAGCCTGTTCTCTGTTCAGGATGTGTTAACATTTTCATTTTTCCAATCAATCTAACACTAGGATTGTTCAAGCTTTTGCAAACTGCAGCTTTACTTTGTAGTTTTACAATTACAGACTGTAGTCCAGCTGTTTTTCTGCACAACACAATATGTGGACTGAGATCAAATATCCATATGTCCAAGAATGTTATAAACATTCTCATAGGGTGTCATAATTGTATATATATATATATATACAGACATATATACAGACATGTGAAAATATTATGACACCCTATGAGAATGTTTATAACATTCTTGGACATTGGATATTTAATCCCAGTTTTAACAATACTGTGAGATTCAAGTAACATAACTAAACAATTGAAACTGAAGAAGAGACTTTTCAAAAGGAAATTCTAAAATTTCTGGTGAGGAATAAATTAAGACACCCCCATCTTTATTCCCAATTAAAATGGCTCAAATCACACACAGGTGTAGCCCATCAGGTGAACATGATTTTTCAATCATGCCTGATTTAAACCTCAGATATTTAGTTTGGTGCTCCTGACTGGTGAGGTGAGAGTGAACACCAAGATGGGATCAAAAAAGCTGTCTGAGGCCTTCAGAAAGAAGATTCTAGACATCTCACAGCTTATAGAATTCTGCATTGAGGAGTGGGGCAAACTTTCCTCAGACCGATGTCAGAGACTGGTAGATGCTACAAGAAGGGTCTCACTGCAGTTCTTTCAACCAAAGGGGGAGACACTAGCTAACTATCTTTTTTAAATGAATAAATCAAGGTTATTTTTTGCTGTTTACCTGCAATTAAATCACTTTCTTTTCCAGAGTCAAATAAAAACAAGATTAGACATTGATATGCGAACATTTCTTAAACCTATCACACCTAACCCATCTATTATGTGTTATTACAGTTTGTGTATTATCTTCTTTTCCGGGGTTGCCCAGTCCTAGTCCTAGTTATTAACCAACCTGCAAAGTTTAGTTTCAGCTCTAATCTAACACTCTTGATCCAAGTATATTTTTTCAGCAATATTACAGGCAAGTGTAATAGTCCTGCATCAGCAGCTCTGGCCACAGGTTACTGTTGGCTGTATATTGTTTGGCTGTTGAGGAACAGGTAGAGAGAAGATTCACTATAATATTTGTAACCAAAAAAAGTGTCCAATTAGTGTATTTATTTATCTAACTTGTGTATGTGTGTGTGTGTTGCTGTAGGACATACCTCAAAGGTACAACAGTAGACCTTAAGCACCTTAAAGGGCATTTAAATGTACATTACATCCACTTTCCGAGAAAAAGAGCATCTTTCGGTTTAACCTTTAATTAGAAAATACAAACAAAAAGCCTGGAAAGAGTGTAAGATATATGGAGTAAACTCAGCTTAAAAATGATTACTGCAATGGAATATGGTACACCTATCGTCCCATTAGATCTGGCCTACATTAAAAGATAATCAGGCCATGTTTTGATGCCCATTTGGCCCTGTTGACACTCACAGAACATGTCCTTATCTTAGGAAGGTCTTAAGAGATTGTCCTGTCCAATTATCCAGTGGTGCGGGGTGAATATAATACAATATTTCCCCATTAAATGCATTCTCAATCCAACAGTTGTTGTGGAGGGAAACATCAATTCTCTTGTATTACATCATGGATGAAAGACTGTAAGAAGGGAGAGAAAAGCTGAATGGAATGGAAAATTCATTTTGTTCTGATCTACTTTAAAAGAAACCCAAAACAAATAAAACTGAATTTCTTTCACTTTAAACTCACTAAATCAAGCACAAAGTAGCACATGAATGTAGCTTAGTCATTTTTATACTTTCAAACATCTGTGAGATCTGAGAGACAGAATCACTGAAATGACTGTTGATTGGTGAATCTGAAAATGTGGGGTATTTCCTTGTTGCTGGCTGAGCTTTGATGATATCACAGTTACTTACTATTTTATAGTGCTGTACAGTCTCTATACAGACATATTCTATTATATTTATCTAAATTTGAGATTTTTATTTTAGATTTTTACTTTAGCCTTATTTTATTTTTCTATTCTATGCTCTTCTATTCTATTTTATTCTATTCTATTGCTTGAATTTAATAAAGAAAGAGTGGTCCAGAGATACATTTCTTGTATAACTGCAAATGTGATTAAGTTCTGGAATCTTGAATCTTGAGGAAAGTACAACAAAAAAAATCAGTGCAATCTACCATTGCATATGGGGTGTCTGAGATTACAACAGCTGGGAGTGGAAAACGAAAAATTAAAGGTACAAACGATGTAACCTTAAGGGCACCATCTAAGTGATGAGTGGTAGTGTGCTTATAGAATTTGGCAGAGCCAAACAAATCCAATATTTTTTTTTTCTATATGGTGCATCCATAAAATCAGAGATGTGCTTTTGAGTGGGGTGAGGGTGATTATGCAGCAGTATTTGGGTGCAGCTTGCTGTGGTGCTTGAAGGCCTAACATCAAAGCCTATTTCCTTTTTGAGCCAGACTTGTTCACAGAACATTCTGCTGAGCTTAGCCTGAGGATGTTAAGAGTCATAACTGCTCCTTATCATATTATGTGCAAGACAACCAGAGCAGTACTCATTTACAATACAGTGGCGAGAGAAATTTTTATACATCACTGAAGTTCACTTAAGTAACACTTAAGCTCTACCCAGTGTTTTAAGAGATTAAAACATGGGTGTTATTCAGCTCGACTGTTTTGAATGCATCATAAAGACATTGTAAAGAAAGTTCTTCGTCAACTACTTTCATCTGCAGGGGGTTGTCTAAGCATAGGCAACCTAAGCAGTTGCCTAGGGCGGCATTGGCAGGAGGGTGCTTAATCTGGGAGGTGATCCTGTTTTTAAATCTGACGCCACATGCAATGAATTAGACATTTCGGGATCCCAAAACAGCTGTAGTGTGCTGTTTAATCATCACATGCTCTTGGTTTCACATGGACGACTGTAAAAGCCTCCCCTCTATTAATATTATATTTGTAATGTCAGATTTTTACTGACTTTAGGCAAGGCCCACATTAGTTTTGCATTCAAATTGTTCAATTACACCCTAAATTGTGCAGCTGTGTTCTGGTCCCCACACAGCTCTGTAACTGCTGCCTCATTGCAGAATAAAGATAAGTAATGCAGAATGTTATCAGATTTAAAATAAAAGCCACAGGGTCTAGAAAGGTGAGCCTTATCATTTCTTTAATGCGTTGGAGGTATCAGCAGCCTTACCAAGCCTATGCCTGCTCTTATTGCATGCTCACCTAACTACAAAAAAAAACAACTTTCGGATATTGCATAGTGTCAGGCTCAAGATATTTCTGGTCTGTAAAAGTTCAAATTCAGATTTTGAAATTGGAATCAGTTCTGTAGTTAGTTCTGTTTGTTGCATGACAAATATTCAATCAACATCCCCCCATCCCAAAAAATGTTGAGCTTTCGTTTACACCACAAAAAAATCTAAAGGATGCCACTGCTCACATAAGACGAAATTTTTCTGTTATAATCTATTTACATAAAATAGTTTCGCGCCATCGGTATTGTCTTTCTGTTTTTCAAAAGCTAAGAAATCATAGCCTGTCTCCAAAAATAGACACCCATTTTTGCCGAGAAAGTGCAGTCGAACTCCAGCTGGTTTGAAGCAAAATATAAAGGCTACTTTTCTGTACCTGAGAAGCAGTTGTAATAGATTTGTCTACAGTGGAGACTTGCAGGATGTTTTAGAGCAGGTACATCTGAATCTAGGGCAGTGGCAGCATGGAAACTTACAGAGCCATTTGGATTGACGGTTAAGGTCACTAAAGATTACCCATCACATATTTCATAAAGAACTCTAATCATCCAACTTGATTAAACTGATTGCTATTGTAATACTATATATCACAGGTTAACCATCCAACAGACAACAGAAATCACTGCAAATGCGGTTCCCAAAGATCCCCTAACATCCCTCATTGAAAGCATAGTGCTTTGAATTGGACTAAAATCTTTTTTTAATATTTGCAAAATAATGAAATAATACATCAACCAACGAACCAGACTGAAAGTCAGCAATGGTGGTAATATATTTTATCCATGTTCAGCGATCTGACATGTTTTGAATTATGAATCAAGCTCTATGGTTACACATGTTGACTTTAATAAAGTATTAGAGTTCTATAGCCTGTATAAAATAGATCATTTTTACACCTGCTTATTAAAACTTTGGCAAAGTACCCATACTTTAGAGGAACAAAATTAATGAAACTGATGTAAAGCAAATTAATTAACTTAAAAGCATAAGATTACCCTTTTGAAATGAAAGTAAAAAACAGTATTTTCAAGGTGATGTGGGGCTGTGGTGGCATTATGGGGTGCAGATCCCTTATTGGTGCTGATGGAGATTGGAGTGCAGAAGCTAGAGTGGAGTCTTGTTAGTGGCGTCAGCACACAGCACAGCACAGCACACAGTGAAGCACAAGGAAATGCATTCTCTGCATCTAGCCCTTACACATCATGCAGCAGTGGTCAGCCATATCCAGTACCCTGGGAGCAGTGAAGGGAATCTGCTGGTCTGGGACTGGACCCCACGACCTGATTATAAGGCTTTTTTTTAACCACTAAGCCACCGCTGCAAAATCAGGCTTTCAGTTTTTATTTCCTGATATTTATATCTAAATATGTTAAATTACACTCTTTAATTTGACCAGCAAGTTTTAAAAGTGAGCATAAGTCACAGTCAGTCCACCTTAAAAAAACACTTTTGAACATGGTGCAATTGTGCCGACTAACTGAAGGTTAGCCTCTGAGGGTACCACCCCAGTGATGCAAGGTATAGCACCTTATCGACTCCCCAGTTCTTTTATTTCTAAGAGTGTTTCCCTCCACTTATTTACTGAACAGAAAACTCAATGTGGTTTTCTTTTCTTTTATTGCACGAAAACGTGACTATATTTTTATGTGTGATAATCATCTGTCCGCTGCAGTAATAGTGTTTAGACTAAAAATCTAGGTTTACCTGTCAACTGCAGCGTTTTTTTAGGGACCCAAAGATAATTATTCTACAGCTGCACCCCAAAGAACCATTCATTATTTTTAAGACTGCACTTCAGCTCCATATATCCGAGAAATTCTGATGCAGTTTAAAAACAATTGCCATAACAAACTGCAAGCTGCATGCTGCTAAACAGTGCAAAGACAAGTTTCAGAAAACTATTCCACAATAAATGACTTCATGTTTAAACCCTAAGGAGTTTACCTTATTTCAACTGTGCTACCAACATCCCAGCCAATTATGATATGTGCTGCTCTAGGTAAAACATATCCTACTATCAATCTAATTCTCAAGGGGATGGTACAGACAAAACAATCATCTGCAGCTCAATTGCAATATTTACAGCTCATGAATAATAAACTTTTATATGAAAAAAATATTTTAAAAAGTAACATTTTCAATGCAGCTGTATAAACAACTTTTTTAAAGCTTGATTCATATTTCAGGAGCATCACCTACCTTCAGCATACTTCAGCACATTCTGTTATTGCTTCTTTTGAAAGAGCTCAGTTATACAAGCAGTCATTCAGACAGAATCATACCCAGCATCTGCGGCAGGAGAGAGAGAATGACTGCAAATGAATCTGACTGATTCAAGCAGGTTTAAAAGAAATAATTATCTACATCAATCTTGACATTCATGGAAGTATAAAAAAAATAAAAATCACTAATGGGTCTGGCTGGGCTCAAACCAAATGTATTGTACTGTAGCTATTTAGTTCCCACTGATAAAAGACTTTGCATTC
Organism: Hepsetus odoe; assembly: GCA_017165825.1. Lineage (NCBI taxonomy): Eukaryota > Metazoa > Chordata > Actinopteri > Characiformes > Hepsetidae > Hepsetus > Hepsetus odoe. The sequence goes on along the minus strand of CM029370.1, from coordinate 21,210,646 downwards.
CTCATATGCTCCCAGTGTGTAAAGCACATCTATGCAGCTGACTCTGAAAATTCTATTATAGCTACATAAATATTTATTTGGATTCATTATCAGCCAGTTAGATGTTTTTTTTTTCTGGTTCACAGTGCAGTGTGCAGATACATGCCTGCAAGTTTTCATACCACTGGCCATCCAGTCAATACTATGTTAAACAACCATCCGCATACCAGACTGCTTAATCCTTAAAATACAATAATATAATTTGCATTGATATGAATATATGTAGATTAGTTGTCATTCCTTATTGACATATTTGGGCTGTGATTCTTTCCCCTTTTGTCAAAACAAATTACTGCAACATACAAGACTGGAATTTTCTTTCTGCACATCAGGACTTTATATGCTAAAATGGCTTTTGATCAAATGCAAATCACATTATTTTACACAACAGTAAAATGCTACAGCACAATGGTAAAATTCTACTACACACCATAAACAGTTACATTTTTATTGCATTACAAACAATGCACCATCAGTGCTTTTAAAATCCAGCCTTGGATAGGTTTTTTTCAGGAAATGAACATATTTGCACCTTTTCACAATCTAACATTTGCTAATAAATGCATCAAGTGAATCTGGAGTGAATTCAGCCTAAAAACATAGCTGCAGTGATAGTTATGCTGCCTTACTAAAATTTTTCCTCTGTAGGCTATAATGATAACTTCTGATCAAGTGTCATATTGTGCACACACACACAAAAAAAATCATAACAATTGGAAATATTCCTTCCTGAGAAACACTGGCCTTGCTCGGGTAATAAGTGACACAGTTATCGAATCACAGTTCGAATGGCAGCAGCTCCTCAGTGCTACAGCAAGCTTCTTCTATGTGCTTTTTGATGGTCTCCAACGCTTTGACAAACCCAGTAAGGCGCCAGAAACTGATTTTCTGCTTATGATAAGCTGACAGGCCTAATTCTCACCTTCATGATGGTCTATACATCCATTTTCTGGAAGAACCATATGACAACATTGTGACCATTAACTGCCTGTTTTTTTAGCTTTACCACAAGCCTTGCAAAAAGCTTCCAGGAACCTTTAACTTGATTAAAATCTATCACCTTATTGCACGGTTCACTGGTTCATTTACAAGTTCTTTATGCAACCGATTATAACTCGGACTACACATATTACTCCAACCAGCTACTTTCCTTTAGCTGTCGTATTTCCAGCCATGGGCCATATCCCTTCATTGTGATATAGCGCTGTGCCTATTTTCACCTCAGTAACATTAGAATATTTCTAGTGAAGCCCTAGGCATGAATTTAGGATATTGTAAAAAGGCCTCTATCTATGAAATGGAAAATGTCTGAGTGAATATTTCAGGAAAGAAAAGACAGACCTGTCCAACCTTCTTGACCTTGTCTGATTTTCCATAAAGACAGCAACAAAGGACATTTTCTCTGAAGAAATGCATGTGGAACCACTGCCTACAAGCCAGAAAGGTTCAAAGTATCTCAGACATTTACGCTAAAGACAAAAGATCAAGACATATGACAACAGCATTTCAGAGTAGTGACATCTATATACCATAATTAAGTAAATCTGACACCTCTTTTCCCACACATGTCGGTATTCAGATGTCAGTGTAAGTCCATTTGAGTGGCACTCGCTAACAGCCTGCAGGATATAAGTGGCTGCCCTCCTTTTTGCTGAAATAAATTGTGTCTGTCCAGTGGGCAGATTACAAATAGTCTGTAATTGTGTGTAATTGTTTGCAGTCGTCTAGAAATGTAAAACATTAGCCTCTGTGTTGCCTTTTTCCAATGACTTCCTTTGTTGTGATCTCCGATCTGTCCATGATAAAGAACATCAAAAAAATCCTAAACTCACCACAGTCATCCTGAGGAAAAAAGGTAATTGCAGAGGGTTGGAACTGTCAAAGTGGTTAGAGTGTGTGTGTCGGGGCTGTGTCATTCTATTCTGAACAACTCCCTGGTGAGAGTGAACAAAGACCCTCTTGTTGAACAGATAGAAGTTCAAAGTAATCATTCCCCTCAAATGCCACATTTGAGCAGTGAAGTTGACAATAGAAATGGAGCAACAGGAAGCTTAGCTCTGAAAGCCAGACAGACTAATGTTCATTACTCTAGCTCTGATGGGTTGGAAAACATTTCTTTTCCCCATGGAATTAGCAATAGGTGCTCAAGCCATGTAATTAATATATTACAATACAATATAATACATACATTCATTTCCATAGTCTTTTATATTGTACAACTTTTTATTTTACCCTAAATTTAAAATGCTCTGCCATTGTGGGCAAGCTTGCTAAGACCTATGTTTCACCTTCTCGCTCCCCACATGTTGTAAACTGGTATCTCTCATTATACCAAGACTTTGGTTCTGGCAGAGTCCAATCCAGCACAAAAAGGTGTTTATCAGCCAGGCTCAAGAGGTCCCAGGTTCGAATCCCACCTCTGGCACTACCACCACTGGGTCCTTGAGCAAGACCCTTAACCCTGAGTGTCTCCAGGGGGACTGTCCCTGTAATGAGGACATGGAAGTCGATCTGGATAAGAGCGTCTGTTAATGCTGTAAATGTATAAGTTATATAAATGCTTAACAATATTGTTGCCTGTCAGATAAGCAGACCATACATTCACATCTAAACTCATGTAAACTGAATCAGAAAATGTCCACACAATAACCTGCCAACACCATACAAATGAGGAAACAAAGTTCATTAGAACATTGTCATTGAAAATAGCTCCATAATGACTCATACAATGGAAAGTTCGTTATCCCTTTTCTGCCAAGAGTTTTGATTACATCATCATGCCCCAGCAGGCATGAAAAAAGAAAAAAAGTTATCCCCTCTCTCCACCATATCATCATTTCATATCAAATCATCATAACATCTAGCTTAACACGTATCATCTATTGTTTCTCACTTAATTATGTTACAGAATGGAAGGTGCAAAGTACCATGAAACTGGCTCATACTTCAATCACATGTCTCCATGAGGGGTTACCACCGGCAATTAAATATTTACAATATATTTAAATAACATTTTTTAAGCTGAAAACCTTCACATGTTGAGAAGATTCCTTTAAGATTCTATCTAAAGAAACCCGCAACCAATTAGGAACCTTTATCTTTTAGAGCGCATTTAAAACATTAAATTGGATTAAAAAAAAAACAAAAAAAAAATCCTGTCACATTTCTGACAGCTCCATGTATTTGTTCATTTTAATGGTCGTGGGGTGTAATCTGAGAAAGCTGAACAGACACGGGCCTGCCAGGTATTTAATGTCTTTGGCTGATGGTGTGAAATCAGTGAGAGAGAACGAAAGGAGAATATAATCTGTGTTAGACAGATGGAGCTTTAACTGTGATCCTCCCTCACGCAGGGCTGCTTCTGTCTATATGGGATGGATTACTGTAAAGGACAAACAAAGAGCGAATGATCAGCAACAGACAGATGGGAGTTTAACTCTGAAACAAGCACAGTGGAACACACTCACACATGTGCATACACACTTCTATTTACTAACCACCCCATGTGGTTTGAGCACAAAGGAGGAAGAAATTAAAAGAAAAGTATGAATGACTCACTTGTATACTTTTTAAACTGTGAAATAATAAAATAAGGCATTTTTTGTGTATTTTAACATATACCATACCTCTGTCCTTCAGAACTGAACAGGTTAAAACTTAATTAACATCACTGTGCTCTGCTAAACACCATCTATCCCTCAAGGGAACACACGCTACATATCCAAATGTTTTGACTCACCTAATGTTTCCTTGGAAAACACAGGTATTAACTGTGAGTTTTTCCCAGATTTGCTGCAGCAGCAGCCTCTGTTCCTCTGGGAAGACCTTCAATTAGAAATGGGAACATTGTTGTGAGGAACTGGTTGCAATCAGCCATAACAGCATAAATGAGGTTAGGTACTGATGATGGATAAGTAGTTCTGCAGTACAAACACCACTCCAACTGATCCCGAGGGTATTGAAGAACCTCCAGCACAAGAGAATGTTCCTCTCCTCCACAGGCTTTATATCCCTCTAGCCAGAGGGAACCCCTCAGGGTCTTCTAGTCCTTCAGAGAGGGCGTAATGATTTCTGGGAGCTGAGAAAAAAAAAAATTAGTTCTTCATTAATGTAAAAATCTAGACTATTGGCCTACAGTGATACCCACGAATGATATTAATTGTTGTCTACTCATTTCATCATTATTTGTGATTCACTGCCAAATAAAAAAATAACCCCTCGTTAGGAGTCTTCACCGAGCCTCACCTATTAAACTGCGCGCCCTCGATAGGGGGCGTTGTTTTACTGCCTGCTTCGCCTCCCAGAACGTGCTCTTACTAATAACGAGGGAAGAAACATGAATCAGATCAAAGCTAGACCGAAAAGCTTCATTGCATCGCCATGCTGCAGAATGACTTCAAGGAACATGAACAGCTGCATGTATCTGGTTCATTTAAAGGTGAATAAAAGTAAATAAAAAGTAGACACCTTTAAAATATTTCAGCATCTGGATCAGTTCTTCTAACTCTGTGTTGCTTTTGCATGCATCATCCTCACCTTTAAAAAAAAAAAAAGAAGCCCCAAACTCACTTTAGGAGGCGAGCTGGAGACTGAAGCCTAAAGTCACCAGCAGTTATAAAGAAGGGATGAAGCCCATGCTGATGTGATTGGCCTTTATGGTCATATACTGGCGCAGTGTTGCCCCGGTGGGAGCAGCTGTGTGAGTGTGAGTGTGTGAGTGTGAGTGTGTGAGTGTGTGTGTGTGTGTGCAGACTTCCATACAGATGAGAGCAGCGAGTCACGCACTGCCTGACGTAGAGAAGCGCCGGCTGCGTTTCCATAGCGCGGTATTGCGCAACCGGACGGCAGTCCAGCCGCCTGAGCTACAGAAGCAGCGCGTCCGCCGAGCGCACTCTTCACTGTATTTCATTGCTAATTTCTGATCATCATCATCGTCATCATCACCTCCACCATCTCCATCATCATCGCCGCGCTCAGCCTGTATGGGTGCACGCGCATTCCTCGCGTCCGAGCGGCTCCGGGGATGCGGCCGTGAGAGGAGCAGCGGGCGCGCGACGCCGAGGGAGTCCGAGGTGCGGGTGAACCGCACGCGGCGGTGAAGAGACCTTATTGGCTGGTTTGTCCTCCGTACCGTCATTTGATTGACTGAATTTCCTTTGACTCTGAGTTCACGACCGGGAGAAGGAAAGAAAAGGGGGGAACAAGGAAAAAAAAAATCTGGGCGCTTATTTTGGGTCCAGTCTACCGCGGGATCCGCGCGCCTCTCTCCGGACCTGAACTCGATATGAGATCCACGTAAGGATGGATGGGATTATCAGTGTGTTGGGGCTGCTCGCGCTCATGCTGGAAGGCGCTTACTGCCAGGGAGTGTACGGTGAGTCAGTGCGAGCATCCTCCTCCTCATCATCCTCATCAGCATGACCTTGTGGCAAATAAAGCAAAAAAAGAAAAATGCTTGATCATGTGCAGTTTGGATGCTGCCGTGAAGTCGGTGGCTTGGCTACTAAAAGGCACTCGCTTTCGTGTCTTCGTTCACAAGTCACTTGAAAGCGAGAGGCAGCCACATCCGATCACGCTGATCGGTCGATACTGTGACTGATAAACGCGATCACATAATTCACGTCAACGTGTGGTCAGAGGTTAGATCGTCCAGTCAATTCGAATCATCTCCCCATTGATGTGCAGGAGCACCAGGTTTATTTATTTGCATGTCTTTTGCTGTTTCATTTAGAGCCTCATGCCCATTAATAGTGGCATTCATGAGCACTGGGCAAGCCATGAGTAGTGACCCTCCCTCACTGCCCACCCCCTTTCCCTCCAGTCCACATCACGTGGAAAAAAAAATGCAACTAGTGGCATTCTGGCAGTGTGTGAGTCCACCTTCAGTGAGAAGCTGAGCCTTGCATGGTTATGAATCATAATGTGCAAATGTCACTTGGGAAAACATCTGAGTCTTGTTTGCTCTGGGCTGTTGTTGCTCAGGGCAGCGGGCGAAAAGCATGGGAGGTTTGGTCAACGATGGGTCACGCTTGGAACTGGTGGGAGTTTGACCGGCTTGATGTCTGTATGGTCTCAATAGCATGTAGAGCAGCAAGCATGGAGCACGCTTCGTTGGAGAAGCTGATAAATCTCAAGACTTGAGCTATTGCAGAGATGCACAGGGCCAGTGTGAGTTGGGCTTTTGTGAAAAATCTGTTTTTAAGAGGAACATTAAGGCCTAACATCTACAGTGTGCCAGAATGTATCAAATGACTCGATATTTTAATGCCTTTATTACAGTGGGTTTTAATCTTAGCATGGATGAGTGAGTACTTGGTTTTGACTCTAATCTGCTCGTTATGTAATGTATCCATCATGCCACACATAATATTTCTATGATCAGTTACAGACATCATATCAGACAGTGTGATAGCTGACTTCTCATTGTAGCCTATTCATTCTGTACCCCCAGAGCATTTGAATGGGAATGAGACATGGCTTCTGCTGATAAAATGTCTAGCGAAGACACGTCTAGGAGATATAACTAGTAAAGAAACCAAAAGAACTGTAGAGCCATCACATTCATCTATCAGCATGCAATGACATGAAGTAACAGCACCCCAGACCTACAATGTAACATGTTGAGGCTGTGTACATAGGGCCACACTGATAGTATATTAAGAATTTTATACACAGTACTGCACAGTGGCAAGACAGTATTTTGATAAATTCAGTAATGAAGGTCATTAAAAAGAAGCACAAGAAGAATGCAAACTAAGAAGCAGATGAATAAGACTCAATTGCAACTGTAAATTAAGTTCATGTTGGTCTATTGATGGTCAGTGTTCCTCACTTTCTTTAACTCATGACGTGACTGCCCAAATCCTTCTTCTTCTTTTTCTTTCGGGTGCTTCCTTTTGGGGTCGCCACAGCGGATCAGCTGTATCCATTTCTTCCAACCTCCCAAATTAAAGGCTTAATTTATTAATTGCTTTATTGCTTTATGTTAGCAATGTTATCTGGATGTGTAGCCCTCACAACCATCAACTACATAGCAAACCCTTTTGCACAGCGATGATCAGTCACTTACGTTTAATTTTACAGCATTTAGCAGACGCTCTTATCCAGAGCAGCTTTGGTTCTGGTAATTACAGTTTCCATGGAGCAACTTGGCATTAAGGATCTTTCTTGGGAACCCAATGGTGGCAGTGCTGGAGGCTGATTATATCCTCCCACTAGACCACCATACCCAATTTCAGTCAGTAACTCATGTTGGATTGGAAGCATCTTACACCACAACCTCTCATCAATGGCTAAACTAGGATCACAGTCACCTTGTTGGATGCCTTATATAAAATTTACTTTCAATTTAAATAATCACAATGTATTGGGTTTGCAGATGGGTGATGCCACTCTAACTACTAGCATTTAAATGAGATATTTGCTATCTATGTGAATAATTAAACATCATAAATTAGAATTGCATAAAATATATTACTGAGAACTTGTGCTGCATACTTGGTTTATAAGTATATATACTTTTCTTTTTTATCATTTTAAAATCATGAGTTATGTATATGTCATTTTGTCACAATGTCAATGGCTTATTAAATTATGAGTATATAAATATATGCACCATAATGTATTGAGATACCCTATGCTAAGAAATTGGACCCTGAGTCATGGGTTTCAATTATGTGAAATGAATATTTTAGTAGGCCAGTTCACTCCGGTAGCAAGAGCACAGTTTGCCCCTCTTTGCAGCCCAAGCACCCATCCAGCCATAGTCACAGCATCTTCAGCCACATAAGACTGTCTAAGCTTGAAACATGCTCTGATTAGAAACTAGTTACTAAAGAACGGTGGAGCAGCTGCTATCAGTGAAAATATGGGGAGACTCTGGTGAATTAGTTTAATAGCTTTATATTAAAAAAAAATTAATAATAAACCATACATTAATTCCAGTACACTTATTAAAGCAGTGACACAACATTTAGAATGTTTCTGAATCTCTAGTACCTTATTCACGTACTCATTCTTCATATTTAACAGGGAAAACATTGCTTCAGAAGAGCAGTGCTTTGGCTCAATGACACTGTATCCTAGTTTAGTTTTTTAGGCTATTCAAAACTGAGTGAACTTTTCAATGGATTGTTTGTTTCTCTTTATTAAAAATGTAAGACATTTTACCAAGATGGTTTAAGTGCAGAAATGACTCACAGCTGGTGTCTGACTGCTCCTCTTAAGGAAGATGGGCCTTCAGACGGATGGGAAATTATCAGCTATGTATCCCCTGTCAGTTGATGAAATGCCTATGAGCAGCCATCCATTCATTAAGCTCAAGCTGTGTGCTTATAGGCTAATGGGTCCACGCTTCTGCATTTGTTTTTTCGCAACAACAGAAAGCTGTTAAGTAACTGTTGAAATGTGCACGCCATTGCATCTGAGCCTACAGTGAAAAGACTAACCCCTGAAGGACATCCTCAATCCAAAATTGGCAGGAACAGGGCAAGCAATTATCCAGTCAAAAGTGAGTTATACTCCACCTTCTGCACCCTGCTGAGTGAGGTAATGCCATGTATAGCTTTCTGGGATTGTAGCAGTGGATGAAAAAATGCTGAAAGGAGATTAGGTCAGATTAATATTGGAAGGTTTAGTTTTGGACTCTCCCAATATGTTGTGCCTATTCATTAAGAATGTGCAAGTATATCAGTGAGATTGTGTTTTAAACGTGGCGTATTTAAATTAATACACAGAAGAAAAATTCAAAATAAACTAAAAAAAAAAACTAAATAAACTGCTGTACATGATTAGTGTCATCAGTAAGAATGATACAATGGGCTGACTGGGGAATAAAGAAAGACATGATTGTGGAAGTTTCCACTGCAGTGTAAGACAGCATATGATCAAAAATCATGCATTATATTTACAGTCATATACTTACACTGTAGTGATCCTAACAATACATTAAATGGTTGATGATATGGATACATAATGTGCTGATGTGACATGCTCATTTAGAAGAAAGAAACATGCCGATGCACATACCTGATTAAGTTGTATTTCTTATATGCCAGTCTTCAAGAGATGAGCTTTAATGTGGCAAAACACACAGGAAGCCTTATGAAAACGGAAAACTATGAAAAAAAAAATGTAATTAAGGGAAAGCAACAAAACGCTGAAGCTCTGGCAAAGTTATATTAATCTCATGCTGTTAACTTAATTGAACAGTATCCATGATTTGTAAATTAAACTGAGGTTAAATTGATGGAGTTGAAGCTAGTGTAATCAGGTTGCAAAACCTACAATTTTTCCCAAATAAGTTAAATAATTGAAAATATAAATGAGGCTATACTTTTCACAACATACAGCAACAGACGTTGGCTCTGTCTCAATGACAATGGAAGAATGTTTGCAGTTTGCGGTTCCTGTGATGCTTTCTGTGGCGAACTGTAACAGTGAGTCATGATATCCATGAGGGTTTATGAAGACGTTTGGGCAAAACTCCCTTTTAGAGCAGATTAAGTAGATTAAGATCAAGAGCCATCTGAATATGGTTATTGAAAGAATGATATTATAAAGCACCAAGGTTCCACATGACTGATAGAACAGTTTTAGCACTTTGAAGAATACTTGTGACAAGAATGTACCTGGGATATATGATAATAACTCAAGCTAATATGTACTGTGTAAGGAATAATTCAGTGTGAGTCATCAGGTCCAGCAAAATACATAAATTGTATAAATAGAACCCTCTTTCCTGCAGTCTTCACTCTAAAATGACCCTGGCTTTAACCCCAATCATAATGACTGAATACATTTTCAGTCGTTATGATTAGGCTTGGCCTTACACGGTTAGAAAAATGTGCTTGGAAAAAGTTCCCTTATGAAATTATTAAGACCAGCTACATGAGAAGATGATGAACATTCAGAGTGTAAAGATAGTGGGATCCTTGTGTCCCAATTCCTAAAGGAGTGAAGTAGAAAGTATAGAATGATAGATGTGTATTTGTACCAACATGGCACTTGCTCCACTTCCTGAAATATTAATCCTATGAGCGTTATTTATATCTGCATAAGAAATGCAGAAGAATGATAAATGTTTTAGCAAAGTTGAAGTATTTTTTTTTTGTGGATGTCATCTGAGGCCTTCACTAAAATCACATGAAGCATTTACTAAACTCCAAAAGTGGTCATATGCAACCCCATGGAAAGAAGCTTACTTTCCATGGAGTGAAATCTGTGATAATTACATCCAGTGAGAAGCACTATACTTTGCATTGCGTTATTTGAAGATGACAGGATCTTCCAGTTCTTATGAGTTGCAGAGAAGAAAGTACTATAAGTTCTCATCACTCCTTTATCCCTTCGCTGGTTAGCACTGAAGTCAAAACAACTTCTCGGGTATCTTTTCATGAGTCGCTTCAGTTGCTTGACTTCTAAGCTATGCAAATGCATTCGACTGGTGAAACTAAAGCGGCCTTTGTTGCTTTTCAGAGCCTCCTCCCGAGTCCTTCATCAATTCCCTTGGATCAAGACCTTCACATTTCCTACAGTAATGAGAAGTAGAGAGAGAAATTAAAATTGTTTGCTGTGTTTGAACATTATTGAGCAGTTTATTGGAGCTAGCAGAGCCATTATGAAGTATGATCAAACTCTTGCCTCTGATTCGTTGAAGACATTTTTGCTTGACCCTTTAAACTTACTGGATTTAAGAGATACTTTACCCTATCATGGGTATGTTTGTCTGAAGAGGTGTGCCCTGTCTCTGTTTGGAATAGGGATTTGTCATAAATCCTTTATGTTTCATAAAAATATCCCAGTTTAGTGTTTCCTCCGTACATGCTGAAGTATAACACACTGGTTTCCTTGCTGCCAGAAACCCACAATAACTGAAAAGTTTTAAAGTTTCAATACAGGATGTTTAAACAATATAATAGTAAAGTAATAATAAAGCAGAACAATAATGTTTTGCTTGCAGTGGCATTAGCATTTTTATGTGCCAGTCTAATGTTAATTAATTTCAGTTGACATGTTAAGTGAAAAGGTTTCCGGGTAATGAAAATTTTATATGTAATGTTTTAATAATATGTTGAATTTAAGTTAGTTAACCAGTTTTACTGAGCTATTCAATGTATTTAACTCTGTGGCAAGTCGAGGTGCCCAATGTTTAGTTCAATTTGGAAGTAGCACCTTTCGAGTCAGTACTGTCAGCAGCATCAGAATCGATGTGGATCTTTTCTTCACAGGTGGTTAAGGCAACATTGTCAAGAATTAAGTAAGATTTCCATGTGATTCATGCATTTAATTTATCTTTCAATTTAAGGATAATCAAACAGTTCTTTTTCTTTTGCTGCCTGCTCAAGTTTGACCCTATATGTGCATTTCTGTCCTTTAAAGGCTAAATCATAAACTACTTTGGGTGGAGAAGCACTTTGACAATGAAAATATTGGAAATATTTCTTAGTGTTTTTTGTCTACATTATTTGTAATTACAAATAATCTATCAGCTCTATCCATGGCAGCAATGGACTAGATATAAGGACAGACATTAGATCAGTCTTTGAGATGTATATAGAAAATGCCACATTATTCTCCTCTGCTGTTGCTGGTTTTTTTCACTGTTGTGTGAAATCATGTCTGTGATGCTCCCCAGCACTTGAATTTAAAACTGATATCTTAACGTGTAAATGAACATATGTTGGAGTCACTGACATTTCAGGCTTCCTTTGGCCTACAAGTCATTTATGTGCAGTGAGCCACTTTCAGCACTGGCTATTAGCCATACTTGGATAATTACAGCATAACCATTTAGTTAATTCAGTGTCATTTGTTCACATTTGATTGTTGTTTTTTTTCTTTTCGTTGTTACTGATGAACATATTACTCCGTTGCTACAGCAGGCTGCATGCTTACACACCTAAGGCCAAGCACTGGGCCTCTGAAAAGTGCTCTAAAACATACTGAGATGTGTAGGTGGCCTCTCATTAATTAAGGCCCTGTGCCGATGCCATGGGTGAGTGAGTGTTTGGCATGAAGCTCACGCTAACCTTCCGCTGTGTTGCTCTAGCCCACATCCATTCCAAGTGCTGCTCCTGTGTGAAGTGATGTCTGTTGTCATGGTGACAGCATCCCCGGCGCACTTCTCACATCCCCAACTTCCCTCTTTTCCTCCATACCAGGGAGTTGGTGAAAAGAATGCAAAGTGATTGCAACCCGAGAGTCCTCATCGCCCCACACAAGCACAGCACAAGAGAGTTACAGTCTTGTATGAGAAAAAAAAATAATAAAAACATCTCCCTGGCAACTCAAAGGGGATACTTATCTTTGTTGGATGCAGTGTTTAAGAGGCTCTGACAAGCAAGGAACAGGGCTGAGGTAAGTGTGTTGACAGTGATGCCTTCAGTAGTCTTAAAGCTTCAAAAGCCAGTGATAAACAGTTCAGGCGGCAGCATGGCCACGAACACATCTTTTCTTTCTCCTCTCTCACTCCTCTTAATCTCTCATACTTCCCCACGCCTTGCTTGGGGAGACACATAGCAGCAACTCTGCTGACTGCTTCCTTTTACGCAAGAGAGCTATAGTGTTTCATCTCACTGTATGTAGGCCATGACTAGATGACGAGACACAAATTAAAAGGTTTTGTACATATGTTTCACTGTCTATAGAATGGGCACATCCAAATGATCATAAGCAGACTGGTCAACGGGGATGAAAGAGCCTGCATTTGTGAACATGCGACAGTGTGTTTACATGAGTAAAAACCCATTTGCACTTCCAAGTCCTTTAAGGCCATGTCTGATCCAGCGCCTAGACAAAGCATGCTGTAATTGGAACCACTAAGCCAAAATTAAGTGACTGCTACATCTGAGCTCTCCAAAAGTAGTTTATAGAAGAAGTTTGTTTTTAAAGTGCATCAGTAGACCAGCGGGTGTTTTATTTAAAAATGCATTTAACTGCTCTTATTTTAATTCATCTGCAATGGACTAGAGATCTGGGCATTTGTTTATCTGCCTTTCAATCTGTGAGTGTTAGTATGAAAAACATAACTTTGTAAGAGAACTGGCAACATGTTCAAACCAGTCCAAGACTTTCAATCCTTCAAAAGCTGGAAAAACAAAAGTGCACTGCTTTCTCAGGGAGTGCGCAATGAGATTAATTCCAGAGGAGTCATTTTTAGGATTAGATAGTTTAGTGAAATTTTACAGTGAATAATTGTCAATCTCAGTGAATCACAACACAATGCATCCTCTGCATTTAACCCATACGCACAACATGCAACCATATCTAGCATCCAGTACCTTGCCTAAGGGTGTTGCAGGGCAGCCTACTGGTCCGAGACTTAGGCAGTTTCTGCACCTTTGTCATTTTTGAGTGGATCAATAGGCTTCCCTGTGACCCTGCTTAGTATAAGCGGCTCATATGATGAACAGATCATTTGAGGTAACTGCACCTTCAACAGGATTAATTATATAAAAACAATCAAACAACATAGCTCAGAAATGTTACTTTGTTAAATTAAGTAAGACAGTAAATTATTATTTTTATTTGTAAAGCAAGAATCCTTTCTGCAACGCATATTTCTGGAACATCAGGGAGAACAACTGACAGTCAAGAACTATATTAATAATAAGATATTTCATTAAATGTGAAAATAAATTGCAAAAATGCAAGGATGATTTTCTAATGGTCTTTTTCACTCTTGCCATACACTCTTTTTTTATTCTCTGAATGCAGATCATGGTGTATAAAAAGTATTCAGGCAAAATAACTTACCAGTACTGGAAATGTATTTGCATTTTAATACCATTTTATCAGCAAATAATTAATCTAAGAATCTGTTTTCAAAATATTGCTTGGCACAAAATGATGATAATGACTTAAGGTGTGCATTCATTCCCACAACCAACCAACAGCATTTAAATTGAAATCATCATTTGGAAGAGTGCAAGAAAGTGAAAATGTAACCAAATTATGCAGAACTTAATTGAACTGGCAAACTGACAAAAATGTTCAGCAATCAAGTCTGAAAAAATGGACAAAATGGTTCTTGTCTTCTTGGTTTTTATATCACTACCAATATGGTGATTTACGAAATTCTCACATTCATACCTCAAATTCAGATTTCACCTTTTCCAACGCTTTCACGTGATACGAAAGGGGCTGCCAGAGGCAATGAGGACCCATCGTACAATTTTCACATTTTTGAAATTTTTTAACTAAACGTGTATATCATGCAACAGTGAAACTGTTGTTTAGTGGGTGGAGGATGAAAAATCTCTACGTACATTCAATATGTTTGAATCCATAGCAAGCTGTTTGGAATTAGCTGACACCCATTGGTGTTTAGACCTTAGACTGGCAGTGATGTATGTATACTGGGAACACTGAAGCAACCGTATTGTTCATATCTCTCGGTAATAAGACAAATGTTTATGTCCTACAGGCAGATGCTGTCAGATAAGAAAGGTCAAAGCTCTGTGTGGACTGAATCCCTGACCATCTCTTTTAAGAAAGTCACTTTCATGGGTTGTATGTGCTGTCAGTAAAAGCGAGATCGATAGCTGTTGCAATGATAGCGGTTTAACTGTTGCATTGTCGATTTCAGCCACATAACATCTTAATGTGTTGTTTTGTGTAATCCCATTGCAGATAATCCTTGATTACATTATCTGCTGCTGTCCTGTTTTGTTTACTGAGCTGAAATTTAGTGAAGGAGAAAACATTGACACAGTAAAGAGAGACAACCAGTGAGTGGGCTTGAGCATGCCATGAGGGTCATGTATGTACAGATAAAATTGTTATCACTATATATTGGACTCAGGGTAGTGGTGGCCTAGTGGTTAGGGTGCTGGCCACATGACCGGAGGGTCATGGGTTCGAACCCCTCCCTGCGATGGGCTGGCGACCTGTCCAGGGTGTGTCCCCGTCCTTTGCCCTGTGTGAGCTGGGTTGGACTCCAGCAACCCCGTTTGAGACAAGTGGCAGAAAATGACTGACTGACTATATATTGGACTCTTCTGGTCATATTATGTAGATCATCAGTCAAAGAAAACCAACCAGCTGTACATTTCATTAAAAAGTAAACTTAACAGGGACCCCCAAGTGAAACGGCTCTATAAAGTAGGATTAGTTTTTCCCGTGGAGTTACTGTCATTTAAGCAATTATTGAAGGGGTAACTGATTCTATTCATATATGTAAAATTGTGAAATATCTATAATGTTAGTCTGACATTAATATCTGAGGACTGAATGGCCTTCCGTAATTGTTTGAACCTGAACGTTGTTCAGTATTAATAATCCTGTTCCTGTTTAAACTGATCTATAGTAGGCCTGAGCCCATTTAATTCACATTAATATAATCATGTCTCATGTCAGCGCTGATATGTTTTCAAATCATTTCATATGCAGCACTATGATTATTTTGACAAAAAGCTACAGATTGTTAAAGAATCATTTACTAAACATATAGCAGAAACTATAGTTCTAAGGACAAATCCTGCCTACACTTTCGAACCAACAAGCATGTTTATATTCTTCAGCTAAAGCGGGCCTCTCTCTGGAGTACAACATTACCTGCCGAGTCGAAATGGGATACCTGAGCCTGGAGATTAGGAACAGCCTCTGATTCTTTTTCCCAAGTGGGAGGGAAATGCCATGCTGGTAGTGCATACACAGATCTTTGTTTTTGTAAAATGAACTATAATGGGGAAACATCTTGTTATGTCACCTCAGTCAAAAAATGGCAATCAGACAATGTTATGTTGCACATGCTAATTTGGTAACACAACCTGCTAATAGACATGGCTGTGTAATGTGATGTCATTGGTATTGATTCTGGCACCTGTGGCATAATGCTGAGAAATTCTGTGTGAATTATCTGTGGAAATCTGTTAAAATGTTCAATTCTTTCTTTCATTACAATAAACTGAGGCATACGCAATACATAATACTATCAAATTAACTATAAGGTACACTTTTTATTTCTACTTAGAAAGTCAATGTGTTTGTTGGAGTGGTTGCAATAGCCAAGGCCTTCCTGTCAAAATGCAAATCAGAGCATAAGCGACATTTACCCTCAGACAGTCCTCTCCTGCAATTGTGAGATACAGCAGGAGACATACAGCTTCTGATTTGCCCGCCACTTTCATTCTCATTGCCTTTTCACCACAAAGGACTGGATGCTTTCCCTGTGCATCACTAAAAGTCCCTGCGGCTCTGCGTGTGCCCTCTGCTCTGTGCATGTCTGCTTAGCTTACCAGGAATAGGAGCTTCTCCAGGAAAAGTCAGCTTCCAATCCCCGGTAGAGTTTCATTATATTATGTCTCTTGCATACAGTAATGCTTCTGAACCCTGGTCAAGGAGTAGCCATTTTGCAGAATTAGACCTACTCCATTATGACATTGGCATTTTAAAATGCATCTTCAGGAAAGACTAGTAAACCGTCTTTGTACATGTCTTTAAAAAGCTAATCACGTGTGCATGTATTCTTGTTTTTGGAAAAAAAAATCTTTAGATTTTTCATCGCTTTTGTCTATTTTTGCCGCAGTAGTTGCATTTCTACATGCATTTATTATTCTTTTAAAATTCCCAAAGCTTAAATATATATCTACACAAGTATATATTTGCACAATGTCAACAGGACTGGTAAAAGCATTACTTATAATACTCCATTAATACTGCAGTGTCCCTGCGATGGGCTGGCGACCTGTCCAGGGTGCATCCCCCGTCCTCGCCCTGTGTGCGCTGGGTTGGACGCCAGCACCCCCCCGTGACCCCGTTTGGGACAAGCAGCAGATAATGGATGGAATACTGCAGTGTTAAGAGACTCTTCTAGTGTAATTTTATTACAACCACATGAAGAATATGCTTAATACGCCTGTGAGAATCCCCAAAAGAGGCAACAACTCTTTTGAAAAAAAAAAGAGACCAAAAGAGGCTGGACTGGTACATTTGAATACAAAGCATTCAAGACTGACATAACAATTGTAATGTAAAGTATAATCATACAATAAATAATAATATTGAAGTGACATAATTATAAGAATTCAAGAAAGACAACAAAATATTATTTTAGTAAAATGTCATATTATATAAATACTATACCAAGGCAGCGGTGGCCTAGTGGTTACGGAGTTGGACACAGGATTGGAAGGTCATGGGTTTGCATCCCAGACCAGTAGATTAAACCGAGGTACCCTTGAGCATGGTACCATCAGCCATCACTGCTCCCCAGACACTTTAAATAGCTGCTCCCTGTTGCACTTATGTTTATGCGATACATGCAGAGGTTGCATTTAGTTGTGGTTCACTTTGTGCGGTGTCGTGTTTCACAATGACAAATAGTCACTTTCACTTCACATCATAGATATTCTAGAACTTATTTTTATTATAGTTTTTTCTAGATAAATTAGTATTGTTGTAAAATTTCATATTGCAGTCCCATCAACTCATGTTGCTCATATGTCATTGACCTTACCATTATGTTGCACTGAGTCACATCTCAGCTCCTCACTGCATTTTAGCTATTTTTTAACTTCATTCATCTTTCCTTCTTGCTTTAGAGGTGCTGTTGTTGAAATAATTGGATGTGGTGGTACCCACCCAAAATCCCCAGTAGCCTAAGGCAACCTCAGATTTTCATCCCTGTCTCTCCTCCGAGAACACAGAAAACAGAAAAGCACCATCTTATAACTCACAAATATCAAAGGGACCTAGTGGTGAAATGGTTTGCATCTGAAGGTGCCTTAGTGTTACTACTGAAAGAACAGAGCAAATTTTAGAATGGCATAAGTGAAAACAATGAGAAAAAAAACAACAGTTATGAAAACAGCCTCTGGATATGAAAGACAGACTCAGTGGGTCTTCATCCAGAATAATCACCCTGCATGTTTTCTGCATGCACTGTGTAAATTGAAGGTAGTCTTTATGCTTTATAACTGTGTGGCACTTTAAAAATCAGTGGTGGCTGTACTGTGTATATGTACTGTGTGTGAACATTTCTTTGAAACATAAAGTTGAACTCTTAGCCAGCCATTTTGATTAATAACGACTAATGTAACAGCAGGAAGAGCAATATAAAGAAGATTTGCTTTGGACTTTGTGTGCAGTGAAGCTTAAACAGTGGCTTTTAAGTTGCCAGCATTTTGCTTGCGTAAATGGAGGCCTGTGCATCATGCTCTGCCGTGGTGGGCTTTAATTCTTAATTCTCTGTAGCAGCTTATGTGCAGCGCTTGCACACTTCACTGCGTTTCTCCATCTTTAATATGAATGACATTAATTATGAATGGCAAACAAGGATCAGAAAAGGTTGCTTTCTCTGAGGATGTCTCATTGGATGCGGATGAGAGTGCACTTTCTCCCCTGCCCCCCCATAGTGTTGCAGCTCCAGTGTGTGCATAAGTGTGTTTGTACTAGTGTGTGTGTGTGTGTGTGTGTGTGTGTGTGTGTGTGTGTATGTGTGTGCATGTCTGTGTGATGTTCAGAGGGGGATTGCTTTGATCAAAACTTGGTGTGATTACAGTTTGCTTTTTATAGCTGTGTGCTTCAGTAGAGCTCCAGTAAGGCTCATCTCCTCCACCCCTTTTTTCACCCATTCCTCAGGAGAGCTTCCCTCATCCCTCCTGGGCTCTCTCACCCTCACTCTCCCAGCACAGCACAGCACAGCACAGCACAGCACAGCAGAGAGAGAGAGAGAGAGAGAGAGAGAGAGAGAGAGAGAGAGAGAGAGAGAGCGATAAGCGAGAGAGAGAGCAAGAGAGAGAGAGAGAGAGAGAGAGAGAGAGAGAGAGAGAGAGAGAGAGAGAGAGAGAGAGAGATACATAGCAGGTATGATATATGACATTACAGCCCAAACAACATTTTTTAATTTTGCAAAATTGTTTACAAACTCAGCATTTGTTCAAAACTTGCAGTGAGTATGGATTAAACCAGAAATAAATGTGAGGAGCTGAAAGTGGGTATATATTTATTGACAGTAATGGACTGCAGATTAATCAAAAGACGTTGAAATGTATATTATGCTTAAAGAATGGTGATAAGAGAAGGGAAAGTTATGTAAATTGATTTTTTTTTAAATCTCTTTTCCAATTTTATTTTGTGTGTGTGTGTGTGTGTGTGTGTGTGTGTGTTCTCCTGAGAGACTTTCTGAAAAGACACATTTTGTCATTTATTTTCAGCTATTGTTCAATACAGCTATTGTACTAAATGCAAGACTTTGTCTTTAAAGTTACTCTTAACTACATGCAAAATGCTTTTCTGAAACTGATGTTAACAGTAAATATAAAGACTAGCATTGCTGTAAACACGGGCATTGCAGTTATAAGCTATATTTCTCTTTCTACTTCTATGGAGAAGGATGTTGAAGACTGAGCTGCCAGGAAAGAGGAAAAGAGGAAGACCAAAAGAGGAGGTTTACAGAAGTGGTGAAAGAGGACATGCAGGTGGTCGGTTTGAATGAGGAAGATGTAGAAGACACGAAGAAAGGGAGTCAGTTGTGGCAACCCTTGTGGGAGCAACCAGAAGCAGGAGACTATTGTCTATAAGGCTAAAGAAGGATCAGAACTTCGGTACTAGGCTCAGTCTGTTAAATCTATGACTTCATTAGCTGTGATAGCCTGTCAGAAGAGCAAGGACAAGGAGGAGGTTTATTGGATGTGGTGAGAGAGGACATGCAGGTAGTGAATGTGAAAAAAGGAAGATGCAGAGGACCAGTAGAAATAGATACAGGTAATCCACTGTGGCAACCCTTGATGGGAGATGCCGAAAGAAAAAGAAGAAGATTGGCTGTGATAGCAATTTTTGGATCAGACTTCCTTTTACCCACTAGAAAGAAAATAGGTCATGACCTCCTTGCTTTGCAGTTTGACTTTTTTTGTAAGGTCTACCACGGGTCAATGCTGGGTAGGAGTGGAGGTGCAGTGATGGCTTTTTGAATTAACCTGAAATGGCAGGTTGGGTGCATTCTGTCACACCTCCCACACAAACAGACATACGTGCGTGTGAGGAGCGCCGTGGGGCTCCTGGCGACACTCCACTGTTCTGCCCTTCTGCCTCCCTGAGTTTAATCGGACTGGGATTAGCATGTGGACTTTGCATGCCTCCTTCAGAACCTCAGTGTCTCAGCGCATCTCCTGTAGCTAGCCTGAAGTTCATTCAGAGAGGCAGGGCAGCCAGGCCGCACAAGACTAGGACAATCCAGTGGACAGAAGTCAAACAAACTTACTGTTGTTGATGGCAAGCTATTAGTCCTCAGTGTTGTGATTCACTCTGGTGCAAGCCGCTATTATTTTTCATGGCAAATCCCTCAGGTGGAACACATGGTGAAGGTGATAACTCTATGGAGTTCGCAGATCTATGGTTGTTCCCCTGTGGAGGGCAGAGAAAGTCGTAAAATAACTTTGTTGTAGACCTTCTACCACTAAGGAAAAAAACAAGGTTTTAACCTTCATTGCTCTCCAAGGACTCATTATTTCCACAGAATGTCAGAGATTTCCATATACTGTACTCATTTTATGAATCACTGAAAAACAGTAATTTATCGACATCATTCTGAAGCCAAGGTGATCGTGGTGGAAGAATGTGCTTTAAAATTGCAACAAAGTCCTCTGAATCCTGCTTGCTTTTTTCAGTGTGTATTTCAAATTTCATACTTTATAGTGGAACTGTTCCCAGAGTAGGGCTGAAATAAATTTGTATTCATTCAGTTATATATACATACTCAAGTCACGTATCCCAAATAAAGATGGCATACGAAAAAATACCTTTATTTATTTATTTTATCAAGAGTGTAAGATCAAAGATCATGAAGAAAATGTGATTTTACTAGACCATAGCTTTCACAAAGTGAAAACACAGAGTCATCAGTGCGAAGATCTTAACGTGAATAGTTTTATTATGTGATGCGTTATTTCACAAGTCACAATCCTTATTATTTGAGCTCGGGTTAAAACCTCTCACCCACAGCTCTAATCCTAACCAACAAAACCTCTTGCCATACATGTGTATTTGAATACATCATTTGCTTATAAAATAAAAAAAAATGAAATTAGAGGTCACAATGGGCTTAGGGGTCATTATGTAAATCTTTTTTTAAAGGTTTACATCTGTATTGCCTCAGGGCAAGAATATTCAGCTGCAGTCTGACATAGACTACTGTATGTGCCTTTCCTGTGAAGGAAGAACATTTATGACTCAGCCGACACATTTATTCTAGTAGCTGCTGTCTCCCACCTCTTGAAGCAAACGACCTGAGGTTGACATTTTGGCACCTGTGCCTGGCAGCGGTGTGCCATTCTGAACCAGCCAATGATCTTATTCACAGGTTCCATGGTTTGCATGAAAGTTCTAGTGGCAACACCTTCTGTGACATGCTAGTGAAAAGGGGGAAGTAGTACAGCAGTTGCATTTCTATTGAATTAAAGAAAAAATATTTAAAAAGTAAATGGTGCCTTTTTCCTAATGAAAATGGGATGCTAATACTCTGGGAATTGCACTTTTAAAAATACAGACACAAAATAAAGATTTGTAAATATGCTATAAAATATCCTCCTTTTTAAATTGTGAACTCAGGGTAATATAGACTGCCAATGGGATATTATTGGTGTCAGTTAGTTATTTTTTGGTACTGTTACTGTGCATGTTTAATCAGTCTTCACCGTTCTCCACAAGAAATAAAAATATTGTTACGGACAACTAAACTCGAAATCTTCGTAAGGGTATACTAACACTGGAGGTTATATTATTATACATTTAATTATTTATTCAACTTGTGTCAAACAAATTGAACAGATTCTTTCCTCCATTACACACACTCCACAAAATTTGCTTTTTGCTTGACCTCACTTCACTACTTACATTCATAACTGATCACAATTGCAAATAAACAAAAAACTACAAAAAGCCAATCAGCATGTTTAGCCATTTTTATCACTTGGGCTAACATATTGTGCAAATTGTTGTTCATTATTTTAAAATCAGTTGATGAATGTCCATTTCAGTTTTGCACAGATTATTCTGAAATAATGAATGTGCTAATGCGCTGATGTCAATAAAATATTTTGCATAATTTTTGATTAACTGTTAAACTGATAATTAGTTGTTGACTAAAAGCTGTACCCAGTTCCAGTACATTTGTATTTTTACTTGAAGAGCTTCACTGAGTGTGCTCCATAGCATCTTTCCACAGAGTGTATTTAGTATTGGCAGTCACAGCAGCAGAGGGAGCCCCAGCAGGGAGAAGATTAAATTATCTTCCTAGGAAGGTGTACTGGTGTCTTCATTGGACTGAGGCCATTATTAATATGCAGTGACACAGGCATACATTCAAAATGATTCTGGATGTCTCGTCATGGATCATAAAATACCCCAAGGTGCCTTTTTGCTCATTGCATACTGAGAACACTTCCTGCACTTCTGTTATAAATCATAGTCTTTCCATTATTATAAAATATGTCTTTATTATATTGGCCAAGACAAAATTGCACTGGTATTGAGAAACCTGGCAGTGTGGTTGGCGATATTGCTCTCTTGAGGTTAAAAGAGCAAATGGACAGATTTTCTGGTCCGCATGGTCTGTAAATAGGTCCATGTCAGGTTTGATTCCTATGGGACACACTGAAAAGAGCAGCAATGATTGATTCTCAGACCAGCCTAAAGATACATTTACAACATTTATTACTAAAATGTGTCTGATGGCTAATGAGGCTACTTAGAATTTCATTTTCCAATTTCTATGTAAATGACCACAAAATGAAGTAAGGGGAAAATGAAATCCCTTTCCATCTATATTTTGGTCCGACTTTATTATTTCACATGTAAACTGCTTTAGTCTTAGTATCCAATCTTCCTGTACAAACAGTCTTTCTGTCATTAAACAACGACTGAGGGTTTGTCCATGTAGTCAGAGTCAACAACAACCCAGTTGGGTGGTATACCCGTCAACCACGCTCAATTCAACACATTATTATTCCCAGGTATGGGAAAGCAAGAAAATAATTAAACTGAATCTGACTATAGGATCACACCAGACTGCATACTGCACTAGCCCTCAGAATAAAGAAAATGGAAATAATGTAGTGAACGTAGTGTTATTTCTTACTCCAGCCACCTTGCAGTGACAAAATGTATATCTGCTTGATTAATATTTTAGTTTTTCTCTACTATATAATTTTGTTTAACTGACTATAATAGCAGATATGTGAAAGGCTTAAAAGGTGTTTAAAATGACTCATGTTTCTATAAGGAAAATACCAGACTATCCCAAGAAAAATGGTAATCTTTAGAGATCAAGTCCATAAAAAGAAAGGAGATATATATATATATATATGTATATATATATATATATATATATGTATATATATGTATATATATATATATATATATGTATATATATATATATGTATATATATGTATATATATATCACATATAGATCAAAACAATATGTTTAAACTAATGTTGATGAAAAGATATTAAAACCATTGTTTATTTTAATGTAATAATATAAAAACAAATAAAAAGTTAGAACATCAGTTTTGCTGGTTCAGTTCCATTCAAGCCACTAATAGAAATCGCATTCAACGAGCACCTTTTCTCCTCAAGCCTCCCTTTCTTTTCTGTTTAGTTTTACTTTGTTTGCATCTTTATACAGCTGTTGTGCTTGAAATGCACTGATGGATCACCAAGAGGTTGTTTTTCTATGTGATAATGTCTACTTAAGAACAGTGATTATGTGTTTGAATTTTGCTACCTTCCTTCCCAGGAGATGAGTAGGAGGAAGAACATGTTGCTGTAGTTTCATTTTTCTCAGAGGGTTAAGAGGAGCACTCGTGTTTAGCCATAATCAGAATAGTAAACATTAGTGCATTAGATTTGTTT
Source organism: Hepsetus odoe (assembly GCA_017165825.1). Lineage (NCBI taxonomy): Eukaryota > Metazoa > Chordata > Actinopteri > Characiformes > Hepsetidae > Hepsetus > Hepsetus odoe. Next base: position 21,186,753 of record CM029370.1, on the reverse strand, counting down.
TTATTTTTCATGTCCACCCTGCTATTGATGACATGAGCAAATAATGAGTTGAGCAAAGGAGATGATGGAAGTAATAGCAGCTGTGTAGAGTACGTTTGACTGAATGAGTCCCTCAAACTGTATCGACATGCTTGTGATTAGTGAACTCCTCCTCAGTGCAGCTGAAGCAGAGCTCATTAAAAATATGAATGGGTGTCGAGTGCGGCTGTATAGGTTAAACACATCCAAGCAAGGCAATGGTTGTTTTCTCAGTAATTGAAATTTTAGCTTCTCTGATAATCTAAATGAGCTGTCATCCATGATTGATTTTCACATTTTCACATTTCAGGGATGCCTGCCTTATCGGTGTATCATTAGGAGCTTCCTATTGACTTGGCTGTGCTGTGTTTAATAAAGAGTGGAGCGGATCCATGTGCTCAAGGTGCAGCTTGTATGCGCCTGTTTACGATACTGTTGGGTAACCGATGCCAGGTCAGCTGATGTGCTGATAGTTTTCTATGCCTAATGGAACTGATATAAATTTAGCTACATGGATTCAGCCATAGAGGTAACAGCCCCAGCTCCTCTTTTCCACCTCTGTACCTGCTGACTTAGCACTATACATTAATATCTACTTTATCAGCACATGACATTTTGACAAATTCATGTGTGAAATGGTCTGCATCCATACAGGAATTTTTCTGATGCCCTAGGCCAGAGGCTTTCTCCAACCACAGATATGTTCAGAGGGAAACTGTAAATGGTGCTGAAGTGGGAATCCATACATTACATCTTCTTTCCTAAAACTCATTCAACACTCAGTTCCATTTGCCTTGTCTTTTCCTCATTGTTTATGGTTTAGATTAACCTCAGAAATTCTAAAGGAGTTCAGATTCTATCCACGTATAAAATGAGCCTTAGAATCATAACGTTAAACAATAGGTCTAACCTCTAAGTACTCATTAAGCACAATATAATATCAATGACAGATGGTTCAATTTATAGGTCAAATACATATTACTGCCTTTGATAGAAAAACTCGTACTACAAGAATTGTTACAATAGCATATAGCAAGATTACGAAATATTCTTTAAGGAATAATCTGTACAAAATGTTCTGACCTATGCCTTTCAAATTCTTAGGCTCTCAAATTATAAGGAAAAAATCATACAAGAATGGTTAAAATTGCACCACTGTAGCCTGAGAAATGAAAAAAAAACCACCATATTTCCACATCAATGAAGACTATAACCTGAAATGCAGTAGCTAGCCACTTAGACACTCCCAGGTAACAGCTTGTTTCAACACTACAAAAAAGAGAACTGTGGAAGTTTATTTCACAGCCCTGTGCTCTGTTCATGAGTGCCAAGGTTACAAGAAAATGAAAGAGAGTTGCATCACCTGGCACTGTTTACCAAGACACATGAAATGTAACAGAGGTTTGAAGTAATTCAGATCTCAAATATCAAGACTATTCACCATATAACAGATATTCAGTAGTACTTTTGAGGATTATGAATGTAATGTGCAACCAGTGTTAATGGTCCATCTGCTGTGGAAAAAAACTGCCTTTCTACCTGTGTGCTCTGAAAATGAAGAATAAAATCTCTCTATTGAAATCTCAAACACATTGGAAGAAAACATATCTGAATGTGAGGTGAATGTCTTAGCTTGCTTCGTGTTGCAGCTGGCCCGCTGGTTAACTTTTAATTTTCCAATTTATTAAGGTTATGTGTACTCGACACTATAGCAACAGTGTATCTAAATGGATCAATAAAGTTTGTGAATGGTGGAGATTTGAATCTGAAGGCGGATGTGTGTTAGAATTCATTCTGTCTGGTTAAATTCAGTGTTCCTCTGCCATTGATGCTTTATAGCACTGCAGTCCGTATGAGCATATAAAGCTTTTATCATTCAGGATTTGTTCTTGAGAAATTTTGTGTAGGAGAGTAGCCATATATGTTGTGTGTGTGTGTGTGTGTGTGTGTGTGTGTGTGTGTGTGTGTGTGTGTGTGTGTGTGTGTGTGTGTGTGTGTGTGTGTGTGTGTGTGCGTGTGTGTGTGTGTGCGTGTGTATCTTTAAAGGTTAGGTTTTGCTTTTTGCTTTCACTCGTAGCAAAATGTACTCTGTTCGATTCCCAGCTGGGCAGTCTGGATCCTTTCTTAAGTGAAAGTGACTATTTGTCATTATGAAGACATCACAGCACACAACACTTTTAAACATTTAACATTTAACTCAGCTTTTTTCTACCATCTTTCTATGTAGGTGCAGGCTCCGTTTGGTGCAACAGCAGCACTGTTAAGCAAGCTGTGGAGGGCCAGGCTACTGGCTAGCTCCTCCTGTATGTGTCTTAAAAGGACTCATTGAAAAACATGCCGCAGCACTGATGGCATCTGCAAACAAAGAGCTCCTCAGTGGCCCACTTAATTAGTCAGCTTCTCTGCTGTGCGTTTGCTCTGCTCTCTCTGCCTTCCCTGCCCTTTCACTTCAAAATGCCATGCGTGGGCGACCCGTACATGTCAACACTTTATTGTTGTCTCTCTAATTCAGGTTTTAAATACAGATGCATAAGCAAAGTTGTTGTGTTGCAACTGTGTATGAGATTAATGAAATAGTCATCTCCTATCATCTTTGATTTCATTAGATATAAAAATTCATTGATTTAAACAGTGCAAGGATGTATTTTTTTAAATCTCGTATTTAAAGTAATATAAAAATCTTCATTTAGTTAATAATTTGTCAACAAGGCTGGTATAAGTTTTGGGCTTTTTTTCTTGTTGCATATTTAGAAATAGACTAGTAGCTTTAAATTGCTTTATTTTATCCATTCAACAACAAATGCTATTTTGAATATGAAATCTCTGTAATTGTTATAGTCTTGTTTTTTTATATTTTTGTATTATATTAAGTTTGCAGATTCCTGACAAGGTCAGAGATCAACGTTAGAAATACACACAAACAAGATTGAAGATGGAAAAGTTTGGGATTCTCTGATGATATTACTGAAAAAAGTGCAATAGAAAAAGAAAATGAAGGTAAAGCAGTAGAAATATACAGTTAGTTACACAGCTAAAAAACACACGCATTTACATAAAATCAGCATTTAACAAAGCATAACTTGAGGAATTTCAATTCCATTAAAGCAATGGAAAAGCACAAGACTCATCTTTTGTGTGTGGAAAAAGTAAAATGCTAGCTATCTCTTACTAATGTATTACTGCTGTGTAGCCATAGTTTGTTCACCCCAGATGGCAATGAGGAGGACAGCATCTGGTGAAAGTGTGAAGTTTCTCATGCAAAGGCTGCAGTTTTCTTGACAGTGATGAATTCTCTGTGTTATCATGTTTCATTAACTCTGATGAATTGCCAGACTTTCTAGATACCAGTTGCATTGTTATCTAGTTTTGACAAAGCTTCACTTTTGTGGAGAATAAGGGGTAAAAATAAGAAATAGCTCCTTCCTGAAGCCATAGAAGAATCATTTTTGTTACACAAAGAACATTTCAAAGACTTCAAAGAACATTTACACTGTGTAGAATGTGGAAAATAGTTTGTCTACAACAGCATTCAAATAGCCATTCTGCCATCATGTTAAAGCAGCACATTAAAAAATAACAAAAATTGCTGAATGTTGCAATACATAGGAATCTGTGTTTTCTAACAGATCGTGTTCTTAAAGATAAAAGGGACTAATTGCTCCCTGCCTTAGAAGTATTGTTCATCTGTTTATTATTAAAAATATTCTTCCGTAAAAAATGTTTGCATTATGTGGAGGTTCTATAACCTTAAAAACAATTCCTCTAGACCATTTTTTTGTACCAAGAATGGATAACCCTTGACAAAATGCTCTGAAAAGACTGGTCTGAATTTCACCATGAGCCCAATGGTCAGGTAGCAAACGTTTGACCAGAGCTAAGTAGCAAAAAATACCAAACTGAATGACCAACTTTTTCACGTATTATTACTACTTTTATGTTGTGTTTTCAGAACATTCTTCACAGCTACACAGCTATATTTTCTATGCTGTGGATGTGTGGATTGACATGAAAGAGTATCTGTGTCATGCAAAATAGATCAGACTTTCCTTTACTGCTGGGCTTTGATGTTTTTCAGTAGTTTTGTGCTCAGTGAACATCATCCTCAGAGGCTAGTGCTTCAGAGGGGCCTGGGCTGTCCCAAGTGAACTGGATCCAAAAGATGGGGAGAGGGTGATACAGGTGTGCGCGGGTGTGGTTGTGTGGACAGGGGCAGCGGAGTAAAGCTCAAGAGGGAAACCAGCACAGCAGGAGAGCCTATCTGCTGTGGGCTCTGTAGTGCTTCAACTGCACAAGTTACCATGACCTCCTGCTGATGTGGAGAATTGGATCTGAACAGATACTGGTCACGTTCGCCATAGCGGGTCACCATCAAGCTTCGTGTTACACTCTATTACACACTTCTTACGATTAATGTCTGTGACAAAACATCTGAGAAAAAGATTTTAAAAGGTCATCCAGAAGATAAGGCAATGTGTACACCTTGCCTTTTTGCTGAATATTGCTTTATGCAGTTTGCTCTAGTTAACCAGAGTTTACTGCATAGCCTTTTCATGGCAACATTTTGTTGTCTGTCTGCACTCAAGGATTATAATATTGTACAACTCTTCTTTCTTAGTGTGAAGAAAGTGGTAGTTTAAACAGATGAAGATGAACTGAAGGGATAGTGATTGATCTCTCCCAAGCTTGATTCTAAACCACAAATCAGTGTATATCGATAAACTTACTTAGCTTTAATAAGCATTCAGTTTTATGATAGAACAGTACATCCTAACATAATAGGTGGAAACTCAACCGAACACCTGATTTGTAGCAAATCATCGAAAGATATGGTTGTGAGATCTGTCAGTCACATTAAGAAAAGTTTTTTCTTTCTCTTTCATTCTGAAGCTTTAAATAATTGCTCCTGGACAACCACATTAGTTACAAATAAACTCTTTAGGGCCCTTTCTGTAGATAGAATCTATATTACTAAGCATCCAGGGTCCATCAGGGATTGTTAGTAACCATTTTGCTTGTGTCAGTGCTAATCAGGGCCTGTAATAGGAAGAAAGAGACATCCCAAAGGTGTCGGACTCTATACTCGTGCTCGGGTAGCTGTAGCGATAGTGGTATTCGGTAAAAGCAAGCACAAAGCAGTACTGTATTATACTATTTTATATATATATATATATATATATGCATTCAACATTTTCTAACACCAAGCTCCTCAATGTTTATTGTGCCTTATTTGCTGTACCTTAGTTTATCACCATATTGTTCATACATATAGTACTGTGCAAAAGTTTTAGGCAGATGTGGAAAAATGCTGTAAGCAAAGAATGCTTTCAGAAATGGAAGTGTTAATCATTTATTTTCATCAATCAAGAAAATGCAGTGAATGAACAAAAGAGAAATCTAAATCAAATGAATATTTGGTGTGACCACCCTTTGCCTTCAAAACAGCATCAGTTCTTCTAGGTACACTTGCACACAGTTTTTGAAGGAACTCGGCTGGTAGGTCGTTCCAAACATCTTGGAGAAGTAACCACAGATCTTCTGTGGATGTAGGCTTCCTCACATCCTTCTGTCTCTTCATGTAATCCAGACACACTGGATGATGCTGAGATCAGGACTCTGTGCGGGCCAGAAGAGCTGATGCTGGTTTGAAGGCAAAAGGTAGTAACACCAAATATTGATCTGATTTAGATTTTTCTTTTGTTCGCTCACTTTGCACTTTGTAAATTGATCAAAATAAACAACCATTATTTATATTTCTGAAAGCATTCTCTGTTTATAGCATTTTTTCCACACCTGCCTAAAACTTTTGCACAGTACTATACCTTAGTTTGTCACCATATTGTTCATACAGACATTTCCTTTTTGTCTCTTATTTCTCTTTATAATAAGACTGTAAGGCTGCTTTCACCAGCTTAGGGAAATTCTCGTAGAAGAGAGAAAGACTTGAGAGTTCTCTCTGGAGTGCCCTGAATGGTTCTACACAAGCTCGGTGTGGATTTTTACAGTTCATATTCATCTTAAAATAAATGATCCATGAATCCATACCTCTTCTGTCATTTTGGACAGGAGGAAAAGGCCTTTTGAAAGATTGCTGAGCTCTTTTCTTTCGTTCTTGTTCTTCCACCTACCTGATGCTTAAGAAACCAAGTGTCTGAAGAGGCGAATGGAGGCTGCACTGGAGTAGGAAGGCATAAGTAGTTCTTCTGTGGTGACAGGTATCTATAGATGCCATTGACTTTAAATTAAAGCGTGGTATGTGGTGATCAATCATAAGAGAACACCCTAGACAGTGGCTCTGGGCTTTGATGCATTAGCCTGCTCCTCTTGGCTTCACTGCTATCATGCTGTGATCAGAGCTAAATTAGCCCAGCGACCCACAGCAGCCTGTCCACACTAAAAACCACTCCTACTCCACTCCACAGAGTGAACAAAGGCTTTTTGGTAGGGTCATTTTTCCCTTGCTCTCGATGTGGTTCTCTTTTCCAAAAAGTAATTGCGTTGTGATTCCATACTTGATTTTATGTAGGCTGTGTGCTCAGTACCTGTTGTAACACCTGTGTGCAGTGTCATGCTTTTTGGTAAAAGCTTCAGCTATAGTGCTCAGATGGATGACCTACAGGTAGAGAAAGAAGAAAATGCAACACAAGGTAGCTAGCTTGGGGAAAAAATTGACAGTATGAACATAAATGGTTTAAAAAAAATGAAGAAACTGACACCAGTCAAACTGCAAACATTACAAATAAACATTTTGAACCTAAAGCTGTACAGGAAACAGAAGAATACTGATTTTTAATTCTCAGGGACTGCATTATTGTCATTAAAATATGCGTTTTAATATTTAATATTTAATTTCATTTGAATTGTATTTAATTTAATGGGCTAGATCCAGGAAACAAATGGCAGGAACAGATAAATAAATGCCATCATTGTTAAAAAAACACACTACTTTGAAGGTTTGGTTTCATTCATGGTACGGCAGAGGGCGCTCTGTTCTGACTGAGCACACCTGAGCTCCTGAAGGCACAGGTGTGCTTCATTGGGGCTGCTATTTAAGCCCCAATGAGTCAGTACAGAGCGCGGCTCATTAACAGAGGCTCAGCCTCCAAGTAATGTTGGGTTTTTAGGTCCTTGTGTTTAGTTTTGGTTACGATGGAAAATAAAGTTTTGTTCTTGATCCCTGGCTCCGTGTTGACGTCCTACGTGCACTACACCAGCGTTACAACAAGGTGTGCAAGGTGTCCTCTAGTTGTAGAGGATATTAGAAATAGCTGGTTAAATCCAGAAACAAATTGGTTTAATAACACATTGCAGTTATGGAAAAATAAGAATTTGCCAATGCTTTATAATAGAGTTCATTTGATAGAGATGCATCTTTGTCTATAGCTTTGAGAGTTAAGTAAAAGTTGACATTCAGGGATTTTACATGACATAATTTGCCATTTTTTAAAAATGTATTGTATCAGTAGAACCTACTTTAATAAGAATTCATGCACCCAATTTGCAACAAACTTGCTTTTCATCCTTTAAATTATTTACTTTCAAGTGAATTGTTATAATTAATCAATTAGCTTACATAGGAAAAGATTGAAAAGTTTATCTTGAAATCCATTTGGAGTTGCTGAAGAGAATCTTTCCTGTGTATCAAAAGCTCCACTGTCAAAAATTAGGAAAGTAGGAAAAGTTTCTTTAAAAGAAATGAACACCGTCATTTTTAGATGGCACCAAACATTGCTTGACCCTATTGGACTTTGGACCTTGTGAAACACATACATTTTTAAAGCAGGGTAAAACGGAGCCACCTCATCCATGTTGAAATTACTTTGCTCAGTGAAGGTCAAGGTCTAGGCCCCTGTTGAATCACAATGTGGGGAAAAGACAGTATGTTCCAGCAGTTTCTGACACCTCACCGTACTAACCATTACAATGGCTGGACTTGGCAACATTCTCTGTTTTTCTCTCTCTTTGAACAGCCTAAGTCCCACTACTCAATTTCATGCTCTCATGCCCACCTCATTGCTTGAGAGGGCATATTGACACATACTGAGTGTCAGAAAGGCTATGACTGGTTATGAAATGTATTTAAATCACTTTTTTTGTAACCCTCAATTTTGAGATTTCAATTCTTGTTCAAAATGCAGTCCATTGGTTGAATAAAAAGCTGTTTTAAGAGATAGCTTGATAGCATAATTTCCACGGACATTCTGCACCAGATGGAAAGCATAAAGGTACACTGAGCTTTTATTCAGAACCTTTTCAAAGGTTTATAATGTTAAAAGATAAGCTAGTTCCAACACAGGAAGCAATAAAAGGACCAATTTATTGCATTAATGCCAAACATGTCACATTTTATTGTGTCCATTAAGCAGTTTAACACAAAAAGCGCTTGGTTAAAGAATACAGTGGCATTTTAGAGAATAGAGGATATAGACAATCTGGGTTAAAAATATATCTGCCTTTCCCATAGTAAATGTGTGACTGTGACAAAACTGAGCAACTGGTGCTCCAAAAATGAATAGAAATGTCTACAGGTCAGAAAGTAATTTACAATGGTTAAAAAGGTAAAGATAAATGAAAAAATAATTTAACATGCCACATGAGTGTGTGTGATTTTTCAGGAAGCTCAAAGAAAGCTATTTGAGCAAAACTCCAGTGAGCACAGAACACACTGGAAATTTCAGTGATTTGTCAGAGTGCTCCTTTGTTGAATAGTGCTTTTATAAGAGGAAGTGCTTGATTTTAATTCATCTGACATAGTCCTAAATGTACTGCATTGTGCTGCAGCCTTTCGCAGTGGCGTATCACAGAGGTCAGCAACATGCAATCAGTAATGTGCTGTGCAGTCATTCCTGCGGTAGAATGTAAAAATGTCTGTAGTAGGGAAACATGGGAAGGGTTCTTATGCCCTGGAGTAAATATACAGTGTATAAAAACAAAGACTTTGCTGTGTGAAAAGCAGGAAGGCAGCATAACTAGAGAATCATTTGGTGAAAAACAAAAATCTTGGTGAAATTGAAAAAATGGAGCTAGAGGCTTGTTAAGCCTTGTTAGCTTCAAGCATATTTAAAATGGTAAGCTTTCATTTTGCTACATTCTGTACAGTACTCAGATTTAATTATTGCATTTTTAATGCACCACACTAACCAGAGGTTTACTGTTCATAGGTCTTCCTATATTCTTTTTACTGCCTAAAGCTGATTTAATTATGCCCCTAATTGGGTGATCTACAGCTATGCTAAGTTAAAAATATCCTTGCGCATGCTATATTTCCATGGGGACAGTATGTCCTCCCAGGAACATTGCATTCTAAACAAACAAAAAGAAACATTAAGTCTATAATGGAGCACAATTTGTTTTCACTGATAGTGTCCTAAAGCATTAATAAGTGAATATTTGTTATTTAATGCAATATGGAAAATAATGACATGCGAAAGGGGACTTTAATTGTCATGTAATGGCAAAACATATTAGTAAATGTATGAATGTATGTGCTTTTCTCTTATTTATTTAGACATAATTGTTTACTTTTCCACATTTCGGTAATACTTCTGAGCTGGGCTTGCTCCTTAAGGAGTTATCACTGGACTAAAGGTCTTTACTCATTTTCCTCTGTCACATATACTGTGCACTCTGCCTCTGTTTTATTAGATGTTTTACTTGGAAGTTAATCATCCAACACTCGATATCTGTTGCATGCTTGCAATGATTTGTGAGTATAGTATGGGTAGAGACTCAGCAGTATTGTGTACATTAAAAGGGAAATTCCATCAATGAACTGTCACTATAAATGGCCGAGAGTGAGAAAGGCACCAATAAATATACAGAATATGCCACCAGGGAAGTACTAACTATGCACTACATTCATTAGATCCTTGGAAGTGCCGTTTCCATCTGATTAGAACAAAAAACATGTTTTCCACAATACAAAATGAACGCCATCATACAGAAACAAGTGCACACGGCCAAAACAAGCCATTAAGCATGGATGATAGATAGGAGATAGAATTTTGGTGCAGTGTATTTGAGGAAGGACAGAACAAAAGTGGTTCTGTTTCTGAGTGCTCTGTAGAATAAAGACCTCGTTTCAAGAATGAAACTTAGTAGTAAATAAAGATGAAAAGCTTTGGTAGTTCTAGTGGAATGTGCAGTTCAACTCAGACTAATGAATCACTTTCAGTTTTGGTGATATTACAGCACAGAAACACTGCACAAACAAAAATAAAGAAAAGATGAAAAAAATGGTTTGCTGCTGAACATTTATATTTACCTGTTTAGGTGTACAGAGGCCTTAAATATCTACTTTCTCTCTCTCTGTCTCTGTCTCTCTCTCTCTCTCTCTCTCTCTCTCTCTGTCTCTGTCTCTGTTCTCTCTCTCTGTTCTGTCTCTCTCTCTTCTGTCTCTCTCTGTCTTCTCTTCTCTCTCTCTCTGCCCTCTCACTCTCTTTCTCTCTCTCTCTGCTCTCTCTCTCTCTCACTCTCTCTCTCTCTCTCTCTCTCTCTCTCTCTCTCTCTCTCTCTCTCCCTCTTTCCTCCATCAGCAGCTTTCTGGTCTTCGAGTTGGTTTTCCTTTTTTAACAATAAATGCAGTATTCATGGATGAAATCTACAGATATTCAGAGCTATTACACAGGACAAAGCTGTGTAACAACAAACACCTATCAACCTCTCATGTTCTAATGCTCAGTAAACTGAGTAAAATATCTAAAACTCTAATGGTCCTGGGCTCAGTTCCCCGGTGGAGCGGCCCGCTTCTTTCTGCATGGACTTCTGTGTGCATGTTCCTCTTGTCTGTATCCCTGTGTCCCCATGGGTTTCCTCCGGGTGCTCTGGTTTCCTCCCACAGGCATGTATGTCAAGTAGATTGGAGGTGCTAAAATTCCTCCTTGAGTGTGAGTGTGTGTGAATGGCTCAGTGTGTGTCTGCACGGTGATGAATTGGCAACCTGTCCAGGGTTATTCTCTGCCTTTCGCCCAGGGTGTGCTGGGATAGGCTCCAGGACCACCCTTGACCCTATTCGGAATAAATACTTAAGATAGTGAGCGAGAGTGACTACATTTAAAATACCAGATAATAAAAGCCCAAAATCCCATCCTTTATTTCATATTTTCCTTTTGATCTCAAAACCACATGTTTTCAGTCCATAGCAATATATTGGCTGTCAGGCTGTTCCAGTGCTTTTAGATAACTGTATAGAGATTTTGCAGATATACAATTCTGTACAATACAATTCAAAACAATTCTTTGTTTAAGTGGACAGACAAACACATATTTGTATATAGAAATTAGCCTCCCTTAAAGCTATTTAAAATATTAATTTAGCCGTTTGATTTGCAGAAAGTGTTATTTTTTACCCACTGAATAATCACCTTTGTTGCATCTTAATGTTCTTGTCAACATTCCCTGTGATTGTTCCTGAGTAATTATGGAGAGTTTGTGAGGATGTAATTATTTCTCAGCAGATGTAATTATACAATGGCACTTTTCTTGTTCTGTCGCTGGCACCAGTACATTGCGGGGCAGTGTCATTGTTCCTATCTTGTTTACAAACCTAAACAACAGATGGAAACTACACATGTCTATACAGTACATGCAAATTTATCTCAATTTTTAATGTGCCATGTTGGCATGACAAGGTAACATTTATTGAGGCTTCCTGTAAACTGCTTCTTTTGATCAACATCGCCTTCTGTTGTAATTGAACTGTTGTCAGGGGCCCAAGCTCTTTTATTAATCATGGCTTTTACAGGAGTTAATTGAGAGGGGAGGGCGGGAAAGGAAACATTATTTACGTGCTACACTAATGGTGGTGGATCAGGGGCTGCAACACAACACCCATGTTGTTTTTTCCTCTGCTCTGGATCGTGGGCTTGGATGTGGGATGGATAAAGTGGTGATGTTTCATCTTTCAAACCATTTTTCTTTCACTGCTCCAGTCATCTTCTTGTTTCTCTTGAGCCTCCATGTTATCTCACTTTTTGCTTATCATTTTCCTTTCAGCATCATCACCTTCATCATGTTATTCCTCCATTCTGTATCTTCCCTTTGTCTGTCTTATTTCATTCCAGTCCTTCTCCACAGCTTTCTCTCGTCTCCGCTCTTGGACTTTCTTTTGCTCCTTCCCTCCCGCTCATCAGACACCCACAGCGAGGAAGGAGCAAACACCATTCCTCACCCTTCAAATGAGCACCTTGTTATCGTTTTGTCCTCGCCACAATGCTGTCAGATGCTTTTTTCCCCCCACTAGTTTTTTTTCACTCACTGATGTTTGACTAATGGCCTCCCATCATTCTCCACGGAGGCGATTTCTCAGAAGCAAAGCATGCGTTTGCTGAGAACCAAGTGTGTGAGCCAGTGGTTTTTGCCTCTGTTTGATTTACACATGTTTAAGATTCATTCTCATGACATTTCATTGTCATAGAAACATTTCACACAGCACAATTCTGTCCCCAGAGCATATCTATCAGAGAGAGAGAGAGAGAGAGAGAGTTTTGGCAAAATTGATGCTTCTGGCTCTCATCTCTTTATTTCGGCTGACACACAAGGGCGTAGTGATGCATATTTTTAGGTTTGTTTGTATAGATTAATTCATGGAAAGTTGATACAAGAATATTAGTGTGCTTCTGACTCTGTAATATTGTAAAACAACATGTTTCAAATATTAGAATCAGCTCCGCTGGCTGTGTGGAATGAATCACTAATGGTTGTCAAGGTCATTGGAGAGAATTTGGTCACTGTCTGCATGGATTAATGTGGATAGGATTTTTTGAGGTTGCATTAGTATGTGAAACATGGTAAAGGGTATTGCTTTCTTAAGAGCCTGTCCCAGTGCATTAGTCATGTCCATCATGAGAGATATTTCATTATTACACATGCTGTATGAGTAATGCATGTGCTGTCTGACAGAGGACAGGTTAGAGAAATCAAACTGGAATGTCTAAAAGTATTTTCTACAGCTCAGAGTAGTGATGACAGCAGCTTTAATCCCAGATATGAATCCTACTGTGATCTCAGCACAAGATTCAAGTCAGGATCAATGGTAACGGGTGGCCAATCGTTGGTATTTCTATTGAAAGTCCCTTGAAAAAACAGAACAAACGGAAGGTATGTGAGCTATTTGAAGGTACAGTTCTGTTTCTCTCAACAGTAAGATTTTAATGGTATAAATATATGGATTACAAAATGCCTTCAGCAAAGTGCCTGAATTAATAGGATAGAATAGATAGATTCATTTATCCTTATGTGATTGTCCTCTCCTGATGGCTAGTTGTTGGACACTCATCTTTCATTTCCAGAAGCTTTGCTAATCCTCATAAAGTTATACTGGGCCTTTGGTACTGGATTTTAAATACCTAATAAGATGTCTCTCAAATTAGTCTGATTCTCTTCTTCAGACATCATTTGGTATGTTCACAGGCAGATACAAAATATCCAGTTGGAAATTAGCACAGACATCCATCCATCCATATTTTAGTTACAAAAATAAAACTCTCTTGTGGTTATCCAAAATATGTTTTGATTCCAATTTGTATCAAATCCTTCAAACAATCCCGGACTACAGAAAAATGATTAATAATGCATTTTGTTTATATACATCCCTGAGCTTTCACAACAGAAGTTTGCACAGCAGCAGTTCTCATAGTATTAGTTCTTATATTGAAAGAAACTAAATTTACAGTCATTGTAAGTCCCAACAATTCAGGCTGTCTTTATAGACAGATGCGTATAAATTGACGCATTAATGAAACTGTATGTATTGTGGTTCTCTGACAGTTTTATAGATCATAGTATACAAGTAAAATGTTCTTTATAAGATATTAGGATCCAGTTAGTGCACTTGACACACAAACTGCTTGAGGTATTACACATTAACTACTTCTCACTGTAAGAATTATCTACAAATAAAAAGCAAAATCCATTAAAACTCCATTATGACAGACAATGCCGGCTTAACTAAATAACCATTATTAAGTTCCAGAGCTCATAACAGCGAAAATGGCTTGTTTCTTCTTGCAATATAAATAAGCAATTATGTTTTGACCATGCGGAAAAACTTATTTGACAAAATGTGAGCCTGAAAAAAGAGAGAGACCTAGAGAGAGAGTCAGAGAGGGAAACAGAAAGATTTAAAGAGAGAAAGAACCAGAGAGATGGGAAGAGCCAGAGAGGGAGAGGGAGAGCAAAAGATGGGGTAAGATTCAAAGAAAGAGAGAGCTGGAAAGAAAGGGAAAAACAGGGAAACAAAGAGAGAGGAACATATTTATTCAATGTGGATGTCCAGTTAGATAATCCAGTTGAAATCTATTTTGAATTCAGTGCACAGCAGCAATAATTCTTCATGATGGATATCCTGCACATACCTCAGAATTTCTTTATCTCAGGGCACAGAGAGGTTTTTTTACACTGGAATTTTTTTTTTTTTTTAAAGATTATAAATAAATAAGCTTCAGTTTGAATGGAACTTCGCAAAAATAGTTGGTGCTATATCCAAACATTGGAATGTATCCCACACCTTGGACAAGGAAGGGGATGGGTGGGCTTTACTACTGGAAATAAGGATAACATAAAATAAGCAAGTGGGGGAACTTGCCTTTCTGCATGCTCTACAGTCATTGGTAGGATGATCACTCAGCTTCTGCCATTTGCCAGAGAGTCATCAGAGAGTTGCTTGGCACTTAGCTCTACATCCAATTCTCGGAGGAAAAACAGCCTGCCCATTTCCAGTCTAAATTCAATTTTTGGATCAACATTTGGGCAATCTTCAAAGACCTGGCCTGTTTTAGCCGATCATTGGGAGATTTAGTACCTCAGTCCAGCCAATGGAGGTCTTATCCATATGGGCAGATGCCTGTTTAATGTTGTTTAGGGGCACAAACCCAGCACAACAGGCCACTGGTGCCAGATTAACAGCATAAACCCATCCTGGACTACAGGATACTCTGCATGGCTTAGTCACACACTGATCTCCCTTGGTGTGCTATGTGCGTGCATTTGCATTTAAATATAGCAGCATGAATCTCATATTGGTTTCCTTTTTTATTGTTACATCCTATTAGGGGAGGTGAAATCTACTTTTTCATCCCTTCAGACCATCTCCAATAGTACTGGTTAGCATTAGTCTAAATAAAGGGCCTGAAATGTCTGAGAGAGCAAAACTTAGCAACTGGCACTGGAGTGACAGAAAATCTGAAAAAGTTTGAATCTACATGTTTTAACCAGTAAGCAGACTCAGTTCCAGCCAGAAAGCATAAAACAGCATCCTGGGTACTTTGACCAGTAATGCAAGTAATGCAGTCCCATAAGCAGCAAGCCACAACTTTCTTGTCATATCAAGCATGAACTTTTATTGTAATTATTAATTTTAGGCTATAGTAGATCATTTCTGGGACTGAACCAAACTAGTCTTCACTTTGCAAGGGCATCATTGAGCCTTCGGTGATAGAGACTCACTGATTCACCAGTTTTTGTTTTTTTGGATCACTTTTGGTAAGAACAATCCTTACAATCACTGCAGACAGGAGGCACCCCACAACACCTGCCTAGGCTTAAATATTATTATTATTATTATTATTATTATTATTAGGTGACAACCTTTGTCATTGTTAAATGCAGCACAGCACAACACAACAAAATTCAACCTCTGCGTTTCACCCATACACACACGTGCAGCAGGGGGCAGCTATTGAAAGTGCCCGGGGAGCAGTGACAGGGATGGTACCTTGCTCAAGGTTACCTCAGGGCAACCTACTTGTGAGGGAATTGAACCCACAATCTTCCGATCCAGGGCAACTCCCGCGTGTTTTATGGTCTTCTTTGGAAATTCCTTGTCTAAATCATTTAAACAAATGAACTAAATGTACTTCAGTCATTCCTGCTAGTTTGTTTATATTATAAAATCAATAGCAAGTATTTCTGTTTGCTTTGTGTAGTGATTTTCTCCAGTCAAGAGAGACCTTTCCTGACAAGAAACTACTGGGCCTAGACCTCAGTTGAAGGCTTTACACTGGTGTAAACAATCCTAAAAGTCTTTGCTTTTTTAAGAATTGTGCTAATTCAGAATTCAGAAATTAGATGAAATGCTACCTTTTTTACCCTTCCACACACACAAACGCACGCACACACACACACACACACACACACACAAACTTGTAGCACTATCATTTGGCTGTTGATGAGCCCAATGTATAATCACTGCCTCTGCTTAGGCCCCCTCCAGCACCATTAAAGCGACCATTAAAGACCATTAAAGACTACATTCATATTGCACTTTGCCTCTCTATGGTCCTCAGTACTAACCTTGTCATATGTCCTAGAAAGAAATTGTTTTTGTTTTTTTTTTTCATGACAGTCATATTTTTCAGATACAAGTAACAAGATGAGGATTCGTTGTTCTTCTCCTTTTGGCTGCTCCCATTAGGGGTCCGTTTCCATTTCTTCTGGTCATCTGCATCTTGCTCCTCCTCCTTCACACCAACCTCCTGTATGTCCTCTCTTACCACATCCATAAACCTTCTCTGGTCTTATAACCCATATAAAATATTTGAACTCCTTACCATCCTGTAAACCTCCCTTTTCACTCTTCATGGTATCCCTCTGTCACAGATCACTCCTGCCATGTCTGTCAACCTGTATATCACCATTGCAAACAAGAAAGGGTTCAGTCTTGTTATAGGTCCTTTTCTCCCTCTTTAGTATTCCACCTCTCATGCAACTCAACATGAACTTATATTATAATATTTAGCCTTTGCCTCTTCATTCTTCACCCTGCACTTCATCTCCTTGTACTCTTGTCTATTTTCTAACATATAATGAATATCTCTTAAATTAACATGTGTTAGCCCTTCAAATAGCTGCTTAATTTCTAAGGACCAGGATTCAGATTTTTTTTGTTACTAAATTAATATACAGTACTGTGCAAAAGTTTTAGGCAGGTGAGAAAAAATGCTGTAAACAAAGAATGCTTTCAAAAATGGAAGTGTTAATCATTTATTTTCATCAACCAACAAAATGCAGTGAATGAACAAAAGAGAATCTAAATCAAATCAATATTTGGTGTGACCACCCTTTGCCTTCAAAACAGCATCAATTCTTCTAGGTACACTTGCACACAGTTTTTGAAGGAACTCGGCTGGTAGGTTGTTCCAAACATCTTGGAGAACTAACCACAGATCTTCGGTGGATGTAGGCTTCCTCACATCCTTCTGTCTCTTCATGTAATCCAGACACACTGGATGATGTTGAGATCAGGGCTCTGTGGGGGCCAGAAGAACTGATGCTGGTTTGAAGGCAAAAGGTAGTAACACCAAATATTGATCTGATTTAGATTTTTCTTTTGTTCGCTCACTTTGCATTTTGCAAATTGATAAAAATAAACAATCATTATTTATATTTCTGAAAGCATTCTTTGTTTACAGCATTTTTTCCACACCTGCCTAAAACGTTTGCACAGTACTGTATGTATATATATAAATAGTCTGCAAGGTTTGACTTGAAATGTAAATGAGTGAATTCAGGCAAGAGTGAATATCAAGTGTCAATTCGGCTCTCGATGGCATGAAGGAAAGCCGACACCTTTTTTGACTTTAAAGGAAGGGTTCTAACATCAGGGTGTCCACTTTGACATTCATTCTTGTTTGTTTGTGGGTAAAATGCATGTTTTCTTCACAATGCTTTGAAGAGATAATCTTGATGGGCATGTTATCTTAGTAGTTTGATTGAGATTGGCATTTTCACTGCAGCTTCAAACAGATCTTCTAAATGTCTAAGTAGTTCAAAGACAGCGTGGAAATTCAAGCCATTTTCATTCACTCTAGCTGGTTTAATGCGTTCAGCTAGTTGGAGTTATATATCATAAGCTGACAGAATTTGTCAATCCGGTGTCAGCCACCATCAACAAAATTTTCACCACTCTTGTCCAAATTTAGAAAGAAACTGGATTGTAAAGCAGAAGTGTTTTAGCTGTGGTTGCAGTTTTATCCATGATTTAGAGGCTGGTTAGAAATTACAGTGTAATTCATAAGTTCATCACTTGCATCTCAAATATAAATACATATATATCCTCATTATAATGCATTCCAGTGTACAATGCATTCTATATTGACAGTATTTACATCATAGAATAAACAATTGAATGAAACACATCTTGAAGAAACTGACGTCCCTGTCAGACCACCCCTCCTATTTCATTTTTGTAATGCGCTTTATTGCCATGTTAATGCAAAGTCCAACCCTAAATATAAACCTGATGAACCAAAAGCATTTTTTCCACTTTTTTACTTACATTAAATGCTATATTTTGCACAAAGCTTTTTTTTCTATGAGGACCCGCCAGATTTTCCTATGATGACAAAATGTTTATGTGTTCAGTCCCCTTAACAAGTTAATGTGTTCAGTCCCCATAACAAGTTTAATACACACACACACACACACACACACACACACACACACATTGATTTGTTTGTCAAATTTAGCTTCTTGCCAACTGCCAACAAATCTCTCCCTCACCCTGGCAGTATTTCAGCCTTGATTTCAACCAAATCCTTTTGAATCTTGATTGGTCATGTAAGATAAAGCTGTTCCCATTTTATGTGAGGAATTTCCTGTGGGACTTGTCATCCCTGTGCTACTTAAATGGTACAGAAAACATGTCACTATTAGCCTAGGGTTACAGGCACGGGCACAGCTGAGCTCACGGATGCCCTCTGGCCTCATAGTTTCTATTTTAATGCTCCACAATATAGAGACAGTGACCTTTGCTAATGCACTAGCTGCACTTACCTTAGGCCAACCTGCTCTCCAGTCAGCCTATCACACATGTAAATTCCCAAATGATCATTTCAAGATGAGCACAGAGAGCTGAGTGTACTGTTTCTAACATGACTAGAAATTGCAGCCTTCACAAATTAAGTGTGGTAATGGAAGAATCCAGTAAATCAAAGGTAATGTGTGGAAGGCAGGAAAGTTGTCTTGGTTAACCACTGACTGTCAGCATTATGCTAATAGTATCATCCTTATTGTGATCAGGATCCTATATTTACTGTGGCTTTTATAAGTGTGACTCATTTAAAGGATAACATCAATCTTGTTATTTGCAATTCAATGTAATTGAGTCAGCCAGCGTGATTGTAATTCAAGTATTGGCCAATTGTGCTCGTAACCATAAAATGAAGCTGGAGAATCTCGATTCCCATATTGATAGATGTGTATTTAATCATTATTAATCACCGGCACAAGCTTCTCTATGCTTGTGCCAGATGTTTTAAGTCTAGTGGCATCTAGCAAGGGTGGAATAAAATGCATTATATTTTTTCTGGAGCTCAAAGGTCTAAATCTGAGCATCCTTTTGTCTTGAACTCCAGCCTAGCGTGAACCTCACCCACTTTGCTATGTGCTCAAATCTCTCTGTTCTCTTTGGAACAGACAGAAGCTAATCCATGTGTGGGATAGGAAGCATGGCAGAGCAACATCCCTGGGTAACCGGTTCATCTGAATGGTTTTTGGGTATGAGTTATTTCTGGAATAAACACTAAAGCATTTGGCACTTCACAGAGGACTGCTTTAGATACTTTTGTTTAGGTATGAAACATTTTTTTTCTTTTAAACAAGTCATGAGAACTCGCTCGTTGTCTTCTCCTAGAAAGTGCAATTAGAGACAGAATAAATCTTTCAGAAATGATGAAACACGTTAAGTTTGAATGTTCAGAACGGGTTTTAATGATGTATTGGTTGGATTTTAAAATCCAATAAAAGCAATGAGGTTTATACAAAGATAATAGAAAGCTTTATTTCTTCACTTTAACTGTAAAAGCATTGTGAAGATATCACAATGTGTAGGTTCACTGCTGTTTTTGAATAGTAAATAGAATTGCCATGCTTGCATTGCAGATATTGCTTCCCCCAGTTCATCTCACTATTACAAAGAGATCCGAGTTGGTAGATTTCTCTGAAATAAATCATTTTTACATCAACCGCTTTAACCAATATTGTTTACATCTCAACCTTTGAGATTTTTTCATAAGTTTCTCTTAGTATTCTATTAGATGTCTCCAGTAAAAAAAAATGTGATATTTCATGGCCCATCTCGACCTGGCTTTGAGCCGATAGTTATTTACATGCAGACGAAATGTGATGCCATCATTGTCATATTAAACGTTTGTGTATGTGGCAGAAACCTTATTTTTGTCAGTCAAACTCCAAGCATTTTTCTTTTGTCTCCAGAAAATCTGACAGTGAGATACTTATGAAATATTTCTGTTAGGGGAAAGGTCTGTGGACAATCATTAATAAAACAAGTTCATCTCTTAATCATATTCCAATTGTATAGAAAGCAATAAACTGAGCCAAACAAATCTATGTAGTGTATTATTAGAGCTCCATTGAAATAAACATTTTAGCACACAAAATATATGCAACAGAACTGAATCATGACATGAATGGCTAAACCTCTATTGCCAAGTGATTGTATTTTTTCTTAGGTTAGGCTGCTCTGCGCACCTCTGCTTTTGAGTCAGGGCTGAGACAGAGGTGGGAAAGAGAGGTGTTAGGAAGTGTTACAGTCACCCAGTACCTGGTAAAAAGACATAGACGGCTTCCCCAGACCACAGGGAAAGACCTCTCACCTTTTATTAGCAGCAACACACAGAGCCTCTGGGGAACTTCCTATACACTTCTTTGACTTGAGCAAGTACCAGCCTGTTTCCCTCACACACCTCAACAAAGCCATTAATTGCTTCCTGGAGCTTTGAAGAATTAGCAAAGTGACAGATGGGAAGTTGAACAGGGCCTGCCTAACCTAGTGTCACCCCTCATCCATCTGTCCTTGAAATGATAAAAAAACTATTTAATACCATCATCATCATCATCATCATCATTGCTACTATACAGTTACAGTAAGAAGGACATCTGAACTAGAGGCTTGTGTTCCTGCTGGATTTCCACTGAATCTGCAAGACAGACCACAATATTGAAATATCAGTCATCTGCATGAGTGTGCGGTTTCTTTTAACTAAAGGTTCAAAACCTCCATTTAATATAAAGGCTCTTGGGAGAAACATATATTAAATGAAGATTCGTTAAAGGTTCTTTACACTGCCATAGTTCATTTTAAAGAATTGGCCATTTAAGGAACAAAAATGGTTTTTCTATTACGTTGTTGAAATAACCTTTTGTACCACCTTTTATTTAACAGCCGTGGCCAATTACTTAAAATCATCGTACAATAAAATATTTATTTTTTAAATTTATGCCATGTTAAGAAAATACTACTTCTGTGTTTCAAGTTTCTTTGACATTACGAAACAGCCACTCGCACAGATTTGATGTACCTGTGTACCTATGTTTTCATGAAGCTAGTTTAAACCGTGGCATTACAGATCTAACAAATAGATGTTGTTTCATTTCCCATTTAAATCCCCACACGGTATTTAGAATGTAACTTTACTTGACACTGCCACCTGTTCACAAAGAGTTAGAAATGGATCAGGCTTAATTTTAAAGGTGATGTATGCTTTTCAGACTGCCATATCTTAAAATCGGTTAAAGATAGGTTGCGAGGTTGTGAGCGAAAATATTTGTTTATTTGAACAGAGATGGGAAGACAGACTAGTGTCTTCTGGGAGGTTTTCATGCGCAATGGCACTTTCCAGCTGAAACCCTGAGAATTAAACCCTTCCCTCTCCACAAGCAGAAAACCCCTAAAGCATGATTCTTTGAATATAAATCCCTTAGAAACATCATATTCAGAGGCCTTTCCATTAGTCTCAAACCTGATTTGTAGAACAAGGCTAGATACAGCTGTGATGAAAGGCCTTTGATTCAAAGAGAACTGTCAGGAGTGTTCAATGAGTACATGTCCAAAACTTCACTTTATCCAAACCCTCCAAATGATTAATTACTTCATAATGTGCTTCCACATTGGCCTGGTTTAATTATTTTAAATTATTCGCCTGTAATGTTACTCTTCTCGAGGCTGTCAAGGCTAATTTCGATTTTGGTAGGATAGGCAGTTGAGTTTCATATGAAAAGCCTTTGCACGCAGCCATTGTATGCTGGTCATTTTGAATGAGTCATAGTTTTCAATGACATCCGCAAAATGGATAAAGTACATTCTAAATTGCGTTAATAAAGGCTATTTTTCATTATGATGCTATTCAGTGAGTTAAGGCTACTTTTTGCTGTCTGTTTTTATGGAAGCACCGTATACTTTACTGTGAAATAATAGCATCCAGTGCCACTAGTGCCCATCTGAGTATGTCCTAATGCTGTTCGTTACAGCTCCTGCTTAATGCTGCAGATGTTGTAAGATCAAGGACAATGGAAAGTATATCCTATCCTCTTTCACTGAAAATATGTCTATTGATAAATGGACAGAAAAAAATCATACCATACTTCAACGTTTCATATTTATTTAATTTGAAGTGCCAGAGAGATAACAAGACAAGATAAATGATCAATTATTTTCCTCCATGTTTCAACATTTCTTCTGACTGAGTGTTGATTGTTCAGTTGACAGTTTGAGATTTTTTTTTTTTGTTTTTTAATTTCTGCTGGTTACATTTTGCTCTTTGCATGTGCTCTCTCCACAGCTCCACCTACTGTTCGCATTGTACATTCTGGCCATGCGTGTAATGTGGAGGAGGAGCGCTACACAGAAAGGGTGTACACCATCAGGGAGGGCGAGACCTTGGAGCTTACTTGCCTGGTCACTGGACATCCCCGGCCTCAGGTGAACCAATCATAGCACTATCTTCAGTTTTTCTCAAAAAACACATTTGTCGTTTATCTATTTTTTTGTAGTCTTCATACTCACACATCTCATTGATGAAAATTGTTCTCCATAGAACCAAAAGTGTTTAACGGAATCAAATGGAGTGCCAAACCTTTTATTGAAGAATGTAGATTCTGATCCATTTTGTGGGATTTTTTGTACATTTTGGTTCTGAGTGGTGCCACTTTATCCAATGTTAATGAGCTCAATCCCAGATGATAACACAGTTGCCCATTGCCAGGAGTACAACAGGACATAACTAGTCTCACTGCCTCTGAGTGAACAAGTTGGCCCTCCCTCCCAGCAAGTGTCTGTGAACTTACGCAAAAGAATTTGTGGAAATTGTGCTCCTCAAAGCATGTTGAGCTGCCAAATGATTGCCAAATAAGTCTTCACCCATGCAGCACTGGTGTTATTGTAAAACTGTGGAGTCCTTTTAGTGGGTGAAACCGGACATGACTAAATTGGGGAAAAAATGGGAAAATAAACAATAAAAAAATAAAGAAATGCGCATATTCTTAATGCTGGCAAAAAGTTTTCAGTAGTAATGATCTATTTGACTATTAATCGGTGTTTGGATTGAATATATTTACCGTATTTACTCATGTATAAGTCGCACTCGTGTATAAGCCGCACCCCTGATTTGGCATTGAAATTTGGTCCAAAATGTATTTTTGAGGGTTATCTTGACATTTGAGATTTTGGATTTCATGCAGACAAAAATGCTAATATGTGTACATATGCGTATCATATAACAGAAAAACTGGGATTTACGGTAAAGTGTATTGAGTTGTTACGTACGCGGTCTCCAGTTTAACTATTCAAAATGGCGGCATGTGAATTTCCTAGATTGAAATTTGTGAAATGAAAGTGATTTTTTGTGGATTATGTTGAATGACACTTTCAGATTTTTTCTGGTAAATGCAGTACTATGTATTATACTTGATAGGAGCGCACCAAAAATGTGTATTCGGTAATAATTTAGAGGATAATTGCCTGGAAATATGAACATTCACTGGTCCCTATGCGGAAGTGTCAATCACTGACGAAATTCCCTGTGTATAGGTCACAGATTAATTCCCCGTGTATAGGTCGCACCCCCGTTTTTATAGTGGATTTCTGTACAAATTTGTGCAACTTATACACAAGAAAATACAGTAATTGCTATTTACTATTTTCTTATGTTTATAAACTAAAACAAGTTTCCTCATACTCTGGCATCTAAATTACAAACCATTAATTGAAAAGTTCTTTCAGCTATTAACACAAGTTTTCTCTGGCAGCATATTTTGCATCTTGAAAGTTGGACTATCAAGGTAGAATATATAATTGCTTTCCTCATGTTAATCTAAAAGATAGCTGTATTTGCTAGACACCTAGCCATCCAGTGTGTTTCATAGCTAATGGTCAAGTGGCTAGTTAACATTATCTATTTTTTGAAAGGATACTTTCAAAGATTTTTATTTCAATTGTCAGGAATTATTATTATTTTAGCTCTATGTAACCCAACAGGCATTACTACAACCACCCTCCACCCCCAACCCACTTGCTCTCCCACTTCCAAACTAAATTCCCCTCATCGGCAATTGAATTATCCATAGTAGTTACTGGATTAATATTAACTTTAGTAAAATGGAATATTACGTTTGCAGTTTAAGGGGTTAATGCTTATACGAGCCCACAAGGAAGCATTTCCATTGCTGCATAATTGCAAGCTGTGGCTCATTCCCATAAATGCAAATGCAAAATGGGATTTGCCTCTGTAAGCAATGTCTTCCATATTTTGATGTCTCACCTTACGTTAGCGGGAATAAACAACACATCTTGTAAACGCTTCATGGTGCTGCTCTTGTGTAACACGTTTTCGGTCAAGATGGTAAACAATGCATCCCACAAGCGCACAGGCTGCAGGGGCCGTTTGAAGACTGCTGCTCTCTGAAATCAATCTCTGAATGTAAAACTATTCTAAAGCACCCTCAGTCTCTCCCACCTGTCTCCCTCCCTATCTCCACCCTTTGCCAAATCTGTGCAATTAAGACATTAAGGGAAATGAAGGTGTCAGTCTTATTTATTAATGCCCTAAATTAGCCCGCTACAGCCGTAGCTCTCACTTCTTGCTTTTCCCCAAGAGGAGCTGGAGAGCTGCTAGGAGAAACGGCTCTGTGCTTTAATCCATTCTGGTGCACTGGGTCTGCTCCTCACATATTTCCCAGCTGACTATGCCCGCACAACGAACCGGATAAACACCACTAACCCAGAATAAATCCATTTGCTGGGGCTAAATCAAGCGGACGTTTTGTTTTTTTTTTAACTGTGACTCAGTTGACAAATATGGTTTATTATGGGACAGAGAATTGAGCTTTGTTGTTTTTTATTGTTGTTTTGCATTTAAACTTTTGGATAAGCCTATCAAGAAAATGTTTTTATTTTATTCTATATCCTGCTCAAAGGATGTTCTACTAAGCAGACTGCAAATATTGCAGTCTGATTCAAATCTTTCCTGCCCTTGTGGCTTAGTTTTTCTCCAGCAATCAGGGTGCACACTTAGTGTGTGCTACAGTTTCCCACTGCCATTTACTGAACAGTAGTGTGGGCAGCTATGCTTGCATCCTGTGGAGTGTGGCTGTGCATCAAATCAAACCAGTTGCATCAAATCTTTCAGTTTACTGATGCTTTAAGGCTAAAGCCAACTGTTTGCTCTATCCTTTCAATTTGTAGTCTATGCTGCAATATGCAAAGAATGCTAAACTCCTATCATTAAAACGTAAAGATATTAGTACTGAATGAAAATATCCAAAACATTAAAGATCAAAACTGTGCAGTGAAATTTTAAACTGTACCAAAGATACACCCTGTGGTAACCACTGCCGGCAATCGAAACTGGGTGCATCCTGTCAGTGTGGTGGGGAGGGAGCACAGCTTATCCTATACACACACCCATAACTAAGCTTTTCTCTGAATTTGCTTTTGTAGAATAGAGGCTTATTTTGTAAGGGGCTGGCATGACAGGCATAAAGGTTCTGTGTGAGCGCTTTTATTATACTGAGCCAAACCAGTCAGTGCAATAAATAATTAGAGCTTTATGGAGCTGTTTTAATAAATTCCAAGTTTATTAGACTCTGAGCCATAGTATTTGGTAATTATAGGGAAAACAAAACAAACTGACTGTTCTTTAGTCAAAAAAATGAGGTACAGAAAGCTAGACCTATTGGCAATTTAAGGCTTAAGTCTATTCTTCTTCTTTAAAAACAAGCTTTCTTTTTGCTGTTGTTGCATTATTTTGGAATGTTATAAAGGTGATGTAATATCTGTTGCGTCTATAAGTAGTTTAATAGAAAAACTTAAAGTGTATGTTTTCTTGAAAGACTGTAATAATTAAAGCGTCACATGTTTAGCCACTAATATGATACTTTAAGTGCAGCCACGCTTGTTGAAGCAGTCACTTTTCTATTTGTTTATGTTTTGTTTTTTTGCACTCAATAAACTCAGTAGAGTTGTCTTTAAGGGCAGGTTGCTGGGATTTAACGTACTGCCGCAGTTTTAAGGCCTTCATTGCCTCATGAGATACCTTATCTCCACATACTAGGCCCAGTGGGCTTGGAGCATGTGAGTCACCTGTCAGTATGGGTAAAATAAGCCATATTTTAGGTAGGACTCCTCATATTTCCTGTTGCATGAAGCTTTCTTTTTTGGAGGCTCTGGCTCTGTTTTCTCAACACTATGTATATTTGAGCAACTGTTACTCACTTTTAAAATCCATAAAATGTTGCAGTAACAAGCCAACCACCTGCACCAGTGTAAAACTGCTCTAGACTGTTCAGTGTAAAACTGCTCTAGACTGTTCAGTGTAAAACTGCTCTAGACTGTTCAGTGTAAAACTGCTCTAGACTGTTCAGTGTTTAACTGCTCTAGACTGTTCAGTGTTAAACTGCCTACAATTACAATTAGGCTTATATTACTACAAAGGTTAAGCTTATATTAAAATATAAAATAGGATTTTTTTACTGACAAAAATATGAAAGTGAAAATGACAACCCTTGTCATTGTGAAACGCAGCAATGAAATTCAACCTCTGCGTTTCACCCATACACACACTTATATATATGGGGCAGCGGTGGCCTAGTGGTTCGAGAGTTGCCCCGGATTGGAAGATTGTGGGTTTGATCCCCTCATCAGTAGGTTGCCCTGAGGTGCCCTTGAGCAAGGTACCGACCCCGTCACTGCTCCCTGGGCATTTTCAATAGCTGCCCCCTGCTGCACGTGTGTGTATGGGTGAAATGCAGAGGTTGAATTTTATTGTGTTGTGCTGTGCTGCGTTTCACAATGACAAGGGTTGTCACTTTCACTTTGGTACCTTGCTCAAGGGTACCTCAGGGTAGCCTGATTGTGAGGGAATCAAACAATCTTCCGATTGAGGGCCAATTCTCTAACCAGTAGGCTAACACTGCACATATGTGCTATGGCTTAGTACCAGTTCTGCCTTTGTACCCTTGATGGAACATTTACATTGCCCAACCCGTTTTCGGACAGCATTCATAGCAATAGTCTAATGAATGAGTAGCGGATAGTCACCACTATTCAGAACATTGTGTTCTTCTGAGCAGAAGGATTACAATTATTTTGCATATGGTACGCTGAGGCAAACACCCTGTCACTGCAGGACCACAACCCTCTGTGGAGTATGCATCCTCACTTGATCTTTTAAGAAATTCTGCATGCTCAAATATTTATCCATTTAGTTCTTAGTTAGAAGGGAAAATAATCAGTTTCAGCCTCGACCAAGCGCTTGTTTTTGCAGTGAGCTCAATTTGCCAGATTGGATAAATTAAATGAGACTTGTTAGTGTCTTGGGGATTGACTCTACCCATTTACCCTAATTAATATTTAATTTGCCTTTGATCAATATACAGCCCATTAATTTGTACACTCTAGCTCAGGACTCTCATGCATAATAGGTATCGATTCTTATATATCATTTGAAAAGGTGAAGCCCCTTGAATTAGTGAGACACTAAGACATAAGATTTATCTCCAGCATGCCATACAATCATGGCTCCTTTGCTTCTGTCTCCTTTCTTAATTAATATTTTAAGAAGAGAGCAGGGGAAAGATCAAAGTTCTTCCATCTCAGTGGGAAGAAAGCTAGTGTCTCCTTTGAAATCAAATCATTAAGATATCCACTTAGATGCAGCAACAGGGCAGCTGCTGGGCCATCAGCGGAGACCTGGTGACTGTGTTCAAGACCACAGGAGATCCTCTGAGAGCGATGTGGAAAGTTTTCATCAGAGGCAGGACATTAATGAGATGTTACAACTTGCAGTTGGCATTAGCTGCTTCAGTAACTGTGTTATCTGTTTTTATTAAAGTTCTCTACACTTAATTCAGTTTTAATACATCAGAAGTTTCTCTCTGGAAAAGGAAGAAAGACTTTGTACCAGCAAAAGGAATTATTGGATTTTAGTACATATCCTCAAAGCACATCTGGGAAATGTATCGCTTTATGTTTGAAATATAAATGTCCACTGACTTTTAAAGGGAATGTAGGTATATTTTTTCATTTCAAAAGTACGCTAGATATTTTCTGAAATAACTATGTGTGTAATATGCACATGGGTCATTTGTGCCCTCAAAATGTGGCTGTGCTTGGCACTTTCACCAAGCACTTTCATGTCTTTCAATATTCGCACACTTTAAATTAGCCACCCACCCCCTCCCCAGGGGGCCACCCTTAGATGGAGGTGCTGGATCCCAGCCAAGTTCTTGCCAGCTTTCACTGCAGGCCTGAACTGTCCTCAAACCGCTGTGAAGGTGGCGCCATCCCAGAGAGGGAATTAAACGAGAGATAATGGGATATATCATCGCGCAAATGTTCCTGAAACAATTTCCCTTACACGTGATTCGGCAAAGGAATGTTTTCCTTTCAGCCATTCAGACATGTCACTTTGTCTTTGTTGCCAGGTTACACAGCCAGGTGCTGTCAGAGGATGTCCTCTATAGTGCTCAGCAGGGCTCCAGAATACATGTTACTACGACAACAGCAGGTCAGAGGAAGTTGCGCCCACTCTCGTGAGGACAGCTGGAGTTAGAGCTCATGGTGTTGATTAGAATCGCAGTAGGAGTGAGTCTTGTACACTGGCCTCAATTCTCACAAGGCTGTGACGCCAAGTTGTTTTTTTCCTTCTTCATCCTGATTCCACATGACTGCTCAAGGTGAAAGGGGATCAACCAGTGTACAGTTATTAATTTCCTGAAACTATTATGATATTTTAGTATTCGTAATTTTAACTGAATAACCGGCTACAGTTACAACATATTATCACATGTTGCCTCACAGCGGGATGGTTTCTGGGTCAGATTCCCATGGTGGCCAGCCTGGGAATTTTCTATGTGAAGTTTGCATGTTCTTCCCATGTCGGCATGGATCATTTATATGGTTAATTCTCCATTCTCCATTCCCCTATATATAATCAATCAGCAAAGAAATGCTAATTTTGTACTATTTGAGATACTTGTGTGGGTGAATTTATAGATGAGAGTAGGTTGAATTTCCATAACAAATCATTGATACTAACAGATTGAGCTGACATCTCTGTGAAGTTTGTGGGATTCACTAAAGCTTTTAGAAAAGTGTGCATCAATTTCAGGTTTGTTTTGAACAGATTTTGTGACCCCATCAATATTACGCAGCTCCTTCTGGCCCTCAAAATGTTATTCTTGACTGACCTGACGGAGCTGCTTTCTATGTCATTACATTATAGCCTGAGGCTTAAAACATAATGCATTTACATAAACAGTGGGAAAGTATTCTCCTTTGGCTTAGCCTTCTGTACTTATTCATATTGAATCTCGTATCCACTCTTTTCATCTATAGCTCATACGTTCTGTTTGAGGATGTGGCATAGTGGCACCATTGTGCTCTGGGTAAACTCTCCGCATCTTTGTTTCAATTATCGGCCTGGGTCAGGTTCAAACTATGAAGAGTAGGGGGTCAGTGGTTAAGAATTAGTGGACCCAGAGTGGAGAGCTCTCACGGCTCAGAGCCGCTGGCCAAAGAGCAAACAAGGATATGGAGCAGTTGAGTCAGTGTGTTCAGCTGCCCTGCAGTGACGGCCTCCTCCTTTCCTTCTCAGTCTGTGGCCTGTGGCACAGCCCTTTTGGAATGCTTCAGTTGGTCTCATTTTCAAACGCTCGTTATAAACACAGTCAGACAGCCAGCGTTGTGCAGAGGCTCTCAGTGATGAGAATGTGTGAATTCCCATGCCATGTTGCTACTAATAGCAGGCAGTGGTGTGAGAGCTATGACTGTTTATTCTGTGATAATTGCACCCAGGCCTGCCTCATTTCGGTCCTTGTTTTTATCCAAGTATTATTGTTTCATTTTTCTCCCTGATTTAACACGCTTTAATGTGACCAACCAATAGTCTGTTCATTTCACTCATAATTGTTTAATGGATTTACTATGGTAGTGTCCCTACTCCTCTCTAATAACAAAGCTTTTATTCTGCTGTTCTTAGTGATTTGTGCAGTTTGACTCTAAGGCTGTCCCAAGTAAATGATTATACTACGTTACTCAAATAGAAAAATAAATGATCAATTAAAAATTTTCAGTAATTACATAATGTCATAGGATGTAGAAAATCGTTTAGGTGTCATCAGGTCATTGTGTAAATTTCTTGCTCATTATGGGAAAAATTGCTCTCTGGGCTTTACTTCTGGGTTACTGTATTAAGCCAACTTTTACCAACCGTACATGGAAAACTCTTTAACTGATTCCTTTTCAGTAACTTAGTTTGAAGTCATTTAAAGGCACATCCCTATCACTTCCTTTACCCTTACCCCTGAGACATTCTGATGACTACCTTCGTTTTAAAATCTGAGAAACCAGACAGTTGAAACAGTTTAAAATCAGCTGTCTTGAAATAAAAACTTTGTAAATAAATCCAAAAGCTTACTGAGTTGTTTCTGAATGAGAATGTAGAGTGAACTGTTGAAGTGAGGCTGATTGTCTCTCTTCTGCAGGGATCTCCAGCCATGTTTCATATTAGCAGTAAATCATCCTTATTCATCAGTTGCATGACTTTTTGATACTTCTGACAATTGCTGTGCAAAGTCACATAACAGGTAATGCAGGAAAGGCGTTTGGAAACAAATGCTTGAAGAACAAATGTACTACATGTAAACAGCTGGAATTAATGTTGCAAATGCATTGGCAGTCATCAGTTCTGCTCTCATAAAGACGTATGAGTGACAATATTTTATCAACTGCTCTGCACTGCTTTGTAATTGCATCAGTGTAATACTTTATATTGTACCACAATACCCCCAGCACTGATCATCACTTAAAACACTAATAATACTAACATAAAAGTAATCACAATAGCAATAGTACATTGATGTGGTGAATAGAAAGACATTTTCATCTGCTTTTTGTTAGAAATTAGATACCTTTTGTATTTTTATTGTAAATTTTAACAGTGTTAATGGGTTTTTCACAATTATCTCCACCTGTCATATCAATGTCATAATCTATTTCCAATTTCCAAAATGAAAGAACTACACTGAAAATATCACATGTAATTGAAAGATAGCCATAAATGCAGACAAATAGCCCTGATCCACACATCTATATATATTATATAGGTTGTGCATGGTTGGAATTTATTCTGTTATATCCATGTTCATTGATTAACTTTTAAAAGAAGCTTAATCACTCATTTAAATGACAATTTTTAGATTATCAATGTCTAATATGACATCCTTACTTGCTTTTCATTTAGCGTTTTCATTTTCAGTACCCCTTGGTTATGTTTTCCCAGCTTTACTGTGTCTGTACAGACCCTCACTGAGCAAGAATAGACGGAAAACAGTAGTGCAGTTGGAAAGCAGTGTGAGATGTTTGGCAAGGAGTAATCTCAGCATGCAGTGGGAGAGATTTACTCACTGTTCGTGTCCTGGCATGCGCAGTTAGCATCACTGCAACCACACAAAGCATATCAATTAGATGCCCTACCAAGAGCCCATCTAAATTACATGTTGTCAAGCCTCTCTGATTCTTCTGGCTATGAATGAAGCAGAGGTGAAGCTTTCCACACATCATGGGCTCTTCTTCCGTGGGCGTGCAAAGATGATGGCTGCAGCATCTTAAAACCTTAATGACTTTGGCATGTGACTTTTGGGCTTGTAATGCCCTGTGGATTGGACCTTACCTCACAGTGCTCAGTGGTCAGCATGGTTAGAACAACCATATGGAGCTTCAGAGAAATGAGGGAACACAAGGCAAGAGAAATGCAGGAAACAAAGGCGATATGTTGGGGTTAATGTCAGTCTGATGAGAACCCTGAGGAGCCTGTCTAAACTCAGACAAAACCTAAATCCTCCACAATCGAATGATTTATCATTTGTTCATGCCATCAACTGAAATGTGCTGGAAAAGCTGAGCTCTTGTTTGGGCGTAATGCAATACAAATTAGCTTATGTTCAATATTGTAATGCAGCTTTAAGCCTTGAAGTCTTATATGACTATAGTGCCTTTAATCCTTTTGGCCTAACATGTTTTATGCTTTCCAACATTTTAGATCATTCTCTTTTACTTACCTTTCTTCCCATTTGCTAAATGAGGCATTTTTTTTCTGTTTCTTTTCTTCCTTACATACCTCACTGCTTCCATAAAGGCCACTTAAAGTGGATTCAAACATACATCAATACCATAAGCCCCTAGTAAAACAGTTTTGACAGCCATAAAACAACTGATGATTTTCTTGTTTTAGTGTATTCTGCTTGTTCTGCGATTTGATCTCTATTTTCTGCTTCTCCAGGACTATACTCACACTAAAGGCCATCCTGTTTTGTTTCTTATACAAATGTTTAATCCACTGATTCTGCTAGCAGAGTTATTAGATCAGACGGTGCCTTCATTATCTGTCATATCAGCAGTGGTTGCTATGGTAATGAAATAGACATGGGAAATACTGCCTGGTAACACACTATAGTGTGGGGTATATGATATAACTGAAAAAAAAACATCAGTATTCAGTTAGAATGATAGCAGGATTGTGTTTCCAACCACACTTTAAACTACATACAGGTGTGTGTGAGTGAACTTGAAAATATTGAATTCCAATTTTCCTGGAAAAAGATCCCAACAATTAGATTCCAGTCTAGAGCACAAATAATCCAATTGGATGAGTAGATAGGCTACTAATTAATCATCATTCATTCCTGATTCAATTCCAGTTCATTTTGAAGTGCTTCAAGAAAACTGATCCCATCATCTTAACCTAAGACTGATATAGAGATCTGCTGTCTAAGCCAAGTTTCAAAATATAATGGGTCTCAACCCTCTTGGGAGTTAGATCTACATGTTGAACAGCTGTCATTTGCTAATATTTACATGTTCCACACAAGAAACTGCTTATTGACTATAAATAAAAAAGCAAAATTTCCCTTGCCTTTCCCTTGTGAACAGACACATTTGTATTTTTTGTAGTCCCATGTAGAAAATGACTTTTTTACAGTTTACAAAGTTTACACATGAATAATAAGTTAACATGGACCAACATGAAGGAGAATATAAGAGTTTCCAGGAGTGTTCTGGATATTCATAAAGTTCACCAGCCTCAAGCAGGAATTTCAGGGCAAGACACTCAAAGCAGAAATAACATCTAGGCTTTGAACTGAATAGCCACAAACATAAACCACTGTGCTTGTTTGAAAGAAAAGGCTGCACAAGTTTTTGAAAAACCGAAGCAAATTTAAACCCCCTGCTCAATGTCAGACCATCTCTTTGCTTAAGAGATCAGAAAATGAAAGGAGGGTATAAACTTCTTTAGAATACTCAATTCTACTTTAGTCATTATACACTTTTTAAATTCAAGAAGCATTTTAGGCAAGCATCAACAAGGAGCTTTTATAATTAAGTGAATCAAATTCAAGCTCAGTAGCCCAAAAAGCAATGTTTACCAGACTGAATTTTATAGTAGCTTGATTGTACTGTAATCAACTATAGTATGGCTCAAATTTGATTATTTCCTTAGTGTTCTTTTATTGTTCACTTGTGACAGGGAAAAAAAAAAAAAAAACTAATCGCAGACACCTTGAGAGTCTAGTTTTCTTGGATTATAAAGTAAGGCAGCAGGGGTATCAAAAGTGTTTCCGCTATATTTTTCTGTAGGACAGTGAGAGGAGTTTACAGTTATTTAGATGTTCATGGTTTCCATCCAGAACTATACCCCAGGACAAAGAAAGGAATGTCAGGCAAATGATAAACTAGATAGTAAGGATTCACTGTTCTCCAGGGTTCCCACATAATGGCCCTACAGGAGGCAGAACATGGACTGCCTCCTGAAATGATCAACATTTCACATGTTCATGTGTATATGTAGTCTCTGCTTGAGAAGGCATGTGCATGTCTGCCAGATTTCACTTTCATACAGGGTGCTAGTTCTATGTAATAGGATACAAGTCATTCTGGATATATGAAAGTGTAATACTCACATCAAACATAATGTAATTTCCATTTCATGCGCTGCTAACCTCATCCTGTAGCATGCTACAATCATAAATTTTCAGCACTCCAACTCTAGGCTAATGCATGGATGGACTGTAACCCCCAATAGTATCAGCCCTACCCTCTGAGGGGGACAGGCAGTTTCCACATGAGTGGAAACTAAGCAAATCACATGCTAAAGTTGAATAGAAAATTGCACACATTTACTTGCATTTGTCTTTGGTAAATGGTATATTTGCAGAAGGGTTAAAAACAATAATGCATGTTAATGTTACAGGATTTTAACTCCAGATAGCAATTTTATATGTCCAAAACGTATATCTGGCATTTAAATGTGACCTATAATGTTTGGAATGTGATTGCCAGAACTCATATATTTTATCCTTTGTATGTATTCTTACTACAGTAGTCACTTTAGTTATATCATTGTAAATGATAATACTACTACTCCTACTACTGCTACTAATAATAATTATAAAGTTAAATTTTTTTATCACAATGTTCAGAGTTCAATGCCCAATTAAACACTATTTTACTAACAAGATCTAGTTGAACTTGCTAAATTTTCCCACATACTTCTGGACCTGGCCCATATAGGGTGGCGGTGGTCTAGTGGTAGGATACTTGCCTATAGACCTATGGCTCAAGAGGTCCCAGGTTTGAATCCCACCTGTAGCACTACCACCACTGGGTCCCTGAGCAAGACCCTTAACCCCGAGTTGCTCCAGGGGGACTGTCCCTGTAATTAGGACATGGAAGTCGCTCTGGATGAGAGTGTCTGATAAATGCCGTAAATGTAAATATAGCGCATTCCAAGCCACATTCCAGCAAAATAGTTCCCAGCCTGGGTCCTTTCTTTAGTGAGTTTTCATATTCTCCCCATGTCTGCATGGAGTGTCCCATAAACATGTACATCTAGTGGATCGGAGATGCTAAATTGCTGCTTGGTGTGATTGTGTCTGTCTATGTGTATGCACTGTAACAGAGTGGTGACCTGCCTTTTGCCCTTTGAGTGCCAGCATAAGTTCCACCATTTCATGTAAACCATGTCAGGATTAGAAGTTAAGATAATGGACAGATGGATAACATCCCTATAAAAATGTTCACACATTAAAGCTCAATGGCTTTTCTCAAACAAACAATAAAGCTGATAAAAAGTATTTGGAGAAATGTCATGCAAGAACGTTTTCTATGCAGTTTCCACAACAACAAAAAAAATTAATTTTTTTATAAGTTTAGAAAATCTCAACTAATATGTTCTTTACCAAATACATTTTATTAAATTGAAAGCCTAAAAGCATCTACGCATTTTTAAGGGGTTATATAAAATTAACATGACTGTGTTGCTACAAAAGCGGTTGATCAGAAACTCTCAGATCAGATCAGAGAGATTTTGATTCTCTCCAGCAGTAAACAGCAGTAAGAGGCTTGCTATTTACTTGCATGTCCTTATATTATATAGTAAAGTCTTGCTTTGGTACATTTTGCTCCATGAACATGGAAGGTCACAGGAGTTTGAAAGCACTCAGAATAACCAGCAGTTGCTAAGCAGTGCATTAATTTGTTAAGTGATGAAAGATGGGCCTAATGACTTGGGCGGACTCCAAAGTGCCTGTAGACCTGAAAGCTGCTTTTGGCCGGTGAAAAAGCAGACCCTCCCACCACTTGATTAGCCTTTCCCTAGACCCCATGCCTAGGATTTGTCTTCCATTTCCTGTCCTCCCCTCTGCTCAGGGAGAGCAGCAGTAGTCACTCCCCAAATATCAAGAGGAATGTGCTGAAAAATTCTATGGTTAAGCAGCATGTGGTAACACTCTGAACAATCCTGTCACTTCAGTTCGCTCAATGGACCTGTGCAGAATAAGCAGAAATAACCAAGGGGTCTAGATTGCCAATTAAATCAATGCTGGCATTATAGAAAGAAAGTGGCATTGCAGTCCCAAAGGACACACTTTGGCATCTGTTTGACAAACAAGAAGCTCTCATATCATGACTGTCGAAGTGATATTAGAGATAGTGCCACACAGCATCCTCCTCAGAACTAACATTAGCATGCTGGAGGAACAGTCTTTAAAAAATGAAAATATCCTATTTTTTAATAGTTGTGCTTTTTTTGTAATAACGGCTGTGAGAGTTGCATGTAATACTGCAAAGCAAGTTAGGCAATGTCCAGACATCTTGGTATCTGTTCATAACAACTACAGGTTGCTGTTTGTTTTTTTTTTTTTTGAGTGTATTTGTAGTGGGATATTGATGTGAGCAGCAAACACATTCAAACATGAAAGCTTGTCAGTGAAAACTGCTGCCAGTTGAGTTTTCAAAGAAAAGGCATGTAATTTTTCAATGAACACAATGATTGTAAATTCATTCACATTGACAAGTACATTTTACTCTAAATTAAAAAGTAATCCTTGCCTTGATTTCCATTAGAGCAAAGTACTGACAAAAATAGACATCAATGAATGAAGGCACATGAACGTTTAAAAATATAAATTGACAAAAAGAACAGATTTTACTGTACACCAGTGCATGTCAAAGTCTTGATTGCATACTTATAACATAGCATGGGTAGCGGTGGCCTAGTGGTTAGGCAGTCGGAAGGTTGTGGGTTCAAACCCCTTACCAATAGGTTGCCCCGAGGTACCCTTGAGCAAGGTATTGTCCCCGCCACTGCTCCCTGGGCGCTTTCATAGCTGCCCACTGCTGCACAGTGTTTGCATGGGTTAGATGCAAAGGTTCAATTTCGTTGTGATTCGCTGTGCTGTGACCTTGCAATGACAAGAACAATCACTTTCACTTCACTATCATTTCTAACAGTGAAAGTTGAAACACTGCTTGTTACTTACATATGAATGGAGAGTCTTTACTGCTGAAGGCTGAATACAATTGGGGTCCTCTAATGTGGAGCAATATGAAGGGGAACCAATCCTATTAGCTCATATCCAGAGCTGTCCAGTCCTGATCTGTAAGAAGACTTCATGAATTCTTTATGGCATGCTCTGAAGTGCATTCTGCCAAAGATTTTCTCTTAACATTATGTTTGGATGACTTTTCTGCTTCTTAGTCCCATGAGGGAAAATTCCTTTGCCTACGAAAACACCCACTTCCAACCAGTGTATTTTTTGGAAGATACATGTTTTGTGAATTCAGCCCCATAAGACCAAAGTGGGACTGGCAGGTAGCAAATACAGTATGTGACAGAGAGGTGCAGCAGAATGGCAAAAATGAAATTTTGTATTTCAAATGTAGTTTCCATCAAAGACGTAGAAGATTATGTAATTGTTGGGGTTCAGTTTATAAACTGAAAAAAAACTCACTGAAGAAAACTTTCTATAAAAATTTCTATACAGCTCACTTCTCTGGCTGTGCCACATTGGATGTTTTCCTCAACCGTTACTAACGTTTCCGCATTCATGAACATGCTGAACATCAAAATGCTTGTTGGCACATCAGTGTTCTGGCTGGCAATTCTTATACCACTGAAGAGACACCAGCACTGTCCTCTGAGTGCACTTGCAAATGGAATACATTTTATTTATGGATAAAATGTACTCAGAGGACAGTGCTAGTGTTTCCTCCTCTGTACAAAGCTTGCTAGGCAGTTCACTGATACTGAAATTATATGCATTCTTATTATTTACTAATCCTTCCAGTTGGATACCGGATAGTTGGATAATTCATTTGTATTAATTGATTTTAGAATTCATTTTTTTTATTAAAAATTACAAAAATGGAAATATGGGGTTTTGTTCTGACAGTGACATTTTGCTTTATAAATTATTCAAACAAACATGCAGTAAATGTTTGATTTTAAAATTTTAGATATTAGAATAGATGGTATTATTTAAGTCATTGCTGTTTACAGTGTTCCTGTTTTCTTTTCTTGAAGATTCGATGGACTAAAACAGCGGGCAGTGTGTCAGACCGATTTCAAGACTCGAGTGTTTTCAATGAGACACTTCATATCGCTAAGATCCAGAGGCACCAAGGTGGACGTTACTACTGCAAGGCAGAAAATGGCCTGGGCTCTCCAGCCATCAAGTCCATTAGAGTGGATGTTTACTGTGAGTATTCCTCCCCTAATGACTTATGAGGAAACTTTGCTTGGAAAGTTTAATCCCTTTTTTACCTTGTCTTACATACGCAGTGCATTAATATAACAGTTTTAAATAAGAAAAGTGTTATATTAAATTCAGTTTCACTTTTCTCTTTCACCTTTTTAATATGTCAATATATGTTAATATGTCTTCTTTACTTACTAGAGGTTTATGAAGCCTAGAACATGGTACAAAAGCAAGCACTTAGAGCTTTGTGTTATCGACAGCAGCGTTAAGACTGTGCATTTACTTACCCTTTATTATTTCTGGTATCGATTATTGATTGACAGCTTGAGGTTGAACTTCACAGTGCCTCCAAGGCTTCAGTCTCAATTACTCCCTGAGTACAAAAATCTGCTTGTGCTTCACATATTGATGAATTTAATTCGCTACACTGCCACCATCAATGAAATGTCTGGATTTACTTGTCAAGGACAAACATGGAAATGAAACACTCTGAACTCACCTCTTTGTGCAAAGCATTCCATTCTCTTGCTCAATAGATTTTAGACTTGGGCCATGTGAAAGTGAAAGTGACTATTCCTTTCATTGTGAAACTAAATTCAACCTCTGTGTTTTACCCATACATGACACACACACAGGGGGAAGCTATTGAAAGCACCCGGCTAGCAGTGACGGGGACAGTACCTTGCTCAAGGGTACCTCAGGGCAACCTACTGGTGAGGGAATCGAACCCACAATCTTCCGATCCAGGGCAACTCCTGAACCACTAGACCTTCTTTCTTGATATATTTGTCACATATATAAAACAATAACACAAGTCATTATAAAACCCAGAAAAAACATTACATTTGTTGAAGGAAAAGATTCAACAGCTATATCACTCATGTGAAAGCAAAACTGTCCCCAAAACTTAGTAAAAGATTTTGTCATCGTTAGCAGTGGCAACAGCAAACGCTTTCTAGAACTGGAGATCTGAATTTCACACTTGGTAATTTTAGCTTTTTCTTCTTTTGCAGTTACTTTAGTTCAGCCACGTTGGAGGGCTTTCAAGCATGAACTGGCCATTTAAGAGTCTGCCAAAGTGCTAGGTCAAAACCTCCAGCTTCAAAACCTTAATTATGTTTCTTTTGAGCCATTCAGAGGGGAACT
Source organism: Hepsetus odoe (assembly GCA_017165825.1). Taxonomy (NCBI): domain Eukaryota; kingdom Metazoa; phylum Chordata; class Actinopteri; order Characiformes; family Hepsetidae; genus Hepsetus; species Hepsetus odoe. The sequence goes on along the minus strand of CM029370.1, from coordinate 21,147,264 downwards.
TACTCTTATGTATCAGATCATTGCCATTCTTTATAAGTCAATTGCCCTTAAGCTTCAGATACAGACTGATAACCAGACAGTCTCCAGCAACATTCTCATGAATAAAATTTTAACGAGTGTCTTTCTGATGGAGGAGTCATGAACACTGACCTTCTCTGAGGGGATCATGGCTTACATATCCTTAGATCAGTGGTCACCAATTTTCCTCCTGGGGATATACATTCGCTGGAGTCCAGCCTCCATCTGAAATACTGCCCCTTTCTCCTTACCTTACATGAACACACTTGATCCAGTTAATGAGGGGGTTCCTAAGAGATGAAAGAGTTGCAGATTCTGGTTAGATTTAGACTATGAAGGAAGGTACATCTTTATGACAAGTTTTCCGGGATTTTTCCAGACTAATCATTGTTGTCTAATGTGCTAATACGCAAAAATGCATTCAGTAAAAGGCAAATACTTAAAAAGCACCAGTAAATGTAAAGATTTGTTATTCAGGTTTATTCTTAATTCAATCTTCACTCAGTGTAAAGAGTAAGAAGCATTCAATCTGAGGACAGTTTAATTCTACAAAGCGGGTTATATAAATGATGAAAACAATGTTATTTGAACTCTTTACAATTTAGTGTTGGACTAATTTAATACATTGTTTTATCTCATTGTTTTTAATTTAAAAATATATGTATACAAATTTTATCTTAGCAAAGAATACAATTTAAATAAAACAACATTTTTTTTTTGTTCATCACATCTGCGTGGCATCTGAAAGTTGTTTCTAGTTGCTGCATCTACAAGATAAATTTAGCCAACAAGTAAGTATGCATAAAAGTAGTAGTAGACATTTGCTCAGGACACAAAATTGGCAGTGGATGAGTTTGTTATTTTGATGGCAGGTAAGTGCCCTAATACTGTATTTCAGCACAGTTATAATACCTGTATGAAAATGTTGTAGCATAATTATGGAGGACTCCAAAACAGCCAGACATCTGTTACTTTCAGTACAGCTTTTTATTTGATTCATGTCATTTAAAAAGGTAATTAATCTTTTTTTTGGTAATTTAAAATGCCAGTTTGGCCTGTTAATTGTCAATTGTTGTTTTTATATCATACAAAATGGAACAGGAAATCTGCTTTTTTGAAATGAACAATTAATTAAAACCAGGACTGGACAGAAAATTAATGATTTGTATATATCACTTACAGGTAAAAGATACAATGCATGTCTTGGCCATTTAATTGCTTTTGGGGTAATGGGGAAATATTATAGATTTCACGCTGGGCTGTGTCATTTCTTTAACCTGCTAAAGTTAATGTCAAGTCAAGTCAAGGAGGTTTTTATTGTCATTTCAACCATATACACAGTACATAGTGAAACAAAATAATGTTCCTCCAGGACCCTGGTGCTACACATAAGATGACATCAGACAGGACATAAGACACAAGACAAGGCACACAAGTGCAGACAACAACAGACAGACAACAGACAATGCAGTACATTCATCCTACACAGAGCCGCAGTGTTATGGAACAAAGCAGCACAAGTTGTTGATGGAGCAGCAGTGTTGTGGTTAAAGTGCGGCGTGTAAAAATAAAATTAAATAATAAGTAATAAGTAATAAGTGGCGGTAAGGTGAAACTAAACCTAAAGTAGCATGGTGTTTTAGTTGCAGAATACTTTAATCGACAACCTTTCCAATCTGCCTGTCAGCTCTGATAGAATATGCTCTCTCATCTTTTTATGGTTTACACAAAGGTCTCCTTCCTGTCTGATTTATTTTTCTCTTTCTTTATTGCCCACATTGCACATAACACACGTTTGAGTTTTTCTGGGGGGGCTCTGATGCAAGCTTGGCCCAGGAGTCTTGAGTTTTGACAATTGAAGGGTACTAGTGAAGAGCCCTGCATTAAACTGAAAGGATCACATAAATTTATTATATTGAAGATCCCCAGTGAAACCTTATTTCAAAACATTATGTGCTTTGTGAGAACTGGCAACACTTTTCTTTATCATTGAAAATGCCACAGTTTAAAATATTCTAGCTTTGATTTCAATATTTGGCCACTGTTTAGGGCATAATAGTGTTCAGAAAGCCCGATTTCAAGAAGCAGTTAAACATCTTTTTCTCTAGATGAGTCTCAGGACCCTAAATGTGTCACCTCTAGCTGAATTGCTTTAAAAGTGAGGACACTCAAACTCACACAAGAGCTTCATTCCATTCCAAAAAAAACCACTTTCCTCTACACTCCGTGAGGATCTATTTCCCAGTATTGATACGAGCCTTTCGTGCCAATTGTAAGAGTATGCCTTTGATTGATGGAAGAAGTCTTTCTCTAAGGGCTGTGCATCATCTTCACTGATTTTCTATCTCTGGACAGGCACAGAAGAGGGATTTTTTTTTCTAACGGAAGCCTGTAGAAACTGCTTCAGGGCTGAAAAAAAATGTTCTGCGTGCATTATAAGGTCTGTCTGACAGACATAGCCAGTGCAAAGATGTCCTCTGTGCAGGTCAGGAAGACATCCAGGGATACCCTAAGGTTCCTGGAGGTCTGGTGATTGGAGACTGACTCACTGTCCAGGGACTGAAAAGGTCTTGGCAAGGCCTTCAGCCGGTGAAGTAAACTCTCAGAAGAGGGGAGTGAGCAATAATTTGGTGCCTTTAGGTTTTGCTGTCTGTCTCACAGCCTCTTAGTCTCTGTTGTGTCTCACCTCTTCTTGCTTTATATGTTCAAACATTAAGGGCTCAAAATGGTTCTTTTCTTGGTTGCATTCTCCTAGATCAAATGTTTAATGTCTGCAGAAATGTACACTATGTGGTTTTTCTTTAAACTTAAGGTTCTAAAGACATGCATATTTTATTTACAAAAAGTTTTCTTTAAAGAATTGTTCCCTGATGTGGTTCTTCTATAACGTTGCATCAAATAACTGCTTTTTTGGCACCTTTAGTTTAAAGAGAGTACATATCCCACTCCCAACTTCCTCTAGGTGTTTGCAGCCTGGCCCATGTCAAGATTACAGATAGGAAATGAGGAAGCAGTGGATGCTTTAGGTTGACAGAAAATCAGGTGTATGGACATATGCTGTTTACATGCTTGTGTGAAAAGACCAAGATGCAGCAATTTTCAATCATTGGATCCACTAACAGTCGAGAGCTTGGTTATAGTCAGTAGTCTCACTGAAAAAAACTGGCGTGTTGAATTAATGCAAGTATACCTCCTTTTCACATTAATAAATATATATTACATTAAAAAGATTTAATAGCTTCACAAAATGTGTTTTAACTTTACATTTTATTTATATGTAAATTATGTGCACATTTAAATCAAGTAAAATTTGTGGGTTTTTTTTAACATAGATGATGTCATCTTGTGTTTTGCTTTTTCAGTTCTTTGCCTATGAGGCTGACCTGCCTTTGAGTCTTATAACATTGTAATTAAACTGCAAATATCACTGGGTCACACCAGAGGCATGATCTTTAAGATAGGCAGGTTTATGTTGCTTACCCTCTAGAAAAGCACTAAAATGTCCAAGACATAATTTCGTTTTTTTTTTGCTTTTTGAAAGCAAAGAAGTATTCCCTTCATTTAAGTTGCTTGAAAATTAACCCTTAACATGATTTACATTGAATCTTAAAAGAAGAAGAAGGAGAAAGAAAAGAAGAAAATATGTCCCCTTTAATTTCCACATTTCAAAAATGCTTCTTCTCCTAAAGCAAATATACTTTCCTATTTGCTACTTTTAGTTATTTTTATTGAAATTCTGTTTCAATGCCACGGACATAGCCATGAAAGTATGGAGGTGTTTAAGCGAAATTGCTGTTGAGATTCTAACCAGATTGTTTAACACAGTCTGTGTTAAAAAGTGTGAGAGGATGCCTGAGGAGCAGAGAGAAGTACCAATTTTCAAGAGTAAGGGTGAAATGCACAGAGCTGTAGTAACTGCAGAATAGTGAAGTAGTGGAAGCTAGGTTAAGAAAAGTGGTGATGATTAGTGAGCAGCAGTATGGTTTCATGCCAAGAAAGAGCACTACAGATACAATGTTTGCTCTGAGGGTGCTGATGGAGAAGTACAGAGAAGGTCAGAAGCATTGCATTGTGCTTTTGTGGACTTGGAGAAAGCATAAGACAGGGTGCCTAGAGAGAAATTGTGATTTTGTATAAGGAAGTCAGGTTTGGCAGCAAAATATGTCAGAGTAGTACATGAAGCAAGATTGACAATGTTGAGGTCAGTTGGAGTGCAATAGGAGTGACGGATACATTTAAAGTAGAGGTTGGGTTACATCAAGGATCAGTACTGTGCCCATTCTGGTAATGGACAGGTTGACAGACAGAAAGTTAGAGAGGAGGGGACGATGTTTGCTGATGATATTGCGATTTGTAGTGAGAGTGGGGAGCAGCTTGAGGAGAACCTGTAGAGATGGAGGTCTGCTCTAGAGAGGAGAGGAATGAAAGTGAGTAGGACAAAGTACATGAGTGTGAAAAAAGGGAGGAAATTGAATTGGTTAGAATGTAGGGAGCAGAGGTGACAAAGTTGGAATTGGTTGGGATCAACAGTTCAGAGTAACGGGGAGTGTGGACGAGAGGTGAAGAAGAGAGTGCAGGCAGGTTGGAATGAGTGGAGAAGAGTGGCACGAGTGTTCTGTGGTAGAAGGGTACCAGCAACAAGAAAAGATATAAAGGATGCTAGTGAGAACAGTTATGCTATATGGGTTGGAGATGGACAGGATTAAAAGTGAGTATGGTAGAGGGACAGCTCAGCTTAGACGTTCTGGTGACAAAGTTAGTGAAGCAAATTTGTGTTGGTTTGCACATGTCCAGAGGAGAGACGAGGATCGTATTGGGAGAAGAAGGTAGTGGATGGAGCTGCCAGGAAAGAGGAGAAGAGGAAGGCCAATCAGGAAGTTTATGGGTGTGGTGAGAAAGGACATGCAGGTGGTTGGGGTGAAAGAGGAAGATGCAGAGGAGTGGAAGTAATGGAAACAGATGATTTGCTGTGGCGACCCATAACGGAAGAAGAAGATTTTAATTAGCTGTGTAGATTGCACACTGAAATGCATTTCACCCATATTAAAGTAAAAATGATTAAAAAGCTCCCTGCGATGGGCTGGCGACCTATCCAGGGTGCGTCCCCCGTCCTCGCCCTGTGTGCGCTGGGTTGGACACCAGCACTCCCCCGCGACCCCGTTTGGGACAAGCGGCAGATAATGGATGGATGGATGATTAAAAAGCATTTAGGATTTTAAAGAATTTCATCTCATGTGAATCTTTTTTGTGTTTCTGTGGGAAAAGTTTTGCATTTGCCAAATTTGGCTAATAAAAAAATGTAAAACTGGCTTCTTTTTTATCTCTTTCAGTACGTGTTCTATAGTGTTCTTTCACCCCAAGGCTACCTATCACAATCTACTCTGCATCTGCCTAGATGCAAATATTACTATTTCATTGCAAATATATAAATTAATAAAAACATAAAACAATTATGTGAGCATAAAACATCTTTATATCAGTGTCATGATTTTTTATCGGAAGAGAATACCGAGACAATGTCGAGAACATTCTATTGCAGCATGATCTAAAATAGGCAAGTATTAGGAATTCTTTTGGTATGCCCAGGGAAGTAGCTTGGGAAGCAGCAGTTTTGATGTGTGAGAGCTGATTACAGCTGTTGTTTAAAACATAGGCCCTTGTGTTTGGCCTTGGCGTCCATGCACTATGTATTTTTCATTAGTTGTGTGTTGTGTTGAACATCCTGCAGAATTGTGCTTTTTTTGTTGTTTTCTCCAGAGATATGTTGAAGCTGTCCCCCCAGGGGTGAGCTTAATTGATGGCCCTCTATTTTTAGTGTTTTGTAGCCTTTATTGCTAATTAGCATTGAAAGTGCTGCTTTGGACACTAGGGCATGTAACACTTTCTGCTTGGCAACATGAAAAATTGCAGTGCAGGGGATTGCCTTTGTTGGGGTTGCACTTTTGCTGCTTTTTGTGACTGAATACGTATCTTGCATATGCTCTTACATCACAAGAATGGACAGTCCTATTAGACTAGAGTACTGTCCTGGATACACTGGAGTGTGAGATTGCATTAGAGGTGGAGACATGGCAGGATATGCCTTAAGGGGACAGGATATGCAGAGAATTTTTTTGAAGAAATTTCTACTACTTTGCTGCTTCTGTCCTGCTTAAAGTGCATGATTGTGTAATAAATTGTATTTATACATATTGTGTTCATTATGTTACACAGACTTATTATTTCGATTTGAATAAACTAAACAGGCAAAGAAGTAATTCTAAGAAGAGCTCATACCCTAGCCTTTGGGCATTTGTCACTGATCTGAGGAGACAAGATAAGCATGAGCAATATGACCAAATCTCCTTCAAGCAAGCCAGGCAGAGCCACAGGGAGTAATCGGCATACTGCTGATACCTATCCAGCTCTCCCAGATCTGTTGTAGCAGCCTGGAGGTGGGTTATGGATTGGGCAATAGAGTGAATTTTGAGATGATTTCCCTGGACACTTTGCCCAAGTGGCCTCCCAGCCCTCTGCTGCCCTGGTGACAGTGAAAAGCTCTGAATCCTCAGTAATTAATGAGAATTGCTCCTCTCAGTGGCTCAGAAGCACTGATATTGCCCACTCTTCATCTTACTGATACACTTTCAGACTCATCTAAGCACTTTTTCTGTCATTTTTCCTCATGCTGCAACGCTTTGCCTCAAGTGTCTCTGAGTCTTAACTTCCGTTTCGGTGAGATATGTTCTAGATAAACAGCTTCTCTCCATTTGTAGATAAACAGTGTGCCGTTTGCACTGTAGGACATTTTCACAGAATAGTTGCTTATGTAAACAACATTAATCTGGATAATTTCTCCTATCTTACTTCACTCAGCTTGTGGATTTGCTGAAGTGGTTTTGCTACTGTAAGTCACATCATCAAACTTAATGATTTCTATATGTTGCATCATTAAGCCAGCACAGAATAGTGTACAGCAGAAACAGCAGAAGCTCAGTGTAGACCTGAATATATCTAAACACTGTATTAGAACATTTGCAAACCATAGAGGTTTTTATTGATGTATTTCACATTTTAATCCCATTTGTACTGATTTTTTTTTCTGTAGACTCCAAAAGAAATGCCTTCACAAATGCCTTCACTTACCTTCCCTGCCATCCTTCTGAATGATCTTCTGTTATGTTGCTTTTTGGGACTGCTTTCTTTTGGATTTGAATTATTTCATTTTCTCTGAACAAAAGCAGTAGTGTCTATCCACAAAATGCAATGTAATATGCCACAGTATGATTTGTGAGTTTGGAACATGGAGGATGTTTGGCAATAGATGCAGAAAATATCTCATTTGTTTTTTATTGTTTCTATAAAAATCTACATTTGCTTACACAAATTATGAAATTAGGGCAGATAATAGTTCTATTATAATAGATAATAGTTATATATATATATATATATATATATATATATATATATAATATATATATATATATATATATATAATATATATATTATAATAGATAATAGTTCTATATATATATATATATTTAGATCATGAAGATCACTCAAAGAGCACATTGTGTAATAGACCTCAGGTCACAAAGGAAACTCCTAACTTAACTTCTTAGCCACTAAACACTAAAGGCCGCTCTCACTTTGACTAATGTGAATGTTCATTAGACTGTCATTAGGACAACACTGAGTAACAATAGTTTGCATGACATGGTTGAAAAGAGAAAGTCATTGCTATTCTTAAAGAACATTAATACCCATACACAAGCCAGAGGGAAATTGTAAAAATGTTTAATGGATGAATGAGACCAAAACAGACCATTTTGGTTTAAAGAATAATCATATGTTTGAAAGAAAGGAAAGGAAAACACTACATTCTGACATATGAACCTTATTCCATCTGTGAAACATGGTGATAGTATCCTGGTTTGGATGTGTTTGATTATACCAGCAAATTCTAAAGAAAAATGTGAGGATATATGTCTGTGAACTAAATCCCAAGAGAATGCAGTAGATGTGTCTACAGAGGTTTGTGTAACTGATATTGTTGTTCTTCTAATTCTGAAATGTAAAAAGTGCACGTGCCTTTTAAAACCATTTGAACACAAGTGGTTTGAACATCAAATCTTTCAAAGCTTTTCATATTAATGGCAAACTTTACTTGTTATTAAGATGCTGATTCATCCTCTCATACATTATCATAATTTATGATCCTCACGCACATTGCAGTTCCATGTCATTGTAGGCCAGAGAGGGTTACAGAAGCACTGGGGAAGGGTGATATCATGCAGGTGGACTGAGTCAGAGCCAGCTTTATGCATGAGCACACTCCTAGCCAGCAAGGTCCTGCGCCAGAGACACATGTGTCAAAAGCTTAGTGCACCACAGCCCACGCCTCCACAGGCCCAGAGCATGGTGCATTACGCCGTCAGTAATTGTTTTTGTAATGTGTTCCAGTGTTTGCTCAGCTCATCTCTGCTCTCTCGCAGGTCACAGGGGTCCATACTTACATGTGGAGCCATTTTTCAAGGCTGTGCCATTTTCGTGCCTGTATCGGAATACATTAACTCAGTCTCAGGGAAGGATGGACTCTTTTTTAGCTGCAGGGTTAACCCAACTATTCACATACAAGACACAAATAGATTGAATGTTTGATATGGATACAGTGCCCAAATATGTACTGACCATTTTTAGTACAAAAAAATATTAATGAAAATGCTCAGTCAGCAGTTAATCTACTACAATGAACTACCATGCATGAAAATATTGTGTGTACTGAGGCAGAAGTTTAAGCCTTGCATTTCTTATATATTAAACAGAATGGAAAGAATAAGGCCAGTGTTAAGCAGAAAACCATTGTGGAGGCTACCAGCATGACTTTTTTTCTCTGAATCAGGTTAAAACACTCGTATCAAGACTACAACGTTTGCAGGTTTTAGTTGGTGCCTTAAAAGAATGAAGATCCATTAAAGACAAATTTTCACAAAAAAATTTAACTGTGGAATTTGCATGAACAAAAGAGACTTCTGACGACACCAAAAGTGGTCGACCAACAAATATCACTCCAAGACCAAGGTGTGTAATAGGCCACAGATCAAAAAGCAACCAGTGTTATTTTTCTAGCAATGTTAGCTATCGTTAATGTTACATTTTCATGAGATCACCATCAGAAAACTTACCAACAATGGTGTTCATTGCAGGGCTGCAAGGGGCCACTACTCTACCCAAGAATTTCCATGGTGTCTACAGTTGTAGACATTTTGTTTAATTTTTCCCCCCGTAAAAACAACAGATGGTTGATTATCTGTACATTACATTAAAATGTACAGAAGTGAATTCTTTACAGGGGATATCAACTTTCTTTCAACTTCACCAACAGTGCCTAAATAAATTGAATAAGTTAATTTTACATGAACTTACAGTGACAGTTTTTTCACAACTGCATTTTTTTTTTGACAAACAAGGTTTTAGTTGGATAGTGACCATGCATACTTTTAGGGGTCAGAGGTGTTTTTGAGTAACGCTACTGAGGAGCCTTTAGAACTCCATAAGGAACCATGTTTGGAAAGCAGATGTCTAAAAATGCTTTTGAAGACATAAAGTACATTTACATGTCACAGACAACCCCCCATTTGGTCTCTTTAAGTGCTTCCAATGTTTTTTTTCTTAAACATCACTTTATTAACCATTTGCAGGGTGAATATTTCTAAAACTTTTTTTTTTTATTCGGGTTGATAAAACTATAACATAAATAAATAAAGATCCCTGAATAAATTATTGCTATATAAAAAGGATTACTAATCAGTCCCATTCATCAGCAGTATGGTTTCATGCAAAAGCATATGACAGTGTGCCTAGAGAGGAGTTGTGGTTTTGTATGAGGAAGTTGCAGACAAGTATGTGAGAGTACTTTAGGATATGTATGAGGACAGTGTGACAGTGGTGAGATCTGCAGTAAGAGTGATGGATGCTTTTAAGGTATAGATTGGATTACATCAAGGATCAGCACTGAGCCCATTCATGTTTGCAGTGGTAATGGAGAGGTTGATGGCCAAGGTTAGACAAGAGTCCCCGTGGACGATGATGTTTGCTGATGATATTGTGAACTGCAGTGAGAGTAGGGAGCAGCTTGAGGAGAAGGAGTTTGAAGGAGGAAGAAGCAGAGGACCGGAAAAAATAGAAACCGATGATCCACTGTGGCGACCCCTAAACGGGAGCAGCCAAAATAAAAAGAAGAAGACTAATAAATTCCATTAATTTATTAATTATCTTATACAAAATCTCCTTACATTGTTTTGAAAAAAATACAATTCATAGTATCTCTTTTTCTGTTAAATGCAAACCAGCTTTTTTTTTATACCATATTAACAATATATGCATAATAAAGTGTGCTCAGCACTTGTTTATTCTGCATTAAGTGGTAGGGAAAAAGTCAGTTTCAGGGGTTTGCACTGTCACCAGCAGGTGAGGTTAGACATTTGTTTTGTCTGGTTTTAAAGGAAAGCTTAAGTGAAGTTTGCCTGAGACACTGTGGCTGTGGCTTGTTTTCGTCCGGGATGAATCGGAGGGGAGATGAGGCTGGGCAGATGCCACTGTCTCAGGGAGACGATGAAGAAGAGATTCATTACCCCTCTGACTTGCCTATTGGGCCTCATTATTTCTTCATCTCCATCGCCGCAAGGAAGAGCAGAGACTGGCAGCATTGGCCCTGTCTATCTATCACCCCCGCACCCTCCCTCTGCGGACAGCCCAATCGAAAAAAGCAACAGCTGTCACTGATGAAGACAGAGGTGCAGAAGTTGAAAGAAAATGAGCACAGGAGTCATGGAATTTAGGAATGTAGTATTTACACAGTTAACATTGTTCAACCATTGCGCAATCTCTAGTCGGACAACAGATCCTTAGTTTCTTGAAATAATGAGATATGTTTCTTGGGGTCCATTCCATCAAATGTGCATACTTTTTTTATCAAAATATATGCAATAACAGCATGAAGAATTTCATTTTAGCCGAAAGCAGTAGACTAAAAATCAAAAGTTGCCTATTTTGTGTGGCCCTTAAACAGCTAAGTGTCTATGGATGCTTAGTCTAAATACAAATGATATCACAGGCTGATTTAAGATAACCTCATAACATTTTGCCTCCCATTTCAACTGCTGTTTGTCATTATATTTTAGTGCTTTCCATCATATTGGTTTGGATTAGACAACTTCAGATGAAAACTGTATTTGTTCATTCATTCATTCCTCATAGGCTTTTTGCAACATTATTATAGCTTAATGCACCACTTGTAATCCACAATGTATGCATATTGTCAACATCCACCACAGCACACCCGCACCATTCCATTCCAGTGTATTTTTGTCACTGTGTATTGTGCTTGGCTCTCTGGCTGTCTGTTTCACTGGCGGGTCACAACATGACTGTGGTGCCCTGCAGAGATGATGAGGGAATGGGCTTAATTCTTCACATCTGCAAAGTAGAAGCTGATTTTATTTAATGATGATGAGTCGTGCAAGTGACCTTGCTACACTGCCTGAAAGATTATTGTATAATACACCCCCAAACCACACACACACATACACGCACTCACATACACATAAACACACACACACACACACACACAGACACACAGTCACTTTCAGGTGAAAAATGTCTAGTGAATTATTCAGTTCTTTTTTTTTTTGGAGCTTCCAAAGAGCATGGCAAGCAGAGGCCACAGCAGAGGTGCCGGCGTGGCCTTATGAACTACTCACATACACCCACAGGTCTTGGGCTGCTGAACTTTCACTACTTTCCAACTGAACACCCACAGCAGCAAAATAACAAATGTGATTAAGCTCTTAGGGTTTCTGTGTGTTCTTTAAGAATATTAAAAGTTTGAAAGTTTTAGACTTTTGAATGTTTCAAAAGGTCCTAAACTCAACTTTGACATATCTCAAAAATGAATTGTATTATGAGGTTATTATTATTTTCTAATGATTAAATATTATTTTTATTTTTTATTATTCTTGCTTTTAAATGTGTTTCATGGGGAAATTGTGAATCAATCACCCTGAAAACAAACTACTGTAGAACCAACTTAGAACTAACAACCTCTTAATCCAAACTGTCACTAAGAGGTTTGGGTGCTTACTTGGTAGTGCCTCTTTTTAAAAATACTTTCTAGATAACTCCAGTCCCTCCAATCCAGCCCCAATTTAACCCAGTCCAGTCCCAGGGCAACCCAGTCCAGCCCCAGTGCAACCCAGGTGCACTAACAATGTAATTCCTGATACTCATTCAATACATACATTCATTTATGTTAGAATTCAGGGATTCATATTTTTCATCCATTGCCAAAATGGATGATAAATAGGTCTAAATCTTAAAATGAACTTGGTGAAACTTGCAGAAACTCTGCTCTGTACTTGCAAGTACAGATGAAGTCCCAATTAGTTACATGCTCAGGTTATTTTTTTAAGTCTCATATAGTCTCAGTGGTAGCAATGTCTGCAAATACAACTCTTAAAAGGTGCAAGTGATAACAAAACTGGAGCATGATTTTATTCTAATTATGGAATTAGCAGACAGTTTAATTTTTCAGTACTGTATTCTGTTGTGTTTTCAGCTGAAATAAAACCCAGTGACATTAAAAATCGGTAATAGGTGTATAATGATGTGGTTATACTAGAGTCACAAATGATACTTTTTAAAGAAATAAGTTCAATGCTCAATAAGTAAAATGCTGAAGCATGATTTATAGGTTTAGGCACTATCTATTTCTATCTATTTCTAACTATTTCTATCAAATGCTAATGAGCTTTTCCTTAGCCCCTGCTGTGCTTCTTGCCTGTTGTTGTTTGAAATGTGTGGAATGCAATAAATAAAACTAAATAAAGTTTTATAGGGGCTGTAAAGTGCAATATAAGGATATAAAATGAATGTTTTTTCTATGTTTTTGCATTTTATTCCATGTTTTGCAACAGTACATCAAAATTGACATGAATAGTCGTGCTTTGTTCTTCTTTGACAATGAAAAATAAAAAAAAAACATGCAGGTGTGAATCTGTCAATGGAAAATGTAAATTGACTGTAAATGTTATTAAGGTAAAGAAAAATGAATGTAGTAACTCTTCACTTAGTACAGAAACAAATCGAATAACCAAAGAATAACTCAAGAATAACTGAGTACAGAAGCAAAGCAATCTAAACTGTATTCATTATTATGTATTTTTCATTAAAATATATTTATCATTACAGCTGTATGCAACATTTATCCCTGGTCAAATGACAAGTTTGTAGATTTTGTGTGAAAGAGAAAATGGCTCTTTTTAATGCAAAGTTATTATTTACTTGCTATACATAAAATGAAACCATAAACTGCATACAGCAATGGGCATTTTAAGTTTATTTATTCCAAAATATTCTACTCAGCAATTAAATGTCTATTATCTATGACCTGTATTTTTTTTTAAAAAGCTGTAAACTTGTGTATTATTTAAATTTTTTTCCCTATAGTACTTTTTCACTTAGAAAATCAATAAAAATTGCATTCAACAGGTGGCATTGTACATTTTGCATATGACTGTACATTTGTGTATCGGCTTTGTTCAAACATGGGTTTGATTTTAGAGTTGGTGTATCTCTCAGAGAATATGTTTTATTTATTTTATCTGTATATTAGAGAAAGTGTATGTAAATGATCACTGGGAGGTTTGTGTTTCTCAGTTGCAGTTTTTTCTCTCACTATTTCTGCATAATCATTTATTTATTGGTTCCACTCTAACACATCTCTCAACCAGAGTAATGTATTTATCATTACACCTCTGTAATGGTCCCTCCAAGAGATATAGACTGGAGCATATGCAGGTAGTGCAGAGGAGGAAAACTTCAAAAGAATTTCTCATTATCAAAGAGAGAGAGACACACTTCAAAATCCATGTACATGAATAATGGAACAAAAACTACTGCATCCAATAACACTTCCAATTAAGGGCACGGGCTCTTTTTTTGTTTTGTTTTGGGGTTTTTTTTTCACCACTGAAGTGTATTTGACAATTCTATCACATCTGTGTTGTACTATTATTGTAGCTATCGAGGTACTGCAGTATGTGCTGATGTGGCCGTATTGATCTGCTCTCCCTGTTCGTGCAGTTTGCTGGATTCATAATTGCAAAGAGAATTATGTAATTTCTAGCTGCCGTGTTCCTTTCTAAAGCATTCCTTTCTATGCTGATAAGTCTTTTTGCAATGGCAGCTTTAATTTGCAAACTGATAGCTGCACAGTATTTGAGCGTTAGACAAAGTCACTCTTGCTCGGTGAAACCTTGCTGCGAACAGACACTTAATCTTGCCTTTGCCCGAGTCACAATTTCAGCAGCCAGTCTTAATATGTGAAATCATCCATCTAGGCCTGGGAGAAAAGACGTGTTTGAAGCTTAGCTGGGAACACAGGTCCCCCTCGCTTGCCCTCCCCACCCAAACCCTCCCAGACCCCGGAACATAGACATCGCTTTGGGGCTGTTTTTAGATCTCGGGGCTGAGGGGGTGATGGCAAAGTTGTAGCCCATCAGAGCTTAGTGCCAGGTAATAGCCTTTCCTTCTAATACCTCACCTCCATATCTGAGCCCCAAGAGCTCTTTGGGAATTAGCCTGTTCTGCCTCTCGCAGGCCAGCCCCAGCGGCCACTGTATCCATCACCTCATTAGCCCTACATCTGGTAAATGACAGTTTGCAAGTTTCCAGCCTGCCCATCGCCCTGTTTCTGGCTTGGAGGCAAATAGCTTATCTTTGCCTTAATGGCACTATTTTTACATGGAAAGCTGCCATGCAAATGTCACTGGGGTCACAAGTGCTGTGTGTAATCAAGCCAGGACAGTGATTAGTGCCACACAGTCTGGGTGAATTTAATTCCAGCCCTTTGACACCTAACACTGATGGCTTGATGGGCTTGATGGGGTTTTTCTCCATAATGACTGCTATAGATTACACTGGAAAAAAGCACTGCATTTGATTTAGTCCCATGTCTGTTCTGCATCGAGTCTCTGCATAGGGTATCTAGTGGCCAACTAGAATAAGAAGTGTCTCTCAGTGTAATATAGATTACTTATGCATTGTTTTGAATGGGAACATAACCTTCATTACTTAAGGCAGTTTTTTTCATAATCTGTTAATCATAATATAATATTGTTGTAATGGTAATTATAATGTTTTACTTTTTTCTTGTTTATGAGCATTTATTGTAGCACAGCTTTAATCAGACAATGCAAATGAGCAAAATTGCTTTTAATAGCTAACATTAATATGTTAGCTATTAAAACTCCTTGCACTGCATGTGTATTGTTTAGATTATTGTTAAGATTTGAGTTTATATTCAATCTTAAAAATAGGTTTAAAGGTTTGATTAAGAATCAAACTTTCACTCTTGTTTTTTCTTATTTTTAGCAAGATGTAGTGAATCAGACAAGACATGCTTAGTGCCTAAAACTAAGTACAGCGACAGTGGTCACCCAGTCAAATTCCATCTTCATTAAGGTGGCGCAAAATTTTCTTCTTTAAGAAACAAGAAGAGCTAAAAGATTAAATGATCTGTTTTTGGCAACAAATTCTATATTAACATCAGATTTATTTCCCAATTTTAGTTAATCTCAAATTTCAGCCTGAAGGTATAGAAGCAGAGAAATTACAAACATAATCTTTAGCATTGATATATTGACATATATCATATATACATATATATATAACACCCAACATGCCTGATGATTGCTGGAAAATCAGATTACTATTTAACATCATCTATCCATAAAATGACTTTAGCATAGAAGTTAGCATAGAAAGTTATTTTATTTATTATTTTAGTCTTATTGACAGCTCTATTAACATGTATTCACAGTCAACAGACATGATAGTCTGTAAGGTGCTTTTGTAAAACTCTCTTTTGAGTTTGAGGCTTGTGCATTTTTCTGTCATGTCTGCATTGCAAGGAGACAAGTGAAAAGTGCTTTTTTGCTTACAGCCTCAGAATTTAAGCACAGGAATCCATCAAGCGTGACTCCTGCTTTGCATGATGGGTAATTGCACCACACCAACATGGGCATTTGTAGCAACATAAGATTGATGGTTGTAGGGAGGAGGTTGGATTTTGTTTGAAATTCACCGTATTTTTAATCCAATGTGCAAATTTGCATATTTACATATTTATCTTTGGTAGCTCCCAGCGCCCACTTGCTTTTTTGCATATGCCTACCTATAAATAGCCATCTGACAAATTGTGCATGCTGCATCACAGCCACTCGCACACTTACACATTTCAGGGATATGCTAAAAATCCATTTCTTCTCGCCTGGAATGCCAGAACTATGTGGAAAATCCTATGTCCGTTCTGCTTCAGTAGTATGACCACGTGACCCAATGTTCAAGTTTTTTCTGTGACTGCCCTTGTTCTTATCATGGCTGTGTAATCAGAGGCATTAAGTCAGATAGGAGTGGTGCAAAGCGTTCCGATAAGCCTTGCAGTTTCTACATTCTCTGTAATGAATCGGTGTATTTATTTAACGGCGTTGCCGCTGCCAAAACGACCCTACTCTATCGCTTGCTTCTGAGCGCGTTGCCGTCGTCTTAAAGGTAATTGCTCCTACCTGCGTGGCTGTAATGGATCCTGGATGAAGTATTGACTGCCTCTAGATTTTGATTAAGGGGCTGTAGGGCAGAACGTGCCTTAATGAAAGTGAGGAATCAGCATTCTGGTGGGCGCCCTGCACTCTTTGATTAGGCCTGGGATCTTCATTCACCCTAAGGAGAGGGAAAAAGGGCTGCTAAATTAAAGGGTGCATTCACTGATTAACATTTTTAACATATTCTGTATTTCCTCTCTTAATCGTAATGACATGAAGGGAGGATGTTTATTAAGACAGTTATGGGCTCCATGGCCAGGAAAAAGGTCAACACTAATCATTTTTGATTCCAATTCAATGTTTTTTATTCACTGACCATCTGACTCTTTAACTCCTGATTAGAATGCCTGGTAAATTGATCGTGTCTTGCACTGAATGAAACCCAAGGGTCTCGCCTGGTTCATGCACAGTGCAAATGGACCCTTAAAAAATACGATTATAAAGCCAGCATTAGCAAGTGAAATTACTTCAAAGTTATGACAAATGACATTTACCAAGAGTTAATGAGGCAAGCACATAGAATTATTAACTGGAGATGCATTTAAATCGGTGCAAACAAATTTTTGGCCAGGCCTACGACAGGCATGGCTAAGACTGTGTTTAAAAATGAACTCAGCATATCAAAAGGCCAACTGTTGTGTATTAGAGTCGGAAGTTTTTTTCACAGAAAGAATCTGTCAGTTGGTCAAGGATGCATTTTAATATTATTGTAGGTCTACTGTAAAACTCACATAATGTCCAAATGGTGTCCTAGCTGGAGGCACAGGCATTGCAGGTCGTTGATTAAGAAAGGCAGTGTGCCCTTGAAGAAGTGAGTAAAAATAGAACTAGAGCCTGGCAGCTTCAAAAATGATTTTTTTTTCTTTCTTCACTGTGAAAATGCTGAGCGATTTGCCCCTTTGCAACATTTCACTTACCATCCCACCTGCTACATATTTGATGTAGGTATCTGCTGCCTTTGGGCACAGGGGGGAGGATTGTAGAAATGTCTTTTTCTCATCCTGGAATTTCAGACCCAATAATCCCCAATCATTTCAAGAAAAGTATTTTACTTTATGATGGATTACTGTAGCTGTGAGATGTTTTTCACATGTGTACTTAAAAACGAGGTTTAAATAATCTGGTAATAATCAGAAAAAAAAACAGTGCAAGTGGACTGTTGTTACAGGTAGGAGGCCCTGGTGTTAATTAGAATTTCACAGTTTTATGAGTAGAAAACAACACAGCATTCATTACAACCATCATGCTAAAAACTCTGTTGGCTAGTTGATAATGGTTTATGCAGCTAAACAACTGCCTTTTTCATGCTGTCTTTCATGTAAAGCAGAAATATTACTCTGTTTTTACTTAGACTTGGATGACCCTGTGGTGACAGTCCATCAGAGCATAGGAGAAGCCAAAGAGCAGTTTTACTACGAAAGGACGGTTTTCCTCCGCTGTGTGGCTAACTCCAACCCTCCGGTCCGCTACAGCTGGCACAGAGGCAGAGATGTGCTGTCTCAGGGTTCTGACAAAGGCGTGGAGATCTACGAACCCTTCTTCACACAGGTAAGAGAACTTTCATGGCCAGTTCAGCTTAAGTATAAAAAAGGGCTTCCACAGTCGGGTAAAGGCACAACATGCAATACACTTGTTGAAAACAAATGCTTGGAGAGCAACATCTGTTCAAATCACTATAAAAATAGAATTGATTATTATAGGGAAATAGTTCTAAGGGGAACTGTCCACACCTTTTTTTCAGGGCAAATACTGTTTATTTGTGCATTAATCAAGCCTTGATTTAATTTATCAATTAAAAGCAACAGTCAGGAGTAGGTTTCAGAACACTGACGGGACGATAGTTTTTGGTTAAATCACTGAGTAAATGTTTTCACATTATTGAGATATCACATCAGTGGTGTAGTGGGTTCTGTTTTTGGTGGCAATAAAGTGTTTTGTTTCCAGTTCTTAAAACAGTTTTACAACTAAGAATAAAGGCAATGTTAACATTTGTATAAAAACAATCAACTGCAACTCTTTGCAGTTGATTGCATCAACTTTTTTTCAACTGCAATAAAAAAAAATGCTACAAACCAATTGTCTTGTTTTACGTCATTCTGCCCTGACTTGGCACACCTGGTGCTTCGTTATGTCACCAGGAGGGCCTGTTTAATCAAAAGGTTTATAGATCTCTATATGAGTCAGGGCAGAGCTGTCAGTCATTTATATGTGTCATTGTGGTGTGTGCTCTTGTGCTATTTGTGAGTATCTGTTGCTGTTTGCTTGGTTAAGGCTTTTGTCTTTTACTTCTGTAAAATCCCTGCTCTGTTATCCACACTCCAGATTACATCCAGTCCATTCAGCCACAATGTGAAACCAATATAACACAGTAAACGTTGCATTTAGTTGTTTTACCTAGGTCTAAGGACATGAAAGTTTAAAATTCACCCATAAAATCTTAGAAAAAAAATACACAATTTCATAGGCTAATTGATATTAAGATTATCTGAATAGTAATGTATTGCTTTCAAGGATCATTTCCTATATCAGGATTGGATTATTGTATGTAAACCATGCCAGAGGAAAATGGGATGCATCACCTTTTGTGGGTGATGTGAAATCCACCTCAATGTGGATTTGACGTAAAAATGGTGCTGGGCATGTTTTCTGATCTAAACCTTATTGATGACCGTCGGGCCAAATTAAAGGAGAAATGTCCATAAAAGACCTAGGACACTCCAAGTTGTCCACACGAGGTAAAAGAAAATGTGAATAATCTCACCTTTTTCCATTGCTCCATGGCCCAGTTCTACTGTTCTACAGTTCGATTGGTGTTGGACAGGGGTCAGCATGGGCACTCTAACCGGTCTGCAACTGCAAGAATCTGACACCTGCAGCGTTCTGACACCTTTCATAGGCAGCATTGATTTTTTCAGCAATTTGTGCTATAGTGAAAGTGTGGTAGTGGTATAGTAGCACTTCTGTGGAAACAGACTGGACAAGCTAACTTCCACTTCCCACATGTATCATTGAACCTTGGATGACCATAACCCTGTCCTGGTTCACCAGTGCTTTCTTTGATCCCCTTTGGCAGGTTTTAACAGCTACATATTGGGAATACCCCACAAAACCTGACATTCTGGAGATGCTCTGAACTTCTGTCTTCTAGCCATCACAGGTTGGCCCATATTATTATGAAGGGTGTTGGTGGTCTAGTGGTAGGGTACTTGCCAATGGACCTATTGGTCAAGAGATCCCAGGTTCAAATCCCGCCTCCAGCACTACCTCCACTGGGTTGCTGAGTAAGACCCTTAATCCCGAATTGCTCCAGGGGGACTGTCCCTGTAATAAGGACGTGGAATTTGCTCTGGATAAGAGTGTCTGCTAAATGCTGCAAATGTAAATTATGCTTCTTTAGCATGGATTTAAAATAGTTACATAAAATATATATTGTTTTTCGTAACATATTTTACTAGATTTTATAAGTTACCTTTATAACTCCAGTTGCAAATGTGAACACATTCATCTATCTCCTAGTGAGGTCATGCTGGCATCCCAGCTGCTCTGGGTAATGAGTGAAAAAGGCAAAGTGAGATTCTCTGAATGCATCACAATAAGTTTGACCTGACAAGGTTTAACTTGAATAAGGATTTGTCTACTAGATCCAGAGCACAATGGTTTAGTACATTATTAATTTCCAGTGTTTTACACTGCAGTAGGATGCAGCAGGAGGCAGCAGAACACAGATAATCAGGTAGCGACGAGGAAGGGAAGACAGCAGCATGCCTCAAATAGGGCATTCAAAGCTTTCTCTGCATTTATTCAAACTGCTTTCAAACAGACACACTGAAAAACCAAGGTGGCATTTCCAACCCAGCATGGGAATGGAACTGGTAATTAGCAAAGGGGAGTGTGTCGCTTCCATTCAGGGGCTTTTGCCTTTCTTCCCTCTGCCTCTGTCACCCTTCCCCCGCTGAGAGTTTTTCCAAAAAGCAGAATGATCAGGGGATGCTTTCAGAACCTTTCTGCATTTGTTGTGTTTGTGTCTCTAAATGACAGACTACCATTGGAGTTGGCCAGAGGGGAGAGAGACTAGCAGCATTAACATGTGTCTGGCTTTGGTGGTGGCATGATGGCACTGGGACCAAACACTCATGTGCTGAAAGCTTTCCTGGCATGGACATTGCATTCACACTGCTGGACGTCACAATGGGCACGGTCACGCCTCTGATTCTGTCTTTCTGAGTAACACACTTATCCACAACAGTCGCAGAGAACCGTGCTGAAAAAATGTGATTTGAATTTACTTGATTTCATTAATCTTATTTGGAAAGAGTATAGATTTAAATCAAATATTTTTTTTTTTCCTTTTCACATTGCATTTTTCTTTTGTCTGTTTCTCTATCTGTCTCCATCACTTTCTATAACTCTCTCCATGTTTGTCCATTAGACTCTCTGTCTCCCTCTCCCTCTTTATCTCCATCTTTGATATGTCTCCGTCTCTGTCTTCTCCACCCAGTCTTCTGACAAATGGATTTTTATTCCAGCCGAGTCCCCGTCAGGGCCTTAGCAGCTGGATGTCAAAGACAACACACATGCCCATATCAGCTCCAAATAGGCCAAGAGGTGGCTGAGAGAGAGCGAGAGAGAGAGAGAGAAAGAGAGAGAGAGAGAGAGAGAGAGAGAGAGAGAGAGAGAGGAGAGGGAGAAGAGAGAGAGAGAGAGAGCGAGAGAGAGAGAGAGTACTGCTGCTTTAATAGAATTATGTTGGTGGGGTTGATGATCATGTGAAATGAAAGCAGTGAATGATCAGTACTTGAGGCCTGGCACGCTATGTGTCTGGTTCATATTCTAATCTGCAATTGGATGAGCAGGAGCCAGATCAAAGACGCTTTTCCTACCAACCTGCTAAGCCTGGGCTTCTAGTCTGGGTCGGGATGCAGAGATACTCAAAATGTACTGGGAGTCAGCTGGTCTAAAGACTCCCCAAGCTTGGTTGACAGAAATCAGCAGAGCAGCAGGATAGAGCACACACTATGGTCCACACAGCAGTTATCATTTGGCTTCTGAACATTTAAATCCCAACCACTCAGCTATGAAAAGGAGCTTCAGCGCCGCCCAGTCTTCATTGAACATTTTCTGCAGCGAGCTGTCTGCAGCACACTAATGTTTGGCCTATGAGTGGCAGAGACTGATGGTTTAAGCCTGAAGGGAGAGTATGTCTTGCAACTCACTGAGAGGACACATCATCAACCTTGTGCTCAAAAAGAACCTACTCAAATCTATTCGTTCATATGGTTCCTTCAGTTCCTTCAGATTTTCTCCTCAGTGATACATTCAGGATGTTGGGCTGGCTCCTTTTATCTTGTTGGGTATCATGTGTTTTTTATCACTGTTTAAAAAGGAGCTTCATACTGCATTTAGCCGAAATACATTCAGAATGGTATTCAGGAAAATAAGGGCATATTGTGGATATGAGTAACAAATGGCACTGAATTGTTTTTGTTCAAAAGTTACCCAAATGGTGTATTGTAGGAAAGCTTACCAACCTGAGCTGGGGTTACAGTACCAATCAATGAGTACCTTCTATATGACTTCTTTTTTTTTTTTTGGGAATCTGATTTTGCAATTAAAATATTGGTAAATGTCCATTTTCAAATGTATTTTGAACAAATTTCATTTCTAACAGTTATGAATATAATAAATTATAATATATTTGTAATGCAATATAAATGAAAGCTAAAGGAAATGTGAAGTATATTCATCTTTGTGCGTTACCTTGCTCAAAACTGGGATGGAGGATTGAGTCTGTGACTCAAGCAAAATAAAATGTAAATTCCTGCAAAGCCTCTTGCATTATAAAATCAAAGTGATAACAGCACTGTGTTCTTATATACTAATCTAGAAGAGTTAACTAAAAGCTAAAAATGACTACTTTTCTCTTCATTTTCTTCTTCTTTGCATTGCTCTAAGTTTTTTGAAACATTGTTTCATTTAAATATCAGTGATATCAACAAAATGACTTGGCATGTCCCAGTGTCGCAGCTTGTATTTGGTGCATCTAAAGTTTTCTCAGGTTAGTGACACTAAATGTGTTAATGAGTAGCATAAAGCTCTAAGATGGAGCCAAAGGAAAAGTGCACATTAGTGCAGTGTATTTCTTCTCTTGCTTGAAGCTCCAAATAGAAATGTAAAGAAAAAAAGATGTTCATTTAAATAGAGGTTAATCAGTTTCATATATCTGTCAGTGACTTAATGGCTACCTTGCTGACCCTGTAATTACTTTTGAATAAGCACTTTTAGCTTGTTATTCTCTCACGATCTTCAGTCACAAATAGTTCAGGATGAACCGTAAGTATGAAGTGTATGAAAGGGTTATGATGGATTCATTATGAGCTATTATCAATGAGTGTGTAGTAAACTGTGAGGAAATTCTTTTCAAGTGAGAATCATTAGGACAGCGTCTCTCAAAGCTGTCCTTGGGCTGCAACAAAATGTTCACATTCCCGCTGGGTATCAGCCTCCAGCATTCCTGAATCAAGACAGTACTGAATACCTGGTAGACATGTACCAGAGCTTGTTTACAACAAAATGTGGGACTAACTGGTGGGCATGAGGACGTGCTGAGAAAAACTGTTTGAGGACAGTATATTGTTTTCAATCCCAGCCTGGCTGAATATCTAACTTATAATTTCTGCTAAATTACTTATAAACTATTACACAAAATAGCAATATAGTAAGTTGTCTTTACCTACAACAGATCTGAATCTAAAAAACTAGCCAACGTGTAAAACAAACAGCAATACTAATCCACCATCATCGTTAAGTGTTGCCTATTTTCCTTATCTAACAGTACAGCGCCGGTGGCAACCATTTGTACATTTGAAAGAAAGCGCATTAGATGATACTTTACTATAAATCAGTTCTATTAATTAAGTTGAATGAATTCTAATCCTGTGACTACGTTTTGCATGCAGAATTACATCAGAACTATGCATAGAAGTATACATAACAGTTCATTTAGTGTAATGAGCATAATTCATTACACGTGTTCATTACTTCCAAAGATAGCTTTAGAAAGCTAATTCATGCTACCACATTTCTTTTTCAATATTTTTAAAATTATGCAAGAAATTCAATTGTATTTTTAATTTTGTTGATTAAGAGTACTACACTGAGTGCTTGATTTCCAATCCATTTAGATGTTAGCACTGAGCTCTGGCAACAATAAGTGTATCAATTCATCTGAAAGGTCATTTTACATGAAGTGTGTGGGTGGCTTTGGAAGGTTGAGCACTGGGACACACACTTGCAAACTGCTCTCTGCCTCTTGCTCTGAGCTGCAGGGGGAGACTAAGATCCTGAAGCTGAAGAACCTAAGGCCTAAGGACTACGCCAACTACAGCTGTATCAGCTCTGGTATCAAAATGTGTGTGGCATCCCTGACCGCAGGGTCATCTTCCGACTGACCAATAAAACAGGTCACACATTCAACAACTCTTCATTTAGTTTTTAAAACTGTTTTTCAGCTGTAACACCAGACCTCAAGTTAATCACATAATTTATAAACCCAGAGCAAAAGTGTGTGGCTTAGAGTGGTAGAAACATTGTGCTGGGTATGATATCGTGCAATGAATTGAAAGTAGCTTTCACTGTTTGGGAAAATCTGGTGCGCACCAGGTCATTAATTAGCAAATATTTGAAGTCATCCTGCAAAGCTGTGTTTGTGATACTTCATACAGTTAAACAAACTCCATTATTGTTACTCTCCTGCCTGTTTCTGGGTAGATAGCGCTGTGACTTTTTCATTAGTCATAATGGAAGGCCGCACAAAAGCCTTTACAACCCTACAGAAAGCCCCACAAATATGTCTAAATAGATCAGATAATGCACGAGGTGATACAAATGCACAAAGTATTGCATTAAACAAAGATTCAAAGTGGACTAGGGTTTATGCACTGAATATATTTACGCTTCATGCTATTATTCACTGACCACTGAGAATTCTTTTCTATTATCAATGTTAATGTTAAGTTATCAATGAAAGTAATGTCAAGTTTGCATTTGGGCATGCAATGGCTTAAAATCATGTTAAGGAAACATCTTATTAGGAGGATGCTGACTTCGACCTGCCTGTCTTGTATTGGTTCTGCAGCCTCCTCTCTTCAAATCAAGTTGCTGGTGGAGGATCCAATTGTGGTGAACCCTGGGCAGACTGTGTCTTTGGTTTGCATAGCAACCAGTGGCGAGCCCCCTCCCACCCTAACATGGAGCAGCAGCAGCTCGGAGAAATTCTGAGAAGAGTGTGTAAAGGACGGAACTCAACACTGCCAGCCATCTCTTCTGAGATGCTGGGGTCTACAGCTGTATTCGCTAGCAACAACGCTGGCAATCCAGCCAAGAAGTCCACCACCATCAAGTAGAGAGGTAAAAATCTCATTTGATTCAAATATTTAATTCAAAATATAGTTTATTAGGATTAGCATTGTAAATGAAATAAATAAATTATATATATTTTAATTTATTTATTTTGCTTTTTTTGTTTAATCTAATATATATATATATATATATAGTGATAGTATATATATATATATATATATATATATATATATATATATATATATATATATATAAGAAAAAATATAGAGGAATAGCAATGTGTCCCAGTTACCTCAGACTATTACCAGACTAATGTCACAACAGTTCTTTAATCCTGAGAAGACTAGGAGCGCTACTAGGAGATTAACGACAGCCCAGACAGTCTTGAGCTGTCTTTCTGATTTGTCCTGGTATATCACTCCTTCCAAGTGTTCTTTGATGTTTTGCAATGCTCCCTCTACTGTTTGCTGGGACCTTTCTTCCTCAAATAAAATGAGCTAAATTATTACTGTTCATTTATGTTTATTTCATCTGATCAGTTCATTTTTACTACTTCAAGTCAATGGACTTGAAGACACTGACAATTATAAAGAAAAAGGCACATTTTTATACACCATGAATATGGTCACTTTCTGGCAAGAAAGTATCATAAATGCCATGACCTAACTTTAGAATCATAAAGTTAAAGGCTTTCTAATTACATAAATACAAATTATGGTTATATATTAATTTAGTTACAAAATGATTAGACAAGATTAGATTAGATTTGCTTGAATTCTTGTATCAATAGCCATGTTTTGCACATTCAATTCAATGTCAAGAAATGGCATAAGCACAAAAAAGTGCTTTGAATGATTGAAATTGATTGACTACATGTGATAGTCTCATAGAATAATGTTTTGAGTTCCTCAAGAATATCAAATGACAACTTGTTTTTTTATTTTGTTTTTGTTCGAACATAATTGTGATCTTTAGGTTTAGGGTTAATCTTGAACCTTATCTGAGTCAGCTAAATCTCCATGATGTAGAAATCGAGTGAATCCCATCTCCTCTGAATATTAGTACTGCAAAACTTACGCTTTAGCCACAGTTAGATTTGTAAAACTTTGAAAAGAACACTACAGTTTCAGTTATCATTATACCACCATGAAAGTACATTGCTTGTAGTACACATCACTACCAAATAAACGGAACTGTTTAACAATGCAGACAACTCTACAAGGCTTCCCATCATAAAGCGCTAGATATGAAATGTACTATCAATCTGCATTGGTATACGGCACCACATCACCACATACTGTGCATTGAATAAGCAATAATCACATTTGCAATGAATTAAATATTCTTGTGTTGTTTATCCGAATATGAATAAGCTTTACAATATAAAAGTTTATATTGTGACATTAAGGAAATCTGAGTTATGATCAGAACTACTGGCAATATCAAATTTCATTATATTGAACTATATTTGATTTTTTCAGTGACTCATTATTCCTAGACATGACAGGTCTACCACTTAATGCTATTTCAGTGCTTTGACACACTGCTTTAATCTTAGCTCAGCAAATCAAAGTGAAAGGAGAACGGTACAGTAGTATTCTAAGATTGTCAGTCAAAAAGTGACTATTCAAATCTTGCACAAAATATGGAGCAGAAGGTGTATGGCACAGTGGATTACAGCGTGATGTCAGCATGTGATATGCATATCACATTCTGTACCATAGCTTTAATTTGCCTGGGAAGGGCAAAGCCTGTGGCATATTACTGCGTAACTACTTATTAAATGGCCAATTACAGCAATTACATAAAGGCAGTCAGGCTAATCACTAAACTGGGAACTTATAAAGCATAGTCATGAAATAATATAGAGCTCCTTGTGTAGAGAAAGAACTTAAGCGACTATTACTGCATCATGGCATCAGATTCTAAGTCAAGCTTAACACGGTCTACAAAAGAAAAAGTCTTTTGAACCAGTTTAAGTCAAAAATATGGATGTTATGATGTTAATTACATATTTCATTCAATTCTACAAACTTGCATCGCCCTAAAAAGTGAACTAAGCCAATACACATCCAATGCTACTTTGAAAGGATTTGTAGCTTCAAGCTTGTAGCTTCCAGCCTCTTTTTTAGTAAAATTCTCTTTTGATGTGTTCATAGCTAACATTACATTTTTTTAATTACATAGTGGGGCTGCAGAGGCCCATTTTGCACCATGCTCTCTACATTTCACCCTTTTTTTTTTTTTACAAGCTTTAAAATATAAGTTATAGTGTGAGGTATTTGTGACAATTTACATGTGCTCACTGTGCTTCTGTGCAGGCCTAGAAAGTATCGTCAGTGGGTGTATGTTATGCTGTGTGTGTATGTGTATGTGCATGTGTGAGCAAAAATTCCTCTTCGCCCCGTTTATCGCAGTCCTTGAAGAGCTCCTCTCTGGGTAGTGCTGCTAAAAGGCCTGTCTGTGTTTGGGGCAGATTTTGTTTCAGCAGATGGTGGCTTTTCTGTCCACACTTCCGACAGCCTGATGACTTTCAGCTTGGCCCTCTCCTCCACTACATCCCAGCATGCTGTTGGCTTCATGAGACCTCTGTAATGATCCATCCTTTGGACGAAGAGGCAGCCTCCTCTCCAGGTCAATTCTTGAGCAATTTTAGGCTGGTGAGGACACTTGATAGCCATGTTTGGCTTCGCTCTTCTCCTTCACTCAGTCTCTCTAATACCAGGCTGAGCAATGAGAAAATAGCAGCCATTTTCAGCAGTCTTCTGAAGAAATCAGCCAAGGTGGCAGCCACCATTTTCCTTCTTGCTCAAATCAAAAGGCTCTGTGAAACACAAAGAAATCCAAAATTCATCCCTTTTGTCTACAGAAATGGTATACCATGCAGTGATCCCTTCCTCATTTCGGCGGTGCCTTCACAACTTTAAGTGGTGTGGGGACCACGTTGTCGATATCAAGCTGACGTACCACGTGGCATCTTGTATGACAATCTTTGAGTAATTTTCAGATGACATGCATTGTGTAAAAGTTTTAGGCAGGTGTGAAAAAAAATGCTAGGTAAAAGAATTGCCAAAAATATAAATAATGACTGTTTATTTTAATAACTAGCAAAATGCAAGCAAGAGCGAATAAAAGAAAATCTAAAATCAAATCAATTTTTGGTGTTACTACCTTTTTTCTTCAAACCAGCATCAGTTCTTCTAGGTACACTTGCACAAAATCAGGGATTCTGTAGGATTATAGTCGGTGTATGATCAACCAGTTTACTGCTAAACAGGTGCTGATGATCATCAATGTCATACCTAACGCTGAAACACAGTCATGTTTGGAACAACCTAATAGCCGAAGTTCCTTCAAAAACTGTGCAAGTGTACCTAGAAGAACTGATGCAGTTTTGAAGGCAAAGGGTGATCCCACCAAATAATGATTTGATTTAGATTTCTCTTTTTTTATTCACTTGCATTTTGATTGATGAAATAAATGATTAATACTTCCATTTCTTAAAGTATTCTTGTTTACAGCTGCTTCACACCCGCTAAAACTTTTGCACAGTACTGTAGGTCTGCATTTCACAACTGGTATTTCAGCCACATGAGTCAGAGCTGATTGTCAAGGGTTGATGAGGAGGATTGTGCTGTTATTTATGAAGAAAACATAGCCTAGCTAAGCAAATATAGTTCCTCCTACTGAGCATATTTGGGATTTTTTGGTACATGGAAACAAAGAACAAAACCAATTATTTTCGCCACCCTGCAGTTTTTTAAAAGCTATAAGTGTCCAGCTTTGTAAATCAACATGAGCAGCTACCATCAAATTTGCTTTGGAAGAGGCTTCGATCTGGAGCTTGCGCTGCTTTTTCCATCTGTAAAGAGTTACTGAAATGGCATTATCGTAAGAGATTGACACGCGTCTGGTGCTTTCAGGGTCGCGTGATGTGATGTGGGTGTCCACATTGCCTGGAGAACGTGCCAGGACTTGTCTATGATGAGAGATAAGGAGGTCAGTCACAGAATAGATGACGCTCGAGTATTTCTGTCAAAACCCTTGAGTGGCAGAGAGAAACTGTATGTATGTGTGTGTGTGTGTGTGTGTGTGTGTGTGTGTGTGTGTGTGTGTGTGTGAGTGATGAAGCAGCAGGACCAATTGACTGAGAAGCATTCTGTGTCTTTGTTTCTTGTTACATTTTATCTTCCTTTATTTTTCCTCAATTCTAGCTGTATCCTTCTCCATTTTTTCTGTTTTATTGTTTCTGTTTCTTTCTCCTCTCTCTCTTCTCTCTTCTCTCTCTCTCTCTCTCTCTCTCTCTCCCTTCTCTCTCTCTCTCTCTCTCTCTCTCTCCCTACCTCCTCCCCATTTTTGTTCATCCACCTAATCTGTCACAAGTCAAAGAAAGCCATCTGTCCCTGTGGTGCATGCTAAGCCCCAGCATGCTGATAATCTAGGGGGGGACCCAGGGATCAATTCACAAATGCTTCTGTTAAAACTGCAAGGTCAGGGTAAGAGACCAGGGCTATTATAGCAAAGAAGTGAGAGAAAGAAAGGGAGAGAGGGAGATAAACAGAGAGAAAGAGAGAGAGCAATCCATCTATACTGTATAAATTAGGCATCAGATATTTGTGCAGCGTCATTGCAAAGAAATGGCCTGATCCCTTTTGTGTTATCCAATTTTGTTTGTATCCATACAGTTAAAAGTTATATATATATATATATATATATATATATATATATATATATATATATATATAAAGCTATATATATATATATATAAATAAAGCTATATATATATATATATGTTTGTATATATACACTTATACACTATATATATATTGGGGCACCTCAAAACAGCACAGGATGAGCCCATAACTGTCATAAATATATATATATATATATATATATATATATATATATATATATATATATATATATATATATATATATATATATATACAAAATCGATATAGCTTACCAGTGTATAACTGCATAGCAAAATATACCTGTATCTCATAAGTTTGTGATGGCAAATGCTCTCTACTAGATCCATACTCCAGTCATTCAGTCTATAATCCAATCATTTCAGTGCATAATTGTTTTGTTTCGTTCTGTTCTTTAATCAGACACAATTTTTCTGCATGCATTTTGAGCTTCCGTTACACTTCATGAGCAGAAATATGAAGTTCCCAGTTTTAAGTAGGCTCACATCAAATCCAGTCATTCTTATAATAATGCAGGATTTAAACTGCTCCTCTGGAACATACTAGAGATGCAACGACATGACACTAGAAATGATCATTTGAGCATTCATATAGAATGACAATATGGCGCTATGTGCTTCTCCATGAATGGTGGTAAGAAGCAGTCAAGCTTGCACTTATCCTGCAGGCCACATCTCTGCTACAATCCATTGAGCTGTGATAATGAGAATCATCCATCAGGCACCAAGTACTTAGATGTGTACCACATAAACTGCATTATGTACATCAGCATAGATAAACAATGCATTTGCATGTGCTTAGAACTCACAATTTTTCTTATTTAATCACCTTCTTTGTATACTTAGCCATAGGTGGCTCTCTCCAGGCGGGTGGGTTTAATGCAGTTTCTGCAGATTCAGCACTGACGCATGTTATTTGCTAGATCTAACTTGTACGACAGGAGCAGCCAGGGCAATAAAAAGGAACTCTACGTTGCAGAAGCAATATCATCAATAATACATAATGAATATGTGTTTGTGGTGTGTTAACTCTTATTTTGTGTCTTGGCGCACACACTACAAGAATGCTTTTAAAGTTGGCTCTTCTGCTTGTAGACTACTCACTCGCCGTTTGAACAGAGTGCTAAAATTCCTGCTATTGTAGGCTTTTCTGGCTCCCTAATAAACCACTTATCCCCGTTGCAATGGTTCATGGCCTACTTCTGCAGCTGGACTCTCAGCTGTGGTGAAGCCTCCCCCACCTAAAGCTGCTGCACTCTCATAAGATATGAATGAACAGGGGAAATGATGTAACATCTTGGCAGCAAGAGCATTTGAATGTACCAAATGGGAAAGTGTTGTTTTTTGTGTGGGTGTTCATGGAAGTTTAATGAGCTAGGCTATGACTTTTTGTTTGCGAGGGCAGGAGGTGGTAACGTCTGTCACCTGATGGATTCTTCACTGTGTTTGCCTTCCGTGTGCGTAAGAATGTTCACTTTGATCTGCTTCTCTTTGAAGCTGGCCATCACTCAACCAGCAGTAGGTCCACTGTTTACTCTGAATTCAGCCACTTCATGAGAGATTGAGATCAGAGGAATTGTCATCAGCTTCTCTGTAAAAAATAAATATATCAAAATAGCACAAACCAAAATTTATTCAGATATGTTTTAATTTTTGATAGCTTAGATAAAAGAGACAGTCTTCATAATATTTTTATAATGAGCCTTTTATAGCATTTAAATTACCCTTAATCCTTAGACGTTACAGTAACATAGAGTAAGGTTTAAGTAACATGTGAAATATTATATACATAGCAACTTTTAGTGCAGGATGAGGCCAAAGTAACAAAAGAAAAGATGGATTTTTTTCCATATTTAAGAAAAGTGACAATCGAAGCTCTAACTTAAATACAACTTTCACTGCTCATTCCTATAGGGTACTACATACCATGCTAGCATGCGCTATAAGTAGTGAAGGTCACTGTGTTCAAAAAAGTTCAATATACAAAAATACAAAAAATACACATAAATAGCAGTACTCTGCCATTTGCTTCAGACTTCCCGTACCAGTGTTGTCCTAGTTGGTTCATTGGCTGTACACACTGTGCTGTATAATGCTGTATGGCAGACAACTAAACCCTTGTGTTAAAAACTGATGAAATTTCAAAATTTCAAAATTTGGATTCCTATTCAAATTCCTTTATATACATTTATTTTTGTAAATAATAGAGGATAGTTTTACTTAAGAAAAAAAAAAAAGAATGGGGGGGTGCAGTCCCATTTTGCACATCAGAACACTGTAAATGTGTTTATTATTTAATGACATTGGAATAAATGGGAAAAACTGTACATGTAAACTCAAATCTGTAGGAATAGTTGGTAAACTCAGTATCTGTTTAAATGGTTGCTTAATAAAGTCAGTAATTTTGTGATTGCATAT
The DNA here is from genome assembly GCA_017165825.1 of Hepsetus odoe. Classification (NCBI taxonomy): domain Eukaryota; kingdom Metazoa; phylum Chordata; class Actinopteri; order Characiformes; family Hepsetidae; genus Hepsetus; species Hepsetus odoe. The sequence continues at coordinate 21,115,119 of CM029370.1, read as the reverse complement.
CTATATTTACATCGTTTAAGAAAATAAAGCATTGCTGGAATTGCTGGAACATGTCAGTGTTGGGTTGATAATAATCCAGCAGACCCATAACATTCAGCCAACAGTGGTCTTGTATCAGACATGAGCTATGGGATAAATAACACAAATTATCTCAGACAAAAGTGAACTATAGTCTCTAAAGTAGAATTCATAAAATCACTTCAAATTCTTGTTGCACTCACCCTAAACACTGGTTCACCCTAATTAGTGGACATCAGTGCTCACCCCAGCAGACCACCCTTTAAGGGCTATCGAACAAACACCCTAAACAGATATTTTAAGTGGTTCATGCCATGTAGTGCCACCCAGGGCTGCAAACAAGGGCTCATTAAAAAGGCTCATTAAAATTGAATAGGTTAGATGCAAAAAAGCTTCGGTGTTACAGTAGTGTGAATACTGCTTAATTGTTTTTATAAACCTTAGCATCACCTGCTGTGCCCAATACACATAAGCATGGACAGCACACAACAACACATCACTGCATTGTTTTAAGGCTGGAAGCACTGTATCATCAATACATCCCTTGCCACACAGGGGTATCTAATTTTGTTCTTATAGGTCATTTTGAATGAATGAATTGCAGTTAACACATAGCACTCAGCAGCTTTATCCATACAATTTTGTATCAGAAAGAAAGTACCTGTTTCTTATAAACTGCCTGCTCTGTTAACATTCTAAAGTCTCATGAAATTCATGAAAGTGTCTAAAAATCAAGACTTAGAGTTTCTGTTCCCTGAAGGACATTTGCGCTTCTCATGAATATGTTGTCAGGAACAGCTGTGCGATCATGAGAGGCAGTTGCAGGAGGTGAATGAGTAATGGATGATGGAGTTGAGTCACTAGATGTGTGCTGATGTGATTGAGAGCAGTGAACATTAGCAACATTCTTTACTTTTGTAATGTTTCAGTCTTATAACAGAATACAGGATGTTCAGGATGCTTGGGATGTTAAATAAAAGAGTGGGGCTGAAAAGTTCAATATAACTACACCTCCCAACCCCAGCATTGGGTTTTTGCCATGGAACATCTCTACAGATAGGTGTGAATGCTGCTATGTTCTTTGCTTGAAAAGGTCATATAGCATTATTCTTAGACAGACAGGTTGGTCTTTGGGAAAATATCTTTGTTTTAACAATGAATTTATAGCTTAACCCATCACAGTAAGAGATAACAGTATTTTTACCCTGCAGCCTTACTCTGCAAAAAAAATAAAGGTGTCAGAAATGGTATTTTCAATAATGCCTCAGAAGATCCTTTAGCTGCAATGGATAACAGTTCCACTTTTGGTATGTGATCTTCTACTTTTCTTCCTTTTCTTTCGGATGCTCCCGTTTGAAGTCCTCACAGCGGACCTACCATCTCTGTTTCTTCCGGTCCTCTGCATCTTCCTGCATCAAACCAACCACCTGCATGTCCTCTCTCACGACCTCCTCTTTAAACCTCCTCTTTGGTCTTCCTCTTTTTCTCTTTCCTGGCAGCTCCATCTTCAACATCCTCCTTCAAATATAATCCCCATCTCTACTCTGGACACATCCAAACCAGCGCAACCTTGCTTCGCTAACTTTGTCTCCAAGACGTCTAACCTGAACTGTCCCTCTAGTATACTTATTTCTAATCCTGTCTATCTTCGTCAATTCTGACACCTCCAGCTCAGTCTTTTCCTCAGCGCCACTGTCTACAAACCATACACCACTGTCCTGTAAACCTTCCCTTTTACTCTAGCTGGTACCTGTCTTTCACAAATCACTCCAGCCACTCTTCTCCACCCATTCTAACCTGCCTGCACTTCACTCTCCTCTCTAGAGCATATCTCCATCTCTCCAGGTTCTCCTCAAGCTGCTCCCCACTCTCACTGCAGATCACAATATCATTAGCAAACATCATCATCCACGGAGACTCCTGTCTAACCTCGTCCATCAACCTGTCCATTACTATTGCAAACAAGAATGGGCTCAGCACTGATCCTTAATGTAATCCAACCTCTACCTTAAATGCATCCATCACTCCCACTGCAGATCTCATCACTGTTACACTGCCATTATACATATCCTGAACTACTCTCATATTCTTCTCTGCAACACCTGATTTCCTCTTACAACACAACAACTCCTCTCTAGGCACCCTGTCATCTGCTTTCTCCAAGTCCACAAAGGCACAGTGCAGCTCCTTCTGACCTTCTCTGTACTTCTCCATCAACACCCTCAGAGCAAACATTGCATCTGTAGAGCTTTTTCTCGGCATTAAACTATACTACTATTCACTAATCCTCACCTCTTTTCTTAACCTCGCTTCCTCTACTCTTTCCTAAAACTTCATGCTGTGGCTGATCAACTTTATCCCTCTGTAGTTACTAAAGCTCGGTGCATCACCCGTATTCTTGAAAATCAGTACCAGTACACTTCGTCTCCACTCCTCAGACATCCTCTCACTTTCCAAGTTTGTGTTAAACAATCTGGTCAGAAACTCAACTGCCATCTCCCCTAAACACTGCCATGCTTCCACTGGTATGTCATCCAGACCAACAGCATTTCCATTCTTCATCCTCTTCATCACTGCCCTTACTTCCATCTTGCTTATTTGTTGCACTTCCTGGTTCACTATCCTCACATCATTCAGTCTTCTCTCTCTCTCATTTTCTTCACTCATCAACCCCTCAAGGACTCCTTCCATCTGCTCAACATGCCCTGTTCACCTGTGAGTACATTTCCATTTCTATCTTTAATCGCCCTGACCTGTAGCACATCTTACCCAGCTCTGTCTCTCTGTCTAGCCAATCGGTAAAGGTCCTTTTCTCCCTCTTTACTGTCCAACCTCTCATACAATTCACCAAACACCTTATCTTTGGCCACTTCTTTCTTCACCCTGCGGTTCATCTCCTTGCACACCTGTCTACTTTCTTCATCTTTCTGACTGTCCCACTTCTTCTTTTGCTCCTCTTTTGAATACACTCCCGGACATCTCAGTTCCACCACCAGGTGTCCTTATCCTCCTTCTTCCTTCCAGATGTCACACCAAGTAAATTTCTAGCTGCCTGCCTTATCACTTCTGCAGTAGTTTCCCAGCAATCCGGTAGCTCTTCAATACCTCCCAGTGCCCATGTAAACTCCTGCCTGAATTCCACCTTGCAGTCCTCCTTCTTCAGCTTCCACCACTTGATCCTCGACTCTGCTCTCACTTTCCTCCTATTCTTGAACTCCAAGGTCATCCTACAGAGCAAAATCCTATGCTGTGTAGCTACACTCTCCCCTGTCACTACTTTGCAGTCTGCAATCTCCTTCAGACTGACCCTCCTGCAACGGATATTCACCAAACACCTTTGGTGAATTTGGTGTGTGTATCTTTGGTGTGTGTATCTTCCTCCACTCATATATGTCACCCTGTGCTCCTCCCTCTTATAAGTATTAAATAAGTATTAACTACAGCCATTTCTGTCCTTTTCCCAAAATCTACAACCATCTGACCTTCAGCATTCCACTCCTTGACACCATATCTACCCATCACCTCTTCATCACCACTGTTACCTTCACCAGCATAACCATAAAAATCTGCACCAATCACCACTCTCTTTCCCCTGGGTACACTCTCTATCACTAACTCAATCTAGAATTCTTCTTTCTTTTCCATCTCACAACCAACTTGTGGGGCATGACCATTAACAACATTCATTATTACACCTTCAACTTCCAGCTTCAAACTCATCACCCTCCCTGACACCCTCTTCACCTCCAAAATACTCTCCACATACTCTTCCTTCAGGATAACATGTAACCCATTCCTCCTTCCATCCACTCCATGATAAAACAATTTAAACCCTCCTCCAGTACAGCTGGTCTTACTAGCCTTCCATCTAGTCTGTTGCACACACCAAATGTCAACCTTCCTTCTCTCCATCATATCAGCTAATTCTCTACCTTTACCAGTCATGCTGCCAACATTCAAAGTCCCTACCCTCACTTCTACTCTCCTCCCCTTCTTTCTCTCCTTCTCCATCTGGACATGCCTTCCTCCTCTTCTTCTTCTTCTCCTTTGGCCAAAAGTAGTCCAGTTTCCATCAGCACCCTGTAGGCAGACAGCACTGGTGGCGGTCATTGTTAACCCGGGCCTTGAATGATCTGGTATGGAAGTCTGTTTGGTTTTCCACATATTGATTTGCAAAGTTTTACATCAGATGCCCTTCCTGACGAAACCCTCCCCATTTATCTGGGCTTGGGCCCGGCACAAAGAAATACACTGGCTTGTGTGTCCCTAGTGGCTGGGTTACTTTTGGTAAATTAACCTTTTTAATAATGTTGAGAACCCATGAGCTTGTAAACCTGTTTCTTTTTACTGCAAATTTATTCAAGTCTCACAGATGGTGCTTTTATGGAATTTCACAAATAACTACTTGTGGCACCTTTTTGTGCCATTTGCAACTCATAAGGCCTTTTTTATTTAATATGGTTTTACAGAAAGTATACACAGTAAGTTCAGTGTTTTTCCATGCAGATTCCTATGTGGTTGTTAAGAGAACAGAAAATACTTAAAAAAGAAGAAGGTCCCATGTTTTTCCCCTTTTTTTTACCTGTTCTCAGTGCTACAATTATTTGTAAAGTGTAATGCTGGTTGGGTCTGTGAAATATGATTGCCGTAGCTGATATTGATTCCCTTATTGTGAAAATATATTTATTGTTCCTTTGAACTAAATTAAATTCTGTAGCCTCAGTGCCGCAGATAACTCTCCGTGGTACAGCCACTAACACATGATTAAGTGGCAAGAGTCTCAGATTCCTCTTATTTGATTTGAAAAAGGTCATTGTCATCTGTGGTATTACAGTTCATTGACACCATTTTGTATCCAGGGACCCAGGTGAAAATGAATTACTCATACAAATTGAAGCCTTCTGTAGAAACATGTCGACATTATTACAACATGGCTCAGACATCATCTCCATGGCAGACTGGTATTGATTTAAAACAAAGGAAGGGGCTCTCATATCATATTCAGTGATTCTGTCATTCACTTGTGTCATGCTGGTTTTCTCACCATTTTTTGCTTTTCCAATTTCCTGTATTTGAATTCAATATGACATTTTTAGTTTCTTTTTTTTGCCTCCTTGTTTCAACCTGATAATGTCCCAGGAGATTAGATAAGAGAGATTCCAGCTTCTTTTTTTTTTTTAATAATACAAAGCACCATTATCTGAACTGTATAAACAGCCAGCTTAGCAAATAAGGTTAGACTGGAAAGGTTGAAAAAACAAGCATGTTACTATTATATTCAGATGTGTCAATATCATATAATAATATTCATTTTGCTTTATTTATGCTGTTGCTTTGTTATGCTTTATTTGGAGGCTGTTTATAATTTATTGATAGGTTTTTACATTTGCCAATGTTGTATCAAAATCTACACTTGCAGACATGGGTTAGTGTTGACAAAAAGCCAAGATACACAGCTCAGTGCATATATTTGTCTGACCCTGATCAACCATTTTGTTTCTCATTGTTCATTGTTCATGTCCATTCACTTTCACTTACAAGACCAGCAAAAGGTCTTTTTTACTGTGTATATAACGTTTTGTATATAAGCTCTTTTCTGGCATGAAAGTTACACATTCTCAAGCTGATTTTTTTTTTTTTAATGCATAAGGTGTTATTACACTTGTTGTCAAGTACCTAAATGAATTGGTAGTAGAGCTCCAAATTATGAAAATAAAATAAAATAAACATTTCCAAAGCATTCACAAGGCTCTTCCTGGCTGTTGGTGTTTGATGTGTGTTTTTTGTTATTACTTTAGCACTGAAAAAGGGCCGTTTCTGGATCACGCCTGATCCTTACCACAATGACGACAACATTCAGATCGGGCGTGAGGTGAAGATATCATGCCAGGTGGAGGCCACGCCCCCTGAGGAGCTGCTGTTCAGCTGGCTAAAGAACGGACGGGCACTGCGCAGCTCAGAACGCATGGTCATCACTCAGACTGACCCTGACATCTCCCCAGGCACCACCAACCTGGACATCATTGACCTGAAGTTCACTGACTTTGGCACCTACACCTGCGTGGCATCTCTTCGTGGCGGAGGCATCCCAGAGATCAGCATTGACGTTAACATCTCCTCCACCACTGGTGAGCCTCACACACATCCTGATCACTGCCATGAGATCATCTCCACATGCCTCAATGATGTACACATTGGAGGCATTAGTTTTGGCTTCCAAAGATCACAGTATCAGAATATCAGGACTGTTATAAGAAAACCTTAATTTTTATCTTAACCTTTATCTTAATATATCTGATAATGAGCAAAAAGTCATTTTCAGTGGTACTATTCTTAGAATATCATTCTTAAGCTCTTTGACAGCGGTTGATCATGCTCTCTACCTTTGGATTTTGTTCACTGCAGAGATTCCTGTTATCACAAGTGAAATCATCTAAATCATGTCAAAATTTCAAAAGATGGAAGAAACAGTGTATTTTTAAAAAGTATCATCTACATATTACCAACATATCATCTCTTACATGAGTGTGTTGTCAGAAACAGCTGTTGATGGTAAGACGCAGTTGCAGGTGGTGAATCATTAGATGTGTGTTAATTGTGTGTACTGGATTTAAACAATTTTATCAAAAAAGAAAAGCTAGTTTGCAGACATCTTGCTTGTTGCAAGCATTATTAGAAAAGCTAAATTATCACCATTTTTGAAAAGCAAATTTATGTGTAGAGATAGGTTGCATAGCGGCAGCGGTGGCCTAGTGGTTAGGGCATTGGCCACATGGTCGGCGGATCGGGGGTTCAAACCCTTTTCCAATGGGTTGCCCTGAGGTATCCTTGTGCAAGGTGCCGTCCCCGTCCCGCTCCTCCCTGCGATGGGCTGGCGACCTGTCCAGGGTGCGTCCTTCGCCCTGTGTTTGCTGGGTTGGACACCAGCACCCCCCCGCGACCCTGTTTGGGACAAGCAGCAGATGATGGATGGATAAGTTGTATAGCCTAAATATAATGTTATTACAGTCTCAAAATGAGAATAATTTGATATCTTCATCAGATTTAAGATGATTTCATTTGTAACTCATTTTTAAGTAATTACAATTTTTAGATGTTTTTTTAGATTGTGTTGGCTTACTTATCATAAAATGTTCCCAAAATTGAGGGAGAATTTTTAGATTTGTGTAAAGGAATTCAAATGACAGTGATAAGTGAGTTTTAACAGTTGAGCTCAGTACCCCATAGAATTACTTCTGAGCCTTTAATGAGACCTTTACTGAATTGTTAATCAGACTTACATTTACATAGACGTGCAGTAATTCAAAGTTCTGATTTGCATTTTAAAGAAACTGTTATTTAAAGGTACAATATACATATAGTTTTATGTAAAAGGGGGCATGTATTTTCACTGTGAGACTTTTAACAGGTGGGTGCTTGGAGCAGACTGTAACAGTGAGCTGGCAGGAGAGCAGAAAGAAGTGCTTGCCCCTGTAATCAGCACTCATTGGGTTGATCGATAAGCTTCCATCTCTCAGTGTTGTGTCACCATTCATTATCATCTTGCTCATCTTGGACCAGAGGGAGGTGGACCAGATCGATGACCAGGCCAAGGAGCATCAGGCCCATAGGAATACCACATGCCAAACGCTCTGTCTCCCACATGGTGCCATACCTTTGAGACTGGTGATTAATTTTCATGGATGGTTTGGTGGGTTTCACTTCACCATTAAGTGATAAGAAGAGAGTGACTTCAGACTGACATAGGCAGAAATGACCAGACATCCTCTTTTATGTGGTCATGTCAAATGCAGCCAGCAAGCATACGTTTTGTCGGCTCAGTTAGTGACGTTCTCACAAAATAAGGAGCAGTTTAGTTTGAAATGTTTTTTTTTATCCTGTGGCTTCTTTGAACTCTTTCTCCCTAACCATGTAGAAAGGTTGTGTGTCATATTTATTCAGTAGGAGACAGTTGCTGTCTGATTATTGTCATCTGTCTGCTTGCTCGAGCACAGTCCTCAGCTTTACTTCCCTGCTTTATTTGCAACAGCACATGAGAATGCCTTTTCGACCTTCCTGCATAATTGGTAGATGATAATCCTTTGATAATCCCCCATGCAGTAAAACTGTAGAACCAGTTGCACCTGCCATGATTTTTCCCTCATTATTTTCTAAGCAGCAGTGCAGCCTCACTCTTTTTAGACACATTCCTCATGCTGTGACAGCTCAAGAAAAAAGAAGTAGATTAATTTAAACACAATGTGCTATCAAACTGAAAGAAGCAAATCACTGATTAGATTTCCATTTGATTACTACATATTATAAGGGGTTTTGAAAATGTAATTTGCAAAGATGAAAGTGAGGTGCAGTTGAAGGGTGGTGGCAGTTGTACCCCATTAATAATTATATAATGAATAATTATGTAGGTCAAACAAACAATTTTGATTGTTGTTTTTTTTTCCTTGAGAAAGAATACATAATTTGCTTTTTGCCTGTTTTCTTTTGTCAAGTGCTCAATAAAAGTGTGCACTTTAGATTAGCTTGGCTCTGAGCTTGGAAACTCTTGGAAAATGTTTTTTTCTCATACTTTTCTGACTACCGTGTAAAAAGGTGCTTTGTCTAAGTCAATCACAGTTGTGCCTAGTACAGTACTAACCATTAGTATGTGTTCTCACCATGGGCCCTGTTTCAGGATAAGCCATTTCGTGCCGGCTGCAGCTCCTCTGAAGGGGAGGAACTGGTGGGCCAATTAGAGTTCTTAATAAAAGCATTTAGAGGAGATTAAACTGCAGGTCTGGCAGGGTTTCATGCTGTGGAAATGTTTAGAATGAGGTTGTGCCCAGAATATCCAGCCTTTGAACACAAGTTAGGTAACTAAGTGCTTAGGTAACTAAACTGAGGTGCAGCACAGCCTGCCATTGTGGTGAAAGAAGGAGAAAATTAGTCATTTGACAGAAATGCTGCAAGAGAAGGACAGAGCGAGACAAGGAGAAGCCCAAAAGTGATCTCACATAACTTTTAGATATCTCATGATTTTGTTCAGACCCTTCACCTCACACAAAACAGTGGTAATATTTCCAATCATCATACCCTCATTAGCCAACTGATTCTTTTTTTCCATTTGGGATTGCACATCCAATGATTTATTCATGAGGTGTATTCAAACGAGCACTGAGATTTCCCTCTCCGATAGCAGAAGGATTAAAAAGGATGATGAAACCCCTGGAATGGAGAGTGGCCTCCATTTTCATGCAACGAGTGCAACGAGGTAAAACACAATCAATCTTCATTCCACTCACTGGCTTTAATGAAGCTGTAGAGGGTGCCGGATGCCTCTATCGGCCACTAGGTAATTAATCTTTGCATTAGTCTGTACATTTAAACACGCTACACTAAGGAGGACTTGAGGAGACCAACGAGACTCGCCAAGATAGTGTCCCTGGTATATGTTCAATCAACCTGACTCTCCCCTCGTTCTTTAGGGTGAATTCGAAATTCATCAAGCTTTTAATCGAAACCATTAGATTGAAGCTCTCTGAGTTTTGCTGTCATTTGTCTGGAAAGACAAGGGATTTGCAAAGGATTGACACAAGTGAAACAAAAGTGAAGCAAAAAGGAGCTTCCTGTAGAAGACTGGGGGTCTCAGGTACCATCTATAAAGGTTTATCACCTGGAACATTTTTCATGTTCCTGTGAAGACACAAAAAATTTTTTTTTTGTAAAGACAATTCTTCCTGAGCTTCATGAACATAGTTTAATGTAATGTAATTGCATTCAGTCAGATATGGGCTTCACTAACCTCTTAAAGATGACCTGCAATCATCTTAGTCTGCTAACTGTAGACTCTAGAGCACTTCACAATCTACCCAAAGGTGATGGCTCAGGTTGTCGCGATGGTCAGCATTTATGCAAAGGTCCTGGATATACACAATCTCCTCTCGCTCACAACCCTACTGATCCTATATGTTGTGCCTACAGTGGGAATACTGAACCTATATACTGTTTCCAAAGCTAACAGCACAGCGCTGCACCTGTTGTAATTAGATAAAGCATGATTAATTATGTTTACATAGGATTATTTATATTTATACCCAATATCCATTGCATACAAGTCAAGAGTTTTTACAATTTTCTGTTTATTCTGCCCCCATTCTTCATATACATGCACAACGCAACACTACAAACAAAATGCCAAAATGCCCTAACACACATTGCAAAGCCAAGGTCTATCTATACAAACTCACTGACCAGTCTTACGCTTCTCTGGTGGCTAATAGAACCACAGTACCACAGTACAGGTTTGTGTACTACTTCTATTGCAATAAAAGACGTATCATATTTTGTGATAGACTTGTCAAACTGGACTGCATGACCTAGGTCGGTTGTTGCAATGACAGCTTGTACTTGCAATGCATTATGTATTGCATTGTGACACATTTTAGTTGGTGAAGCATGTCTACATAGCTCCAGGTATTCACACACTTGCATAAAGGAAGTCCAAGGCTTTACTATGATTGGTGTTTTTTCCATCCTCTTCTCTTTGCTGCTACCTTTTCTGTTCACAGTTTTAAACTCTGTCACTGGCCTGCCCATTTGTTGTATGTTTTAGAGAACAAGTGGAAAACCCTTTCAAGAGTCTTACCAACCCTCCAGCTAAATAATGGAATGGTAGATAGTGCACTTACAACTATTTTCTTGCCATAACACTGTATAGTTAATAAATTATGTATTTGTTGAAAAGTAGGTTATTCAGAGTAGCACAATAATCCTACTAATGGCAGAAACATGGCTATTAAAATTATTTATTCATTCACTTAAATATGGCATGACTTTGTGGAGAATGTTACAGCAAGAAAAAGGATCATAATAGTCTAATAATAAATTAAGGAAATGCTTTACTTAAAGCAGGAGCTGTAGGCTTAACCTTTTCCTGGTGCTGATCTAGCGTTTCTTTTTTATCTTTCTTATTTTATGATGTCATGTGTAGTATCATGGCTAAGAGCTTACCTATTGACTTATTTGCACACTCTTAAGAAGAACAATAGCCCCAAAATATGTCTTTAGTGGCTGATGGTTTAGATGTTGCCTGAATAATCCAAAAGTGCTCTGCATCATCATACACAGAGTAAATATCTGAATGTTTAACTTCTTTAAATATAGCTTTTATTTCCTGGGTAAGAGGATGGGTTATGTAGAAATGCCAAAATCAGTTCTGTGTGTATGGGTAAATAAAAGTTTCACATACAGACTATGAAATGTTATTGTTTGCTGATTATTTACCACTTGTTTTCTTACCATTTGTGGAATGGTTCAGTGCAAAGTCAAAAAGCCTAGAGAAACTATAATGCACCTTTTCATTTACAGTCAACTCTTCACTCATGCTGCTTTAAGGCTGATTTTGTTTTTGCTTGGTTACCCTTTTATTTTCCAGTCGAGTGTCTCCTCTCTTTCTCACTGTATTGGTCAGCAAGTACGGAGAACTGCAGCAATAAGCTTTCTTTGAGGAATGCAGTGCAGTCTAAACCCATGTCTGCTTCAAACAGACCAATTAGCCAGAGACAGAAACAACAGCTGTCATCTTCCATCCACACCAGTGCAACTCAGACACTTCAGCTTTGCAGGACTTGTGCTTTCTTACATTGTGCTTTTGGGACACAATGCACTTTGATCTTCGTGGAAGTTTGTGGGCTATTTTGCCTACTTTTGCCTCATGATGATGCATGAGGTTTGTAAGGATTGCTTTCGAATAATATGTGCATGTTTTGAGCCTGGCTGAGAGAAAATGGAGCCAAATCAACAGTTGGTTCAATCAGTAGGTTTCTTTTATCAGTTAATATCTGTATTTGAAAAGAAGCCATCTCTTTTCCAAGCATACGTAATTGAGCTAATTAATTAGCTCCAGTTTTATTTAACAAGCTTGCTAAATAAAATCTAACCTCAGCATCTTGTAGATGGATGTTTTTAACTTTCTGGACTTCACAGCGATATTGTTTTTCTGAATAATCTAGAAAAGTGTATGCAGACGATGTCACACTTTAACAGCAACACATTAAAAAGAATAAAAAGACTCGAACAAGCCCTCAAAAGTGAGATCAAACTATTTTTTATATGTATGTGTGCTTTTAGCAGCTCTATAATCAAGTATAATCAAGTATTATCCTGCGCTGTTTTCATTTGAGTTTTTAGTGTAAAATTTCAGATTACCCTGTAAGATCTAAATCATGATCAGTATTATTTTCAAGCCAACCAGAGTTACCACTTCAGCAACCATCAAAATATCTCAATATCTCAAGCTCCATTGTTCATTTTCCATTTGAGGAGCAGAGTACTGAGGAAAAGTCTTTATACCATAAGTAATTTAGTCATTTACGCAAATTGAACGGCTATTTGCTCATCTATCGTTTACATTGTATTGGGTTGTCATGCGTATGTAGGTCACTGATGTCTAAGGCGCAAAAAGGATCCTTGCAGTCAAAGGCTTCTGGGTGCTGGTCTGGCTGGCTTGGCCTGTAAACCATCCCTGCCTCCCATCTTTCACTCCATCATCATAGTCACAGTTTGTTTTACTGTGGGCCCCCTGCTCTATATCCTAGAGATCTATTCAGAAATATTGTCCAGCATACTATCAAAAAACCTTTGTTCATTCCTTTCAAAAAAGGTGGTGATTGATAAATAAAGTGTTCTGGCTTTGCTGATGTTTAATTACATTTTGAAGGAATTATATTAGAACAAGCTAGATGAGAAAGTAAGCGTCAATTTTTCTTCTGCTTTTTATATTTTCATCTAAGCCTTACCTTCAATTGTTCCCTGCCAGTACTTCTGTCATCTGTTTTGTTTTTTCTGTAGACCTATTTTCAGGTCCCTTTCCATTTACAGTGCCTGATTGTGGCCTCGCACAGCTTTCAGACGTTTAATCAGAAAAATAGGGAAACTAGCAGGAAGAATGGATGACCTGGTTGGGGCCTTTTATTCACTGGGACTTGTTGGTTGCTAACACCCACCCCCATTCTCCCAGTGGTTTCTACAGGCAACATTTTCTCTTTACTGTGTAACCATGATTCGGAAAAACAAATGTCCTTCAGTGCCATTATTTCAAAACAGGCACACATGGACACATGCACTTAGAAATTTTATATACATGAATGCCAGACACATACAGACACATGCACTTATATTTACACAAAAACACATTATAGCAAAATGCTCACAAAGACACACTGTAAAGCTTATAGAGCAGGAACACGCACACACTGAGATTTAGGCAGAGAGACACTGACAGGCAGTGCGTTGCTATGGCAATGCACAAGTGATGTCATTCCACTTGTTTCAAAGAGCTGTGCCAGTTTTATTTATTTATTTGTCTTGTGGCTGGTCCAGCTCCAAATAGCTCAACTCTTCTTGGCAGAGAAGCGGGAAACTGAGTGACGTTTCAGGATCTTGAACAATTCTTATCTTTTAAACTGCTTACATTTGCAAGTACTTCACACTTTGGGATTGTGGTCAGACTGCCAATGAAAGCCAAGGAAAAGATAAGCATTTTTTATGTGTCATTTGAAGCTGTCCAACTTTATAAAGAAAAGCTTGACACTTAGCTGTTCTTTGTAGTCTCGGCTGAGGGCAGATCATTTATGAGTCATCTGAATAAGTTGCATTCCACTTTAACCAGCTGTAGAGGGCAAAAATGATACGGATGAAAGAAAACCTGTTTGATGTTTCAAATCCTAAAACCAACTTGAAAGAAAGTGAGCAGGCAGAACACTTGTGGCATTTAGTAGCCTAGGGCTAGTGCTGACCAAAAAGAGAAATTTAGTTTCTGTCTTAGCAGTCTACTCTCAGGTACAGGCACAGAAACTCTTCTCTACATTGACGATGGCACCTTCAGGGATTTCATAACAGCTATTATAGAGCAGGATTTCATTAGTGTGCCCCACAAAAAGCAGCTGCTTGCTCAAATAGCCCTAATTGCACCAGGATCTGGTGCTTTCACAGGCTTTTTGGTAGGAAAGGTGTCCTGTGCGTTATGGCAAAGCATCCACCAGTCTCCAGTGCTGCGGCAACTATTCATTAGAGCTTGTATTTAGGGCATAGCTATAATAAGATGAAATGGCTTCTACTATTAAAAAAGACTGTGCTGTTTAAAACAGTGCTTCAATACAGTACATAAATAACTAAGAATGGTGATTTACACATATGCTGGGTCATATAAATAACTATCGATTGCAATTATTTTTGCCAGTCTTATTTAAACAACAGTGCAGAAATAATAATGGAAATGAGACTGAAAAAGAATCGGGACCTGAATGTGGCTGCACTGGAATCCGACATTGCATTTTAAGCTGTATTGTATAGTTTTAATAGCTATAGTATTTTGGGATCACCTACCTACTTCTTCCTTACTGTTGACCTTACAAGGTTTTGTGTCTTTTGCCTGCAGGTAAATGCCTTGTGAATTTCAGCCATCTTGAATAAGGAATAGGGCAAAATTATATAAATCACTCATTTTAATTTAAATATAAAAAAATATTTAAATAAACATTTAAATATACATATAAATTATAAATCTATCATTTTTAATTATAGCATGTTTTGCATCCACTCCAACTACCCCATTTTTTGGTTTAAAAAAAAATACATTACAGTAAATTCTTTAATTTACTGTGGTAAAAACATTTTTTAAATTGTTTTCAGATCGCCCACCTTTACTCTGGCTCTCAGTTTTTTTTACAATCCAGTCAAATCGTAGTAAATAAAATCATATCATGTCCACAGTAGTTTTCCAGCCAAATTTCATGTTTCATTCAGAAATACATCACATTAAGGAAAAATGTGATCTGATTTTAGATTCATGTTGACTGTGGTGAGATCACTTATTATACGTAACAAGGAATTAAATATAATTGGTAGGTTTTATAATTCACTCATTTGTAGACATGCAGCTACGTTTTCATTGATTAATTGTTGGTTTAAATTGATGGGTTTAAGCAGGGACATCACCAAACTGTGCTGGAAGCTAGTGCACCAAGACCAGGTTGTTTTCCCTATTCTAAATCTTGACAGTGACAGTATTATTTGTATTCTCACTTGACCACACTGAAAAATATATTTTATTTTTTTAACTTATTTTACTGAATATACTTTTCTTATCAGCAAATGCATTACTGTTAATAATAAAAATTAAGCCAAAAGGAGTCATATATTTGTTAATAAGCTTTTTAAAATCTCTTCAAATTCCAATTTCTGGTCCTGAGACTTTTGTTCCCAGAGAGTCTGTCTCTATTGGTCACTGGTCCACAATATGCTTCATGCTCTTGCATTAAATTATCATTTCACATCAGTTCATCATACTTTTAACTTTATCTGTGTATGTCTTAGCTTTAATGGCTCAGGGTTCAAATCAGACATCCGCTTTTTTGTGTGTAGCAACTCCATAACTGTCTCTGTCGGTCTTAACCAACACACATGCTCTACATATCAACATACAACTTTTACGCGATTGACCATTCTAAGCGACCCCGTCTGTTGGCTTTCTAGAGCCCCATATCAGTCCCTCCTCTGTTTTTCTCTTTCTTAGTTCCCCCCAACCTGACCGTCCCACGGGGGAAGTCCCCTCTGGTGGTGCGGGAGGGCGAGACGGTGGAGCTGGAGTGCCTTGTTTCAGGAAAGCCCAAGCCTATCATCCTGTGGTCACGGGCTGATAAGGAGATGCCTATGCCAGATGGGAGCATGCAGATGGAGAGCTATGATGGTGTGCTGCGGATCGTCAATGTGTCCCGGGAGATGACCGGGTCCTACCGCTGCCAGACCAGCCAATACAACGGCTTTAATGTCAAGCCTCGAGAAGCTGTAGTCGAGCTCATAGTACAGTGTAAGTGATCCTAAAAATGCATGTGCATGATTTTCTTCTGAGTCGTTGTGAAGTGGTTTGTGAAATTATCATATAGTGTTGTGCAAATGTCTTGAGGCACCCCTCATTTCTGTCCACTAGGGAATGGTCAAATACTTTTTTACGACTGTCAAATCTTTTTACCTTGGCTGTATGAAGTAGATCAAATTGAAGAACTGGAAACCTATATTTTAATGCAACTGGATACAAAGTTCCTAAAGATACAAGGTGACTAGATAAAGGAAATCCAACCACTCTGCATTTAGTATTGCCAGTATACTGATCATCAGCGTGAAAAGCTGTAATCAGGTGCGACTGTTTCCCTGGTCTTATGTTAGATGAATTTGTTGCACTAAAGTGATTCAAAAAAAATTTTTTTTAAATACTGGTCAGCTACAGGAACTGTACTAAACTTTGTCTTTTAGGAAACCTGTAGAAGTATTGCTCAGCAATAGTACACATTAGAACATTGCTATATGGCTCTGACTGCATGTAGCAAAGAGATAATCAGTGTGAGATAGGTCAGGAAATTATGTCTAGATCACAGCGTCACTCCAGCCCATTCCAAATTATTGAACTCCAAGTCAAATCAAGTCAAGTAGGATTTTATCATCATTTCAACCTTATACACAGTACATAGCTAAACTACACAACGTTCCTCCAGGACCATGATGCTACACATAAGACAACTAACATTACATGAGACACAAGACAAGACAAGTGCAGACAGGACTAACTCAAGACAAGACAACAGTTATTACAAAGAACAATTGCAAAGACAGAGCATTCATCCAAAGAAACAGACAGTATGTACATGAATGGAATAGATGGAAAAGCAGCAGTGTTGTAACTAGACTGTACAGTGCAGGGGTCTAATGAGCATTCCAGAGAATCCACTTCTGCTACTTAACACCTCAATTCTGGCAGGCTTTCATTTTCCTCATACCCTTGCTTAGGACTGGGCATGGTGACAGTAGACTCATGGACAGTTGCTTTTGAGTATCTTGTCCTATGGGTCAGTGCTTCCTCTATGGATATTATTCTTCCAATTCATGCATGTACTGCGATTCACCTTAACAACATCTGACATCCTGTGCAATTTTTGGTTAGTCTTAGCCAGTGAATGATAATGGCCACAACTAAATGGTGAAATGTTATATTTTACAGAAATATGTTGTTATGCAACTGATTTGCTTTTCAAAATAACTAGTAATCTCAAGCACCATTTTAGGGTTTTGTAGGCAATTCTAGATTTGCACAGGATTACAATAGGAGCACAATATCTTATCAGAAATAATAAATCATGTTTTGGTAATTAAGCAACTTATTCATAAACCATTAGTGCACTATTCATAAACATTAGTACAAACCATGCAGAATTTTTCTTCGAGTGGCTTTAAGAGAAATGGAAAGCCTCAGATGTCTTTAAGCATTTCTGGAATGGCACTTTTCACATGAAACCACTCTGAATAACTAACAATTTTTTAAATATTTAATTATGCAGTATTTAGAAAGTCAGAATGTTTGGAACAACTGGTGTCATTCACCCTTTAATGTGAAAGCTTAATAGTTGGTTGATAAGGCTAGGTTTCAATAAGTTCACATACCACAAACAACTCTTTTTCTTTTGATGGAGGTCACAGTCAGCCCAAGTGTTCATCCAGGCAGCCAGAGAAACATTCTTCACTGTGCACTGTAAATGCAATTTAAAAATTGAGCATGTGTTTACAGAGAGGAGAGCTCAAGTGCTGCCCTGTAAGGCAAGCAGAGCGCCATTTAAGTTTTGCTCACTCTATTCTCAAGCTGTAAGCAGGCATGCACTGCAAAGCAAGCCTTGGGTCACAGTGCCACTAACAGCAGATAAAAATCCCTTGCAGGCCAACAGTATTAGGTAGGATGATCAGAGTGGAAAAAGGAAGGCTATTTCCTTCTTTGTAATTCTGGAGGATGAGACCCCTTAGCCCCCTCATTTATATGGCACTCTTCTCCCCCAAGATGCAATTCAAAAGATGGCTTAATGCCTAATTAACAGCCAGCTAATTTATTCCCAGCAGTGCTCATTTGGTATTCATTCATGGAGATTTGGACAGAATATTTAAAATCAAAGCAATATGCCAGTCACTTGAGCAATAAAAAGTTTCAGGAGGAAAAAGAATTGAAAGGAACAATATGAGAGCGATATGGGTGAAATGTGGATTCATCCAGTGGTGGCAAGTGCCTCTTTTGCATGCCATTGAGGAAGATGTGTCAAGCTGTGGAGAATGGTTCCTGTGACTCATGCTAAATGTGTTAATGTGTTATGGCTGTACGATCTTTCCGTCAACGTGATTGTGTTAAATCCTCAGACTTTTAAAGATGTGCTTAATATTTTCTTCCCATTTCCAGCTTAATGAAGGTACAAGAAAAAATGTAATGATGTAGTATTTATTTATTTATTTATTATTTATTTGACTGTCCCTTCAGACATGATGTTTCTACACTCAGGATTTAAAAGCTACTGATATATTGCTTTAGCTCACCATGTGATGAGGGCGATCTATTATGGGCTCTTAAATTCTGCCAAAAGATGAGTTACACTGAGGGTATACATATCTCATATATACCTCTTAATGTTTATTAGTTGGTAAAACATACACAAGACTTTCTTTTTGTTTGAATGTACTGTAATTGGGATGGTGGTGGTCTAGTGGTAGGGTGCTTGTCTACGGACCTCTGGACCAAGAGGTCCACGTTTTGAATCCCACCTCTAGCACTACCATCACTGGGTCCCTGAGCAAGACCCTTAACCCCGAGTTGCTCCAGGGGGACTGTCCCTGTAATTAGGACGTGTAAGTCGCTCTGGATAAGAGCGTCTGCTAAATGCCGTAAATGTAATTCATAACCATATTGGGATTATCAGAGCACCAAATGTGAATGATTTGTGATTTAGATGTGTGGCTAAGAGAAGTATGCAAAAGATAAAATGTAATTTTGTTGATAGATAGGTTATAAGTTTAGTACAGGCCTCGTTTCATGTTCATTTCTTGTATGATTCAGCTTGGCCAGAGGCGTCTAAGCATTTGTATGTGACTATATATAGTACGCTTGTGTTTATCAAAAGTTAGTATTTCAGAAAGAAATCTCTAAATGAACTTACTCACAAAAGCACTGAGATGTCATTTCATTAATGGAGAAGGAATTGACACTTTGAAGCCATGAAGGGTTAATTGACTAAGAATTTTAAGAATAGTTTTTGTGGAATTTGCATGTTCGTCATCTGCTGGTAGAATACAGAGGGATCCTCCTAGCTGGCTATTCCCATCTTTTTCTCATACTCTGCTTTTCACTTATTTGCCATTAGTCTCACGTCTTTGGTAAGCCATTAATGACTGTGCTCGCAAAGCAAAATTAATGAAGTTTTGATGGGCTCTGAAATGCAATGCCTATGAATTTTCTCTAAATTGATTGTGATTATGTACTGATGACAGCACGTATCAAAGGTTAGAGGCTTCTGCATTGATGCGGTTGCTGGATTGTAAACAAAGAACGAAACTGTTGAGTACATCATATGCTTTCATCCTTTTCGCCTGCTGAAAACATTTGGTTTTGAGAGTTTCCTTAATTGCTAATTAGTAACAGAGTTGTTTGCCAGCCGTTAGATGTCATTCTCTTATCCTTAAGACAGAAAGTTGTTGAATGTGCTGCTTGGCTGTCATGTTCTAAATGACCTTGCTGTGAGATGCTCCAACGGGTGGCTGATGACACCAGCAAATACATGCATGTCATGTTTTCCTTTCAGCCTATGAGGGATGGGTTATAACTCTGCTGACGTAACAGTAACATGCTACAGCCTCAGCAGAACAGACGTGATCTGGCATCCATTAAATAGGCAAACACATTACATTAACCCTCTGAAAATAAAATCTAGAGCAACTCTCCTTGAGCAGTCTCAGTTCCCAAATGGAAAAGATTCCAAAGATTGGGTGGTAAAGAAAGGGCAACACTCTCAAACCTGAAGCCTTTCCCAAGGCTTTTTTAGACCTCTTGCAGTCATTTATGCAAATTAAAATATTTGTTGGGATAAACAGTCTTTACACAATAAATATGATATGCCTGTAGCTAAAATAAGGAGATAAACCAAGAAGGAAAGATTCTGAACATATGAGCTCAACAAAGGCTAACATTTTCCTAAAACATGCCTCAGCACAAGGCATGTAATACAAGGGTAAAATTTGGGGAGAAGAGTTTTACTATGGTAGATGTACATGTGCATAATTACACTACGGTCAGAGCTATATTAGGATATTCAGGTTCCCACTGAATAACGACTCAAGTAATTAAGTAATTAATCCTTAAGTAATTGTATTCACTGGATTGGAAACATAAACTGCACTTCGAACAGAAATCTGAGTTTTCTTTAATAGTCCATCTATCCATCTCTCACAGAGAAAAGCTTTTCCATAATTTGCTTTCACAGACACAGGTTTTCTAGGATATTTTTAATGATCTACAGCTTCCTGAAGGTCACAATATTTGGCTCTTATTTTCAGTCCCTGTACCTTCCCAGTTTCAGAAGATTATTTATTTGTTTGCTAAGCCAGTGACCTGAACCATTCAAGCACAACGGAACCATCTAACTAAGGCATGAAGCAGTGAAGAAACAGGTGCCGATTATTACAGATGACGAGGCTGGTGATTAATATACTGGTGATGCTGAATAGACACCTTTTATCTTTAGGCACTTAAGAGCCTGTCACAGTAAATCATCCGTTCTCATTTCTTTTATTAGTTTATTCAATATGCAGAAGATAAAAAGGTTTGATAGGCATAAATGGTATTTTTGCACCGAGAAGGTGACTGCCTACCAAAATATAAAGAAATGAGGGGTGGAACTATACATTTATATAAATACCCTCTTTATGTAAAGTATTTGTATAAACCTTTTACATATATTATCCAATGGTTTAGTGTTTTTTCATCTATTTTTGTATTGTGTATTTTTTATGTATTATGGATTCTTATGGGGTAGCGGTGGCCAAGAGGTTAGGGTGTTGGCCGCATGCTCAGAGGATCGGGGGTTCAAACCCCTGAGGTACCCTTGAGCAAGGTGCCGTTCCCGTAACGCTCCTCCCTGTGATGGGCTGGCGACCTGTCCAGGGTGTGTCCCCCCGTCCTTCGCCCTGTGTGAGCTGGGATGGGCTCCAGTACCCCCCCCCCCGTGACCCCACTTGGGACAAGCGGCAGAAAATGACTGACTGCTTGGATTCTTATGTAGTTTTTTACTCTTTATATTTTAGCGGAATAAATGAGCAGAATTGTAAAAGGTCACTAATTAATGTAAATAACATTCTTAAAAAGCTTTTCTGACCTACATTTGCAGCTAATTCAGAATCTGCACACATATAGTCTACACAGGGTTTAAACTCGTGCTTAGAAAAATTGTGCAACTTTGACAATAGCTGAATCCTTTTTGGAGATATGGAACCTTCATTTTAATGGTTATACCATTAACCATAAATAATAGTCTCTTTATCATTTTACCATGCTGATAACTGTTTCAGCATTCCAAAAGCTCTTTGAGTTGTCATGAGTGTATATGTATCGATTGCCTTTACTAAAACTCTTGATAAACCCACTTTTTAACATTTTATAAATTTAAAGGCTACTTGAAAATGCTTCAACACTCTTAGCTTCCTACTGATGAGATCAGGCAAGATTTTTTTAATTCCTTCACAGAATTACCTTTGTGTTTTTGTGGTCATGCTGGTTAGAGTTCCATTTTATGAGGATTTAAAACCACAATCTTAAGTGCATGAGTGACGGGCAGCCATTTCAAGCAACCCCATGGAGGGAGAAAATTATCCCAGGTATGAAATGAGCACAGGATGTGGGGCTGCACCTGCACCAACCTTCTGTGGTCAGAATTCTGGTTTTGTTTAGCGTGCAATTGGATTGAGTAACCACCACTGACGTGTGAACAGTTTCCTTGTTTCTGCTCCTCACTGAGAGCTTTCCCCTTATTAGTGGAGGCTTGCTCAGCTGGCGAGCTTCCCCAGTGTGTATATCCCTCCGTGCCAATCCTCTGAGGCTGCTTTCCGGGGCCGTGGAGCCGGAACACAGCGGGAAGTAGGCACTCGCCTTTGGTTTCCAGCCGCACCGCAAAGCCGCCTTTAGTAACTCGATCAAGGGCCGAGGCATAGCTCTCTGAAGCAAAGAGCATTAGAGGCGTGAAGAAATGGCTTCAGCAAGTCAACAGCTTTGATGTGTAAAAAACCTGCATGCGTGCTGCTTCTCAAGTGTCCTGAGCAGAGAGGGAGGTGTAATGCATCTAGTGAAAAAAAAAATCACTTTCATGAAGCATAGCCAAATCCTCAGCTGAGAAACTCTAATATTCTTATGAATGAAGATAAATAGATATGGCACTCCTCAGGAACAGATCTATAGATTCTGAAACATTTTTGTGTCAAGACCTTGTTTGCTGCTCATCAGTTTGAAGCAGTTAAAATTCTTCCCCTCATGCTGTGCCTTACTAAAGCTTGCATATTACTGAGAAGCCATTTTAAACTCTGTTTACAAAAAAACAGATTGCTCTCATTAATTTGTTTATTTATTTTGAACAAAACAGACTATCAAGCCTCAGTAACTTAAATGAGTAAACATACTTGGTGTCCAGGAACTACTTGAGGAAACTCAACCAGTCAGGTGGTCTGTATGTCCTGCAAGTTTGCTTTCACAGAGAATGAACCCGTTAATGTCAACTGGTCTTAAAGAATGAAACTGCTTGATTCACTATTCACTGAATAGTGGCAAAGGAACTGCTACTCTATCTTTGCTAGAAAAGCTATAGTGCTCAGTTTCTCCATTTCTGTAACCATGTCACACAGGCTGAGTGAGCAGTGAGCATATGGTGTACGTGAAGTAGCTGATAACTATTCCACCAGACCAGAGACCACAGACTTATCTCCTCGTCCCACTCAAAAAAATCTTTACATATTGCAGGCCTGAAAGGAAACAAAAGACAATTAACATAATAACCTAACTCGGCAAACCAGTTTGACAAAAAATGTATGACAATTTACTACAATTTGCCTATAATACCATATTCAGATTCAGAAAAACCCATTCTCTAAGCATATGGAATATTTTTAAAAATACTTTTTATATTTTCTAAGAGACTTCCTAGAAATTGGAAAAGATGCTGCCAATACTGAAAGAATAGAACAAAATAATATTTCAATCCTTTAGACTTTGCCTAGTGACTCTTATTTTTTGCATGTTTTCTTATTTTTCTTAGTTTTCTTAGATTTTGCATGATATCATGTCCCAAATTTCATGATTAAAGCCAGTGTGGAATTACTGCCTTATACAGAGTTCTAGAATTTTATTTTTCTCTTTGTCACTGAACATGAATTTTCAGGCAGCTCTACTATTTAAAACCAACAGATCACAAGCACAGTGCAATTAGTACATAGTCCCATACGCAGTTTGTATGAAATGCAACCACTTCAAAACATTTTTTGCACTAAACTTTCTAAGATACTAATAACTGTCCTTTGTGTATAAAGAGTCAAAAGGGAAGCCAACCTCCTCTGATCAATATGACATAAGATAGTAATGATACAAATACAACTAGGTCAGAGAGAACAACGATCCATGAATATTTCCGAAAACTCTAATGTATTATTAATACTTTCTGCAGATTGCTTGCCCTTTTCACCTGTCTGAGAATTGTATACATTGTTGTGCCCATTGTTTTCCTCTTATTGAACCAGTGGGTTTGATTAAATGGCTTACTTTAAACTGATCTACTCCTTGGATTTTCCTTCCCTTTACAGGTGATCACTTTTTACAGGAACACATAGCCTGCACATGTAACTTTTTCCAGGACAGGTTGTACAGAAAACCAGGTCTTTGAATATCTAGTCAAGTTTCCAACCAATCAAGGGACTGAGGTTAAAGATTACTTCACTAATCTCAGACACACAAACACACACACAGGGTCTTTTCTGATCTCAATGCCATTGCATAAAGCCATTTCCTGCATTGTACCTGAGGCATGAACAAGCCTAAATGACTTACATCAGAACACAAAATCATGTGCCATTACCAAATAATGAATGGAATTAAAAGATTATTGTTTTTAATTAATTTTCCTCCTGCGCATCTATAAAATTGGAGTGGCCTTGGGGCCTATTTTATGAGAACTGCATTATGGTTGCAGACGTGTATGAAATAATCTTCCTGTATTAGCTCCAGTGCTGTAAATTTGGTCTGAAATTTTAATAGCCCCATTTTCGTAGGACAATATTGAATTGATCAGCCATGTTGAACGGCTGGAAAAGGTCAGCATATGTGTCCCCTGTAAACAAAGTCATTAGGTGGGTGCTGACAGGATAATTTATAGCTATGTCAGTGAAAATGTGGCCATTATTGGAGTAGAACAGACGTTTATACTATACTTAAGGTTATAATCTGACCAGGAATTAAGCAATATATCTTTTGTTTGTCAAGGTTTTGCAGTTCTAGATACTTCTTCTTCTTTTTTTTGTAGTTTTGGAAATTTAGAAGTGTATTGATATTTCTGTTTAAAGAACATATTGGAGGTAGATATGTTGCAGTTTGGCTTGCATGCTTCATAAGGAAAAAGTTCACTCTGATTATAATTGTAAAGCATTGCATTAATGCTTCTGTTATCTGGTTAACAGATTCATGAAGTAGAAATGAACCTTGGTGTGACTTTGCACAAGAACCTAAAGAACCTAAAGTGGCGACTGGGCTCTTTGATCCTATATTACTACAGCTGAGGCCAAATTATTAGCCCCCCTTATGAAATTAGACAACACTCTTGATTTCTCCATGAAAATGACCATTAACAACAAGTGTTTGGTATTTTGGAAACAAATACACTATAAAAAACAATGTCCACTAAGTTTAATTAGGATATTTTATTGATACACCGAGTTGAAACAAGAAAGGGCAAAAATGAGACATCCAAAATTATTAACCCCCTGGCCATTAATAGTCAATGGTGTACCATTTCTGAGCCACAACTGACAACAATCTCTTAGAGTAGTTCTTTACTAGGTTGGCACAGGTCTCCTGAGGGATTTTGGCCCATTCTTCCATTGCAAATTGTTCTAGCTGGTCCAAATTGCATGGCTTCCGAGCATGGACATTCACTTTGAGCACCCGCCTCAGATTCTCAATAGGATTGAGGTCTGGGCTCTGTGTGGGCCACTCCAGGATCTTGGTTTTGGTATCCTTGAGGAACTGTTGGACTAATTTCAATGTATGCTTTGAGTCATTGTCTTGTTGGAAGACCCAGCGACGACCTAAGCCTATGAGCAGATTTCTGCATATTCTCCCTCAAAATGTCAACATAATTTTCTTTTGTCATGATGCCATGCACCCAAACAAGGCTCCCTGTTCCTGAGGCTGCAAAACAGCTCCACAGCATGATGCTCCCACCACGTTTAACTGTGGGAACTGTGTTCCTAGGGTTGAAGGCCTCTCCCTTTCTTCGCCAAACATATGCAACATCCATGTGCCCAAACAGTCCCAGTTTAGTCTCATCAGACCAAATCACAGACTTCCAAAACTCATCTTTACCTTTCAAACGTTCACGGGCAAACATCAGTGGGGCTGTGATGTGCCGCTCTTTGAGTAAAGGGGTTCTTCTGGGACGATGGCCCTGAAGCCCACCACGATGAAGAGCAAACATTCACATGGGGCTAATATTTTTGACCACCCCATTTTTTACTATATTTGATATAAAGCAAGCCTAAAAATTTATTTTATTTTACAAAATGTACAAAAAGCTACTAAATAGCACTGGTGAATGTTTGCTTATATAAAGTTTCATCAATGCTGCAAACATTGGGAAGAAGTTTAGAAAATATTCCATAATTCCTGGGGGGCTAATAATTTTGGCCTCAACTGTATATAAAGAAAGCCAACAATGCAGCTCTCTTCCCTTTAAAAAAAATGATAATGCTCACAAAATTCACCCTCATGAGCATCACATAAAATGTTTTGCTTAGAATTAGGCTTTGCTTTAACTGGCTGCACCAGTGTGTTTCTCCACTATTTCTGAAGCATTTAAATCAAAATACATTAATCAGAAACAGAAGACCAAGGCAGGCAATAGTAGAAAGCAACAGTTTGTGAGCAGTAATTAGAGGTTTAAGGAAACAAAGCGAAAATTAGAAATGACCTCAGTCCTATGTCATTTGGAGGGTTTGCGATCAATAGACTGCTGCACACTAAAACCGCACCTGCACATACATATAACCAATTATGGGCATTTCAAATGACCGCTTCTTTTCCTGAACAGCTAAGGATGATTACATTTTTGGTTTTGGTTTTGTTGGTAGAAAAATAAAGATTTCAGATTAGTGTTTCTCATCTTCAACAATTCAAGATGATTACATTTTCCCTTTTGTTTTTGTTCCTAGCAAATTGCTGAGCTATTTTCTGTTCCCTGAAAAAGTTTGAAGCCCAGTTGGCCAATTTTCAAAAAATGCAACACTTTGATTGAAACTAGTGGCATGAACTTTGGGCAACGCGGTGTAGTTTCTGGGTGTTGGGTCACAAGATTGCACTCTTTATCGGGGGCAACTGCCTCACCTTCTGCTGCTTGGCAGCAGCAATTCATTTGCATATGCCCCATAAGGTGCGTTCAAATTGCTGGTGATCTGCTGGTGTTTGACCTTAGTGAACCACAAGTGTTATAAGCAGCAGTTATTTGAATCATTTCACCTCTGAAATATGCTTGCTATAATGAATGATGGTGATGTAGAGAACAGAAATAGAAGAGACTGTTCTTTTTCTTTGCTCAACATGTTTTATGCATAGGATGCTTGGTTTTATACAGTTTCCACTGTTTACCACACACAGCACCTTTTATTCAGTGTTTTTTGTTTTGTTGTTGTTTTTTTTTGCAATAAAAATAAAAATAAAAATAAATTTATAATAGTATTATAAATTAGGTAATTTGTATTTATATTACTTACGTGTATTCCTTTTGCCCTTAAGCATTTTAATTTTATGATCATGACTCTTCTAAGGACTTCATGTTGAGCTAAAGATTTTTAAGGAGCTATCGACAAAGCTAGAATGAAATTGGTGGTGCACGTTCTGAACCTAATTGCTTTATTGGAAGAGTAAAATAAGTGGGACCCAGAAGGCTTTTGGAAAAGTTCTAATGATGCACTTTATAGCTCTTTGGTCTTTTCTACATGAGTCCAGTATTGCTGCCTATAATGACCCATGTGACTAATAACAAATTACGTCCGAGCTGTATTTTCCCCAGACTGGCGACACAACACCATTTCTGCCTTGCAGCATCTCAGGAACATTGTTCAACACACTTGCTTCCTGGGCAGGAATCTCTGGGGTCTTCTGAATTGCTTGCTTGAAGCTGATGATACAAAGTGAATGGCTCGTCTGTTGTGCTTCAGCGTATGCTCTCATTAAAAGCTGTTTCCATTACGTAACAACATTTCTCGCTGTGGCTTCTGTGAGATCTGTGCACAACGGAACTCCATTTACTTCAATTTTGTCTGTGCCACTCAAGCCTACAAACCAAACCATTATTTTGCAACATACTCAACCTACAATTTTAACATAATGAGTGGAGCTTTGCAGACCAATCTTATTCTGCAGAAAGAGCCATCCATTTCTGCCCAGCCATTGTGCATCTTTCTTGATAAGCCCTCTCCACTTTGCTGTAGTATCAAGATGAAAAGAAAAATCTCCATCTTACAGCCTTACAACACACCAATTAACATTACCCTCATTTCTAACTTTTTTTTATTTGTTTCTTATGTTTTACTACTTTCCATTTCATACATTCATTCATTATCTTAAGCACTTGTCCTCAGTAGGGCATGGGTGGTGTTGGAGCCAATGGCAGAGAAAAAACACCCCTGAGAGGTTGCCAGTCCATTTTGGAATTTCATCAAGCTACAAAACATGTAATGCTTTCTCTGAGTGGTTATCCACATACAGTGTCTGTCAAGCTTGTTCTTAAGGTACAGAATCAAACTGGAAAGTGAGGAGGAAATGACCTCTCCGATTAATTTGGCTCATTGCTCATCTGCTTTTTGCTGTCCTCCAGCAGCACTTAAGTGACTCTCTGCCTGGCGTTATGTTGATTTAGAGCAATTAATTTCAGCTGATTTGAGACCTGTTTGTTTATATCGCTTTCTCACACTGTTGCTGCAGCATTAATCCCTCACTGTGACTTCTGTCAAAGCCTATCAGATTGGCAAATGAAAGGCAAGTTAATTAGCCCAAGTTGGTTGAGCCCATTTATCTCTTGCATTACTTAAGCTGGTTCTGCAAAGCAAACAAGAAAAATATTAGCACAATATGACTCTATCCTTCCAATCAGCTTTTACAGCAGAGATATTGTTTTAATGTTGGCTTGTGTAGCCATTTTTATCTATTTTTAATAGCATAATGTTTTTTAATTTGCTTCAGAAATCTTACTTTATCTCATTAATTTCATGCCTTTTCGCATTCATGTACTTTTTTATTTTTCAGCGTTCTGTTTATATGTTTGCAGACATTTACAAGAAGAACAGCTTGATCTGCAATTGTGCATAGAAGATGTAATTATGCCTGGAAGGCCTAAACATTTTGCATATATAAGCAAGTGGAAAAAATTATCAAAAGATATATAGGCTCAAGGAGGTTTTTTCAATCCGTATATTATGACTATTTTATTTATTACAATACACAAAAAGAAAATAAGAGTTTATATGTGTCCATCTATTAGATTTTAGGTTTTCAATGTCATTAACTTGTTACTTTATTTGTTTTTCAGGGCATGACATAGTTTCTTAAATCACACTGCTCTCTCTATGTACAGACCCTCCAGCAGTGGAGCCTGTCTGGTCAGAAGTACGACAGGGCTTAAACCGGCAAGTGGCTATGAGCTGCCGTGTGCTCAGGGCACACCCTTCACGGGTTCTGCGCTTCGAGTGGCGACTGGGCTCACGCATGCTCCATGCTGGACTCTTCGACAATCGGGATGAAACAGACTACACTGTACGAACCTTGACACGTGAGGGTTACGGGGAATACACCTGTGACATCATTAACGAGGCTGGCGCTGGACGCTGTACCTTCCTAGTCACCGGTAAGACCTCCAGCTTCAAGCTGTAATGGAATGGAACTCAAGTTTGTGCTCTAAAATGTTAGAACCCTTGTCATTGTGAAGCACAGCACAACACAACAAAATTCAACCTCTGCGTTTCACCAATACACACACGTGCAGCAGGGGGCATCTATTGAAAGCGCCCGGGGAGCAGTCACGGGGACAGTACCTTGCTCAAGGGTACCTCAGGGCAACCTACTGGTGAGACCCACAATCTTCTGATCCGGGGCCAACTCCCGAACCACTAGGCCACCGCTGGCAGAGAAATCTAAAATCTAATAGTAAATAGAAGAAGGGGGCAGCAGTGGCCTAGTGGTTCGGGCGTTGACTGCGTGATCAGAGGTTCGGGGGTTCAAACCCCTTCCTGATAGGTTGCCCTGAGATACCCTTGAGCAAGGTGCCATCCCCGTTACGCTCCTCCCTGCAATGGGCTGGCGATCTGTCCAGGGTGTGTGTCCCCCGTCCTTCGCCCTGTGTGAGCTGGGATGGACTCCAGCACTCCCCTGCGACCCTGCTTGGGACAAGCGGCAGAAAATGACTCACTGACTAACTAAATAGAAGAATCATAAATAAGAAAAATATACATGTGTAAATATGAATCAAGTACTTAATATTACTCTTGTAATATTATGAATAGATGATATAGCGGCGATGTATCCCAGACCATTAGGTTGCCCTGAGGTACCCTTGAGCAATGTACCATCCCCATCACTGCTCTCCATGTGCTTTAAAGCTGCCTCTGGATGAAAAGCAGAGGTTTGATTTCGTTTGTGTCTCACAGTGTGCTGTGCCGTGTTTCACAAGGACAAAAATATTCACTTTCAGCAGGAAATTAAACCACATCTTTGAAAAATATGCTTTGAATGTGTTTGGATAATAGGAGACAAGTGAAAAGACTAATTCTAAATAATAAACATGTTTAATAAGAAAGATTCGGTCAGACTGGCCTAACACTGTACTTTCCCAAATCAGAAAAGGTTGGAACAGTATGGGGGGAAAAGGGAAAAAAAACTATGATTTATCAGTTTACTTAGACTTTAATTTCATGGCAGATAATATAAACCCAAGATGTTAAACTTTTGTCTGGTCAACTTCTTTCATTCTTGTATTTCATGCCTGCAACATATTATACAAAAGTTGAGATTGTAAAGCATTAAGAACCTTTTAATTTTGCACTTTTTTCTTACAACATTTTCAATACATTTTGGCACTGGGGACACCAAGCAATTAAGTGTTTCAGGTGTTATTCTTTCAAACACGTTCTTAATGAGTGCAACAGTTGTTGACAACAGGGTTGTTGTCGCATTTTTTGTTTAAAATTCTACACACATTCTCTATTGCGGACAGCTCAGAACAGCAGACATGCCAGTCCAGTACCCAGGCTGCAGCCGTGCTTTTGTTATGTGTACAGAATTTGAGTTTACATTGTCTTGCTGAAAAATTTCATGGATGTCCCTGGAAATGATCCCTGGAATGTCATTGCGAGGGTAGCATGGGTTGTTTTAGAATCTCAAAGTACGTTTCTGCATTAATGCTGCCATCAGAGAAGTGTTAAATTACCTTCGCTAAGGGGACTGACACTGGCATTTGGACTTGTTGCGGATAACACTCTTGATAGTCCATTTCATCTTTACTCCAGAATCCATTTCTGACAACAATACATGTTTACACAGTGTGATGGTCCTTCCCAGACATCTCTTAGCCCAGAAAAGAAGTCGTTTCTGGACATGGTTAATATAAGTCTTCTTTTTTTGCTAAATGGCATTTGTGAATGCAACTCTGTATTGTAAAGCTTGACAAAGAAATTCCTTCACCAAGTGGTTCTATAAAGTACTGATAAATGACGAAGTGATGCAGTGCTTCCTGAGGGATCAGAGATCACAGGTTCAGCTGTGCCCTTGCCCTTGCCCCTTCCTCCAGATTTCTGGAATCAATTAACGATTACTTACATGATAGAGAACATAAAAAAAAAAAAAAATTAATCATCTCACACATTTGTTGATAAACTAGAAATGAGTTTTTTAGTTTATCAACAAATGTGTGAGATAATTAATTTGTCAACATATATGTTGATTAATTTCTAGTTTATCAACATCTTTGCTGAAATGTATGGATGGAAATATATTGATGATTTAAATGAACAAAATATCTTCAGTTCATGCAATTGAAATGAAAGTCAAAGGACCCAAAATCAGCCAAAAAGAATTAGGAGCCACTCTGTTGGGGGAACATGACTGAGCCCGTTACCAGGGCTGACGCCTTAGGCCCAACCACAGCCACGTCCAGAGCTGCAGCTGGTGGCTAGGGGTACCCCAGTGCACAAGTCCATGGTGCAGCAGCGAATTGCAATGAGGGTCCATCTGACCCTGTGCATTCCTCTCCTTGAAACCAAACCTACCCATCACTTCTTCATCACCTCTGATCCCTTCACCAACATGTCCATTAAAGTCTGCACCAATCACAACTCTCTCTCCGCTGGGTACACTCTCTATCACTTCATCTAACTCACTACAGAATTCCTCTTTTTCCTCCATCTGACAACCTACTTGTGAGACAAGCACTAACCACATTCAATATCACACCTTCAATTTCCAGTTTTAAACTCTGACACCCTCTTCACCTCCAAAACACTCTCCACATACTCCTCAGGATAACGTCTACCCCGTTCCTCCATGGTAGATGGAACTACACCATGGTAAAATCTACCCTTCCATCTAGTCTCTTGCACACACAAAATATCAACCTTGTTTCTTTCCATCACATCAGCTAACTCGCTCCCTTTTCTAGTCATGCTGCCAAATTTCAAAACATTTTCAAAGTTCCTACCCTCACTACTACCTTTCCTTCTCTCCTTCTGCCTCTGGACATGCCTTCCACCTGTTATTCTTCTCTTTTGCCCGACTAAAGGCAACTAACTATACATGATGAAAACTGAATCTAAGATATACATCAGTCTGCATAAGCTTTGATTAATAGAAAATGACACATGGCAGTTTGGCAAAAAGGAGAAGCCAGATGTGTGTGTGTGTGTGTATGTGTATATATATTTACAAAAAAAAATATTATATATATATATATATATATATATATATATATATATATATATGTGTGTGTGTGTGTGTATATGTGTGTATATATATATATATATATATATACATGTGTGTGTGTGTGTTTTTTTTTTTGTTTTTTTTTCCTAAATACACCCTTGGTGATGGATTCCTGAAATGGAACATGCTAAGCAGAAAGCAGGAGAGCAGTCAGACTGCATCACGTCTCTGGTTCTGGCTGTATGACAGGGGAGGATATGGATTGATGGCTGCAGCGGTTGTCTGAGAGTTAGAAGCGGGCTGAGCTTTCACGTGGGTGTCTGGAGGGGAAGCGCTCAGCCTCAAGGTCGGCCCACATTTGTCACTGCAGCTTGGCGCCACTAAAGTCTTCTCCTAGAGTGGAGTCCACATTTGAAAGCTGGATAGATGGATGGTAAGCTGAGCGCTCAGCATAAATCAGGATTGCCTTCCCACAAGCTGCAGGTAGAGCAGAGCAGATCAGATCTGGGCAGCCTGCAGCTATTTGGTTTAGGTCGACAGGCAGAGGGGCTAAAGGGCCACTGTTCAGCAGCCCTCTGCTGCCTGATGCGTTGCCTTCTTCGCCATCTGGACACAAAGTCAGCTGCCAGAGTTACTGGGGGCTCCAAACACACTCCAGGGAAAGCGAGTCTACTCCAGCTCCTGATTAGCCCTAAAATCTGGCCCAGTTTGTACTTGAGGTGTTCCCATGAGGAGCCCCCCTACCATTGCTCTCTGTAGGTATAATGGCTTCTGTTTTGTACTCACAGTAAGTGAGCCGCTGAACTATTCTAGTCCTGTAAAAGGAGCACTGATTGCCCCTCTTTGCACACATTTCTAAAAGAAAGAACACATCCTATATACATGAAAATGTTGCCTCGGGAAAACTGAAAATACTCAATGTCAAAGTCAAAAATGGAAATAGCTCAGAGAATATCATGATTAAAAACAGGTTTGTGTGATGAACAGCTGCAGCTACTATATTAGTATTTTGTGCTTACAGCAGTACAATAAAGGCCAGCAGAGCAGAAGCAGAATTTATTGTCAAAAGAACTGCTTCATCATGCAACTTTTTTTGCAACACCATGTATTTAATTTGTTTTAAGATTATGCAAAATTACAGGTAATTGTTTATTTAATTGGGTGTTAAAATAATCTATGTGGAACCTAAATATTTAATATGCCGAAACCTGAAACTAAACTATCCATTGGGGTCAGGCATAGTTTGGTTGAGTCCATAAATGTATCTAAATTTATCCAGCTGGATTACATAGTGCCAGTGTGCAGTGTAGTTTGGCACTAGCATCAAAGCATCACACTTTGGGTTTTTAGCTAATGACACTTTAGGTTTCTGTAGTGTTTACACACAGGTTGACTTCTGGAATAAAAATGTAACTTTCATTCATTTATCCATTAATTCATCCATTCATTCATTCATTTTCCTTTACGCTTATCTGGGACCATGTCACAGTGGTAGTACAATGAAGAGGACAACCCAGATCCCCAGCTACTTCCCTATTCATGACCATAGGTGACGGGTGGAACAAAGATGACAGGTAAATTGAGAGCCTAGCCTTCTGGCTCAACTCCTTCTTTACCACATCTGTTTGGTAGAGCAACCACAATTCTTCTGCTGCTTCTCCAATCCATCTGTTGATCTCCTGCCCCATTTTACACCCAGTCTTGAACGGCGCCTAGGATACTTGAACTCTTCTACATACTAGTTACTCATTCCTAAATGTGGTAAAGCACCATTACCACAGACTTGGAGCTGCTGATCCTCATCCCTACTGTTTTACAATCAGCTGCAAACTGCCGCAGTGCATAATGGGGTCACTGCATTATGGAGTCAAAGGACTACATCAATCTCAAAAAGTAAAGATACAATCTTGGCATCCAGTACTCCCGCAACACCCAACCTCAAAGGATCCTCCCAGGCAACACCGTCATTTTCCATATCCACAATTCATATGTAGACTAGCTTGGCAAACCTTCCAGTATCTGTAAAAGGGTGAAATGCTGGTCCACTGAGTCACGGCCAGAGAATAATCTGCATTGTTCCTCCAGATTCCAAGGTCTGAAAATCAGTCAGCATCCTTTCTACACAGGATCTTCTGCCAAAAATTCCGTTTACCATCACTACCTGCTTGATTTTACCAGGTCTTTCTGGCAGTATCTCTCGCCATATGATACAACTCACTGCCAGGTTGTTCATTTGACAGCATTGCCCCTCTCTACACACTAGTATCCAGAACACATGGCTGCAAGTCTGATGGCACGATTACAAAACTGATCATCCACTGCTGGCCATAGGAGTGCTGATGCCATGTACACTTCTACTTTATGCTTGGTTATGGTGTTTAACAATCCATGACTTACACAGAAGCTTTACAACAAAACGCCCCTGGTGTTAAGATCAGTTAGGCCATTCTTCCTAAGCTCCATAATCCAAATTTCCCTACCATTGCCAACATGAGTGTTTGAAGTATCCCAGGTTTTACCCCATAGGTTTGTGAAACTGCTGTCATTGTGTAGGTCCTCACTTTATATATGTATTTTTTTATTATTATTATTATTATTATTGTTTTTTTATCACATAAACTTTTAAAATGCCCATCCCCAGGTCATATACTTTTACTTAGTCTAGGAACAATGGATACAGCAAAAAAAAAAAAAAAAAAAAAGGAAAGACATTAGTGATGCACCACGGTCAGTTGCTTAAACCAAGATCAGAAGGCACTCTGTAAATCTGCTTAGCAGACCATGCCAAAGGGCAAACTCTGTATAGGCAGGCATAAGGCCAAGCCAAGCCATAACAGTGGATACACTCAGTGGTGGTAGATGCCAGACTGCGTGGACATCTGCAGGGCTAGATTGAAGGCAATGAACATTTAACTAGGGTGGCAACATATTTTCAGTGTCTTAGTCTAGCACTTTTACTTAATTTGTTAAAAAAGGCCTGTTTTTTTTTTTCTCCCTATTGTTAATTTAGAAGCATCTCACCATTACAACTGCAATAGCCAGACAGAGGATTTTTTTATGTAGATAAGTCACTTATTCTGTCTCATTTCATTAAGGCTTGTTTTATAGGGGTGACTTTAATTTGATGCTAGAGTAGTTTCCATTTTAAGGTAAATTATCTGTAATTAGATACATCCGCTGGTTAATGTTTGTGTGGAGATAGTATGACTGGAAGTCAATAAAGCATTCAGCGAAGCACTAGCGTGACATATGCTGAATTTAAGAGCAGTCATCAATCTTTTCACAGACACACTCTATTACTCAAATGATTGCTTCGCCTTCTCACCACAAAATTGTGTTGTGCACCACAAGATAAAAAGACACTACTTAAAAAATTGTGTTTTTGGTGTTTAGATTTATATTATGTCTTAATATGTTACATTTATTATTAAATACGAGTGGCTTACCATTTCTACATCTATTTGCAGTAGCACACACTCCATAATATGCTCAGAGGAGCACACTAATCACTTGAAAGTGCCAATGCAACCATGCAGATGTTCACTTGGCAGGAGTGTATCTTAGCAATAAGAATGTAAGGCCATCATTTCCTTCCAGTGTGCTTACTTGCATTCTGTATTCTTAAGTATGCTGCACAGAGCTGGCAAATGATACAGCTGGGATGTGTACCAAAATTCCAGAAGTGGAAAAGATATGTGCACTGAGAGTGAGTGCTTATAGCAGGATTATTACTGTGGGTCACTTTGTGACGCGTCATATAGGCACAAATAATTCAAAGGAAGTTCCTGGACAATGTGTGTAATGACCAAAAGCTGACATTTTAAAAGTATATTCACTCATGGTGAAAAATAAAGTGTGTAGTGGGCAAAAAGCTTTTACTCCTTTACTTTACGCCTTTACTTATGCATTTAACCTACAACTAATTATGATATACATTGCTTGCAGTAATTTGCAGAAGGCTTCAAATCTTAAAAAAAAAATCTAATCAATAATAATGGCTTTGTCGTTAAAAATGCTTTATAAAAATTATCCCTAAATTTGTTGGTTCCAAGTAGACAGTGCAAATTTTTGCTCAATAAGGAAATAAGGAAACATTGACACAATGACTAATAAATCAACTGGAAGAAAATTGGTTTCAGTTGCCTTTGTGGACTTCACTCACTGCATTGTGAAATTCCAGCTACAGCACCTGATTTCATTTAATGAATGATTTACTACGTAGATAAACTAGGTATTGATTGGAGCTATAAATAACAGGTTTTGTCACTTTGCAAATAGTTTTGCAAAACGAATCCACATATAAACCCTCCCACATTTTATTGCTTTATTCAATATATTTGTTCTATTTATGTTTTATCAAATATTTTGCTGGCAGGATAAATCGATTCATGCAATCTTTCTCAGATCAAAGCCATGATTTTTGCACCTGTTTTGTACTTTGGGCAATAATAATAATAACATGACATGAAGCTAACTACATTTACATGTATGTATTATACATGGTAGGTTATACATGAATTTTGAATCTTATGATTAAGACTTACTAGTAGCTGCTTCACAATAAATATGCATTCTGCATATTTTACTAACCCCCCCATGTTCATGTCCAGGTCACCCTTTCTTATTCATAGTGTGCTCACCTCTCATTCATTAGCATTCTATTTGAAAGGTTATGTTCCTTTAAATAGACTCAACAGTCTAATAGTGCAATGTCCTCACTAAGCTACTGAGGGCCTCTCTGCACCTGCAGCATTTGTGCAATAAACATTTAACTGCATATATCCCATCCTACCATATGCAACAAAGCGCTCACATAGCCTGAACTCCCTAAGAGGCTTCCTCTTTCCCACTTGCATTGAGGAGCAGCACTGAATAATAGTGTTTGTTTTCAGCCAAACGGAGCCAGACACATAAATTGAACTGTGATTCACACATGCAGTGAGCTGTAGGTACACAGAGGGTTTTATACTGTGCATTCTCCTCCCCTCAGGAGTTCTTCAAAATTGGGTCCAGAGCCTAGTAGTGCTGACGGGACAATAACAATATCAAGCCCTTATTTCATATCGCAGTCATTTTGAAGCTTCTCAGCCGAGAAAGCCACCAAAAATTATGAGTGATACAATGTGTTTGAAAAAAATAAGATATAAAAATGAGATATATATATTAAAATAAGAATACGCTATTAGGACTTCAGTGTTGTTATGAAGGATATGCACTTTGAGCATTTTCAGAATTTAGTTTACAAAAGCTGTTTTTTGAACAAATTAAGTATTTTACAGAAATCATCAAAACTATCAAAATAAGAGCCGCATAGGCATTCATATATATATATAACCTCTATACTTTGAGCCAATAGTTTTTTATTACATTAAGTTATAATCAGACTTTTTTGAAGTTGCCAGCATAGGGAGAGATCAAAATATAAACTTCAAACATTTGAACACCTTTATCCACTGCTTATATCATCATTCTGTTTAAGTTTGTTGATCTTCTTTAAAAGTTCATCTAAAGAAAAGGAGATGTGGGCGCCAGATATGTGTGTGGCTGAATGAAGAATGTTTTTTTATGGATGAGTTTATCCAAGTTCAAGGCAGATATTTATTAAATGTATATTTCCCTCTAACGCTATTTGTCAAATGCTTTTGCTTATTCTTCTTGAATAGTATTTTATGTTAACTCTAGGAAGACAAAATATACAGATGGCACTGTGATGTTATGATCAGTGCTGCTGATTTTAACCCTCCAAGGCCATGAAATTCTCTTCTCACATTAAGTTAATTAACTTAATTCTATTTTTGCCAATCCTATTGAATTATCTTGCTTTCAAAGACTTGAAATGAGTGAAGAAATGCTCCTGAAATTGTAAAGTAGAAAGGAGTTATGAACTGTGGAGGCAAGCGAAGAAGATCTGGGATAGTCAGAGACATGAAGAAAGAAAGACAGGTGTACAAGGAGATGAACCGCAGGGCGAAGAAAGCAATGGCAAAGGCCAAAGATAAGGTGTTTGGTGAATTTTGAATTTGGACAGTGAGGAGGGAGTTAAGGACCAATACCGATTGGTTAGACAGAGAGACAGAGCTGGGAAAGATGTGCAGCAGGTCAGGTGGATGAAGGATATAAATGGAAATGTACTCACAAGTGAACAGAGCGTGCTGATCAGATGGAAGGAGTTCTTTGAGTGGTTGATGAATGAAGAGAATGAGAGAGAGAGAGAAGATTGGATGATGTGAGGATAGTGAACCAGGAAGTACAACAAATGAGCAAGATGGAAGTAAGGGCAGCGATGAAGAGGATGAAGAATGGAAAGGCAGTTAGTCCATATCACATACTGGTGGAAGCATGGCGGTGTTTAGGAGAGATGGCAGTGAAGTTTTTGACCAGATTGTTTAACACAATCTTGGAAAGTAAGAGGATGACTGAGGAGTGGAGATGAAGTGTACTGGTACTTATTTTCAAGAATACAAGTGATGCACAGAGCTGTAGTAACTATAGAGGGTTAACGTTGATCAGCCACAGCATGAAGTTATGTGAAAGAGTCGTGGAAGCGAGGTTAAGAAAAGAGATGATTAGTGAACAGCAGTATGGTTTCATGCTGAGAAAGAGCACTACAGATGCAATGTTTGTTGCAATGTTCTGTTGATGCAGAAGTACAGAGAAGGTCAGAAGGAGTTGCATTGTGCCTTTGTGGACTTGGAGAAAGCAGATGAAAGGGTGCCTAGAGAGGGGTTGTTGTTTTGTAAGAGGAAGACAGTTGTTACAGAGAAGTATGTGAGAGTAGTTTAGGATATGCATGAGGACAGTGGGATAGCAGTGAGATCTGCAGGAGGAGTGATGGATGTATTTAAGGTAGAGGTTGGATTACATCAAGCAATCAGTGCTGAGCTGATTCTTGTTTGCAATCCTGCAGACTACGTGGAGTGTTTATAAGGGGCAGTGGTGGCCTAGCGGTTAGGGCGTTAGCCGCAGGATCGGAGGATCGGGGGTTCAAACTCCTTCCCAATAGGTTGCCCTGAGGTACCCTTGAGCAAGGTACCATCCCCATCACTGCTCCCCGGGCGCTTTCAATAGCTGCCCACTGCTGCACGGGTTTGAGTGTGCATGGGTAAAATGCAGAGGTCCAATTTCGTTGTGGTTCATGTGTGCTGTGCCGTGACCTCGCAATGACAAGGGTATTCACTTTCTTTCACTTTTTTCAATGGTAATGTACAGGTTGACGGATGAGTTTAGACAGGAGTCCCCATGGATGATGATTTGCTAATGATATTGTGATCTGCAGTGAGAGTAGGGAGCAGCTTGAGGAGAACCTGGAGAGATGGAGATCTGCTCTAGAGGAATGAAAGTGAGTAGGACAAAGACAGAATACATGAGTGTGAATGAAAGGGAGGAAAGTGGAGTGGTTAGGATGCAGGGAGTAGAGGTGACAAAGGTGGAGGAATTTAAATACTTGGGATCAACAGTTCAGAGTAACAGCATGTGTGGAAGAGAGGTGAAGAAGAGAGTGCAGGTTGGAATGGGTGGAGAAGAGTGGCTGAAGTGATTTGTGACAGACAGGTACCAGTGAGAGTAAAAGGGAAGGTTGGAGACAATGGCACTGACAAAAAGACAGGAGGCAGAGCTGGAGTTGTCAGAGTTAAAGATGCTGAGATTTTTGTTGGGCAGGATTTGACATGAGAATATTAGAGGGACGGCTCAGGTTAGATGTTTTGGAGACAAAGTTAGAGATGCGAGTTTATCTTTGTTTTGGACATGTCCACAGGAGAGGTGAGGAGTATATTGGAAGGAGGATGTTGAAGATGGAGCTGCCAGGAAAGAGGATAAGTCCAAAGACGTTTGTTGATGTGGTGAGAGAGGACATGCAGGTGGTCAGTTGTGAAGGAGGTGAAGGAGGAAGATGCAGGGTACAGGAAAAAATGGAAACGGATGAACGGAATAGGGGTCCATTGTGGCGACCCCTAAACGGGAACAGTTCAGATGGGAAGAAGAAATTAGTTATGAACTGAATTTGATGAAAAATTTTTACGTGCGCTTATTATTTGAAAACTTTCCCCCATGTTTATTATTTTGTGATAAAGAAACAGAAAAAGAATTCTATACTTGTATATAATTCTATATTCATATAATTTGTTCATTTAGGTAGCAAAAACTGATTGTATAACAAGAACATTATGATTGCATATCAAATAGTAATAAAACAAATTGAGACTAGTAGGGGCTAATTAGCAGCAGAGCAATACAGCCGCCAGCTTCTCTACTGGAAATTTAGATTTTTAGGTACAGTTCAGATGTCATGAACACAACTTTGGAAGCTCCCAGTGCTCTATGTCTCGTGTGTATTGACACCTGTAGCTCATTATGTCACTCATTAACCTTGGCATAAATACCTCCTATTTGTAGGTTGTCCTTGTGAAGGTCTTGTTTTTCAGGTTACTCATGTTTCCCAAACCACTCTGCTGTTCTACTGTGTTCATGTCATTGTCAGTTCTTGTTGTGTTTTAGTGGTTATGTATGCCCCAAAAATTATACTGTTAAACTGAGGTAACTTCATTCAAAAGTATACATCAAATACAAAATACATGAGAATTAATATAGTCATTGAAAAAAGAGTTGAAAAGAAAAGGTGGCTATATAATTCATTTTCTTAATTAATTAATTTTATTCATGTAGAACTGATGTACATATTTGAATCAAATAAATGCAATGCATTACTTATTGTAGTGGATGTCTTTCATCCATGATAAATTCCCATTGATTACATTTGCATAACCATTGCCATTAAAAGCACATCATGGAGTCTTCAGTGATGTACATTCTGGATCTTAATGAGTTCCACACCCTGAAGAAGGAGAAAGTTTGTGCATTTGTTAAAGATCTGATACAAATTATATATGTGTGTGTGTGTGTGTATGTGTGTGTGTGGGTGAGAGAGAGATAAATAAAATAAACAATGTTTAGAGACAGTTTTTGAAGTCACCAGTTATCTGGAAACACCGCTTAAATTTATCTGACATAATTTCTGCCCAGTGAGAATGAAAAATCTACTGTAGGATTACTCTTTTCAGATAGTAAGTGGCTTCAGTAAACTAAAAATAAAACATATTTGAAAACAACAAAAATCTATGGACAGTTATTCAACCCAGTAAGCAAGAAAAGCTTTCCATCGCATGCAAAAACTTCATAGACATCAGTTCCTATTTGCTGCTGTCTGTTTGCAGCTCCTCTCTCTGTCCCTATCTCTCTCTCTCTCTCTCTCTCTCTCTCTCTCTCTCTCTCTCTCTCTCTCTCTCTCTCTCTCTCTCTCTCTCTCTCTCTCTATCTCCCTTTATTTTTGTTGTCTGTGTTGTTTGTGATGTGCACAGGCAGGCTCCTGATGGGATCTAGATGGCCCTCCTCTCAGCCTGCAGGGGTAAATCTGCAGATCATTAAAAAGTGTCTGGCCCACCACAGCCTCTTAATAAGTCATGGCTGACATAAACACCAGTGGCAGGTTTATGAGGCTGCTTGCGGAGATCAGCAACTCCTCATCCCTCCATGTCAATGTCTGTGCTGCCTTGCCTCACAGCTCTATCTGTGGTGTCATCAACACCTGCCGTGAAACCAATAACTCTCTTGAATGCTCTGACCAATTGGCCAACTGGAACACTATGGAAATGAACCAAAGGTTCCATCAGAAAACCTCTCTGGTGCTCTTGTTTGACATTTTTGACATGGAATTGCCTGGAGAAGAGTCTCCTTTTCATGTTGCAGCTGACTGGCCCTTTGAGATGACACCATTCAAAATGCTTCTTAAAACTTGCTATGAAGTCAATCAGCTTCAGATACTTGCTTTGATTAAACTTGTACTCCCTGAGTTGCCCCTCTTTTTAGTGCAGAATATGCTTAAGTATTTTAGAAAATGTTGAAATATCTCTTTTTTCTCTACAGGGAAAGCTTATGCTCCAGAGTTTTACTACGACACCTACAGTCCACTGTGGCAGAACCGGCCAAGGGTTTATGGCTACAAGCTACAGTGGACCCAGATGAACCCTGATGCAGTAGACCGTATAATGGCATACCGCTTGGGCATTACGACAGGTAAACTGGATCATCTCACACTAAACTATTTTATATTCTGCATGTACCAGGCTGGACCAAATCAATATGTCATGTGGCCAAAAATGCCAGCTGGCTTCAGTGACTAGTTTCAATATTTCCACAGCCCTCTGCTTATTGTTTTAGACCACATGAAAGTTATTCTATTTGTTATATTATTCCATTTTGAATATCCAAACATAACTTGAGAGAGAGAGAGAAAGAGAGAGAGAGAAAACAAAAAACAAACTGACCTACATGCAAAAACACAACTGCCGACTCAAACAGCTTCAGTTAAAACCGGCAGCAAAACCGGCATGTACAGTATAAGCCATCATGTCTGGGCTAGTCTGTAGATCACTGCTGTGACTGTGTAAATCAAGTGCATGTCCTTACTGGGTAAACAACATCTACAAGGTCTTTACCTAGAGTGTCTTTGAGGTTCTTGACGATAGAGGCTTTCCTAGCGCTGTTTTTCCGCTCTACGTAGTTGGACGGCACAAAGCCAGTCTTGTTGGTTGCATTGCGGACCCTCCACCAGGACTTGGAGTCATCCAGGAGCCAGAGACGCTCATTCTTCTTTATGTCCAGCTCCTGGTCCTGCTGGGCCATGTAGTCAAACTTGGCAATGACAATCACCTCTTCCGTCATCTTGGACTGTCTTCAGCACTGAGGTGGAAGATGTAGAGAGATAACTAGTCAAAAATCGCCTCCTAAAGGTGTACATTTACAGAATCACCGTATAAGCAATGGTCATACGCCAAATTAATAAGTGAGGTTTACCATTAAACGAAATAAGAAGGTAAAGTGCAGCATCTGTGATAGAAATCCCTGTTTAGATCTATACGGTCTAAAAGGTCATCTATCTATCTCTATTTATTTATATATATATATATATATATATATATATATATATATATATATATATATATATATATATATATATATATAAATAGAGAGAGAGAGAGAGAGAGAGAGAGAGAGAGAGAGCCTTCCCCTAATTATTGAGTTTATCAACTTTAGGTGTACAAATTACTGACATAGGTGTTAGGTTTTATACACCCAGCTTTTATAATTTCCATAGAAAAGAAAATTCAGTGGAAATAGGAACTCTTGGGCAGCCAAATATGAGCATAAAGTCAGCATGCATAATGCCAAGTGTTGCCTAGAGGGGTATAAAGCCCCCAAGCACTTGGCTGTGGAGCAGTAGAACTACGTTCTCTGATGTACAAGAGAACCATCCAGTTGGGATGAGTTGGAGCAATGTGATCCAAACCTTATTCTTCCAGCACCAGTGACTGGTAATTCATTTTATAAGATCATCACAGCTTTGTTTTAACATGTAATGTAAAGCCTTTCAACCAAAAAGCTATTGTTAACAATAACAATAACAATTATTGTAATTCCCAGTTAATACCCTTAAAATCAGAAAAGTGGGAATCTACAAACACTTTGACATACAGTACTGTGCAAACGTTTTTGGCAGGTGTGAAAAAATGCTGTGAACAAAGAATGCTTTCAGAAATGGAAGTGTTAATCATTTATTTTCATCAATTAACAAAATGCAGTGAATGAACAAAAGAGAAATCTAAATCAAATCATTATTTGGTGTGACCACCCTTTTCCTTCAAAACAGCATCAGTTCTTCTAGGTACACTTGCACACAGTTTTTGAAGGAACTCGGCTGGTAGGTTGTTCCAAACATGACTGTGTTTCAACCTCCGTGTGACACTGATGATCATCAGTACCTGTTTGGTAAAATTGGTTGATCATACACCGACTATAATCCTACAGAATCCCTGACTTTGTGCAAGTGTACCTAGAAGAATTGATGCTGGTTTGAAGGCAAGGGGTGGTCACACCAAATATTGATTTGATTTAGATTTTTCTTTTGTTCGCTCACTTTTTTAACTGATAAAAATAAACAATCATTATTTACATTTCTGAAAGCATTCTTTGTTTACAGCATTTTTTCACACCTGCCTAAAACTTTTGCACATATACTGCACGTATACTGTATGTACCACTTTGGTATAAAATATTAATTAATCAGTAAAGTTACATTTTAATATTCATAATATTCAACATTTATGTTTCACATACACATTATGCACATTGTGATTTGTTGAAGAGGCAGGTTAATCTGTAAGTTTTACGTGTCCTCACGAATACCTAAAATCATGACTGCTTCTTTGTATATTTGGAGAATAGAACTGAAGTGTTCAGAAGCTAAACCCAAATAGCATAATCTACCATTTAGCCTAATGCACTAAATGCAAGTCATACATTTTTCAAACTTTGAGTAGGAAGCATTAATTCTAGAATAGAAGAAAGGATTAATCAGATGGGACAGCATTGTACCTCAGAGGGAAAAGAAAATATGAGGACAATTTTTATCCTTGCTCAATAATGATTTCTGATTTAATGGCATAATTTTATGTGAATGTTTTCTGGGAATGCTAGTATATAATAATACTAGCACTTTTTTCTGATAGTTTCACTCTTCTCCCTCCTAAACATAGTAGAAGATTTTTCATGGGTGGAAGTAATCAAGAGGTAAATCTTTGTATTCATTAGACTGTAATATTGGAAATATACTTTGCATGAAATATAGTTTCCTTAGCCAGTGTAGTGCAACCAGAAGAAGTCTGCAATATTAAATGGGAAACTGCCGAGCAAACTCATCAGTCAGATGAGAAACAGGCAAGGAGAAGCTGAGGGGTAGATTCTCAGGGTAGGAGGCATCAAAAGTGCAGAATCACAATGTGGCAATAAGGGCCCAAGGACTGAAGGAATTTTGCAATAGATTCATGGTGCTTAACCAGTTTAGTGAGTCAATAATAATAAAATGTT
Organism: Hepsetus odoe; assembly: GCA_017165825.1. Taxonomy (NCBI): domain Eukaryota; kingdom Metazoa; phylum Chordata; class Actinopteri; order Characiformes; family Hepsetidae; genus Hepsetus; species Hepsetus odoe. Next base: position 21,070,130 of record CM029370.1, on the reverse strand, counting down.
CACAAAATAGTACCATCTGCCTCCAGCATTGGAATGAAAGCTAAATGCATACATTTATACACTCATCTGCATGTCTTCAGCCTCTCCTGGGAGTCTAGCGAAAGGCAATTAAGGCCAGGCTTCTGTTGCTTATGACCTCTCTTTGAGTCGGTAGCAGCTAAAAGGCTACGGAAGTAAAGAGGACCATGGCTCTCTGTAGCATTCATGATTTAAGTTGAGCTATTTTTTCTTTTTTTGTCCATGGAGAGAAATTGAATCTTGACCCCCTTTTTTGTTATTGCTATGATCAATGATCTAACTCCACCCCCCGCCCCCACCCCCTTACTTCAATCCACCCGGGGAGGCGGAATGATTGAACATGAATGAGAAAGGAGGACTTCTGCAATGGAAGGAACTACTTCTTCGTAAATAAATAAATGTCTCCAACCCCCAGGCACCAGAAACTGTGCTGTAACACAGCAACCAGAAGCTATGCATGTGGAGGGATGCAGCACTATTTATAGCCCAATGCAGCATGTTCCTCACAGTTCTCCCACAATCATTATCATTTTGCCCTCGCCAGGCTTTGAATTAACACTGAAGGCTGCAGGGCTTTGCAGCTCCATAATGGATGATTTTTCTGTTATTGGCAGCAGCCTTTTGAGAGGCAGGCTTGAATGGAAAATGAAGCCTTAGTTGAAAGCCTTGAATGCAGCCCCCCACAACTCAAGAATCACCTTCGCTATCACATTCTCCAGCCAGTCTCATGGTGGCCCCTTGCTCTTCCTGCTCCTTCCTTCCCTTCTGTCCTTGTTCCTCCTCTTGCTCCTCAAGCAATTGATCTGTCAGTCACTTGTGAATGGGCATGCTGAATTCCCAAGAAACTGGGATCGATACCAAACAGTCTAATTACACACAGGCAGTTTGGTTGAGGCTCAACCATCCCAGCAAAGGCACTTCTTTGATTAGCGTGCTGTCTCGCTTGCCTCAGCTAGCAGTCTCTTTGATCAGCTTTCTCTGCTTCTGAGTTTTTATAAAAATCTTATGAACCAGCTCATCAAGACAACTCCATGACAAGGATTAGTATGGGGGAAAAGAATCATAAATCATTATTAACAGAAAGGGTAGTTAGTAAGATGACTAAGGCCTTCATGGAAGATAGAAAGTGAGCCAAAGAATAAGCTCCTATAAATCTCAGAAGGACCTATTATAACTAAACACCACACTGTTTATGTACAATTAACATTTGTAGGATGTATTAGAAAACCATTCCAGTATGACATAGAATAGACCATTATACTCAGTGTAAATTTGATGTTGTATTGTTCTTGCACCAAGCTTTGGCATTAAACGAAACCATCTGCTCCCAGCTGCTGTGCACACGCTTTAAACGTTTGCATCCAATTAATTCTCATTCCAGTCAGGGATGCAGGATTGAATGAGTCTGGTGAGTGAAGGGATGGGCTAGCCACTGAATTATGTGGGCGATTACCAATAGCAAAACAACTCTTTTCCATTTACCTGTGGACCCAGGCCAACAAAGGCTGTAATCTCCTAATGCTTTTGCATCTTAACTCCAATTAAAAGTCTAATTGCATGAGCTTTCACTGTATCATAACAAATTGTTTTAACCTGCCAAACCTTCTTTTTTAGAGAAACTGTTCAATCAATGCCAGTATTGCACAGGTGAAAACAGAGAAAAGCATGAGGTAATTTTTTGGGATTTTGAAGGGATGATTCTTCCCATTCAGAGTGATGAATTCATATTAAGTGAAAGTGAAAGTGGCAAAGTCCTTGCGAGCACACAGCACAGTACTCCTGCACATCACATCCTCTGCTTTTAAACCATACGCACTGTGAAGCAGTGGGCAGCCATATCCAGCGCCTGGGGAGCAGTGATGGGGAAGGTACCTTGCTCAAGGTTACCTCAGGGTAATCTATTGATCCAAGATTTGAACCCATGACAGGGAAAGTACCTTGCTTAAGGTCACCTCAGGGTAATGTATTGGTCCAAGATTCAAGACCATGCCCTTCCGATCCTGGGGCCTAATCCCTAACCATTAAGCCACCACTGGCCCTACATGTTATAGTGAGCAAGTTAGTGAGCATATATTTGGGCACAGAGTCACTGCACAGAGGAATATGAAGAGCATTGCAACAGTGCTAGGTAACATCTAACCAGACACAAATCTAAACACCCACGTATGATAAATTTGAAGTCAAACACAAATTAGAGCATTAATGTTCCAAATCATTGTTTATTAGCCATTTTAGTTTTTTTGGTTTAGGTGATTTCAAATATTTAATTTCCCTAATATTTTATGTCCATTCCCTGTGCTCTTTTGTCTTCTTGTGGATTTTCTGTCTTCCAAACTCTTATTCCAGTGAAATGACTTTCATCAGAAACTGCAGAAGACTTTTTTCTGATAATGGAATTCTGCCCTCCCAAAAAGAGCGGGGGTGCTTCTCGAAAATGTATGTCTGTTTTAGAGTTGCATGCTGTAGTGTAATGAAAAGAATTTTCTCCACAGGGCTCAGTTCTGCCTGGCCTTGTGATGAACCATCATCTGCCATGTCTTTTGGGAACAATTGATCCTCTGGTGATGCAGTATTTTTATGTCCTCCAGCTGGAGACATGCTCTGCCTCTTCTAGCTCTTGTTCTTCATCACAAGGCCATGGACTTCTGCTGTCATGACAGGATTTTGAGCCCTCTTGTTCTCATAGCATACTTTTTATGCAGCATTGAGGAATTTATTGCAGAAGATAAATGTAGTAAACATAAGCGATGTTTCTTCTACTTCTTCTACTTCTTAAATATTGTTATATTTTTAAGTGGTGTATCCAATATAATGGTGGGCAGCTTATACAGGTTTCGCAAGAGTCTTGGTCATATTCTAGGTGGTAGAAGAAAGTGTCTGCAGTGGATGTTCTGGAATGCCAACATCTTGATTACCTCAATAGTGGCACAGTACATTGCACAGTTCCTTTCTGAAACGAATATACTCTTTAACATTTCCCTTTGAATAAATCACATACTCGACTGTAGTAGAGTTTGGCTGTCACTCAGCTGAGTGGAGCACTTTATAAAAAAAGTACGATTTAATCTGTACTTTCCTCCACTGTGTTAGTGCTGCGACAAAAAACAGAAATCTGTTTCGTGATGAAGAATGATACTGTCTCAAAACATTTAAAGTGTCATTACTATCTTCTCTCGGAGCAAACAACAGAAAAAGAGTTTATTACTCTGATTTATTGTTAGGATAAAAAAAAATGATTTGATCATTTATTTGAGGCCACTCTAGATCCTTTATAGATCTGTTATAAAGATTTGTCTTTCCATCTTTATTTAACATTTAACTAAATGTGGTTTAAATGCCACTGAAGAGTACACTGAATATAACAGAGGGCTTGTATTAAATGTAATAGTATACAAAAGACATAAATCCAACCCTGATTATAATTCAGAATCTAGCCAAGACCATAAATGTAATGAATAATAAACTGAGTGAGACCAATTCATTAAAGTAAAACCTTTTTTAGGCTTTCAATAGGTGAGAATTAAAATCAAATGTCAGACTATTGACTGTAATACAAATAATATCATATGATTAAAATAATTTATTCAGAATAATCTGATTAATTTGTGTTAAATAGTGGTGGCCTTTACTGGAGTTTTCGGCAAAATTTGCTTCAACAGAAAGACTTAGTTACTTTCATTACATGAACATAAAATGTCATGAACACAAGATGAATATGAGAATAAAGAAACCACAGTTGGCCATTTTCACCCCAGACATCTGGTAAAAGCATTTTAGCTTTGTGTTTTTAGCCCTCTTCTTCTCTCACCACAATGCTAATCTTGTTTTGAAGGCAAGTGCAGTTACCTTCCACTGTGCTATTGCTTTTGTTATTTCTCGCTTTTTTAGTCCAAAGTCCTCCTGCAAACCTTGTCCAGTGCAGTTTGCCAAAGACGTCCTCCAGTGCTATTATTAAAGATTTTAATGACATTTCAAGCATCAGTGGTGTATTTGGCTTGCAAAGCATGCTTTGGACCCAGCAAGCTTCAGCTATAAACAAATGCACAATTTGACTCTAGGCATTTTTTTTTTTTTATGAAGGGACATATTAAAGACAGTTGCCAACTTTAATCTGGAGCTACAAAGGACTTCTGTATGTTCAGTCTGTTTTTTTTTCTTCATAAAATCAAGACCTTATTAGCAGTCCTTAATTTAAAGACTATATGGCAATTTTAAATGCATTTTCCTCATGCAGAACCAGGCTTATATTTTCAAGTATTACTAGTTAATGAGATTAAATTAGTTGAACTGATTTTGCTGCTTTTCTGCAGACTGGGCACCAGAGGTGGTGGGAGCAGGAAATTCCTGTTGAAGGTCCCATCCAGAAAGGAGAGCTCATCACCTACAATCTGACAGAGCTCATAAGGCCAGAGGCCTATGAGGTGCGTCTCACACCTATCACACGGTTTGGTGAGGGAGACTCCACAATCAGGATGGTCACCTACAGTGGTGAGTTTTACACACACACACACACACACACACACACACACACAAACCATGGTCGATGATAGTTACATGTAAGCGAAAGATGATGATGGACAATAGATATAGATGCATGAGGGTTTTTTAAGTGGTGCTCCATCTTTAGATACAAAGTTTGATTTTTTTATGCAGTGTTTCTCTTGAAATCAAGAATATTAATAGGGAGTTTTTCCCTCTTTGCTGCAAAAGCAGACTACTTTTCTGCAAAAGGTTTACACACAACTTTGTTGTGAGGATTTGATTGAATTCAGCCACAATTACATTCTGTAATGCAAATACATTGTGTTCTGCAAATGCAAATAATTCAGTTGTGCTGAAACTATACAAAATCATGCAAGAGATTCAATCCTTAATTCCTGTCAGTGATATAGAGCGAATTGCTTTAGTATCTCCACTTGCATGCAGCTCTTATATTGTGTGCCAAGATGATACACCTACATCAATTTTTTCAGCACTTACTACATTTTCCTCAAATTCACTGGTATTGATCAAGGCTTGAAGGGAGAGACATAACATTTGGATTGCAGTTATTTTAAAGGTTTTATGAATATAAAACAATCAGGGTGGAAAACCGCTCAGTTGTCCAAATAGAATTTTTTATTCTGAAAGCTGATTGTGGAATGAAAACATATGCTGCTTTTTGACATAACTGGTTAGGTTAGTTTATTTAAATTGTACTGAAATGTCACATAAGAACATTTCTCACTCGGCTCACTGCATTCTGAGAAACAACTGGGAAGAGATCATCATAAACTAACTTAATTCAAGGAGCAACCTGGTCGATAAACGGAGGTAAGACATTCTTCAACTTTAAAAGTCATAAAACGTTTTTATGTGTGTTATCAATTAAATAAGGAAAATAGGAAAACAAAGAAACTGTATCATGTCTGCTGTTATTTGCAAGGCTACAGCACATTACAATGTATAGAAGTTATTATTATTATTAGTTATTATTATTATTAGTTATTATTATTATTATGTCTTGTTATGTATTGCTAGCAAGTGTACGCTGGTTTTTACATATTACAGTTTGGCCATATATTATTTATTTTTTCTCTGATATAATAACACATAACATCATTAAATTGTTTTAACATACTGTAATATTTTGTCAAGTTTCTAAATTATATAATAACCTGCAGTGTTAGAATTGAGGATATTTACACTGTTGATACCTTTTAGAAATCGACTGAATAGGAAGAAAAGAGAGTGAGAGATTTTCAGAGCTGGAGCTCTGAAGTACAGAAGACAGTTATTAAAGGAAAAAAAGGGAAAATGAGATGCAGAATGTCTGTTCATCTAAGAATAAGAATGACCTTTAATCTGCCTTGTGATCAGAATGTGAACATACATATCCCTGAAGTAAAGGCCTTAGGATGGAACGTTTAGCTGTGGCTTATCTTTCAGTGGGACATGTACAGATTTCAGGAGTATGGCTGAATAAAGAGTATGACAGAATTAGAAATATAATGTTGTATATTTATTAAAAAAAAGATTATCAATATTCTCATAGGAGACAGGGCCAAAAATATCAATGGAATTCATACCAGTGTGATCGTGTGTAATTGAATGCTGTTTTTGTTTATTGAGGAATTACATTGCTTACACTCGCTTCATTTATTGATGTCTTTATTATTTTTAAGACGGAGAGAAAAGACAGTACAAAGCCTGCTGGTGTGCCTGAAGAGGAGTAAGAGGAAGTGCCCTACTGAAGAGCAAAAATGCTTTACTATTATTCCCATAATTAAAATATGATGGAGTATAAACATAACATACTGTACGCCAACATGGAGTAATTTCTCAGACAAAATAATAATTACTGTTATAATAAATGAGTGACAATTAAAAATTAAAATGCATTGATGTTTTGTTTCCATGTTCTAAATGTATTTGTAACAAAGCAAAGTTCCATCGGTTTGTAGTTTATTTGAACATTGAAGATGACATGAAACAATAAGTAATTAACATTTATAATGTAACATTTTTATGCTAATAACATTATTTCACACACATCACAAATTTACAATGACATTTGAATGATATGCATATCTAGATTTCCATGTTTAAGAATAAAAATAGATGAAATTACAGTTCGCGGTAATTTACACATTGTGGTGTATTCAAAAACCGGGCAACCTTTTTACTCGGTGACTCCTGTGCATCATCACACACTTGCTTGTCACCAGTGTGCAATGCAAAATGCCAGGTTTTGAGCTGAAGACATTTGAAAATGTCAGCTTTGTGTATTTTTGTAGTTTCGCTGTACAGCAGCTCAGGTGCAGTACAGGCAGAATTTATTTTGATCTATAATGAATTGCATCACTTTTTTCAGATTCAGTGTGGCTGAAAAGAGCACTGGCTTTCAGAGTGCAGTGCCAGGAGACTGAACCAGATTTTATTCAAACATTGTTAGGTGCTTGCAACATTGTATGAAGGGCATTGCTACTATGACATTTCTAAAAATAGCATTTCTCCAGAAGTGTGTGTGTGTGTGTGTGTGTGTGTGTTGTCATTATAACAGAGTTCTCTAAAGTCTTACACAGAGAAGACTGAGCTATTTGGCTATTTCTGCACTTTTTAAAGCATTTGTTAGACTATTTTCTTCATAGGTTATTGGTAAATAATTTCCTGTTGATAACATACTCTGGTAACACAATGTTGTGATGTCACACAGTGGCAGCAACAAACAGCATTCTAACCAACAAGCTAGTAACAGGTCTTGATGTCAAAGTGAGCAGAAGTTATTCATTTTCTAAGTGAGCCATCATCTCTCAGTGGCAATCAGCAGTGCAACCATAGGCAGGGCTTCTTGAGTGATGTGGGCATCAGATTAGATGGTTGAATTACTTTTTGCAAATTGAAAGTAAAGCAGATAAAGCCACAACCAGGTATGTAGAAGATTTGGTGTTTAATTCTCTGACCACAATTAACTGGTAGTAAAAGTTACCATAGGAGTGCTTGGGCAAGACACCTAATGCTGTACTCACACTCTGTTGTAAAAAGTTTTGCATAACACTTGCAGTGAAGCAACATTTTCAATTAAAAGGCAAGTAATGCTGGTTCACTTAAAATGTTGAGCTAACTGAAATAGTACATTATCATTAGTATGTTAGCAAAAGAATCACCCTTTTTTCATTTGTAACTTCATGATTAAAAGTAAAAAAAAAAAATTAGGATTACCTTTTTAAATATTTTTTTCATAGTGAGGAATGTCAGCAAATACATTTTTGAAATCCATTTGTGCTAATTGAATGCTATATTGTGGTTTTGCTACAATAGTTTGTTAATAGTTTATGAGGAGCATAATTCATCCACAAAACAATAATAATAATTAAAACAGTTTTCAACAGAAAGAAAAATTAAATGGATGCTTAAGATAAATATGACAAGAACACACTAATTATTGGTCTGTATTTGAACTGGAACAGCAATTTATCATATCACCCACCCATAATGACAATCATGAGTAAGTAGTGCACTACAGCAGAATAAGCACAGACATAACATTATATAGTTCAACCATTATCTGAGCACACAGATTTGCTTAGCTTTACCTCCCAGGACTAAGAAGGTCCTGAGTTTGCTGCCCAACTGTGGTGGCAGAGGGTTCTCTCTGTGGGGAATTTGCATGTTCTCACCGTGTCTGCATGATAATAAATTGCCCATAGTTGTCTGTGTGTGTCTGTGGGTCTGCCCAGGCAGCTTGCCCAGGTTGTTTCTCCTTTTTCCCTATGTGCACTGCCATTGACTTGGCACCCTCTAAAACCCTGGTTAGTATAAAAAGAAAGTTTCTGCCTTCAATGTAAAAACAATGCAAAAAAGTACCTTTACAAACAAAACAAAATAATTTCATTCTAATAAGGTTATCCCAGCTTCTATTAGGTTTTTTTTATACTTTTGTAGATAATTTTGTTCTTTGAAATCTTATTCTATTGCCATAATTTGCCAGTGAAACTTCACTAGAGAAAAAAATGCCTGTTTAGAAGTAGAATAATAAACTCATTTAAGGATCTTACAACAATCTCATAATGAGAAATAAGATCTATTGATTAAACTAGAGATCATTTTGGCAAATTTTCATTATACACAATTTATGCTCACCACATTCATTCTAATTAGCAAGGTATTAATTATCACTTACTGTTATCTACAAAGATATTCTCTATCACTGCATTCCTCGCAGCTCTTATTGTCAGAGAGAATTTCATTCTTTTTTCTTTTTCGTCTGCTAAAGAACTCATCCACATCAGCAGCCTGACTGAGACAGCACAACTCAGTCTTCACACTTCCTGAGATGCTCACTCTGATGCTGCTGACAAGCCTAAGATAGTTTTTTTTTTTGTTTTGTTTTGTCTTGTTTTGGTGGTTCATCTGCAAAGAGGAAACAAGAGTGCATCAAAATATGAAGGTAGTTACTTTTTTTTTCTGAGATGTGATTTTCTGAATTATAGAAATGGTTTTCAGAGGAATAATCACAGGGCTGGATGGAACATTAAAAATTGCTACATTGTTCTTTCTGCCAAAAAATTGTGACTACCTTCTCTTGTGATGCGATTGACAAATATCACAACAGCATAGTGTTTGCTCAGTGTGGCATGTGGCATGACTTTTGTGTGTTCGTTTTTAATGTCACCCAAGATCTGCGAGGCTTAAAAGCCAGTCTCTTTGTCCATGTGAAGTGCATTATACAGCCCATGATGTTTGTAAAAGGCCTCAGATTTGGCGTTTAAAATAAATTGCACCATCTGCTTGTGTCCTTGCTTATCTAAGCTTTTAACTGCAGACAGAAAAATAATCCCTTTGCTGCAATCCAGAATCAGTTGTCACATCAACACATGAAATTTCATGCATCTGCACTGGAGGGTTAGGGGAGGATCAAACAAGTGATGCACTGCTGGGCAAATTTGGAATTTTTAAATGCAAGGATTACAATTGACAACTGGAGTGGGTGATCTGAAAATATAACATTTATCTGTGGTTTTCTACTAGTTTGTAACAAGCATACGTCCACAAAACAAAAAAAACAATTACAATAGTTTTAAAAATCAAACAATTGTTAAAGATTAATATGACAAAAACACAGCAGTTAGTGGCATATATTTAAATTAAAATAATCCTTTATCTTATCACCCGACTATAATGGAAACCATGCGTAAGTAGTGTACAGTAATATAGTCCATCCATCCATTCTCTGAGCAACATATTTTAATCTGTGAATTGTAAGAAGCCTATCCTAAAACATGCAAACATAGAAAGGACCCAGGCCACCTCGGCTATCGTGTTTTAAAAATCCTCTAATAGTAGCACTTTAGCATGGCAACTCACAGCAATGTTTTTTTGCTTAAATTCTCTTTGTGAGTCTGTAGTATTTTTTGGAGACTTGATGTTCTCTAAACACTTTTTTTTTGCTTTCTTGTTCTGGGAACAGGACCATTAATAGAATACTTTTATTCTTATATTTTATGATATAATTATAGATTCGTTTTTATAGTTTATAAGAGGTTCCTAGAAAGATCGATGTATGCATTCAATAGACCTGATTAAGATAGGATAAGAAAGGCTTAGAGGTCATGGAAACATAAAAGCTTTCCAGCTTGTCTTGGTTTTCTTTTTGAAGGATTTTATGTGAATTAAGCCTGTCTATAAATTTCCCATTTTTAAGCCAAACGGTACGTGTGAATCTGGGATGAATGCACTATGGGAAGAGTGATTATATATAAGTTTAGTTATGAAAATGCTGGCAGTCAGTTAGCTTACTGTGCATTTGTGTGGGTGACTTTGTATATCTGTGGGGCAGCGGTGGCCTAGTGGTTAGGGCGTTGGCTGCATGCAGGTTGCCCTGAGGTACCCTTGAGGTACCCCGTCACGCTCCTCCCTGCGATGGGCTGGCGACCTGTCCAGGGTGTGTCCCCCCTCCTTTGCATCGTGTTAGCTGGGATGGACTCCAGCACGACCCCGCTTGGGACAAGCGGCAGAAAATGACTTACTTTGTATATCTTCTACATCGGGGGTCCCTAACCTTTTGTAACTCGCAGCCCACACAACTGACCATAAATGCTCCTTTGAATCTCCCCCAACGATAGCAACCAACTTGCTCATTTTAAACACAAACAAATATAATACATTAATCTATTGATTAATGAGAGTAAAATCCCACAGCATAATTAAGGCCACTAAGATCAAGTGTAGTATCTGTTCTTATCAGTTTAATATCTGATACTTCCTCTATATGAGGACTGCATATTAAATAGATTTTTAGAACAGGGAGGCGGTAAAGGAGCTTGCTCTGTCCACTCCATGCATCGACCTGGTATTGCAGTTTTTCCCGGAACGGTGTGCTTTCTGTTTGGGTGGTGGTGGTCTAGTGGTAGGGTATTTGCCTATTGGACCAGTGGCTCAAGAGGTCCCAGGTTTGAATCCCACCTCTAGCACTATCACCACTGGGTCCCTGAGCAAGACCCTTAACTCTGAGTTGCTCCAGGTGGACTGTCCCTGTAATTAGGACATGGAAGTCGCTCTGGATAAGAGCGTCTGCTAAATGCTGTAAATTAATACAAAAATATCTTCTAACTTACTTAATGATGTGGCTGCATGTTTAGCTTTTTCTAAGTGCTAGATGTCAGGCTGAACAGAAATCTGGGTCAATTCTACAGATTTAGATACAATAGGCTGACATCCTCCCTATGTTTGTCCCCATGTAAGGTGTAATTTGTTTGGCTTAAAAACTTACAATACCAGAGCAGCCTACATGTTTTGCTAGACTATTAGTTGTGGGTTTGTTCATACTATAAGACATCTTGCGTGAACTACCAGATATGTTGCATGAAATCCAGGATATCTTTATAGTTTATTCTCAAATTTACTTAAGCAAATATATCTTAACTGAATGCAAATGATAACATTTTTGACTGAGGATTTACTGAGGATTTCTATTCATTGCGGCACCTGAGGACAGGAAAGTTGACAAATCTGTTTAATGTATGTACTGCTTTTTGCAGCTGTTACAAAAACAGCTTTACAGAATCCATGTCCAAGCCATAAGTGAGTAAGCCAAGGGTGAAAGAGGCAAAGAAAAACTCCCTAAAACTGGAGGAAAAATGTTGGGAGGAACTAAGACTCAAAGGAGTAACCCATCCTCCTCTGGTCGACACCAGATAATGAGAAAATGCAATTAATTGATTTAGCAATGAGTTCCGGTAAAGTATGAGTTACTATAAAAGAAGTCCATTAGAGTCTGTAATTGGTAGTTCAATTAACTAGTAGCAGTAGTTCTGTTTGAGTGGGTGGAGCTTTTGTTAGTCTTGGTTGGTGGTAGCAGTGCATGCAGATGATCCTATATGATGTAGCTGATCTTGAGTACAGGTGGGGAGAGGAATTTGATGACAGTCAGTTCGATTGAGAGGGCAGTTGGCTAAGATGGTGGACTAGCTGGTCTGGAGTTCAGGAAACCCTTACCATAATTGATGGAGTTGCCTTGGAGGCCTCCCAGAAATGCATAAGCTGCCCACCATAAGCTGCCACAGGTGGTAAACAGTCATACATCTCAAACAGAGAGAGAGAGAAATTAGTTCTGTTTTGAACTCGCATTTTGCAGACTATGAATTTAAAGGGTGCAGTACTGTAGCTCCAGCAGAACTCACTATTACAGCCTAACTAGAAAGGACAGAGCTGAGGGTTTTATAAACACAAGAGCACCCTGAGACACTGGCGTCCTCGTCACCCCGTCACTGTCAAAAAAAAACCTGAGTGATCACTTAAGAGTGGTGGGCCAGCAGCACCAACATCCCAGTTTACTGTAATTCTCTGTTTCCATGAACCCCTAGATCTGCACCTTTTTAACAGGAAGATTAATTTCTAAAAGCCTGACTAAACAAGTAGGTTTTTAGCCTGGACTTAAAGACTGAAAGCATATCTGAGTCCCGGACAGTAGCTGGAAGACTATTCCAAAGATGGGGGGCTTTGAATGAAAAGGTTCTTCCCCCGGTTGTTGCTTTCAAAATTCTGAAATTGCATCTAAGTGGTCATGGAGGTTCATAACTGGAGATAAGCTCAGAGAACTACTTGGGAGCAAGGCTGTTTAAGGCTTTATGAGTCATTTTATATTTGATGCAGAATTTCACAGGAATCCAGTGAAATCTAGATAATATTGAACTAATTTGATCAAATTAGTTCAATTCCTGACAGCAGGGCATTACAATAATCTAGTCTTTAGGTGATAAAAGCATGTATTAATATTTATATATGCATCATGCAGTAATAGTGCGCTTCTAAGTTTAACAGTGTTTCTAAGATGAAGAAAAGCTATTTTAGTAATATTTCCAAAATAGCTTTTCCAAAAAGCTTCATATATTCTTATGCCAGCTTTAGCTGAAGAATTCAATGTTATGATAATGGCATGCGCATTTTAAAGACGTCACTGTTTTTCCCTCATATTCCTCCCAATAAATCAAATGGAACAAAGACACTTTCTGTCTGTCTATGCCTCTATCTCACCCTCTTTCTCTCTCCCAATCCCCATAGCATTGCTTTGCAAGACAAATAGATAGGAGTCAAGGATCTTACCCAATATTCTTTTACACATGTTTGCTTTGTGGGAATGATTTGTTATTAGCTGGTTTAATCGAGTGGATTAAAATCAATTCTTTCCATGCGCCAAAGCATTTCATAAATCATGCCATGGTAACAAAGTTTTGAGGTTAAGCTGATGTACTGCATTTATTCAGCATGGCAGGAATCGATCATTAAAAAGCCCATGCATCTTCTTGACAGCATAGATTGTATTTACTCTGTGAAAGAAATTACTGCAGGCTATCTGACTTATTGAAACAAACAGCATTTTGTACCCTTGACCTTTAGCTTGTTTTCTGTGGATGTATCCCTCAAATATTTTCAGTGAGCACTGTACATTGAGCAGTAACTGCTTTGAAATGCATGAGTGTACCCTTGCAACTACAGACCACCGAAATGCTTCTCTGTGTGCTGTATATATGGGGATTTTTGCACAGAACAGCAATAACACTACTAACATCAGGAAATCGTTCAAATGTTTATTCATTATAATAATGCAATATGTGAGAATGAGAAATTGTTCTGCTTTAATTTGTGAATAACAAACGTTAAGACATACAGTACTGTGCAAAAGTTTTAGGCAGGTGTGAAAAAATGCTGTGAACAAAGAATGCTTTCAGAAATGGAAGTGTTCATCATTTATTTTCATCAATCAACAAAATGCAGTGAATGAACAAAAGAGAAATCTACATCAGATCAATATTTGGTGTGACCACCCTTTGCCTTTAAAACAGCATCAATTATTCTAGGTACACTTGCACAGTTTTTGAAGGAACTCGGCTGGTTGGTTGTTCCAAACATGACTGTGTTTCAACCTCCGTGTGACATTGATGATCATCAGCACCTGTTTGGTAAAACTGGTTGATCATACACCGACTATAATCCTACAGAATCCCTGACTTTGTGCAAGTGTACCTAGAAGAACTGATGCTGGTTTGAAGGCAAAAGGTAGTAACACCAAATATTGATTTGATTTAGATTTTTCTCTTGTTCGCTCACTTTGCATTTTGTAAACTGATAAAAATAAACAATCATTATTGATATTTCTGAAAGCATTCTTTGTTTACAGCATTTTTTCACACCTGCCTAAAATCTTTGCACGGTACTGTATATTGGACAATGGAATGGTAGAAAGAAGGCATACCATAAAATTAACTAAGCATACAAATGCCTCCTTGATACATTCAGCCATATGCTGGTTTGACATGGATGGCGATGTATGTATTCTTCTCATTTATTTCTGCCATATTCTGTTCTAACAAGTTGTTTTACATACAGTCCTAAAATGGATCCTGTAAACGTTTATAGGCTATTCATCATAATTCATTAAGATTTGCTTGGGCTGTGGACCTTGAAATGTTTGTGATTAAACTTTATATCATGTTGTATGGTGGTTAAGACAGATTTTATATGCTCTCATTTAAAATCATTTTGACCGTGGCAACTAATCTATAGGCCTAGATTGTTTTTATTCTGTTTTGGTAAACTTTTTAATGCCTCATTATGCCGGTTTATGAAGCTCATTAATGTATCTTTGCATTTCCTTCTCTCTGTATTTCATTAAATTTCATCACACCCTTCTTATGCTCACAATAATTACTTCGTGTTTTGGGTGAGAAATGGGTGTTGGGTAATGCAGCACAACAATCTGATGACTTGGTAATTTGAGTAAAGAGAAATGCAGCGTGTGCAGTCAAATTAAGGCTGGTGTCATTGAGATGCTGTTACTCTGAACAATAAAAAAGCATTTTTTAAACCCCAAATGAACACCTCAAAATGTAGTTAATCCAAGTTACTGCAAGCTGTTCCATGTACTTGTTGGAGTTAAAGTGTGTTTTCTTTTTTCTCTTTGCAGCTCCCATTAACCCACACCTGAGTGAGTATTTATTCCTTTCTTGTGTTATTCTCTACAAAAGTGAACTCAATGTACTGTTTGTGAGCTCCCCGAGTCTTATCTGCAGCTAAGGGTTGGCCTGCAACAACAAATTTCTGTCTGTCTCCACAAAGCCCCCATCGCTATCTTCAGGCACAAGCTCCATCCTATCCTTCTCCCCTGTGGTGCAGAAGAGATTGCAGGCAGCCCACCTGATCTCTTGCAGACTGAGAGGTGTTAGCAGTGCTGCCAGGTACAAACCCCCCATTTAAATCCTTGGGCCTGGAGGTGGACAAGAGTCAAGAGCCTAGTCTCTTGCACCGTCTTAGCCAAGAGTGAGCTGCCTCTTGGTGCTACCTGAGTAAAACCCTGCAGATCCAGCTTCTCTGAAGGTCACTACTCCACATTGCTCCCAGCTACGTTTTAATAAAATCAATGAATATTTATCGCTTGCAGCTCGAGTAGAATTTCAATAGCTCTTCGGTGAGGCTGTGAAAAGCCAAACAGGCCTTTAAACTTTTTGCCAGTAGCTTGGACCGCTTAAATCAATTGATTTTGTTGTAAAGGTTTTGTCAGTGTGTTTAGGACGTTATACATGATTAAGTAAGTCCCTGATCATCATAGCAAATGTGCAGTCAAGCTTCTTAACTTCCAGAATGATCCTTTCTCTCTCTCTCTCTCTCTCTCTCTCTCTCTCTCTCTCTCTCTCTCTGTCTCGCTCTCTCTCTCTCTCTCTCGGCTCTCTGTGCTCAGGGGAGTTTCATTGCAGTTTTGAGGAGGAGCCTGTATGCCTGTTCACTCAGGACAAGAATGATAACTTCGACTGGACAAGACACAGTGCTGCCACACGTGACACCAAATATACTCCCAACACAGGGCCTAGCGGGGATCACACTGGCTCAAAGCAGGGTATGTATGGTAGCTGACTATTACCCAACCCACAGGACATGGGCAGTCATTCTCTAAATTATCATCATTTTAAAAAATCAGCAACTCAAAATTTATTCTTGTTAACGTCCAAATGCCATACAGCAGTTTAGTTTGGACAAACCCAAGCAGTTCACATTATGCTGCACAAATCCTGACTGAAAAATGAAAATGCCCCAGTATGCAATAATGGTTTTGAAAATAACTTGAAAGACAAAAAATCACTTATCAGTTACAACAAGACTGACCTCCATTTATTGACACTTTTACAAAGAGGCTTTTGATAGAGAGGGGAAATGGAGGAGGGGGAGAGGTCTGGAGGGAGGCATGCTGGTGATTGTGGCTTTTATGGGAATGCTGCAGCAGCTGATGTTGTAAATAATACATTTGCTTTAATCATCGTAATGGCTCAAAACTGCCCAGAATTTCATTACCATCAAAAGTCCTCCATGGGCTTTAATTATCTCATATCAAATTCAGCAGAAGAAGAAATTCTATTTGATTTTGGCTGGAGGGCCTTCAGTGCCGTACCTTCCTCCTCTCCTGAATGGCGTGAAGTGCTTCTGTAGACCTGCTGGGGGGAATATGAGGCATAATGATTAATGCATTTGAAACATGGATCTACCATCCAGTTCTGATAAAAGTAAAGGATTTATATTGTGTATGCATACACTCTATATTGTTTACATGAGCTTAGTTTAATGTGTAGCAGTTATACTGTTCTAGATCAGCTCTAAATCCAGATTTAAGTTGGATGTATGTGTGGATTTAACAATATAGGCCTGACTTTTTCCGCAGATGTAAGAAGTCATTACATGCAGTTTGATTGCATATACATTCTGCAAGGCACATCACTTTTTTCCTTATGAGCAATGGCACATTCATGCATGCTATGCAGAAAAGGTTTGAAGATGCAGAAAGGAAATAGGCAGGGCAAGGCAAACTTATTTCTATAGCACAATTCATCCTCAGGTAATTCATAGTGCTTTTCATACACTAGTAAATAGGTTGGTGAGGCGATAAATTAGAATCTTCTTAGCTGATCATATTTTCATCTCACATTTTTTAAACTACTGCACAGTGGCACATCATGAAAATTATTCCCTTAGCAAGGCAGTGCCAAAAGCACTTCATGGCAGAGGTGACCGAGGTGCTTGCGCGTGAAGTGCAAGCCTAACATGAGCAAATATTTGGAAGTGCCAAGCACCCTCCTTGACTTAATGAAGTGAAGAGAGCTTGGAACCAGTTAACAGTTTACATTAATGCAGGTTCACCTGGTGAGGTGCAAACTGCTTTATAGTGGAGAAAGCAGCCCAGCAATGTCAGGAAGGGTGGGAGTGTAGGGTATGGCAGCACCACCAGCATATACATTTTTTGTGACCACTTTACAAGCTCCCAGTACCTTTTCCTTATTATCCTCATAGTGATATATATATTCAGTTACTGTTAAACCACAGTTAATTTGTTGGAAACTATTTTTATATATGTACTAAAGAATTTGAAGTGCAATTGAAAAACTTTTTCTCATGTTATGTCAGGTAAGGGTGAAGTTATAATTCATTGCATTTAACCTCTAATTAAATTGCTTGGCAAATTTTATATTTGCTTATAGTAACAATATTGTCATAAAGACCATGTATCATCCTAAAATAGCCAATAATCAGTTTAGAAAGCAATGTATGTCAGGAAGGGCAGTATTAAAGAATGAAACTAAAAGAATATAAATGTGATAATGTATAGCCATGTATTCCCATTATGTAAAAAACAAAACGATTTTTATATGTTTGCAATATGTATGATATCCAAAGATATTATTTCAAATGACCATACATAATTAGTTTGCACGTGTAAACGGAATCGCTGAATTATACAATGATTTCCCTGCAAATACTGTCAGTCCTTTCCTTCCCTGCATCATCTATAAATCAGACTCATATCTTAGAAAGACTCATGTCTTAGAAATCGTTTAGTTTTTTCCACCATCACACAAAATGAGGTGCAAAACATTACACATATTCACCAGATAACATTTAATAGTGTTTCATCCTTTAAGTACATATGAGGTTACCCTAGGCTTTCATAGCCGAAATTTCACATCTGCATTAATTTCTTTTTTTTATTATTTATAGGTTTCTACATGTACATAGAGACCTCAAGGCCTCGTAAGGAAGGAGACAAGGCGCGATTGCTGAGCCCCACATTCAATGTGGCCCCTAAAAATCCTTATGGCATCACCAACCCTCCAGCATACTGCTTTGGCTTTTACTACCACATGTACGGCAAACACATAGGTAAGTGAGAGTAAGCTCTAAACCTTCACCTTGGCAGGTTTTTTGCAGGTTCTTCTTCAGTGCACTGTAATAACAGTAACACTACAACCACCAGGAGAATGTGGTGGAGTAAATGACTGTAAAGACACATCTTTTCTGACAGCCTCTTAGAGCAGGCCCACATAACTGTACCATTAATATGACAAGTTGCTGGACTAGATAGTTTATGTCAGCTCCTGGTATATAGTGTAATGGGGAAAGTAGCTGTATAGCCTGTAGTCAGTGGGTCTGACCTAAATCACTCCTGATAATATCACTGGATTCATTTCTGTCTCATGTACAGAAACACTGCAGACACATGCTATGGCTAATAAAACAATGATGATGTCAGAACACATAGAGTGATGCTGTAATAAGGTGAACATAAGGTGTACATATTCTTCGTTCTTGCCAAAACAGTTACTGTCCTCCTGCCTCTCCTTATTCTTCTCAACCACTAGCCTTGCTTTAACCACTCTGAAAACTAAAAGTGCTTTCTTCAGGCTGCGTGGTTGCTCTCCTTGCCTCTCCCTTGAGTGAGAATATGTGTTTCTGCTGCGAGCAGAGAGATTGGATCTCAAGCAGGCGAAACTGTACACTCCCCCGCTGTGATATCTGTCATGTCATTGAGTCCTGGGGGAGTTTTTCACCGTCTCCATCTGATGCCGTGGCCTTTTGCGCCTGTCCCCATGCCCCTGCACTAGCACTGCTGCTAATGCCCCACTGCCATGAGCACTGCCATCAGGCATGACTAACCGAGGAATTTGCTGGTTTGAGAGGCACCACTGTGGGGCCGTAGGATGCTTTTGTGAAAGGGCAAAGGCAGCCTCTTATACAGCTGAGTTCAGATGGGGTTTTGCACATAGCTGATGCTGTTATGCATGCTGAAATATTTTGTTACTCCATCCAGATGAGGAATTCATTCAAAATGACTACTTGAAGAAAGATTACACTCACACTCTTTGGAATGCACTAAGTGCTTCTTTAATGGCATGTCTGGACAGAACATGCAAGACAAGTGCCAATAAGTGGCTCCACATTTGCTCACTTTTTGAATTGTCATAAGGTGCAGCGGTGGCCTAGTGGTTAGGGAGTTGGCCCCAAGATTAGAAGGTTGTAGCTTCAAATCTCAGACCAGTAGGTTGCCAAAAGTTACCCTTGAGCAAGGTGCAGTCCCCATCACTGTTCCCCATGCGCTGGACATAGCTTCCCCCTGCTACACTGGGTGGTAAGTGACTAGGCCCCACGATTGGAAAGACCAAATCCCAGACCAGAATGTTGCCCTGAGGTACCCTTCAGCAAGGTACCATCCCCATCACTGCTCCTTGGGCAAGTGTATGTGTTAAAAGCAGGGGTTGCATTTAGTTGTGTTTTACTGTGTGCCCTGCTGTATATCAAAATGAAAAATGGTCATTCTCACTAACATAAATTACATTAGATTATAATTTGTATTCATCCATGGTGAACATATGGAATTAGTCTTTCTTCAGACTAAAGTGTCTTTGCAATGCATTTTTTTTCACATACTCACGAGATAAACTATTAAAAATACATTACAGAATATATGGTTAGCACTATACAGTTAATTAACACTTTAGTTACAAGGAAAATATTGTAAAATGTTAGTGATAGTGTAAAACAACATTAAATCACATATTTAACTTATGACAAAAGACAGTAAAATACAGTTTTGTTGTCATTAGAGCAGTGGTGGCATACTAGTACTAGTAGGCATGTGACCCCATGATCTTAGGAGTGCCTTCAGGGAGGTACCCTTGAGCAAAGTACCGTCCCAATACTGGATGTATGGCTGTCTCACCATTCCCATAGTGAATGGGATAAATGCAAAGGAAGGATTATGTTGTGGTGCACTGTGTGCAGTGTGGTGTTTTCAATGAGCACTCAAAAAATCACTTTCACTGAGTGTGAGAAACTGACACTTTCACACTGTCAGTTCATTTGCCAGCACTTTGCAGGACACTACTATAGGTGATGCTTACTCACTTATGTGTATTACAATAACGCAACCAGTTCACCTATATCAGGGACTACTAGCAGCTTCCCAGCAAAGCTGATTCTACAGATACTATAGCTACTGCATTTACACACACTACAGATACTATAGCTACTGCATTTACACACACTACAGATACTATAGCTACTGCATTTACACATGCTACAGATACTATACAGATACTAGGTATTTTAGCTCGGGACATTTTGTAGATACTACAGCTAGAGTTCCACATACAGCAATTAATGATTCAGTGACTTCATTTTTTATATATAGACCATTAGACCAAGCTCAGTTTATGGTAATTTACAGTAAAATAAACAGTACATTTTTAAGCCTGAAAAATTTTAATTCAAAGTACAAGAAAAGTGACAACCCTTGTCATTGCAAGGTCATAGCACAGCACACAGTGAACTACAACGAAATTGGACCTCTGCATTTAACCCATGCACACAAACACCGTGCAGCAGTGGGCAGCTCTGAAAGCACCCAGAGAGCAGTGACAGGGACGGTACCTTGTTCAAGGGTACCTCAGGGCAAACTACTGGTAAGGGGTTTGAACCCACAATCTTCCGATCCTGTGGCCAACTCCCTAACCACTAGGCCACCGCTGAATGATAAAATGTTGCACTAAAAAATGTTAATGTAAAAAAACTTTTTTTCCTTTTACAGCAAAATTACAATTACAGTGTTTTACAATTAAAATTACAGCAATTATTTAGTGCAGTCAGAATGTACCTGCTTTTAAAAATAATTTTTAATTCTGATAAACAAGTGCTTTTTTAAATCCATGAAACACTTTACCCTTGAATCACTTATCCCACATGAAGCATCTTCTGTTTGTTCACTTTCAGAGGGCATTGTATTATTAATTTCAAGAAGGCTTGTGCTGTGATTTTGAATAAATATTACACCTGCTAGACATGAAATTCCTCTGTTTTTCTAAATGAAAATGTTCACATTTTATATATATGCTTCATAGTAATAACTACAGATTATGTTATAATTAGTGAATCATAAATCCTAATGTCAATGAACAATACACATTAAGGGGTTAATATATTCTTAAACTAAAGCATGACCTGAAATGAAATGGGTAAATTAATATGCCAGAGGAGTAGTGCTATTCACAGCATGCATACTTACTGTTACATACTGTTACAGTTGCATACTGTTTTTACTGTCTGTTTCTACTTTAGCCAAGGTGCCAAACACAAGTATATATACGTGGGTACGTGTACATTAGGATGTATTTTTTAATGATGATTCAGATTTGATAGTAGTCACTCTATAGTCTAACCAGATTTTGTTGTGTATGTCTTAAGAACTCAGGAAATAAAGGAATAGGATAAATAAACCAAATTTGTACAGCTTTAAGGTTAGTGAGTGCTATGTTCATAAAAAATAACAGATTTTCTGCAATTGCAAGCTTAGGCTGGCAAAGTAGAGAAGGCAGTGACCGTATGAGCATCTGAGCTGCTCATGAAAATGCAGTCTCTCTAAATCAAAGGTGTGTGGAGTTTTATGGAATTTATCCATTTCTAATACACTTGCCTTGTTCAGTTAAACATTTAGACTGTTAACATTCTCACACACATACACACACGCAAAATAACATCCACACATGCACAAGTACATCCACTCCACCCCTGACTGAAGTGAGGCTGCCCGTGAGGGTTGACATTTCCAATTTAGGAGGCAGTGCCTCACATTTGTTTTGCTGGACTGAAAGGAAATCTATCAGTGCTTCTCGTGCAATTCCACCCCCTACATAGAGAAGAATTCCCTTCTTTTTTTTTTTTTTTTACAGAATTCACGATGAAGAATGGCTCCACTGGGGTGTAACCTATTCTTTTATTTTTGTCTCTTGACATGAGAAATGTAGCTTTGCACAGCAAAAAAAAAAATGTAAGAAAGTTTCTTGCGCATGGTTCCTTTTGATCATGGAGTCCTCATGCATTTCTTTGAACACATTTTTCTTGAAAGCCTCAAAACTCTTTTGGCTTTTTGGAATTTAGGTCTGATCTGAGGTAGAATTTGTGAACCACAAACAGCCTTTACCAGAAGCATCCAGAGATTCCCATGAACAGCGCAAACACAAAATTGGCAGGAACATGCACAGAGCATTCGTGGATCCCAGCGGTGGGCAGGCTTAAAGTGAATATTCCACAGACTGCAGCTTTGTGCAGGGCAGGATCTTTACAGTGGATTAGCTGGGGGGGCTGGCACAGTTATATTCTATTGCGGGTAAAGTGTGGTACCTGGGATGAGGTCAGAGCTAATTAATGAGGCACACTTCAAAGTTTGCCTTTGGAGTTCTCTCTCTCTCTCTCTCTCTCTCCGAGTTTGTTTACGGGATTAAGTCATTCGACTCAAAGCAAACACACTTCTGAATGCCTGTCCCTAAGAGGCTAAAGGATCAGAGCACTTTCATTAGAGGCAAGACTTAATGCTATTCATCCTCTGGAGCATAGAAGTAGCTTCCTCTGTGACTTACAATGGGTCACTTCCGAGTGAAAGCATACCTAAAGCAGAACGTATTCATCTGTAAATGAAACTGTTTATCCCTGTGGGTGTCCTCACATACAAGTTCCTTACTCTCTCTTACTCTCTCACTCTCGCTCTCTCTCTCTGTCTCTCTCTCTCTCTCACACACACACACACACACACACACACACACACACACACAAAACAACCTCAGTAGGACCGACTTTGTGACAAATAAACAGTCTAGTGCTTTAGCAATGGTGTAAGATGTATAGGCGTTAACAAATCCTTTGCTGGAATTATATATGTATCCTTATGGTTTTCTATACCTTCTGCATACTACATCAGAGCACCTTTGTATGATAGTTTTGAAAGGCACTGTATAGTTAAGTTTTAGATGGTTTTTAAAAAATACATTAAAAAACAGTGCTTTAAAAAATGTATTAAAAATCATGAGTTTCATATCTACCAGGTATAAGGTTTATTCAATACTATGGAATAACACATTACAGTTTGAAGAATATTTTATGAAGGTTTAAAATTGAAAGGTGCATTATAAATCATGTTCATAACTAACTCTTAGATGTTTCCCAAAGATCCACATAAAGTATTAATAATGGCAATTAAACACACTCCATATTTTATGTGAATATTTCTGAGAAGGTTGTGTCCAATGTCTTTGCAGGCACTTTGAATGCATTTATGAAGCAGAAAGGCCAGTCTACTTCAGATGCTGGACCAGTCTGGTCACTCAGTGGTAATCAGGGGGATCGATGGAGACAGGCCAAAATCAGCATCCACCCCACTTCCTCCTTCCAGGTGAGCGCATCAGAACATCAGCGGTATGCTGTGTCATTTACTTAAAAAGCAAAAGATAACTTCACTAGAACCAGACTATCAGTTCTTCTAAGCAGAGGTACTGAGTAGTAACTTCCAAATATATCAAAATAAATGAAAACTTAAAAAAAACAAAATTAAGGTAGATTAAAATCATTAAACTTAAATAAAATAAATAGTAATGCATCGTTTCTGGAGTACTGGTGTACAGCTCTTTAGTAAAAGCAGCTGTTATACATTAGAGAATGTGAATGATTTAATCTGAAGCCATATATTTGACCAACACTTAAAAAAGAAGTACAAAATACCATTAGGTTGATATTTACAACACCACTTAACATTGTCACAGACCAAGTAAATCCTGTCTTGGGGATAATATTCCCTGATATCAGTGGCCTCTTTCAGAAGACCCTGCCACACAACATATACTGATCAAAGAATGCTTTGAGTTATGTAATGGATTTTTAATGATTAAACACAAACATCTTTGTGCCAGATATCAGTGCACACTTTTAGAGGTCATGTGAATAGTTCTTTCAAAAAATGAAAAGACAGAGCAATAGTATTTGAAAAGCAAAAGCATAAACCACATTGCACACATTCTAGATTACATTTTCTCTGATCTGAGGTGCATTTTAGCACTTGTTACATATTTCTTCAATCTCTTCCTAGGATCAGTGCAAACTCAAGATACTTTTGATCCAGGCTTATTATAAAAGGTCTCTAATTAACTGTTAAGGTGCACTGAAAGGTGCATTTTTGGTTTTCTGTTAATGCATATGAGGCTCTGTTCTGGTGTTTATCTTTGTTTGTGCTCTTTTTCCATGCCTTTACACAGGTGATCTTTGAAGGCATCCGGGGTCCTGGAATTGAGGGAGACATCGCTATTGATGATGTTACTCTTGAAGAGGGGGAGTGTCCTGACCCTCCATCCAATCGTATGTAATATATATGCATCACCATAGTAACTAGCCCATAATGTGTGAGTGCTATCAGTTCCTTGCAGAGTTCTGTAATTGCACTTGGGGACAAACAGTGAGAGAAAATGAAAGGCAAGACAGGTAATGGTCTGGAATTTACAGCGCTATTGACAGGGAAGTAAGTATTTTGTTCCTCACAGTTTAATCTCTGGTGAAATCCATGAGCAAATGGGGTGGCTAAATGGGCTGCCTTTGCTATTTTCAGCAATAGTACTAGGAGTGGTCATGAATCAGCCAAAAAAAAAAATATTTCTATTCACTAAAGATCATTGCAAATGCCTGTCATGCAAATGCAATTAATTCAATATAATTTAACAATTAAACATAATTTCAACATAAAAGAACTTAATTATAGTCCCAAATTGTTACTTTTTTATCACCCACAAAAAGTTTCTTTTACTCTCTCTCTCTCTCTCTCTCTCTCTCTCTCTCTGTCTCTCTCTCTCTCTCTCTCTCTCTCTCTCTCTCTCTCTCTCTCTCTCCCTCTCTCTCCCTCTCTCTCACTTGTTATTAGATATCAGATCGAAGGCTCCATATAGGGTGGCGCATATATGGCCGTTATGCACCACCCTGGCTCTCACACTGTTTCGAGGTCAGAGGTGACCACCTGGTTGTGTCAAGACTGATGACAGCATCCGAGTCTGTGTCCCTGTCCCCTTAATATATAATCACCAAAGAGTCATACATTCAGATTGCTGAGAGGAACATGGCACTGGCTCGGCATGGATTATCACTAACTAAAAATCTTGAAAAAAGGAAGAACCCAATACAAAATAGTAATAAGGATTCGTAAACAGATTCTGTTGAAAACAATCTGCAAACAATGTTTCAAAAAGATGCGCGCGGGACCTGGGACGAGTGCGCTTTACCAACGAAAGTGACTTGTCCAGGAGGAAAGGCTCATCAGGAGGGGCTCTCATGCAGACAGTTTGTAAAGCACAAGGACAACTTTGCCAGCTGGCAGTAAAAAGCTCATTTAAAAGAAAAGAGGAGATAAAAAGTGATGGCAGTCTCCTCTAGCGCTTTACTATGAACACCTTTCAGTGTGTCATCCTTTCTGTCCTTCATCATATACTCAGATCTCATTAGTTCTTTCTCCACCCCTCAATCTTCAGTTAACCACAGGATTTTACCTTTCTCTTTTGGCTTGGTGCTTTAGAACCCATGTGTTAAAATATATGCTGTGGCGAAGCAAACAAACAAACAAAAAACATCTGCTTTATATCCCTACCTGAGCAGCTGCCTATTATGATTTCACAACACTGTGCTAGGGGCAGGCCAGGGGTTAGGAGACCAGGTCAGAGGTCAGTAAGAGCAAAAGTTTATAGGAGAGGGAGGTAAGGAGGCGAAGACAACACACAGAGACCTGAGGCAGAAGGCCATGGAGTGTGGGGGGCTATCGAAGGTGAAGAAGATGATGATGAAGAAGGAGCATCAGCATTTCCTCTCCTCCTCTGTTCTCCACTTCCAGAAAAGTGACATAATCAGTGCCACTTTCTGCCATGAAATACGAAGTGCCTTCAGATTATTAACAGAATTGTGAGCCTGGCCGTTAACACCAATGTCAATGTTTTTAATGTCACTGATGGGCTATTTTATACACGTTTATTTTGCTCCTTCAAGTGCTGATTTGAATGGCACAACCATTTCAATGGAGATCAACGATGGCCCCAGATGTCAGCACATCAGCCTGTTGGTGAACAGCCTGTTCCAGCTCGTAGGTGGGCCTAGATAAGGTCCTTCATATCATAGGTAGCCATTGCCACGACGAGAGCAAAGACGCCTCTTCTCCATGGCTGCCTGCAGACTGCAACATAACAGTTGTGCTGTACTGGGAAAAATACAGGACACTGATTACTGGCTGGAATGCCACACAGAGAAACAGTGGGCTGCTGCATTCATTGCTTTAGAGTCTCCTTAAGTGGGCCTTAGTACAGTAAACCCAATAGTAGACCACCAAGAAGATAACTGACAGGTGACAAAGCCTGTATCAAAAAAGGCCTACTGTCCCTTCCCATGCCTCTGCCATTTATATACTGAACAATGTACATTCTGAAAGAAAAAGATATTAATAATTATAATAATATTTTATTACTCTAGCGAGAATGTTTCTCTGATTTTACACAAACTGTGAACATAAACTGTGGAAAAATCTACCTGAGAGTATCCATAACCAGCTGGTTTTTAAAACATGTTGTAAAAAAGGAAAACAAATGAAAAGAACATTTACGTATATAGTTGGTTATGAAAAAAAAAATGTTTTGAGGAGCTGTGTCTTGTTTCTTATTTTTATGTTAAACTGTTATGACTTTTAACTTTCTTTAAATCTTGTCGTCTCCCTTGCATTGCTAAAAATATCGAAATGGCCAGAAACATATTGAATAAGTCAGTTTGGTAAATGTATAACTTGTATATGTAAAAAAGGCTCTGTTAATTGAGGTTTATATGAGATGTTTATGTATGAATACGGGAAGCACAAGATTTAGGGTTCAGTGTTTAAAATGCAGTATTAATTCATATATGTGACTTTCCTCTTACAAAGCCAAGTATGCAGAGATTTAGAGTTTAAGTTCAGAATCATCTGATGATGATTCATCTGAATGCATCTGTAATGCATACTCAGCATTATTCTCCTGGGTATGCTGCCTCTGTTAAAATAGTCTCGTGCTCCCTGAAGATTCTGACGATTAAAATGTATGTTGACTTTTGGTTTTATTACTGTAGCAGAAACTTCACATGTACGTTCTTGTGGCTTTGCCTCTGTGAATCTGTGAAAGCTCCACAGCCAATAGTTTTGTCGGTTACATGTAAAGAGATGTAACCAATGTGTGTTTACATATACATGTTTTTGAAGAGGAGATCTCTAAACTCATTTATCCCTCCCTAATTGAAGAAGAGTTCAAAAAAAAAAGAAAGCAATGGGGAAAAGGCATTTAGTTTCATCATAGGCCTCTATAGCCTTGGTTTTGACAGACTGAGTCACATATATGTCCTGGTATATGCAGTGTACAATAGGTGTGTTAGGAAACAGTTACAATACATGTAAAAGATGTGAACAAACCAGAGCACAATGATCCACAGTCATTACAGGACATGATAAACTAATTTTTACACACATAATGGCATCTGTCCAAAGGCCATTTCAGAGACATTTTTCCAGTGTGCATTCCCTATGACGACTCAAAGCCATTTTCAAGCATCACAGAAGACAAAATGCAGTCTTTTGCCCTTACACAATTACATTCTAAAAACAGAAACTTAAGTGATGGCTTTCCATTTCACTTAGTAATTGCATTATCGCTGCCAAATTCATCAGATCACATAATGGTTTATTTATCGCTGTAGGACAACGTGAAATGGCCACCAATTATGCTGTTACTGTTCACCCATTTTAGTTTATTCAAGAACTATTTTGATGCATGAAGCTTCTTTACTTATGGTCCTGGAGGGAAGGTGTACAGCATTCAGTTTACAACTGAACAGCAGCCCACCAATGTTGTACCTGGGGATATCCATGCCCATAACCCCCTGCTTCACATGCTATTGTCATGTTGCTATTATTAAGTAATACTGAACCTTTGCTGCCTTTATGTATCAGCACAGAAAAAGGTTCCCTGCTCTGTTTATCTTAGCAGCATATCGACATGGCATTTTGCTTAAAATTCCCAGACAAATGATTAGTGATCAACTCATGTCTGCTATGTATTTGGTATTGTGTATAAAGTGTACATGTGTTTTTATGATAAATGTATTTTGTGCCAAACATTCAAGTATTCCCTTAATTCATGAAGGACAAAAGCAAAATGATGGGGACACTTTAAAACTCATCAGGCATTAAAAGCAAAGCATCTGGAGGAAAGGGTTGCCAGGATATTTATCAGCTATCCCTTGCAGAAATATAGCTGGAACTCAAATCTGGGTTTAAAGCCAAGACTCTGGTATAAGGCCAAAAACCTGTTACCTCAATGCGACATGCACAAACCTATTAAAAAGACTTTGATGTTTGTTTGCCTACTTTGCAAATTATGTTTATGACTGCTACATCAGCTGTGCTGCATCAAAGTTAAAAAGTTTCAAAAGACTTCATTTCAAATGTACATTTTAGCCATTTAGATGGTACTAAAACATGTATGATGGCTAAAATGTTGCATTTGAATGTATTTTGAGGTCACTGATTTAAGCTGAGATGAAATAACAGTGGAAAATAATTCACCATATCTATCTGGGAGTTTCATTATCAAGTTTCATGATCACGATTCTGAAATCCTTCCCATTCAGTGTAACAGAGAACAGTAAGCTGTGAACGTGCAAGGATATTAGATCTGACACTGATATGGTTAAAAATTATTGCTAAATTCTTTGGACCATATTCATTCAGAAGGATGTTCAGTTGCTTATAATGTCTGTAATTAAGAGAAGGGCTTTTTAGTTGCTGTTATATAAGTTCTTCTTGGTGAATGATGCTAATCAACAGCTATTAATACTGATAGCAGCATATGGTCCTTTATTGCTTTTATGTGCATATACGTTCTCTGTAACCAACAAAACAGTTTTTATTCATTCTGGAAAAAGTGTATTAACTCAGCCTCCTGTACTGACATCTCATCATTGTACTCTGATTTGTGCTCTGTTTAGGCTTCTTTTTGATGTATTTCTTTGGATTTATCACCTATTTTTGTGCCATCCCTGCAACTAATGATAAAATAATAAAAAAAACAGGTATTTTATATTAGTTTGGCAGTATATTTCACATGATATGTTATTTGCATAATGAAATGAACATGCACATGCTGACACAGAAATTGCCATTCAATAGTTTAAAATGATTGCAAACATTTTTGTTATATATAGTGACTTTTTATAAACTAACAAATTTCTAAATTAGATTTTTAATATTACATTCTGTTCATTTAAATGTATAACTGGACATGTATGCATTAATTTAGGTCTTTGTTCTTATTTAGGGATAAATAATATACTTTAATTGTGTTTACTGGATTGTCAAGTTACCTAGATTTGATTGATTGAACAGGTATCTTGTAAATATTTGTATTTTCTGAGGCTCTGCTCTTAATTGTGGACACAGTTTCTTCCTCTCAATCTTCACTTTAGTCATCTCCAGTATCAGGCACTAACTTGGAGTCCCCATCACAGCTTGAAGGGTAAGGGCCAGTACAATCTTTCTCCTGGTTAGGGAAGGCCATCTGAAACTGCCGCTATGGCAACAACAGGCATGGACGGCATAATGCACTTGTAGGAGAATGCTTCCTGCTAATTCTGCTGTCTAGCACTGCACTGTGGAAAAGGGTGAGGGGCCCACCCCTCAAGGGTGAAGTTATTATAGCTCTCTTGGACCCGTGGATAAGGAAGCCTGGACTTGTACCTAACAAAGAATTTGCCTTGTTGTTCTAAAAATCAAACATTTAAATACTAGTTTACATGCTTCCATCACTTTGCCCTGCAAACCACTTCAATTTGTCAGATGCACATAACTTAAACATTATAACGAATGCAGTGGTGTTCTTTGTGCAAAGGACCATACCCCAAGAGTGCTCCCGGGGGCTGGATAAATAGCTGCCCGCTGCTCCACTGCATTTTGTTGTGGTGCGTTGTATGATCTGTGTATCTCTGAATAATTTTGTAGGCCCACAGGAGGTGTTAAATGTTTGAAGATGTAGCAGCCACAATAAACTAAAGGTATACAGGTAAGCAATCTTATGGAGGTCTGATTTAGTTCCAAAGTCCATCACAATCAACATCCTTTGGCTCTTTGCCACTTGGTAAATAGTTAATAATACCGGACTCTTATCAGATTAGGGAACATTACTGTGACTAGTGACTGTTTTTGAACGTGTTACTCCTGAGTCCAGCTTGTGGCAATGAACTCTTGGTCCCTGTGGTCTTACTGATGCTTGTTCTGTAACTTTTCACAGACATGCACCCTGTTTTTGGATGTGAGAAAGAGCACAAATATTGGGTGTTGCGGGTGTTATATGGACAGAGCCTGGTGGGACACTAAAGTGCTAATGGTTATGGCAATAGCAGAGCTTATTGGAGAAACACTTTAGCATCTTGGGGTTTCTTTTACGGTGTTGCATTTACTTTTTTAGTGTGAAATTTGTGAGAGTACACTGACATATTTAGTCATGACACAGTGCATATAATACAAAATTTAGAAAGACAAAGATACATTTTTAAATATAGTACAATTTATCAACCAATTTCTTAAGCTTGTAGGTTCAACCTTCTCTACATATGAATGAAAAAAATAAATAGATTTTAAGAATGATTATGTCAGCCTTATAAAATATCATTACTGACTTAATTCAGAATCCTAAGATTTAAAGATTATCAGCACAAAACATTGTACTACTGGACACATAACATATTGCTTTGTGAAAATATGTAAAATGTAAATATGACATATTATGTAAACTAATAAAACTTGTTAGTTTTAATTTTCTCCACAGCCCACACATGGGAAATATGCAGCAAAGCTCAGCCTATCCATGCTTTAGGCTGAACTCATTTCTGAATGAGGTCAAATACAGGGCAAGGGATCAGAACAGAGGCCACATACATTCTGTATGTCATATGCCCTAAATATGCAGCAACAAAATCATTAAACTCAAAAAGATAATGGTCTGTATTCAAAAGAAGTATAAAAATAAAATTAACTGGAAGATCAAAACACACAAACTGTATAAGTGAGCCTTAAGGAACAAAAAAAGACAATGAAAAAATATGCCAGCTTCTTTTTTCATTCATTCCCTTACTCCTAAATCTGTCGTGTATGGTCATTTACTACAGTTACTCATTTTCACAGCTTTCCCTTTACTTGCTAAAAAAAAAAAAATAATAATACAAGTCAATGGTTTTGAAGCAGCAGTGCATTTGGAGTCAGTAGGCTTTCTGATCTTTTCTAGTTACAGGGAAATGACTGCCTCAGTTAACTCACCTTATATAACCTTATAAACCTAAGCACTTATTTAAAGTTAGTGTTGGATGCGAGGTAGGATGTGGTACAGACAGGGAGAATGGACAGAATTAGCACGATTACAGAGAGTTTGGTGTGATGTTAAGTGTTGTTTGTGGCATAACCTTGGAAAACCTTAGGTCATACGTCACTAAATACCTTACCTTTGCTTGCTTAAAGAACACTCTGTTATTTTTCCCCAATTGCTTTTTCATGTGCCTAATGAATGTCAGAATCCATTACAACACAGAAAAGGTGTTTCAGAAATAGGTCAATATCAGGCCAGTCAACTTCCATTTGCTGTGCGTCCATTTGATGTTTTTTATCCCTTCTTTGAATACAGAAAAGAAAAAATCTGGGCATGTAACCATGGAAACAGAGAGACAGACTAGTAGTCCTTTTTTCATAATGCCTCTATTTTTGAAAGCTACTATGAAATCACAAAAAATGACAGCATAGGTTGTGCAGTTTTCTTGGTTTTATAGGCCCTGTGTGCTTGAACGTTATTGACATCTTGTGTATTTTTGTGCACTTTTTGCTTCTCGAAGGAGAGCTTTCCAGAGTTAGTGCCAGTCTAAAACTCATCCTAACCCAGGGGGAAAGCCAGCCTTATTGAATTGTTTTGCCTTTGGCACAAGTCTCCAGTCAGGTTTACTTCACAGGCAATACACAGTTTACCATGATAACCTCTCTCTGATATGAACTTTTAAATTCCATACTTTCACACTCACCTTTTCACTCCCTTCTCTCTTATCTCCCTCGGTTCTTGTTGCAACAGAACTGAGATTGACCTCCGATCTCTATTAAAATGCACTCCTAGTAACCAGTTCAATGTACAATGTCATTTTACATTACATTATGTTCTCCGCTCTCCTTGCTGTGGTTGGCAATGGCTCTTTGTTTACATGCCTGCTCCTGTTTCCTGGGCACATGGGAAAATGTCACCGAATGCTAATGAACCGTAATGCTCCTCTGAACGGCTTGTGCTGTCATTCAAGCCAAATCCATACAGTGTGCCAGATGCCTGTCAAAGGCCAATAGAAGACTGGTAAAAATATGAAGGGCCTTTTGAATCATATGTGCCAAAATTTCACCAAGCATTTTTTTTGCATAAGTAGCTACTTATCAGAATTGATTTTGTTGGCGACAGGACTGAATACATCAACTTCTTTGACAAATAAAATTTCGAAGCAATAAACCCAATCATTTCTTTCTTGCACTGTGAAGAGATCAACATTTCTTCAAAGCGAAGCCAAGATGTTGGTAAGAATTACACCCACTGGAAAATGTCCACAGAGAGGGAGCCAGTGACCAACTCTAGTTCTTGTTCATTTGGTAAGTCTTTCATTAGCCTACTTGTAAAAATGTATTGTTGTCAATAAGAAACCTTTTATGTCTAAGGTGCCGATAAGCAATAAAGACATCCTTCTTCTGGCACCTTTCTAGCTCACCTATAACTTAATGGTGCCTCCCATTTCTCTATGCAGATGAGTTGAGGAAATCTCTCTCATGTAGTGCCATTTCAGCTGGGTGAATGGATAAACTCTTTGCTGAATAATATATCAACTGGCCCTCACCCCTTTGCTCATAATGAGCGGTAGCTCATCAGAGGCTGAAGCCCACGGGTGCCAGCTCAGACATCTGTGCTAGCCTGTCTGCTAAGAGAGTGTCATTACATCTGTTTTGTAGCAGAGCAGTGAAATTTGCCTAATGATAGACCTTTGGCTAGTGGGGAAGTGATGATGGTGTTATCTAGATCTACTTAGATTAAATGTGAGAAGATTTTCTTTTACTGTTTAATCAAGATTTCAAGATTGCACATGATGGGGAAGGGAGATTAAGTTGGATTGAATCTTAAGGCGCTTCATTAAAGAAATGGCAAGAATGTAGTTCATCACCCAGATATGAAAAAAGTTACTATTGTGCAATTGCAGGGTGGATGTGGATGTGAAATTGAACTGAATTAAATTATTCAGTGATGAAATCCTATGTAATGTGCCAATACATCCTTAAAAACAAAGGTTCCTGCTTGGTTTTTAGCTTGGACATGTGGTTCTGGGGGAGATCTTTAATTGTTATTGGACTATTATATGATGGTGAGGTTATTCAACTGCTATACCTTTGCACATCGCTTACAAAAGTAGTTAATGAAAAGCTTGCCTTAAAGTGAAAGTGACTATTTGTCATTGTGAAACACACACGGCGAACCACAACAAAATGCATTCTCTGCTTTTAACACATACAAATATGTAGCAAGGGGCAGCTACATCCAGCACTGCGAGCAGCAATAGGAATGGTACCTTGCTCAAGGTCAGGGCAACGAAATGGTCTGTGATTTGAACCCATGATCTTCCCATTATGCCCCAGAAGTGGATTCAAACCATGTGTCTACTGTAAAATGACTATAAAGACCTATTTTTGCATCATTAAGAGTACTTCTATAACTTTCAAACAAAGTGCAAGAATTCATTTTGTCCTTTCCAAGGTGTCCATGTGTTGTTAGAACAGTTCATTGATACTCAGTGAAGGTTGATTGTCTGAAATGTCTTTCCATCACATGGCCTTGGTGAGCACAGAGTGAAAAGCAAGATGGTGAAGTCTATTCAGTGAGACATTGTATAACATAAAGAGAGAGCCAACTCCATAAACATGAACAATAGCAAAAGTTGTTACGGAGCATTCACTGCTAAGAGCCACATGGTGACTAGCCTGCATGCCAGTCCTGTGCAATATTAGTCAGCTTTGCTGTCACTTACTGGCCAAGTGGAAACAACAGCTCCCTCTGGGAGTGCAAGAACAGTCTGCCATTCTAACCAAGTACTAGCATAACTGTACACTGCTGTTTTTCTTCCTCTATCTCTTTTCATGAGAAATGTGTGTTCACCTTTGAGATTTATGCAGAATTCCAGGGGTGACAAAACACTCTTGGCACCAGCATGACATGAAATTACAATGCGGTGACAGGCAGAGCTGATAAATTTTAGTGCTTTACCTCTGCTTAATAATCAACATGGCTTTTGCAGCCACCAGACACCTGCTGATAAACCTGTCCCAAACTGAAAGAGGGAGTCGATTTGTTTCAACAGAAACTTGATAAATAAGGACGTTGCTTGACACCATGACATCTCATGTCCAATTACATTGGCAGGGAAAATGCCATGGCAACATAAGGAAGTATTAAAAGGATTTTCCTGCCGTGTCTGACACAGAAATTTTTGAGTCCCTCAAAATTTATGGAGAGAATAAACTTTTTCAAAATGATAGATTTTTGGGGGCTTTGTATGTTTTATTTAAGATTTTTTATTTAAGATAAATCAGCCTAGTCTTGTTGGAAATGTGTTCACATGTGCATGCAGTAATGCATGTAAGAAAATATTCATGTAGTATAATTGGGTAAAATACATCTTCAAACCTGTAGTTTCTCCCAGGCAACAATAAGCTTTGATGGAAAGACAAAGGAGTCTTTTACTTAATTCACCTTTTGCTCATAAATTTTGCCTGAGCAAAAGACCCCAGTAATCTCACATGTATCTCCTCTTGCGGTTTAGTAGAGAGCTCATTAAAATCACACACACTCAGATTCAATAATGCACAAAAGGCTGATGTTCATGTGCAACAAATGCTTCATCTCTCCTTTACCTTTCATTTCCTCCCTCTCTTTTTTTCCCATGCTACTTTTTAAAGGAGTTTCATTAGAATCACCATTAAGCATCCTGAGCCATCAAAGAGCAAAATCTGAGTAACAAAATGCTCCTCTGTATAGTACATGCCATTTCTCAGATAACATATTTTCTCACAGTCATGTTTTGTATTACAATTCTGTGGACTTCAGGGGAAGTTCTTAAAAGGACATGCCTAGTTTCTAGAATGCAGCAACATTGTTATATTGTTATTATCATAGAGCCTTTTGTGATGTAAAATGTATTTTGAAAAGACACTACATCTAGGGGTGGAAGTGCTTCTTACTTTAGCAATGGTTCGAAGTTTAACCCCTGGAAAGCCATTTCCAAAGATATGCACAGATCCTGACAAAATCTCTAAATCTCTTTTGTCCACTTATTGTACACTAGCTAAATCATTTATCACAAGATGATTCCATTGAAAACAGATCGACTCTAAATCTGACTCAAAACAAACACTCACCTGACCTTGCTCACAGTAAAAATATGCAACTGCAGAGTCTCGCACACATTTGCTTCAAAATAAAAAGATACGGATCAAAGCTTAAGGATATGACTCACTGTTGAGCAATAATAAACAGGTACCCACTATAACACCACCACCACCACCTCACACAAACACAATGTGAGGAAAGTTAACATGTTCCATTCTTTATACTGATAAAATTGATTTCACTAATATAATAATGTGGCAGCAGAAATATATATGCTCTTTGGGTATTGACTCTGATGCATGATAGGATTAGTGTCATCAAGACCGCCGTGCTTGTTTAAAAAAATAATAAAGGTTACAAGAATATTCTATAGACTAGTTATGTGCAGTTGTAAAAGAGCCCAGCGATGTACATCCAGACTCATAGTACCAGTCTTCAAGTTCCTCTTATTACAGTTTCTCTGGAGCTTCTGCTGTGCCTCTTTTATTGTTCATCAGCAAGCTTACATCCTTTGAAGTCAACTCAGCAATCAAAGGACTTTGTTTGAGGTGAATAGGAAATGTGTTTAATTTTCAGCAATTATCTTAGCAATAGCAGATCAACTCTCCCAAAGGCCAGGAAAGACCGACTCACAGATATAAACATGTTCCCTCACTTCAAAGCCATCAAAATGAAAGCCTGGGAACACAGACAAAGAGGTCTGTTTTTCCCCCTACACATTAGTGTCAAAATAGATTTAAAAACCGTGCCTGCATTTTCTGAAAGGAAAAACCCATCATTTGAGAATAGTTTCGTTTTTTCACTTCCTATGCACCATTTCTGGAGGTCATTAAGCTTTATATTCACATTTGAAGAATTTCCCAGTGTCAGTTGTTTGACAAATTCTGCTGATTCTCTGTTCTGCTTTGCAGGTAATAGGTTTTCCATAATTCCTGAAGTCCTCTGTAAAATCTTGCTCTTCAACCACAGCCACAAGCAGAACAGAGATTCTGCAGCAATTTCACAGACTCTAGATCCTAGTTTTTTAAGGATGTTCAGTTACTGGATGCACCCATGATTGAATTTTATGTCATAATGAAATGAAAAAATGAAAATGAAAAAAACACTGTACACAGATAAACATAAACGTTCCCCATATAGGATCTAGGTCTGCATACAAGTAGATCCTGGAAATGTTTGCTAGAGGGTACTCCCTGCTGTTGGAGTGGATAGGAATGGAAAAGATTTTTCTCTCTGAAGTAATAGAGTAGTATCAAATCATCATAATCATTATGTTGGGATGGGTTAGAGTGCCATCTGTGATCTTGTCCTAGTGGCCCAACTTCAGTACCTGAGCTCATTTAATCCAGAACATGACCATGTTCTTAAAGCAGTTTTCAAATATCTTTGAGTATTACACAATGGTCTAACACACTCATATGCTGCTGGTTGAACATTTTGATTTAGGTTAATTCAGCACCAGTTTCAGCGTGATTCATCAACAAAACTGAGTTTGTAGTTTTTGTTAGTTTTGGTTAGTTTTATAGAACAGTTTTAGTTCTGTAGATACATTTATAAAGAAATTCTTATCGTCATACAGTCACAAACACTCCTAGTCAAACTGCATGTTTTGTTGATATTCTAAGTGTAGATAAGCACACATTCTCTACAGAAAACATCATGAAATATGGCATTTTCTGCCAATCCTAGTGCACAATTTATTTTCATTAGTTTGAAACATCCTGTGATGGGCTGGCGACCTGCCCAGGGTGTTTCCCCGCCTTTTACCCTAGGAGCTCTGGGATAGGCTCCAGCATAGCCAGCGACCCTAATCAGGATAAGCGGTTAGCAGAGTGGGTGTGTGAGTGAGTGAGTGAGTGAGTGAGTGAGTGAGTCAGTGAGAGCGTTTGAAACATATTGGAAGAAGTAAAACATAACATACAAACGATTTTGTAACTTCTGCATGTAACACAGTTTGTGGTTTGTTTTGTAACAATATGTTGAATTCAGCAAATTAATAAGAAAAGGCTGTTAGAATGTACAGAAGTGGGTTATGGACAGAGCATGTGTACCAAAAAAAAAAAGAATAATTTGACTGCGGTGCTAAACTTTTGCATGTGACATGGAAGCCTAGTCATTTTTTTGGTTATTGTAGTTAACAAAAAAATGAAAAACTGGAATCCATTGGTATAACCACCAGCTGCATTTCATTACTGCTTCCAAGATGATGGCCAGTGTATATTTATGTTATCCTTTTATGGGACAGGTGGTAAATTATCAAGTCTATCATAGCTAAGTATCAGCAGCTTGTACATTCAGTGCCATTGTTTTAGAAACTTTCAGCTAGTCTCACGAGTTCTATATTTTCAGTTCTATGGCCATGCTCTTGTTCCCTGTGGCTGCATTTCATAAGCTCTTCAGTTTGGACTCAGTAGCATGCAGTGAGTTTGTAATATTTCACAACGTCTCTCAATGATCACAAGTCTTTGCGTGTGGATAAGCTTGGTATGTGGCGAGGGATGCACCACTTTCACTCTCACATGATAGAACTTGACCTTGGGTGAAATACTTTTGAAATAAAATGTTCAAGTTGCCTGATAGCATTATGAAAACAGATTTTTTGTTTGGGAAATGTTCTCATATTCCAAGTATTGAAATCACATGCGATTCTATTTCATGTTTGGCTCTGCCATAAAAATACAAAGAAAAAAAACCCATTAAAAAAAATTTTAAATTCAAAGAAAAGCAAAAATCAAAAATTAGTGTTAGAGTTCACCAGCAGAAAAAAAGATTTGCTTTTTCAAAAATTAAATGTCTTACCACCTATACTTTAGGGCCCTACTAGCTCATAAAAAGTAATCTCACATGTCTACTTTCTGGCACATATTTAGTTTAAAGATCTGACATCCCTTATGTTCACTGTGTTGACTGGTATGAAGAGCAAAGTGTACATTTTTAATTGCTTGGCAACTGCACATTGTTAGCAGTTAGACTCAGGTTATAGTACACAGTACCACAAAAATGAGAAGCAGTACTTCAGTAGCTCTTGGGATCTATTGATTCAAAGAGAGTATAATCACTGTCATGGGGCAGAACCAAAGTCTAACAAAAAAAAAGAACTCTCTAAAAAGGGTGCCAAAGTGGTATTTTGGACTGATGCCATAGAACCACTGTTTGTGTGTCTTATCTGCAAAGTCTTTGTACTTTAAAAGCATTCTTTATACCACATCTCATTTACAAAGACAGCTATTTAAAGCCAAAGACTAAAAGCTTTACAGCCAGTGCTTAATTGGTAAATGATGAGGTCCTGGAACACTGAGTACTGATACATAGGATGCTATAATGTGACAGGAGAAGGTGTGTCAGGCATAAAGCTCAGTGTGAGCTTTTCCCTTTTACATTGGACCTCACATCTAAAAAGAGTGTTAATGAGGATCTTCAGCTTCAAACATTCACTCATAACTCAGTTTGAGTTTTTGAGTTCAAAATGATTAAAAGATAGAGAGAAAATGGGACTCCCGTCAACTGAGCAAGACCTGGTAGACCACCAAAACTGTCACCATCAGATAAAAAGTGCTTAAAGCTTTCATCTTTGAGAGAGAGAAGAAAATCAAGCTGTACTCCTGCTTCAGATCTGAAAAAATGTCTTTCCTCAGTGAGAGAAAATTCAACACTATGGTTCTGAAAGGATGTGTAGATGTTCAAGAAGCCATTACTGAGACACAGGCAAAAAACTACTAAAACACTGATACTGGACTTTTGAGATGTGCTAAAAGGTTTTAGACACTGCTAATTGTATAAATTTGAATTTGGGCTTACTTGGATCATGAGAAACAGAAAACACAGCTAAAGTTTAAGACTGGAAAGGTGGATGCCTTTAATAATGAAAAATGTCATACTATAATTAATTGTTGAGGCTTCGGTGTAATTTTCTGTGAATAATTTGTTCTTGGCCATTTTGACTGGAAATGAGATCATTTTAATGGCAGGCTCTGACCAGTGAAATGACAATATTCAATATGTGAATGAGGTGCCAGAACAGACTAAAAGAAATGCCAGATCCAATCTGGGAGGGGCTAGATCTGGATGAAGCTTGTTCCAGCACAAATTAAGGCCTTATTACAGCTATGCTCCACCACATGCATAACTTTTGACTTTAAAATATTCCCTCAGTGCTCAGAGTGCTTTTTTCCCAAAAGGTCTTGTGCACAGCTTGCTGAGGTAAAAAAGAGATCTTTTTAAACACTTGGTTACACAGTAGGTTAGGGTTTCATAATAGCATGCCATAGAGCTATTTTTGGTGCTCTTGGCAGGGCAGGTGTCCAATTAAATTTTACACTTGTGAGGAGGGGAATAGATGGAGGTGATTCTGCTGTTCTCTGCATGGTGGGGTTACTGGTGCTATGCAAGAGAGACAGGGACTAAAAGACCAACTTGCTTTCCCCTGGTTGCCCTTGACCAGCAGGCTCCATGGAAGGTTTTGTTAGAGAACAGCATGCCCTCAAAGCCTTGCACCATTCTTCTTCTCAGACTCCAGAGACAGGCAGCCACTGTAATCAGTCGACTCTCTGCAGAGCCCCACTCCAACTCTTTGACTCTGCTCAAGGCTGGAGAGAGAAGCTTACTCTTCAAAGAAGGGTTCATATCAGTATACTTTGATACTTTGATACTTCAGATTAATGAGTAGCAACACATTTAAGTCTGTGTGCTTCTGTGTGCTTTGGTTATTCCCCACCTTAGTCCTGCCACTGTCTAGCTATGTCCTGTTCATGCCTCTGGCCACTGCCCATATCCTGTGTATCACAAAGACTCTTGTGTTTGTGTCTTCAGCGTTTCTCTGTGGTTTCTCAGTGACTTTTGGAGGTTCCTATTTTGTTTCCGTGCTGTGTCTGAATGTTTCCTGGTTCATGCTTTGTTACTTGTGTTCACATCCTACTCCTTAGTTTTGTATTTGATGTGTGCATATGTGTGTTTTGTGCATTTCATTTCAGAAAAGTCCTGTTTAGTTTTTCCTACTTAAATTTCAACTTAAACTTAAATTCTGCATTTTTCAACAATTTTAGTGGAGTAAAAGTGAAAATCTCATAAATAGAAATTTAAAAAATAGATACTGAAACAATTATTTAATCTGCAAAGATTTTAAATCAAATCTGCAAAGATTTTATTAAGATCATGATTATTTTTATTCTTTTTTTTTTTATTTAGAAAAATTGTTACAAATTCTTGAAGATAATACCTTATGGAAAGCAACTTGGCAGAATATAACACTTTTTAGTGCTCTTATAACTTTTATAGGCTACTGATCAGGGCCATTATGTTTAATAAATGCAATGCTTTGAAATGTTTTTCCCATAGAGTTGTTTAGCACCATTGCACAGCTCTCGAGCTCATGGTCTGCTCTGTAAGTCTCTAGTTTAGCAAGTATTAATTATGCTGTTTGCATATGTTGCTTATGTGCTGATAAGCCTGCCTAAAATACTCCCACATTCTAAATCTTTCTTTAGTGAACACTAACTCTGCTTATACAACCTTCACCTTCACACTGCACACTATAGTTTTCCTTTGCACTATGCACTATACTAACAAAGAAAGACTGCAACTTAAGTTGCATTTGGGATTTCTAAGACTGACAGATATTTACCCTGTATAAAATGTGTCATGTTCAGAAGAGGAATGAACCCAGCTGAACTATTCAAATGTGGTTTTGTAGTAACGTTAGCATTAATCTCTTCCAGAATCTCTCTGTTTCAATATGTGAAGATCCAAAATGCTTTTTTTATCTGTGATAAAAAGTTTGAGTCACTGTGAGGCTATTATTTTAATTACACAAAGAATCATATACTTTGGAAATTAATTTAGTAACACAATCTGTAATGTGAACCCTCCTTTAGACAATATAACTCCAATAAACCTATCCTTTTTAAATTTTTGCAAAAATATATATATATATTTTTTCCCATAGGTTTTTCTCTAAAGGTTCAGTTGTATCTATAGGACTCCAGGTGCTTACATTTGTGGCTAGTCCTTTAGTCTGGCACAGTTCCCCAAAAAATGAATATGACATAACATTGAGATGCTTCCTATTATTTTTATAAATAAAGAAAATAGATTATTTCATAATGCTACAATTTTCTACAAATCTCTTATTCTTGCAGATGCTTAAAAATACTTGCCAACTTTATCATAATCCTAACAAAAAGCATGAACCCTTCTAATAAGACCACTAAAAAGCCACTAAACCATATCTGGGGTATTTTGGAGGGAAGCATAAATCTTGAACTCATGCTACTCAAACGATTTCTAAAGAGGTTGCAGCATGGCAGGATGCATTATCAAGATGAAACAGACCACTGGTGTTTGGAAATACCCCTGGCATAAAGGATGTACTACATCAATGTAGGTGGTGTCACAAGTAACATCTACATGAATGCCAAGGTTTCCCAGCAGAACATTGTCCAGAGCATCAAACTGCCTTTACCAAATCACTTTCCCATGGTGCATACTGGTGCCAACTTTCTTGCAGATAAATAATGTGCCAATACCCAGCAATCCACATGATGTTAAATCCACAAGATGTTTCATAAGATCAGGCCACATTGTTCCTTTGCTCCATGGTCTAACTCTGGTGTTTAGTGTGCTCTTTGTAGGCATCTTGTTTACTTGCTGACCAATATAACCCACTCCTTGAGAAGTGCTTTTGTAACAAGACAATCAATGTTATTTACACCGCCTATCAGTGGTTCTAATGTTTTGGCAGATCTGCATATGCTAGCGCTTATGTAGTTGGTGTTTTGCTATCCTGTTGAATAAAAAGTTAATATCTTCTCACAAGAGGCCATGACATGAACTCTGGAGATGTTATTTAAGCTGACTGCAATGAGTTTAGTTTAATCACTGTGGCAGGGCTTTTTCTAGACTGCTAGTTGTACTTTGGCACGTACAGGTTTAAAAGAGGCATGTCCAAACCTCTAAGATTGCCAGATGCATGGGGTCAAACTATTTGAGTTTTTGCAAGCATAGGGAAACTCACTTAAAATGTTTTGGTTGGTGGATTTGGTGATATATCCAATTATAAAACTGGAATTTTGGAAAAGTCAAGGACCCATATTTTTTCCATGAATGTTAACATTTCTTAGCACCAAGATTTGGATATCATGAAAAATGTTTAAATCTGATCGATCATTTGTCAACCACTGGTCAACTTAATTTTCCATATGGATAAAAAAGGTGCTTTACTAGGAAGGCTACCAAATTTAGTAAAATTTACATGAGACAGGATTAAATCTTTGATGCAGCTTGCACCAGTTCTGAAATTGGCTATATTAATCTGCAGGAGAATGCTTTGGAATTACTTTAACTGGAAAATTAACAACAAATATGCCAAGCTAATTAGAGGTTTAGGAATAATGAACCTATTTGTTTAGCAAGTTAAAAAACAATGAAACAGCAGGAAGGAGTCAACACATGCTAAAATGATTGTTAATAATCAGTAAAATGATACAAGTAGGACCACTTAAACTTGCAGAGACATAAAGCAACAATCCGAAGGAAAGGCGTTACTGTTTAGGGGTTATTGCTCAGCACAGAGTCACACATTAAAGAGTGAAGAGTATCAAAGCCAATGGAAACAAGTATGGTATGTCCATGAGATATCCATCCATTTGTCCCTGTGCACCAGCTGTTAGCTGCATACTGACAACAATTGCAACACATCTGGAATCCTGGAGAATGAAAGTGGGCAAAGGAACAATGATGGTGCCACTATGGAAATTATAGAGTATGTAGGGCATTTGTGTGGTCATGCTGATTGTGTTGTGTAGCTTAGCTCAACAATTGAAGATAAAACAGAAAAATTTATTGCTTGCATATTTACTTTTCCCCTGAGATCATTATGCAACAGCACCCTAAAGCATTGGTGAGCAGACACTGTGTTTCTGTTAACCAGACTGCAGTTTGCTTTTATTAGTTTAGAACAGTGATATTTTAGGGATTTTTTCACTTCTTCTTCTTCTTCTTTCAGCTGCTCCCTAAAGCAGATTATCCATTTTCATTTCTTCCGGTCCTCTGCATATTCCTCCTTCAAACCAACCGGCTGCACACTCTTTTTCACCAAATACATAAACTTCTTCTTTGGCCTTCTTCTCCTCTTTCCTGATAGTTCCATCCTCAGCAATCTTTTCCCAGCATAATCCTTGTTTCTCCTATGCACATGTCCAAATCAACACAGTCTTGCTTCTTTAACTTAGTCTCTAAATTGTCCAACCTGAGCTGTCTCTCTAATATACTCATTTCTAATCCTGTTCATCCTCATCACTGCCAACACAGATCTCATCATTTTTAACTCTGCCACCATCAGCTCAGCCACCTGTCTTTTCAAACATTGCATCTGTAGTGTCAATTAAGACAGACTAATCAGCAGCTGATATTCACTCTGAAAAAGTTGCTGGCTATTTGTAAGTGTTGTTCAATGTGTTTTTATCTTCTATATTATTGCTGCTTTATTTTTATATTTATATTTATATATTAGTAAATGCCATTATGGATGAACTCCTTAAACTCTATGGTGAAAAAGCAGTACTTGCTCTTGTATGCTTTATACTGAACAAAGACAAGTGAGTCATGATTCTAAATGGATTAGACTGGTCAACATAAAGATATGAGTCTAATCAGTTTGAAAATATGCTTAAAAATACATGTGAGGAAGTTGATTCCTTTTCACTGCATTAAATTAGATTTGAATGTAGCTGCATGGTTTAAATCCACCCGATTCACAATTCAGATTAAAACAAATCCCTTCTAGCAAATACAACACAGCCCCCTTGTGTTCTGTGATAGAGCTCAATTGTAGGTAAATGAAAAATCACTGGTCTTTGACAATTATTCTGCAATATCAGATTTATTGATAGTCATTGTCATTAACTTTATTTATGGTCAAGCTGGATTTAGTGATTGGAATTAAATTAAAACTTTGGTAACCTCATAATTTAAAGTGGCCCCCATCGGCAGGTTTGTCTCTCAATCTGTACAAGGCAGAGTGCCCCATTGATCATAGTTGTGATGTGCATGGAATATCTTTGCCCCAGGGTATGTTTCTCAGTATGAAGATAAACTGAATTTTATTCTGTTTATCTATGTCATTGATGTTTTCCCCCAGAACACATGACACAGTAATTAATCAAACATACCTGTGATATTTTTCTATTTCAAGGAAGGTAAATCGCACTGAG
Organism: Hepsetus odoe; assembly: GCA_017165825.1. Classification (NCBI taxonomy): domain Eukaryota; kingdom Metazoa; phylum Chordata; class Actinopteri; order Characiformes; family Hepsetidae; genus Hepsetus; species Hepsetus odoe. The sequence goes on along the minus strand of CM029370.1, from coordinate 21,025,300 downwards.
GCTAAGGTTTGGGCCCTTAATATTAGCAATATTCCTTAATTCACAAATTCTAAATAGAATGAAAAGTTATCAAAGATGCCTTAAAGGAACTAAGTAATGATAACTCAAAAGATACGTCATGAATGGATGTAAAGCTGCTAATTTGACACGTTTTGAAATGCATTAATTTCTGTTTTGCTACAAACACATGACTGATGATAGCACTAAGTGTATGCTGATAAAGAACACTACTTAAAGGGGCATTCTGGCATAAAACTAGGATCTTATATATTTTTATGTTTGTGCAGCACAGCATTATATCCATCAGCCTCATTAGTTTGAGAGAGTTCACGATTTTATTTCTTTAGTTCTTTTTCTACATTAGCCAGCATGTTTTACAAAATACAATATACAGCCATTGAGAATCCCTGTCAAACCAATCTTGACCGCTGGATGTTTGTAATAACATCTGTTGTGAGTTCTGTTGTCAAAATCATAATGAAAAGAATCATTCCTTTGTCATTTTATTAAATATTTTCAGAATGTGTCTTTGAGTTAACAAAAAAATTAGTCTTTTGATCACATCCATATGTTTTATTTTCTCCCCTCTTAGATTATTTTCTGCGTTAAACTCGTAAGCTCTGTTAAACTCACAGCTAAAAAGTAAGCTTATAAAACATCAGTGATCATTTAACTGTGACAAGACGATCATATGAACATTAAGTGTAAATAGAACATCTTTTTGTTTTTTTCAAAATCTTTTTTTAATCGTTATTGCTCGGGATTACAAAAAAAACTAAAAAATGGTAAACTCCCCTAACAACTAACTTTACATCCACTAGTGTGCCAATAGATGCAATGAGTTTATTCAAAATCCAGTCATTGATGGCTCTTTTAACATGAAATATAGTTATCCATTTCTTAAATTCATCACAAATAAATGCATGCCATATCTTAACTTTAGTATAACTGTTGAGTATATCTGAACATTTCTACCCTATATCAAATTAATTTTACACATGTAAATTTGTACTTGCATATGTGCACACTTGTGCATACTTACTTCTGATGGGTCATATCTTGCTTTTCTTGAGTGAAATGAAAACCAACATATAACCTCAGATTTAGAGAAGAGGTCCGCAGGGCACCCACTGCAGTGAGCACCCCTGAGCAGGGAGGAGCTCTGCATGGCTTAAAGGTATAGCATGCACATATAAAAGTAGTCATGCAGCATGTTTGTGGGTTGTAAATGTAATTCTGATATTCTTTACATTGCATTTTAATGTACTTAAAGAATATCGACCCTTAAAAAAAAATGAGTGTCTGTGGTTTCTAGTACCTATTTGGTTTTTACCCTGTTTGAAACTGGGGGATGTATTTAAGGCATATAGCTCTATTTCAAAATCATATTAAAAAAATACTTCAGTAAAGAGATAATTCACTAAGAAAGTATGATAAGAAAAGAGGGTTTAATTATAACATGATGCAAAATATAATGCACATTTTAATCGCATTATGTATAATTTTGACAATGAGTCTAAACGGCACGAAGGCATAAATGCTTAATTTATGTCACAACCGGGACACATCATGAGAACATTAGGGTTGCATCATCAGTTTTTTTCTCTGTACCTGCACACATACAAATATCTGGCCCTCTGTATTCTGTAAAGCACAGATCCTATCCTATATAAACTATATCCTGACAGATCTAGCTGAACCCCCTGAGAGTTTGTGCAGAAAGAGGTATGAGATTTGTTGCAATTCATCAGAAAAACGAAACGGTCAAAAGAATCTATTCCAATGCACACAGTAAAAATGGTCTAAACAGTCATACATAATGAAAGCAACATATGAGGTTGACCATGTGGACATTCACATGGGAAGGAACAACAATACATACATTTTTAATGAAAATGTAAGTATACAGTATTTTCACATACATGGATGCAGCATGAATATCAATAGTAGTGGTTTGAAAAATGCATCTGGGGTCTGTGCATACACACATATAAAATGGTTTAGGCACTCCATCATAAAACTATACATTTTGCAGACAAATAGAAATTAGTACATACTTGCTACAGAGAATATATGTAACATATATTTGAAAATGATATTTAAAAATATATAAAGTGTGGCTCTTAAAGAAGTTACATTTTATATATATATACAGTGCTGTGCAAAGGTTTTAGGCAGGTGTGGAAAAAATGCTGTGAACAAAGAATGCTTTCAGAAATGGAAGTGTTAATCATTTATTTTCATCAATCAACAAAATGCAGTGAATGAACAAAAGAGAAATCTAAATCAAATCAATATTTGGTGTGACCACCCTTTGCCTTCAAAACAGCATCAATTCTTCTAGGTACACTGGCACACAGTTTTTGAAGGAACTTGGCTGGTAGGTTGTTCCAAACATCTTGGAGAACTAACCACAGATCTTCTGTGGATGTAGGCTTCCTCACATCCTTCTGTCTCTTCATGTAATCCAGACACACTGGATGATGCTGAGATCAGGACTCTGTGGGGGCCAGAAGAACTGATGCTGGTTTGAAGGCAAAAGGCAGTAACACCAAATATTGATCTGATCTAGATTTTTCTTTCGTTAGCTCACTTTGCATTTTGTACATTGATCAAAACAAACAACCATTATTTATATTTCTGAAAGCATTTGTTGTTTACAGCATTTTTTCCACACCTGCCTAAAACTTTTGCACAGTATTGTATATATATAAAATGTGTGTGTGTGTGTGTGAAATTAAGGCACCCCATGACAGCCTGTGTGTTTTTGTAACATTCTTGGACATATGGATATTTAATCTCAATTTTTACAATACTGGGAAATTCAAGTAAAATAAATAAACAATTAAAACTGAAGAAAAGGCTTCTTCTGTACAATGTAATTCTACAAAAATGTGATTTCTGGTGAGGAATAAATTAGGACACCCCCAGCCAGTCCTACCAGCCAAGTTCCTTCAAAAACTGTGTGCAAGTTTACCTAGAAGAACTGATGCTGTTTTGAAGGCAAAGGGTGGTCACACCAAATATTGATTTCATTTAGATTTCTCTTTTGTTCATTCACTGCATTTTGTTGATTGATGAAAATAAAAGATTAACACTTGCTACAGCAATGCAGCATTTGCCACTTAGTTAAGTGTAATACTTAAACTTAGTAAGCTTTGTAATTCAGTAGTTACTAACCTTTGACTGATATTTGTTTGGAAAACTTTACAAAAAGCCTAGTTGCCTAACCTAATATATATACACCAATATATATATTTCCCTCAGTTTCTCCATCAATTCCTTCATCAATCCATCACACCCAGGCATCTTATCAAGGGGATCCTCATCAGTCATCTGAGTGGGAGAGAGGAGGTGGAGATGAAGGCTCTCTGAAGTCAGATAAGAAGCCAGACAATTCCCACTCGTTCCACTTCCCTTTAATATCAAGAGAAAACATATCATAAGCAATGTTGGCTTGGTTACGCTGGAGACAGTGCATTTGCATTAGCAAAATCTATTTAAAAAAATAAACTTTGGTTGGGCTTGGTTGACCAGGAACGAGGCAAGACTCCTGGGCTTTACTTTTTTCTTTTTCTTTTTTTAACTCATTTTTTAACTCATTTTTTGTCTGATGAAGTCAACATAGCGCTCCACTGAGCCAAATATTCCACTTCTGCTCCCAAGAGATGCTGAAACATATTCTGAAAGAATAACGACAACATTTGTTGTGGACTGACTTTGCAGTCAAAACTGACTTTGGCAAGTCATTTTTGATTGCCTTTGATAGAATATTTTAAAAATGAATACATAACAAAGTGCTCACAAATCTTTGTGTGGATATGTTTGTATAGAAATTGATTCCTCAATGTATATTTGAACAAAATATGTAGGAATATTAACCTTGGTAGATGAAACACACTAAGAAAGTAGCCATCCGTCTTGAAGGTACAACACACACTTTGAAGAGATCCACCTGAACTTCTACAACACCTTCTGGCAGAGATGAGAGAAGCAGTGACAATAATATTGACTGCAGCTGTAAAAAAAAAAATCTTCAGTGTGCAAGCCCATATGCTGCAGGCCACTGGGGGGCTGTTCTTCTGTTCATTGGCACAGATGGCAATGCTCGTCCCACAGGAGCGCTGTGTTGGCATCGGTCCTCCAGATGTGCCATTTACTCCCCCCTAGTGCATGAGGAGGGTCTGCTACAGCCCAGCAGATGCCCACATCTGGGCACACCTTTTATGACAGCCTCCATATGAGTCACACAGAGTACACAAAGGATAAAAAAGCCCTGAATGGAGAATTTTCAGTTATGAGAGGATTAAACCTTGAGAATTCTGAATCACACAAAGAAGGGTTTGTTATTGTGTTATTCATGCATGTTTAAGCTTGGATTACTCAGAGTGTGTCTATGTTTTGAACCCAGTAGCTTTCACAATCCCCTACGATCCATTTCCCATACTGACTGACTCGTGAGATATACAGCTCTCCTTGGGGAATTATATGTATGGGCCATGCATCACTTTTCTGTTTCCTGTCATTTATGAGGAGGAATTAAAAGGTGCCTAGGACTATGGCTTTGAGGATATTTGCCAGTTCACCACAGTAATCAGAGGTGAGATGTAAGCAAGCCATAAAGACATTACAAAGCAGATCACAAGATCACATGTAAATACAAATGTAGCATGAATTATATATTATTTTATATAAAATTATTATTATATTATATTTAATATTAATTATTAGATTTTTCTGCATAAAACACAGAAAGGATTCATTATACAGTTACATTAAAGAGTGCTGTACCACTGTGGATAATTCATGAGTTCAGAAGTAGAAGTCATTTCATTCATATAGAAGGAAGGTGGGGAATAATGGAAATAGCTCTCTCTCTCTTCCTCTCACTTACTTACTATTACACACATACTCCTACACACATTTCGCCTCTAGTATAAAATGAGACGTATTCTGCACCAGGTCCTATAGTGTGAGCAGAAGCTCTTTCCTGTTCCATAGCCTGTCATGTTCATGCAGCTTCTCTGCAAACCCTGCAGTAATTACATGCCTGTTGGAGCAGTGGATTGAATAATGGGCATCTACATTTAACTCTAGAATGAATAAGAGACCATCAGTGGGTGTGACATCATACTACTGTATATGTAGAGAAGAATTCAGCCCATCATCTGCCTCACTTGTCTTCTCTCACATTGTTTCCTAGTATTTCTTTTATAACATATGAACTTATATATTTGATTTGAGGATTTAAGGTATGTCAGTCAGTCAGTCATTTCCTGACACTTGTCCAAAGCGGGGTCGCGGGGGTGGCTGGAGTCCATCCCAGCTCACACAGGGCGAAGGACAGGGGACACACCCTGGACAGGTCGCCAGCCCATCGCAGGGAGGAGCATGACGGGGACGGCACTTTGCTCAAGGGAACCTCAGGGCAACCTATTGGAAGGGGTTCGAACCCCCGATCCTCCGATCATGCGGCCAACGCCCGAACCACTAGGCCACCTCTGCGATTTAAGGTATGTGATGTTTATAATAAGGGAGTATGTTCTGGTGACTATAGAAGAAATAGTGTGAATTCCTGAGAGCACTAGCCCCCCAGAATTATTTTTAGCCTTTTAGCGTGCTCTCCACCATTCTGAAGCCGTTCACCATTCTAGTTAAACTTGAGAAATGTCATGTATGCCACTGGCAATTACTCATTATGATTTGTTGGTGTCCTAGTGGTTAGAATGTCATGGGTTTGATTCCCAGACTCTTAAGAAAGGTCCCCTTCACTGCTCCAGGCACTGGATGTATGTCTGTGCCCTGCTGCATCGTGTGAAGGGTAAAATACAGAGAAAGCATTTCGTTGTGGTTCACTGTGTGCTTTGCAGTGGTGTGTTCACAATGTCACTTTCATTTTCATCCATCCATCATCTGCCGCTTGTCCCAAACGGGGTCGCGGGGGAGTGCTGGTGTCCAACCCAGCGCACACAGGGCGAGGACGGGGGACGCACCCTGGACAGGTCGCCAGCCCATCGCAGGGAGGAGCGGGACGGGGGCGGCACCTTGCTCAAGGGTACCTCAGGGCAACCCATTGGGAAGGGGTTCGAACCCCCGATCCGCCAATCATGTGGCCAACATCCTACCCACTAGGCCACCGCTGCCCCTACTTTCATTTTCAAACTACCTTTAACTCAACCATACTGCAGAGCGCCAAATAAAATCCTAAGATTAAGCTAGCTATGGTTTATATCTAAATACATATAATGTCAAAACCATGATCATAACAAAAACACCGGGGTGGCGGACCTATGGCTCAAGAGGTCCCAGGTTCGAATCCCACGTCTAGCACTACCACCACTGGGTCCCTGAGCAAGACCCTTAACCCTGAGTTGCTCCAGGGGGACTGTCCCTGTAATTAGGACATGGAAGTTGCTCTGGATAAGAGCGTCTGCTAAATGCCATAAATGTAACATACTTTGTATTGTACTGTTTAAGTAAAGGAAGGAACATTTTTAAAGGTTATTTTTTTCACACACATGGGAATAACTTGCATGAAGAAACCAAGGTCTGGACCTCACTTATATCAGTTTTTATCATGAGAGTCTGTAATGGTTTGACCCTGACTGGTCCATGTGCCTTTTCTGTGTTTATTTCCCCTTGTCCATGTGCTTTTTGTTTCGGCCTTTGTCTCTGTCCTCGTCCTTCCTCTTCCTCTATGTGTACCTTACTCTTATTTGTTACCCCTCATATTCTTAGAAGGTCTTTATATAAACATCAGTGTTTATATAAGTCTGTGGTTGTCTGGTCTCAGCATTATTTACCTTAATTTTTTGCTTTTGTTTTAGTGTTATTTCAAACTTCCTTTGTTCTCCTTTTCTATTTTAGTGTTTTGGTTTCCTTGTTTGTTTTATATAATAAAATCAATCAATTACTGGCACATACATCCTGCCTCTATGCCTGCTTCATTCCAGAAGACAAGACCTACCCTGGCTTTAGCAATTCAGTTTACAATGTATTTGGGGACAAATTTCAGTAATGGCTCAGAAAAGTAGAAGGAATGAGAGTCTGCATGAAAACTGTGAAGGCAGTGGGTATCAGACAGGGAAGAGACAGACAGGGAAACTGATGAAGCAACATACTCAGGGATCTACTTCCTGCTCTTCAGGAGCAAAGCATAATCACAGCTGGAAGTGTAACGTAAATAACGTTTTCTTGTGTGCTTCTGCATGTCCCACAACAATCCTGCCTTTTTATACATAACTATGTAGTTGCACTTCTGAGGGGTCATCTATTATACCTTGCCCTTGCCTTGTTTGTAACTCTCTTATGTCTTCCATGTCTTAGTCTCTGTCATTTGAACCAATGACTTTCCAATCCTGGGGCCTAGTCCCTAAACACTAGGCTACCCTTGTGGTTTGCCCCTGGTTGTGGTTTCTTGTGTTTTCCTTCATACCTATTGCTGTGTTTTCCTCATGTTAGTGTTATTTTGTCATTGCTGATTTGTTTTGCATCCTCGTGTTCATTTTTTGTTTTGGTTATCTTGTTTGTAACAAAATGAATGTATTACTCATACATACATCCAGCCTCTATGCCACCACCATTACAGAGTAACAATGGTGATGTACCAGTCTGATGATGCAGTGAATGAATTTTCTTCTCGCAGTCAAGTGTTTAGGTACACCTTTCATCCATTTCTTTTCTTTCTCATGGCAGCCATCCTGAGGTACCACAAATAGCCAGGCTTTGTTTGCATGCAACATTTGTTCCTGACATTTTCAATCGCAACAAATTACACTCCAAAAATAAATCATTAGAGGAGTAAGACGCCGCACATTAAGTGAAAGTGACTATTGTGACATTAGCGCCTGTCTCTAATTGTAATTTTCTTTGAACTGCAGTTTTTTAAAGGTTATAATGTAACATGGGGTGTTACAGGCAGCACTTTGATGAATAATTGTTCACTTTGATAAATCTTTGTTGTTCAGTCTCTTGCATTTTGAAACTGATTAACAGAAAATCAGATTTGATGGAAAGTGAAAGTGAAAGTGACAACCCTTGTCATTGCAAGGTCACAGCACAGCACACAGTGAACCACCACAAAATTGGACCTCTGCATTTAACCCATGCACTCGAACACCGTGCAGCAGTGGGCAGCTATTGAAAGCACCCAGGGAACAGTGACAGGGACAGTACCTTGCTCAAGGGTACCTCAGGGCAACATACTGGTGAGGGAATCAAACCCATAATCTTCCGATGCAGGGGCAACTCCCTCACCACTAGACCACCGCTGCCCCTTAGGGGCATTATGGATTATGTGGGGTCACTAGGAATGTCACTTTATCCTCATGACCACATGTAATGTAGTTACCATATATAGACACCCACTACTGTAAACTTTAATACATATAAATTATACTAAAGCATTAAGAAATATTTCCTCTAGCACATAAATGATAATAGAAAAACCTGACACAAAAAATAAATAAATAAACAAATAACAAAAAAATTGGACAAGCATGGACATTTTGAACTTTCTTCAGAGATTGGTTTCAGCCATATATTATTACATTATTTCTGTGAGACCTTTGCTACCTCTTCTGAAAACCACAACTATTGATTTATGCTGTTGCAGCTCTTGTGTCACCCTTTACTTTACTTATTTACTAAGGGCATTCCGAAAGGCCTTGGATTCAGGGATATCCAATTTATAGCCAAATTGGCTGGGCAGTATCTTCTAGCTTGGGCCAAAACACAGTGAACATACAAACTGTAGGCTGCCCTGAGCTATGAGCGTACATTCTGAGAATGAGCAGAAAAAATACGATCCACTAGGTATTAGGAGTACCAAAAAGAGACAGGGAAAAGATATGAGGAGATAAATAGAGATCCTTAAAAGAGAGCTCTGCAAAGAGTGCAGAGAAGATGGCAATCACTGATGGGGTTCCTCATACAGACACAGCCACTAATGAGGAAGCAAACCAAGAGAGGGTCATGCATGAGGGCCATGAGCAGCACTATTGTTATTCAGTTCACAGGTATGGAAGGTCCAAGATCACACCAGAGGATTTGATAATGCAAAGACAGTTCTTTTCTACCATTTATTTTACCCATAAGCTTTTCTTAGCAAAGCAAGACTCTGTTTTCTTAGACCAGTACTGTATCCTCAGCCAAAAGTCCTGTAGCACAAAATATAGAAAAAAGAAAAACTCAGCTTAATATCACGGGCTTACCATGTCAAGAGACTGACATGAGGGTTGATGGGGCTCCCCTTAAAAGAAGGCAATGGATGGCATAGCAGATAAACAGCTGAGCTTCTGGGTTTAGCCTGGAGACATTGGTATCCTTTCCTCAGCAAACTTGAAAACTTGCAGAAGCCATTACAAGAGTCTGAAAGAGCACAATAAAAGGAGCAGACACAATACAAAATGGCTATAACCAAAGACTGCAGCAACCTGATACCTTCTTAGAACCTTCAGTGCATTGGTAGTAAAAAGAAAGAGTTTTCCAAGAAAATTGTTGTGAACATCTCAGTGGCGTTTATTCATTTAACATCATCACAATCTGTTATTGATGTCTCATCATCTTACATTTCCTGGTGCAACCTGGAGTTTGCATTTGCTACAGACAGTCAGCTAGTTTACAATTTGTTAAAATTAGCCTGAATTAAAAGTAATTGGGGATGCTTGACTTGTGGCATATTAGCTTCCCCATCAAGGGTCCTTACATGTAAAAAAGATTGCCCATCTAACAACTTTCTAATGAGCCCTGCCAATTTTCTTACTAGATGAGAATTTACGTGTAGTCGACAAGGTTAGGACATTCAAGGTCATGGTGGCAACAAGCCTAATAGCAATGACAAGCAGCACTCTTAAAGTCGAAGTGACACAGGTTAATTAAACAATATCCTTGCCACTTTATCCCATGTTTCAATGACTAATTCAGTTCCTTTATTAGTCCTGCTTTCTGTGTAATTAAATTGCTTTTATTTAACATTTTGAAAGTGTAGTGAGAAAGGAGAGTTAAATCTTCAAGCTATAGAATATCAAACCATCATCAAAGCTATGCTCTGCACTACCACTCTGTCTCTCCAACTCACCAAGCAGCACTCTTCAAGAATACAAGCAAATATGTATGTATATACAGTAAATACAGTACTGTGCAAAAGTTATAGGCAGGTGTGAAAAAATGCTGTAAACAAAGAATGCTTTCAGAAATATAAATAATGATTGTAATATTTTTATCAATTTACAAAATGCAAAGTGAGCGAACAAAAGAAAAATCTAAATCAAATCAATATTTAGTGTTACTACCTTTTGCCTTCAAGCCAGCATCAGTTCTTCTAGGTACACTTGCACAAAGTCAGGGATTCTGTAGGATTATAGTCGGTGTATGATGAACCAATTTTACCAAACAGGTGCTGATGATCATCAATGTCACACGGAGGTTGAAACACAGTCATGTTTGGAACAACAGACCAGCCGAGTTCCTTCAAAAACTGTGTGCAAGTGTACCTAGAAGAACTGATGCTGTTTTGAAGGTAAAGGGGGGTCACACCAAATATTGATTTGATTTAGATTTCTCTTTTGTTCATTCACTGCATTTTGTTGATTGATGAAAATAAATGATTAACACTTCCATTTCTGAAAGCATTCTTTGTTTACAGCATTTTTTCACACCCGCCTAAAACTTTTGCACAGTACTGTATTATATATATATATATATATATATATATATATATATATATATATATATATATATACACACATACATACATACATATATTTTTGGGTGACTTTCTTAAGGGCTGATTTTCAAGTTGATATTCAAGTGTTCATGACCACATATCTGAAATAAACACCAAGGGCTGTATGTCTTAATGGTTGTCATGGACATGTCCTTGGCAACATGTTCCCAGAACTCCACATGCCCTGTGTACTTACACTATTCTCAGCGGTGTTGTTATAAGTCAATACTTACTGGTTTCTTCTGTATTTTTGTAGCCTTGCCAGAGTGTTGAAGTGCACAATTCTGAGAATTCATGTTTCACTTAATTCCTTATACGTTCTCTGTCACTTCATGATTTTACAGTAGACTTTGCCAGAAAATGATACAGTCCTTTGGTTCAAGTTTATAGTAGCTTATCTTAAATTACAACAGCAACAAATATTACTACATCAATTTAGCACTGCCATCAATTCCTACAACCACTGTGTTGCTTTACCAGAGGAAAATTTTCTTCCCATCTGTTCAGCCTGTTTATTTTTATTTCTATCAACAGGAATTACATATATTTGAAAACGGGAAAAGCTAAACATTAATCAAAAGAAAGAGATTTTACAAATCAAAAACATTTATTTGGGATTTGCCAATAACCATTATCTCATTTTCTCAAAGTGAAATTACCACCAAATTTAACTGAAGCAGAATTCAGATAACAAATTTAGAAAAGACTAAACAATCATATTCATATTCAAAAATACACTTATTTTTTTACTAATACTTTTTTATTTCAGCAGAAATCCGGGCCAATGCCAGTGTAATTTGTCTTGTTACACTCCTGCCCCATTTAGCTTCTCTTCCCTGGTTGTCTAGCCTTTTTGCAATGGGCCTTTTATAGTTCCCAACCAATTTGCCTTTGGTCCCTACCTCTTCATCTCAGTCAGGTACCTTTCCTCTGGATAACACCAGCCAAAGGTCTGTAGTTGATTTTAGATCTGCTGCTTGTTTCTGGAGTCTTTCTGTCTGTTTACTATAAACCAGAAATGAGTCAAAGCACATCATGGGACTGGAACCATCCGCTCTCTGGAAAACCGATAAAAAAATGTGCAGAGGACCAAAGCAAATGTACATTAACAAAAGAAAACTCACCTGGGGCAAGCTGCACTTGATAAAGCTGTTCTGCAGATTCAAAACAAAACTACATAAGAATATAACTTTACTGAACCCCACTGGGCAATAGTCAAGGCATTAGTCCATAAAACAACCCAAAAAAGAAAATTGCTGCAAAACAGGCCTCAAAGGGCACCATTAGGGAAATATAATGTGCTTTGTGTTCCACCTTCCAAGATTGACATCCAAGTGCTAAGTATCTTTAAATTACTTTACTGCAATTGTTACAGTCCCCTGAAATGGTGGATTGGGGGCACATAAACGGGCTGTGCACTTTGTTTTTTAATGGCTGATTCAAATTAATGGTGAAATTCTACATGGCCGAAAACAAAATCTCCAAGCTGCCTCAGTTAGTTGTGAGACATTTTAGAGAAAATGTGTTTAACTACAAATGTCCACCCTCTTTACATGTTACCACTCTAAATAACCTTTAAAAAAACTGAACTTGTAGAGAGACTAACCCCACCACAATGTTGCTATTAGAAAAGCTTTGACGTGAGAAGAGAACCCTCCAACCAATACAAACCATTTCCAGAAGCCAAGACTTTTCCCAGCCAGTGTTTATGTGAGTATGTGTTCTTTCTTCCCTGTAAGACTCCTCCTAAGTCCCCCAGAACAGAAATTATGGCAAATGAAGGGAGTCTCTGAAGTTCCAGCACACTGCATTCAGGATGAGACCACTGGGTAATCATTGCCCATCTCCACTCACAAAATGAGCCTCAAATGTGAGGAAAAAGAAGGCAAGTTTTTGACAGCCAACGTGCAAATATGAGGCACTAGAATCTCAATGAGGCCTGAAAAAGGGAATGCATAAATAGATTAGATTGAACGTGCCCAAGCTGCATGGAAAGCAAATCTAATTATGAAGCTGCTGTGTCTCCTGATTTAGAAAAGAGAGCTCATCTTTGCCCAACAGAATCAGCAGATCCATTCAGAGAAGCATGAGCCATCATTGATGAAAGACATAAATTTGAGCTTGTTATGAAAATAAAATCTAAGCATAGAAGCTAGAAATCCAGGGCCAGTCTCTGGCGCATAGCATTTTCTGGAAAAATTTGAAGCAGTTCAGCAAATCAGCCTAGCTGCCATCAAGGTAGAAAGCGCAGTTGGACTGATGTAAGTGATTCTGCCAACATGATTCTGTGTCTCATGAAAGGAAGGTTTATTTGAGTACTATGGATTAAATAAAAGCAAAGATATGTCATACATTTTTCTTTAAACTACTGCACCTACACTACTTGACAGGAAACAAATTCTCCACTCCTTTTACCCTGGATAAGGAATTTACTACAAAAAGTAAATTACTGCTTGCTAAGTGAACCATGCACTAGTGTAGTGGAGATAAGCAGAACAGTTTGTTATTATATTGTATCACATTATCTCTGTTTTTTCAATGAAACAAAGTTTGATGAAAATAAAGAGGATAAATTAAATTTGGGCATTAAAAAGACCTTTCTATCATCTGTAAATCCGTAAAAACTGACAAACGTTCAAAGTCTTGCCTTCCTCAGACATGGCATCCCTCTGCATTACTATTTTCTCTGTGTACCTGGTGAATCACATAAAAGTCCTCTTCTGTGGCACCTTCAAGATGTCCCGGAAAAAATAAATGTACAAGATGAGCACCACAAAGTTGAAACTACTTAACATGGGATTTTTTTTATCAGCCCTAAACCATTCACAAATTAGCATAGCATGCTTTTTTATGTCTAATTCACATTCATACATAGAACTGATTCTGATGCTTTAATTACAGTAATACAAAGTAAACTTAATCTCTCAATGACAGAGAAAAAAGTACGTCATTTCTGACCAAAACCACTTGAATGCACAAATCGTATTTAAGACTTCCATAAAAACAGAAACAAAACACTTTCAAGAAGGAGTAGAAGATGGCATTTGTATGTGTATTGTTTAAATTACATTATGCAATGCATTCATACTTCAATTTTGCAGACTCAGCTGCAGCCTTTAGAGGAAAAACATGGTGTAATAATAGTAAAATGCATATATCATTTTATAGTACACTATGTGTACTAAGTCATATCATTAATTCAATGTTACAATTCAAATTTATTTTATAATAATTAGCTTTAATTTCACCCAATAATTAGCTTTTGGTCCATTGTAAGGGGACGTAAGTTGTAAGCATAATTGAAATCCCAGCATCACAATAGGTTATTTAATGAAAATGATATTGCTAGTGTGGGGTCACTATTACAGTGCAACAAAGTGATTTATAAATGTCACACCAGAACTGAATTGCTAGTATATTTTTTCATAATATCTGTATTCAACACTCAGTTTTTCTAGTTGCACTGTGCTCAGTCAGTCTCTGGGCTTAATTGTTTCATTGCTTTTCATCATTTTAAAAGCTTGTAAAAAACTGCTGAAACATAAGTTAATATCTGAGGGAATTGGAAAAGAGATGTTGGAAAAAGAATGTACCCAGTTATTGTGTATAAGCACAATGATTATCTGAAGAACGCTTAAACAGTTTTTGCTGCAGGAACCACCATGCATCATTCACACAAAATTGCTAATGGAGTCTTCAACTAAACAATCCATCCACTTGTTCCCTAAGTTCTCCAGTTTAAAAGATCAAACAACAACTGAGACTATATAATGAAGTAATGAAGGAAAAGAAAGCACACAGGACATTAGTTTTAAAACCAAATCTGGAATTTAGAGGAAACAAGAAGGAAAATAAACAAAACCAGATAAGACTGATATTATCTGAGTGTATGGATGGATATAAGCTCTAATACAAACTACATGATCTACATGTTGGATTTTACTCTGTACTGTTTGTATGCAGAGTTTAGAAAAGACCAGCAGCTTGAGGGCATAAATGGGCGGCCCATCCTCAAATAGAGACGGAAATTGTGTTGGCAAGGAGTCAGAGTAATTTAACACATGTATTGGTGATAGTAGACTGCTGCAGATTATACACCATGTCTCCATATCTAGCACTGATTGCCTGCTGAGAAGATAGTGAGGCAGTATATAATGCACCATTTAAATATGCAAAAGAGATGTGCTGCGGGTATACACTTGTAAGCCTTAAATCTTCAAATATTACATGCTCATAAAAACACAAAAATGTATGGAACAATGTAAAGAAATGTACAGCATCATTAATACTTTTCTTAAAAGATTCTGTTATTTTTAGAGAACCCTGGAACTTGATGCAGTCCTGTATAGACTGATGCAGATGTTCCAAGCCATAGACATGGAAATGCCCCTCTTTGTGTTACAGTCAGTCAGCAAGGGGCTTGCATCCACATGCAGCTTTTAGGCCTTAAAACTAGGCATCCACCTAGACCTTTATTTGTTCCTTAAAAAATGCATGAGTCATCAACACCCTAAGAGGTGTCTTCCTCTGTGTCCAAATATAATATATATATATATATATATATATATATATATATATATATATATATATATATATAAAAACCATATGAGCATACTACTGGCTTAGGAGCATACTACTGGCTTGATGTTAGCATAGATCCTTATAGATTTATTCTATGCAAAACCATGGAAATCAAGTTTAAATGTAGCATGCCTATGATACCCATATTATGTCTCAGATTTTGCAGATTTGATGTATTTTTTAATAATACTGTCAACAATATTGAGTTATAGTTCTGAACAGTTCTTTCACTTCATCCTCCATAATTCCTTGTTAGTTTTACTCCCAGAGGCCTTGGTTGCTATTATATCAATACTATTAAAATGTAAAATCAAATTATTGAAAATTAGTCACTCTTTCACTTTTAAAGGACACTGGTCAAAGCACTCAATAATTAGCATTTCTCATGGCAGTCTTTTCACTGCAGAAATCTGCTCTGCATCCAGATAAGGTTTTGTTTAGTGTCCCTTCAGGCAAAAAGAAAACTATGTGAATTATACAAAACCCCATAGGTGGTACCACCACTTGCATATTGCCTTCTATTTGGCTCTTCAAGGACATAATTTATAATTTAGTGTAGTGAAATGGACGGGGACGGAAAGCTGAAAAATCTATTTTTTTTCTGCTTCTCATAAACATTGGCTTTTCAGTGTTTCTGAGGTACCAAACTGCATGATTACAACATCGACAAGTTTAATGGATCATCTCATGCATGTGTCCATGTTGTAGATCCATTCAGTCACTTTAATTATAAACTACAGAATAACCACAATGAAGCAATCACATATGGGAACTTCTCAGCATTTGATTCATTCAATGTGCTATTTCAGAGAGATCACAATGAGGTTATATTAAAGTCCAGATGTTGGACTTGTCTCCTTCAAACTGTATCATTGTAGGTGCAAACAAGAGCAACATTCATTACAATCTATAATAAATATGGAGGTCAGATGTGGTTTCTTCTCTTCTGTGCCAGCACACACTGAGGAACACCTGCCAGTGCTTCCCTAAAGTATTTCCCAGGTGCAAGTCCTCATTTCAAGAGAGTAATTAAACTCAAAACATCCAAGTAGGAGATGTAATCAGTGTTAAAGGCAAAGCATCTTGCTTACCAAAATTTATGCTTGTCTAAGAGGCAATAAATGTCCCCCTAAAGAACCCTTCCAACTGTGTCAGCATGTCTTCATGTTGATTTGCCACTGTAGTTGCTGACCGAAATGATTTTCTTCAGGAATCAAATGTTACAAAGTTGGATTTCTTCTTTCAAGAAAACATGATCATTTCATTAGACTGACTCACTACAACTCTGATTCTGATGGCTGCTGATGCTGAGACGGGCCCAATTCAGTCTCTTTCAAATTTCAGAAGTTACTAAAATTAAATAAGCATACAACCAGATTTTGATTATTGCAGCATTTAATCAATTTGGGGAGCTATCGTGATTGCTAACTGAATTTCCACATTATTGTTCAATTGGGAAACATCAAGATATAACTTTTGTAAATGCCAGTACCATAAAGTTCTCATATCCATGTATGTTCTTGGTTTAAATGAAGACTGATTTAATTAAATAAGAAATACTTATAGGGGCAGCGGTGGCCGCGTGATCGGCGGATCGGAGGTTCGAACCCCTTCCCAATAGGGTACCTCCCCTGAGGTACCCTTGAGCAAGGTGCTGTCCCAGTCACGCTCCTCCCTGTGATGGGCTGGCGACCTGTCCAGGGTGTGTCCCCTGCCCTTCGCCCTGTGTGAGCTGGGATGGACTCCAGCACCCCCCCGCAACCCCATTTGGGACAAGCGGCAGAAAATGACTGACTGACTAAGAAATACTTATATATCTAAAAAAAATTAGCATCAGAACCACCATCCCTTCTGAGGATATACTCTAGTGGTCTACTGAGCACAAAAGCTCCCCAGTATCTTTCCTTTTTGGGTAGAAACTTGGCTCGTCCTACATCCATCAGTCATAACATTAGACCCGAATCTTGTTTAGGTTCCCCTTGTGCTGCAAAAATCCTAATTTTTCTTTTTTTACAAGAATGACAAGAATTATATTCTTTTATTATTTGTTATGTTTTGTTCTCTCTTGAACAATTTGATTTTTCTGAGTTTTCTTTACTTGCAAGTACATTTTTAAACTGTTAAACTGTACCTCAGAGAGTATGATACAGAGGTTTACACTGCATTCCCGCTAGAAAACCATGATTCATGTTTTAGTTTTGGTTGTTAATAGCATTGCATGTGATATTTTAAAGCATGATCATATTTTTGATGCAAAAAATAGTTAAATAACTCTAACCCATGATTAACTATAAAAATAAAGCAGATTCTGAAAATAATTAAGCCATTACAAATCACAGTGGTATCATAAAGTTTCAAAGCACAAAAATGTTTGTTGCTTGTGCTTAAAAAGGCAGAAGGGGTTTTTGGTTCTTCTGCGTAGGTGCTCGGTAATTATGTATTAGTAAATTTGCTATATAAATTTTAGTTTTGGGAAGCATGGTGGTGAAGTGGATAGTGTTGTTGCCTCAAAGCACAAAGATATTGGGTTCAGTTCCCTGTGTGGAGTTTACATGTACTCTCCATGACTGGGTGGGTTTCTTACAGGTGTTCTGTTTTCCTCAAACAATCTAAAGGCATTACAAGGCATGTCAGGTGGACTGGAGATGTTAAACCGTCCCCTATGTGTATATTTATCTGCCCTACTAAGGACTGATGACCTGTCCATGGTGATCCTCTGACTTTAGCCCTGTGGTACCTGGGATAGGCTCCAGCACCACTTGTGATCCTGCTCAGGATAAGTAGCATAATTAATTACATTTTTGTGCAAGCTAAACAGTTTTACTAACAGCTAGTAATAGCACACCTGCAATTTCTCAAACGTTCACTACTGTGCCTAAGAACAGAGAAATTTTCTTTCATGGTGCCTCTATTTGACCATAATTTCTCAATTCTCAGGCAAGCATGCCCTTGAACCAGGCCTCAGTGCCATCAAGCACAATAATTCCATGTAAGCAGCTGCGAGGGTGGAGATGGCAGGCAGCCACAGAATGAGAGAGTGTGCTAACCAAATGAGTGATAACTGTTACATGCTATCAACAGTCCAGAAAGCTCAGACTGCTGTCCACTGAGGAGTATTTCCTCCATCAAGACCTCAAGACCTTAACCCCAGGTCAGGTATACACATCTTTTCAAGACCCTCGATTTCTCTCTTGCTTTCTATCTTCTCCCTTTCTCTCTCCTCTACATGTGAAGGTGCAAAGCAGCAATCCTTTCAGATAAGGCATGATGAATGCAGATTGTTTGCAGCATGACAGTTCTCATTAGTTTAGCACTGGGGTACAGCTCAGCATGATAGGGCGTGTTCACCCTTCCCCCCTTTCTCATATCAGAGGTGCAGGGAGGACCTGAGTGATGGTTGCATTGGGAGCCATTGGAAGAGAGGAGACAAATTTAATAAACCAGCACGATTTCATTTCTTGAAGCATTTGCCATAAATACTCATGTGTGACCAGTGCAGGAGTTGGAGAGCCATGCATATGATGGAGACTACCTGATGATGATTTGTTGCAGATGTGTTCTGTTGATTCAATAAATTCTTCTTTCTGCAGTACTGGATGAAGGATGCAATACCTGAATAGGGAAATAATGGATAAGGGCCTATGAAATGGTCAAGTGAACAGTTCTGAGGGTAAGACAACTAGGCACCAAATAGAAAACTACACCTTTTGTCCTGGCACAATGTCAGACAAAATTCAAAGGAGACTTAATTGCTTTTTTATTTCTGAATAATTAACTTCTTAGATGATTACAAAGCCATAGTAGTTTAGAATCTTGTTGGAAAAGCACATGCAGGGTGCTGTAAAGCAAAATAATTATTTAAGGGAAAAAAGGAAATTTAAGGATTTGTCACTATTTCTCATTCTCAACATTCATAAGACACACAGGTTTTACTGGTCATTTTAGAGAAGAAGCAACATTACAATGTAAATATACATTAATATTAAACATTGATATCATTGGTTTCTATCAGCACTACTGCAAAGAAAGCAACACATAATAATATCTCTAAAACAAAGCATTCACATTCTGTTATCTTTAATAATCAAATTTTACAGAATATTGGAAAAATCAGTGGAATTTATCTTTAAGGTGTTGTTGGAGACTCCCTATGCACAAAGTAGATGTAGACAAATGGGCAGAATTATGAAGAAAACATTTGTTGGTCATGTTTTGGTATTAAAATCAATTTCTCATAGCTATGCTTGTCTGTTCACTTCATTGTAGTGCCTTGCTTAGCACAAAAATAAGATTCATAGGAAATAAAATAAATTCTCTTTCAACTGATCCACAGAATTTATATTTCCAGTTGCGTTAACAGGCACTATGTGATCACATATGGACAGCGATTAAATAATTATAGGCTTGTGATCATTCTATGGCTAGCCTGTGCCATCTTTTTTTTTTTTTTTTTTTTTTTTTTTTTTGCGGAGAACTAAAAGTAGCACAGAAATTAACTTTCTTCCCTGCACCTACATTAAAAGGTGGACATGAATAGGTTTCTAAGGCATGATTAGTGCAGCATGTGACACGCTTGCATTAGAATGCATTCTACTGTGAGGAATACTTATTACGTCCTCCTGGACCCTAATTAAGTCCTTAAATTGATACTAGTATAACCTCGTGTGTGATCCAGTGGCCTCTTAGAGGATAATGATGGCTAAGACTCAAGTGGCTCATTGTCATGGTTCACACTCTTCTTCCCTGTCTTTCCCTAAAGAGCTTTCCCTATCTTTTCTGCACAGTTGCCAAAGGGGCCACGCTATGCTACTGGCTGAAGATCAACTGTAGAGTCAAAAATGTTGAAGGACAATTGGCAAAGCTTTGAAACTTTTATAAGTCCCATGAATTAATCAATAATGGGGCAGGATAAATGAAGGGAGTGGAGGGAACCTGGCACTAGTAACGGGAAAAGCCTAGTGACCTACTGTGCAGGCTTTGCTGAATTAATCATTTCCCATGAAGCTTGAGGTCTGTAATGTTGACTGAGGGGCCACTGATGTCATCACTCCTCGACTGCAGGACTGACACAGCCCGATCAAGAGGCCATACACATGAATAGGGGTTCAGACTTTGAATATTTAGTGTGCAGAAGGAGACATAGTTAGCATATTACTCATCCTCAGCAGGTTCATGTCCAGTGAAAACTTCATTTGCCAGAGTTTGTTTTTGTATTTTTGTATCCTTTGATGTTTTTTACAGTTGAATCAATTAAAATTTTTTATGTATGTAGTTTAATGGTCACCGCAATCCAGTACTGGATAAGCAGTTCTGAAAATGGATGGATGGATGGATAAATGGATGGATAGTTTAATGTTAAGAATTTTTACCTTAGAAGACATGAGAATTTAAAGTTCATTTGAAGAGAGAGGATAGAGAAAAAGAGGGGAAGGGGCAATGAAATAAAGAACTACAGGATTTTCCTTCCATACAGGGCACAGTATGTAAAATTGTAGGAGCAGAGGTCTGATACCTGACATAAGCCTGGGGCCCAGCAAAATATTGGATTTCAGCCCATTTTTCACATACAACATCAGGCTTGGGTCAGGTTAAGGTTTATGTTTTGGTAATTGATTTTTATGAAGCAGATTTCACACACTCTCAAATATTCTCTCCTTTTCACCCCTCTGCTGAACTCTTTCTCATAACCTCAGCTGCATTCTGAATAGCTTCTGAGGACTGTATAAAAGTTCCCTTCAATAAAAACATTGATGATGAGAGGGATATGTTGGGTGGGTGCAAAGGTAAGGTAAGGTAAGGCACAGCACAGTAGGGTGTATGTTGTTCTGTGTCATGTAAAATTATCAAGTGAACAAAAGTAAACTAATTGCTGTTTACACTACTACATGTATAACGTTGCCATTTTTTGCTAGCAAACCATTGTCAGTTGTTCAATTCAAGTCCTTATCAAGCGAGTTAAGCACTGTGAAATGATGTCTGTGATAAGCCATCTCTGTTGTTTCCAAGTAGGTTCCAGTTTCAAACACAGCAATAGCAGTTGAGTATGGTCAAGTTTTGAAGCTGTGGGTATGGGTTTAATATCATAGCCATTGGTTTAAGTTTGGTTGGGGCTTAAATTTTATGCCTGTGCAGATCTCATCTGTACAGAAAGGACAGTTACATAAGAATGCTGTTCATAGACTTCAGTTCATCATCTGAGTCAGAAGCTGTGACTGCTGCACCTAAACACCTCCCTCTGTAACTGGATCCTGGAAGACCCCAGCCAGTCAGGACCAGGAGCAGCACCTGCAGTATCATCATGCTCCTACCATCATCAAATTAACTGTCGTAGGTGTGATCAGCAGTGACAGTGAGGTGGTGTACAGAGAGGACGCACAACAGCTGACAGACTGGTGCAGAACCGACAACCTGTCTCTTAATGTTGACAAAAGGAGACCTTCAGGAGTCCACATCATGATCACTCGCCACTGAACATCAATAGCTCCGCCACAGAGATAATCCAGAGCACCAGTGCCTTTGCCAAGAAAGTCCAGCAGCATCTCTTGTCCCTGCGCAGACTGAGGAGAGCCCAACTTCCTCCACCCATCCTTACCATGTTCTACACAGGAAACATAGAGCAGCTGCATCTGCATCCTGAGCAGCTGCATCTCTGTCTGGTTTGGGAACTGTAATGTCTCTGACTGCAATGGGTAGTGAGGACAGCTGAGAAGGTCATCGGGGTCTCTCTGCCTTCTGTTCAGCACATTTTCACCACTCACTGCATCTGCAAAGCAAACACACCCTTCTTGCTGTCTGGGAAAAGGTTCTGTAGCATACTGGCCTTCTCTACAAATATTTAGTTTTCCCCTGGCCATCATACTCTTGAATCGGATGGACTCTTCATCCCCCAGGCTCCATGTATACACCTATATTTGTTTACCTCTTGCTTTTTGCACACATGTTTATTATTACTATTTGTCCTCCAAACTTTTAACAGTGATGCTTTATACAGTATTAGCTACGATGCTGCTGCTCTATACAGTAATAATTACGAAACTGCTGCTCTGTACAGTATTCATTACAATACTGCTGCTCTGTAAAGTACTAGTTACAATACTGCTGCTCTATGCAGTATTAATTACGATACCACTGCTTCATTCCACTCACATCCATGTACATACTGTCTATGTTTTTTGAGTAGGGAGAATGCTCTCTGTCCTCTGCTGTGCAATTGTTTTTGCACTGGTTGTTGTCTTGACTGCACTTGTTAATCTTTTGTCTTATGTCATGTGTTCTATGTCATGTTAGATCTCATATGTAGCACCATGGTCCTGGACGAACATTGTTTAATAACACTGTGTACTGTGTCTATGATTGAATTGATAATAAAACCCATTTGAACTTGAACTTTATCTACACACCTAAAAAAAGGTCTCGCATCTAAATATTGCACCATCTTATATAGAAGGTGAGTGTCATCAACAGCTGCATAAAATCTTGGCAGAAATTAATATCACAGTCTGTTCTAGCCTTTAATTGATACTTCTTAAGAGAAGTTAATCAGATCCTGATGAAGAGAGGTTTAGACTGAATGTGCATTGTTCTGTTGGTGGTTTCTTTCCATAACGTAGAGATTCATAGACATTCGAGCATGTTTATTCAGTGGTCAATAGGAAATGAAGGCTTTTGATGATTTATATAAATTTATGCCATTTTATGCAAAAACAGTGAATATTAATATTTTCTCCCAGCTATATTAATAGTTATTTATTGTTTAGTACTTTTGTACCTCAAATGAGGTAAACTAAACAACAAAATGATGGTGTGTTTGAATATGACTGCAAGTTGAAATTTGACACTTTGTATATTTATTCTGTCACAGTCTATCCACAATTTTACATTTGGCTGTCTTTCTTGAGATATTTTCAATCGTTCCTTTGGTCTGTGCCTTGTACACTGCACAGAGTTTTTTCTTTCATTTCAAATGTCAACAGTGAGAAAAAAGCCTTGTGATCTACATGTAGGGTAAAAAAATAAAGTGTGAAGGCGCCTGCTTAGGGTAATTGGTATCTCTGGCTGAAGCACAGATTAATCAGCGAGAACTAACCTTGAACAAAAATAGAGGGAAAATGTGGCGGTGGAAATGACGATGTTCAATGGTTGGCACATTCTGACTTGCATTTGAAACGCTGAGCAGAGCTTCAAGGCATCCATCCTGGACTGTGTATTGACTCTCCTGGGTGTCATTCCCCCTATCTCATATCACACACACACAAACACACACACACACACACACACACACACACACACAAA
Source organism: Hepsetus odoe (assembly GCA_017165825.1). Lineage (NCBI taxonomy): Eukaryota > Metazoa > Chordata > Actinopteri > Characiformes > Hepsetidae > Hepsetus > Hepsetus odoe. The sequence continues at coordinate 21,001,701 of CM029370.1, read as the reverse complement.
CACACACGAGAGGAGCAATCTCCCCTCCCAACAGTGTTGCTGAAATTGCTGTGATTAGAGAGTGAAGTAGGATGAGTGGAGGGCCGGAGGGCTGTAGAGAAATGGGGGCATAGTTCTCTTCCCAAGCTGTAATTTGAAAATATCTACACATGTAGGGTGCAAATAAAAAGAGGTAGAGTGGTGCTTGTGCTACTGCGTTTACCTCATTTTGGTGCATCAGCAACCATGCTGAAATGAAAATGAAACAGATCTGATTCTAGTCATGGTTGCCTACTCTCCAGTGCACATCTACAAATTAACTAAAGCAAATTTGAATAGCATGACAGAGATAAGTGCTTTAAAAAGGAAACTAAATCTGAAATTTTTCTACAAAACATCAGCATAAAATGTCCAGTGCAAATAGAATGATATCCTAAAGCATTTACTGAAACTCAGAAAACTGTAAATTGTCTCAAAATAATATAACCGTGTACAGCACTAAATAACAATCCATGGCCCTATCTGCCACTGCATTCTGTGATTTTTTTTACCATCAACACTTGATTTGCAACAAAAAATGAGGAAACTGGCTTTTATAACTATTTACTCTAAGCTTAAGGGGTTAACTTCGCATAAGCAGACAAAATAATGACTGCATGAGTCAGTATGAATGTGCAGAGGCCACATGTGCATATGAGATCTGCCCTGAGGTCACTCCACGTGCCACATAACTAATCTACATTGGACAATAACAAAAGAGAGAGAGGGAGAGAGAGCCAGAAAGAGAGTAAAGCTAACAGCGTAATAGAGATAAGGCTCGTCCGAGGAAGCAATTCGGAATGAGGCATAATCTCCATTTTAACCTTAACTAGATAGAACAGACGGAAAAGAAGGTCACTGTTCCAACATTCTAAAGGACGTCTGCAGTGTAAAGGCATGATGTGAATATAGATGACCACTTCCCTATCTAGAGCTGTCAGCTAATTGCCTTGTGCTGAATATAATGCAGCAATGTAGCTACAGGCATATGCTCTCTCTCTCTCTCTCTCTCTCTCTCTTTACACGAAGGTTCTTGGAGTTTCCAACTCTAAACATATCAAATTGACCTAAGAAATGTAATCTAAAGAAAATGTTTCATTTTGCCATACAAATTTCATTGTACCATTGTGACAAAGATATAATTAGTAATAATAATAATAATAATAATAAAATAATTAGCAAATATTTACAGCATTTAGACCAAAATCAATAATTTAAAAAGTTTACAAAGTAAAAGTTTCACATTTACTTTCAAGTCTTCCTTTGCCTATAAAATTGTTTGCTTGTTTGAAATGGACGTTTTATTCCTAGTATTCCATACTAGTTTATAAGGTGACAATATAAGCAGACTGGGTTAAAACACTCCTAATACCTTCAACATAAATGGATGGGGCTGAATTCCCACATCTGTGTTCATCATAACTACTTTGATTGGGGACCGATTGTGTTATTGTAACATTGCCTACTAAATCAGCATTTTGTTAGTTTAAAAAACATTCATCATGATGTAAGGCCTTTAAATAATTAAGCACAGCCCAGAAAAGATAAGCAGCATCAGTTTCAGCAATGTATGAGCTTGGAGGAAGAACAGCTTTCTCCTGCCCAGAGCTCACAAAGCTCATAGTGCACCACTGTAATACACACACACTCTCTCTTATACACACACACTTCTGCCCCATCTGGCATGCACTCCCCTCCGATTGTGTTCTTGTCTGGAAGTCTTCGACTCTGCCTCACTTGATGGATTAGGCCATCAGTAAGAAATAATTAAGAATGCGCTGGAGGCTCGTCTAACCGAATGCCGCATCAGTTCAGGAGCAGGGGTCAAGCACTCAGAGCTACATCCTTCTGTTCCACTCTCTTAAGTCTAATATCCATTTACCAAACTCTAAACACAAGGTCAGAAGGTAAGGGGTTTGGGTGATGAGGAGTAAAGAGTGAAATTGCGAGTGAGCAGTGTATTTGTAGCACACTTCGCCACTTTGAGTCTTTATGCACTCTAGTAGTGCTCCAGAAAGCTAATCTCACCACTTATCAAAGTTCTGTTATTTTCATTCCAAGAACAAGCTCACACAGAAAAAAGAAAAATTAGAGATTGTTGCACTGAGTGTAACTGAATGTGGCCTTTAGTTCATGGTGAGACCAGGTTGACCTTTAAAAAAACATTATTTTCCATTATTCCATTATTTTAATCCCCACATCATTTCAGTGAATCTTATTTTGAATGTGTAGACACACATCAAATTTAAAACACTGTAAGCTGATATTCATATGTGAGTTCATATCCTTTTCTGGGAAGAGTAAAATAACTACTTATGAAAAATAATTCACTGTAATTCTTGAAATTAATAACTGGGAATGAAAATTCAGCATAATTGAAGTGTGATGAAAAAATGATATTTCAACTTAATTTGAGGATGTTCCCTAAAAATGTAGATCCTGAGAAAAAAAACGCATTTAAGGCACCAAAAAATGTGAAATGTCACATGTTATAAATTCAGTCAAAGTGTGTAGAAAAACACAAAAATATGTAGAACTGCTTTTGACGCTTACTTTTTATCTTACTGCTTACTTCCATTTATCCTAGTACTATAAATCACAAGGTAGTATTAAGTAGTGATGGAGAAAAAAAATGTTATCTTATTTTTGTGCAATGCTTGAATTTTACCATCCATATAAAGGAATATGTTTTAATATCACAACATGATTTTTTCACATCTGATTTGTGGCAACAGTTCAGAGGTATCAGCACTGATATCAGGAGATGGATGTTGAGGTTAGAACTGAAAGCCAAGAGGAAAAGTGGAAGCCCAAAGAGGAGGTTTATAAATGTGGTGAGAGGACATGCAGGTAGTAAGGAAGATACAAAAGACCAGAAGAAATAGAGACAGATGTTCTGCTGTGGCAACCCCTAACGGCAGCAGCCAAAGGGAATACAAGAATCACTGATGGACTGGTTTCGAACTCACTCAGTCTGTCAGCTCCAAACCAGCACAACACAACAAGAACCACTAGCTAAAGATACTAAGGCCTTAGCAGAGCCCAAAAAGGTCTTACTTGAACCCAGAAAGAATTATACAGTCAGGGACTGACACTACACCAGGCTGCCTAGTGAGAGACATCCAAACTAATTATTCATCTACAGTTATTTTACAACACCAGTGCAGATTACTTACGGTCCATAATTCAGCTGTTGTTTCACTCAAGTTAATGCAAAGTAAATATGTTGAATCCATGGCAGATGGCCACTTATTTATCTCCTTCTGACATGGTAACCATTTACATTTCCTGATTACAGTATTTGGAAGTAACTTGGAGTTAAGGGTTTTGCTCAGAAATCTAATGGTGGTAGTGCTGGAGGTGAACCTACAACCTCTTGGTCCACAGACGAGAATCCTACCACTAAACCACCATCACCCACCAGATAAGCAGGATTCCAATTTTTGTTTCTGGCTAAATATCCTTGTACATATAGCCTCAAGAAACCATAGCCTAACTCTGTCTGAAAGTAAATATGTCTGTAGCTGTTTTGGTTCTGGCTTGTGAAAAACATGCAGCTAAAATTTGCAAGTAACTGCGTGTTAGTTCACAAGAAAGCAACCTGCCAATTAAAATCCCAAGCCATTTTAGCAGATCTCAGTCAAGTGCTTGTGAGCATCCAATTCATGGAGGCTGGATTCTGATCCAAAACTACTCAACCAACAACAATCTCAGCTTCACCAACCCTGTTAACCACACTGATTTTTTTTAAAAATGGGTCTTTAAACTATAGTATGTCATAGCTTCACTGCAGTACTTGTTAGTGTGAGCAAATGAGAAATGGGTGCGTTTTACTCAACAAAAATGCACAGACCAAGCAAAGACCTCTGGCCTTTGTATTTCCTCCCAATAGCACAGCTGGACATGTTTAACAAAGTTTCATTACAATGAACAACAGTGGGAGAATAGCGAATAAAACCCACAGTTGTGTGATTTGTGTTGAATTATTGTTTGGGGGGGTTCAGTATTTTGCATAATCTTACCCAATAGAGGTGTATAATAGGTGCCTCTAAACTGTGGCAAAATAACAGAAGCTTTGTGTGCTGACTTTAAATTCCCCTTCTTACTATTTTTAGCTTTCTATAAGCTGAACTGAGCTGCTTCATTTGTGTTGTACAATAACAAGCTAGAGGAAGGCACCCCAGCAACTCTGATAATATTCTATTGCGAAAAAAGAAAAAAAACCTGCCTGTTCTTTTGGAAATATCTCCCACTGTCAAGCAAAGCTATCATATCTCTTTCCTGCGTTTCCCCTGTGGCACCACACACCTGCAGATAAAGCTGAAGCTGGCCTTCCTCTCTGCTGAGTTCCACTGAAGCAACACCTGTGGTCAATCTCTCCTGGAGATAAAATAAATAAATGACAAATAATTGGGGGGAAACAGGGACATCCCCAGGAGGCTTCTGAGCTCAGATCAGCTTTAAAACATTGATATGGAGATTATAACTCTTCAAAAAAAAAAAAAGAAAAGGATGGTGGGGGGAACTCACTCAAATGCGAGGGAGGTGGAGAGAACATCTCTCGCTGGCATGTGCTGTAATTGAAGTGAATAGGGCCCTGAGAGAGAGGCGTGTTAGCACGGTTGGTGAAGCATAGCAGAACACAGACACCCGCCTGTCGGATGTTTCATACAGGCTGCATAGGGGCCATGTGTGAAGCACTGGAGATGAAACAGGTGGAATCAAAACCTCTTCCACCTTGAGCACTCCAGCTAGTAGAGAGAAAAGGAGAGAGAGAGAGACAGAGAATAAATTCTAATTGTCACAAGTCTCATTGCATTATACAATAGTATATCATTTCTTGAGCACCTTTAAAGCTGCATGAAAACTAAGAACTGTGACTAGTTCAGACGTTAGCCTGTTAGTTCTGTAGTGGAACTGATGTGGTTGATCAATGAAATGAAATCCCCTTTGAACACAACCCCTTTTCCAGTTATAAAAAAAAAAAAAATCATGTTAGACTTTTGATAGAAAACATTACAATGTGTAATTCCTCCAAACCTTGAAAAATTTCATATTACACTTTGACACATTCTGTAGGCAAGAGATGTACCAAGAAAGACGGATTAAATTTAGGGGGAACAAGATAAGATTTTTACTAGATATATTTTTCCCCTGAAGGTTTCTGTGTGAAGTCTTACTGTATATCTTACATGTAGCTATTGTGTTTAAAAGCAACCTTGGATGCCCTTTCAGCGTTAATCTGCAGTAGAAATAGACCTTTGACAAGAGACTTAATCTCATCGTTGTTCCACTCACTGAGACACCATGCCATACCCACAACCTTCTGATCCTGAGGCCAACTCCCTAACCACTAGGCCACTGCTGCCCCTTTGCAGGACATAGGCATTCATGAAGGATTGTCTTCACTTCAAGAAAAAGTTGAAAAAGGTAGCAATGGTGACAAAGATTTCCATGAAATGTCATCTGCGATGCAATAATTTAACACAGTCATTATATTCTTTTAGGTAAACTATGTGTTTGTATAATGCTGATAGACACGGTCTCATCTTCAGACAAGCAATTTTAAGTGGTAAATCAAACCTCTTCAAAAGGAGTCATTCATTTTAAAACACCACTTGCAATTTTCCCCTTTACTCCAAACATTAAGAGGTTTTCTACACAGCTCCAGCACAAAACTGAGGAAGCAAACTTCAGGCTGCAAACACAAACAGGCCTTGGTTAATCAATGTTTTTGGAGGGTGTGAGAAAATTGTGTAAATTTCATTTTTTGATTAGCCATTCCAAAGATAAGATCACCTATGTGTTCTGAGCTCAGTCAAAATCCAATTAGTCCTATCAGCCAATGCAGACAGAAGAAATAAAGAAACAATGGTCTTTTGCCATGTGGTCTGTGAATGATTCCATGGCAGGTTTGGATGTGGATCTGATTGAAATCTGTTGAACTCTTAATAAGCCTATTTCATGGTGGGTGGGCATGGATTAGGGTTGACATACAAGACGTGGTTTTGCACTGAGATGGGGACTTCGATGTTTCTGTAAGACCGAAAGTTAACAAGCTCTGTAAAGGTGTAGAGGCACTGCATTGAAAAATATGGGGTGAAAAACAATCATTTCTGTAGATCAGACACCTTACTGCCTAAAGTCATGCATTTTCAGAAAAAGATTCTAATAGCAATATTGCAAAGATATTCAGTTCTTGCTTGATTGTTATTAAATTGAAACATAAGTCCCCTGTGCAGCCATTAAAAATGCTAAGCAACAAATAACCAAACTACATGCAGTTCACAAACTGAGCTCAGCTATGTTTAACCATGCAGGGTCAACTGTTAATACAAAAAAAAGCGTGCTTTGGGCTATAACAAAAATAATGCTGTTTTGAAGGCTTTTAATTGTAGATGCAGCGCTAAGAGTAATGCTTTATTTCTCGCCTTAATAGACCTTGCTGTACTTGCTTTTGCAATTTCAAAGCAAGGCAACACTGAAAGACCTCCTAATTTTAAGCAGAAATCCATGAATATATTAACAAGTGTTGTACAAATTTCAAGCCATATGCGTGCCAGTAAATCACGGCTAAAGAACCTGTGTAAACACTGAAATGAACTTCAACAAGAAAATTACACTCAGATCCCTTTAGGTTTGTTTGTAACAGCATGGTTTGGTCCAAATTTATGACAGACCTGCTGTTCACCACCAGACCCCGAGGTGCTCGTATTTCTACTTGTTAGTGAACCACATGGTTAATTGAGATAATGAATTTTTAAAGCTTATTTTCTAACCTCACTCTCTCAAGCCATTAGGAAGGCTGGTGCCTAACAGTGCTATTGGCTTCAGGAACTCTGGCACACCAATCGAGCTTGGGTCAAGAGGTCAGTGTCAGGACTCACTGAATCCATACACTGTATTGTTTTCAGGCAAACTCACTGAAGTATGATACAATTTTTTCCAGTCCTTTTCCAAGGTTCACCAAAGACAGTGACCTCTGGTTGTGAAAATCAACCTGGGAGGAATAGTTTGGCATGGCCCAGCATGAGGCTGCTTCCTGTACTAAAAGAGTCATCACTGAAAGCATGAACACTGATGAGGAATTTTGTGAATAAAATAAAGATTGTTTCAACTCACCCCTCCAAAATGTGAATCCTTAGTATGAACATTTTTGTGCATTGAATTTCTGTGTATATCTACTGCCCTCATGTGTTTTAACCATCCAACAGCAACATGATGCAGTTGTGGTGTCGGTGCATGTTACAGAATTATAAACTAGATTATAGTGTATACACTAGATTATACACCAGTCTTAATGCATCAGAAAATAGACCTGTTTTGGATGCAAAAAAATATCTGGTCAGTATTTAAACTGAACCAAATTAAAGGCAGGCCTGTTTGCTAATTAAGCTACAGCTTTTTTTCTTTTATTTCTTCAGATTTGATCATATTTATTTAAGCAATAAAACTATGTTGGAATATTTAAAATATTTTAAGGGACATAAACTCACATGTAAGATTTACTAAAAGTAAAAAAAAAAAAAGATACTATAGAATAGCAATAAAGCCTGGTAATAAAATGTATCTTACATGATGTGGAAGAGCCTATAATAATATGGACTGATGTTTTTGTTTGTTTTTTGAGGTTTTTTTATTGTTTGTTTGTTTGTTTGTTTGTTTGTTTTTAGCAGCAGCAAATCTGCGGTTTTCCAAGAAGAAAGTCTCCTGAAATTCTGTGTACACACTAAGCTGCTGGTGTCATCCTCAGTTGTGTCTTTCACATAGATGTATTCACCTATCAAGACCCTGGTGCAGCATTACAGTAAGTAGAAAACTTTAGATGTGTTTGTTTGTAAATAAGCATTAAATCAGAACTATCACTTATTATTATTTTTGAAAAGCAAGAATTTTGAGTTGGACAGTTAGTTTAAGGCTAAAGTTGATAATTGTCCAGTAGGACTGAATAAGGAAAGCATCTAAATAATGACAATTATTGACAAAGCTTTTTAGCAAATAGCCTTATTGTTGTTACATGAAGAAAATGATATAACGTGTTGCTTGATGCTTTTGGTCAGCTTTTTGGCTTTCTGTTTAAAACAACTAGAATTGAGGTAAAATAATGATTACTTAATCATCATGGTTAATTATTTACACAATAATTAATAATGGTTCATTAATTAATGTAATTAACGTAAATAAAATTAAAATAAATGTCACAAATAATAATTTGCTCCACCTTTTTGTATGTGGCCATTTATCAAAATAAACATTTTAATGTTTCAGTATGTTCCCTTATTTGTTGGTCAGATAAAATCAGTTTTTTGTTTATTTGTTTGTTGTTGTTGTTTGTCATTTCAGATATTTACTTATATTTATTTTCTTCTTAATTGGGTGTGGGTATTGCTTGCTTTTCGATGTGTGATAATAATTATAATTATAACGATAATAATAATAATAATAATTAATAATAATAATAATAATAATAATAATAATAATAGGGGCAGCGGTGGCCT
>CM029370.1:20922221-20993073 GCA_017165825.1 Hepsetus odoe | reverse complement strand
CAGATCTTTTTTGGGCACATCGTCGCTGTTCAGCTTCTCATCGCTCCATTCTCGTGTCGGTTCTGCAGCCATTTTCCTCGCAAACTTCACGACCTTTCACCCGAGCGCGAAAGAGCCAATCAGGTCGCTCTAGTCTCCTCCACGTGCTTTTACATTTTAGAGCCTGTGCGTCACGCTGCTTTCCACACTGCAATAAATCATCTGACTGAAGCTGTATTATTATTATTATTATTATTATTAATAATATTAATATTATTAATAATAATAATAATAATAATAATACAGCTTCAGTCAGATGATTTATTGCAGTGTGGAAAGCAGCGTGACGCACAGGCTCTAAAATGTAAAAGCACGTGGAGGAGACTAGAGCGACCTGATTGGCTCTTTCGCGCTCGGGTGAAAGGTCGTGAAGTTTGCGAGGAAAATGGCTGCAGAACCGACACGAGAATGGAGCGATGAGAAGCTGAACAGCGACGATGTGCCCAAAAAAGATCTGATCAAGTTTATCCAGGACAATGCGGCCCATTCGGTATGTAGAGCTCACCTCCAGTCCTGCTGCGCCTCTTCAGCGGGGCAGCAGTCGCACGATGGCAGTCTGGCGTTACCCGCCCGCTGCCCTGCTCAGAGTCCGTTCCACCTTAACTGCTGCATCGCTTCCATTCAGGAGTCTGCGCGCGCCTGACCGCTATACCGGCGCCAGAATACGCGCTTCTGCACCATTTAAGGTGGGACGGAGGGTTTGAATATTTAAAAAGCTGACAAAGCTTCTGTGGTGTGTGTATCTGTGGTTTCAGTTTCTCGCCGAGCACAAGCTTCTGGGAAATATCAAGAATGTTGCAAAAACTGCCAAAAAGGAGCAGCTTATTGTGGCCTACAACCAGCTGTTCGAGAGCAAGGTGAGCACCGACTGCACCTCTGCAGCACTGAATGGACAATGTTGCATGTTCATGTGAAAACTGTCTGTTGGCAGAGATTTAAAGGTACAGAGGTGGAGGAGGTGACCCAGGACGTGAAAGCTGTGAAAATTGAAGACCAGTCAAAAGGAACCAAAGAAGCCAAGGCAGAACTTGTGGACGAGGTATCACGTTGGTGCATGAATCATTCTGAGGATAAAGAACATTCCTAGTATGCTATTTGCTCTTAGTCCATTGGTTGCCATGTAAATATTTGCTCATTTCATAGCTTTTAAGGTTGTGTATGTGTTACTGATTTATGATTCCACTGAACAGGGTCCCCCCAAGTTCACCAAGACCGTGATCAAGAAAGGTGATAAGACCAACTTCCCCAAAAAGGGTGATGCTGTGGCATGTTGGTACACTGGCACACTTGAGGATGGCACGGTCTTTGACACCAACATCCCTTCAGGTACATTTTTACCGTCTTACTAAACGCATTATACGAAAAAAGTGTGGCAAGTGGCCGGCACAAGTGCGGATGTATGTGAGCTGTGAAAATCCATAAATGCAGTATTATAAAGATAAAGATAAGTAAAGATTCGTGTTGGTCCAGTAAGTGGTTTACAACTTACTGATGATTCATGTAACATACTGTTAGTGTCAAACCTTATAATGGTTCCAACATGTGAAACGCGGTCTGATTTTCCACCCTGGGCAATAACGACTTTACACAAATGGTAATGACCAGTTTCATCTCTGCAGCTGCAAAGAAGAAGAAACAGGCCAAACCACTTACTTTTAAGGTTGGGATGGGCAAAGTCATCAGAGGAGTAAGTTTTTGGTACTTTTTCATCATGTTAAGCCGTATTTGGACGTTCAGTGGCACTATTATTTTGATTGTCCTACACATTTGCAGTGGGATGAAGGTCTCCTGACCATGAGTAAAGGTGAGACTGCACGACTGGAAATCGAGTCAGAGTGGGCTTATGGAAAAAAGGGACTGCCTGATTCTAAGTATCCTTTCATACTCAGAACTACAAAATTACTGTAATGTAGCAGTAAATGAATACTGTTGCTGTTCATTCTTCAAGTGACCTGCGATTTGCTTTTTAATATTGCAGTTTCCATTACTTTTTGCTTTTTCCCTTAACTTTACAATCAGAATTCCACCAAATGCTAAACTTATTTTTGAGGTTGAACTGGTGTCAATTGATTAAATATGTGCATCAGTGAAGCATGCCATCGCCTCAAGGAAGATGCTTCGTTTCAAAGGCAGGCCATCAGAAAGTGCTGGTGATTTGTTGGATTTCTGAAACCTACTACTGTGGAAAGCAGCAGTTACGCTCCCACTTTGTTTGGGGTAGTTGCTGTCACCGTTCTTGTTGCAGTGTTATTTTGCATGTTTGCAAAGTTATATTAAAAATTGAACTAAAATTCTGGGTGTTCAGGTTTTTTTTTTTAATCATTTGTCCAGAACTGAAGTTAATTGTGCTGAAATATTACAAGAATCTGAAACTGAGGCAGAGTTGGTTCATGCCACAACTTTATTATAAGCAAGACTATCCCCAAGAACATTTAAGAGTTGGCATTGGGACCCTTCTTCTTTCCAAAAGTGGGCACCACATTCACAAAGCGACGGTTGTACTGGATACGACGCTTAGCACGGCCGGTCTTCTTTTTCTTCTTTTCCTGTTTGTCCACCTGAAACCAGAAAAGAAACATGTTTCTCTCAAATACTGACTTTACGATCAAAGGGATACACTTAAATTTTTTTTTTTTAACAGTGCCAATGCGAATTAATTTTTGGAGTTAAAGGACTGAAAAAGCATTACTTTCATCATCCTCTCTAGAAATAAAGGGTTGTTTATACCAAAGTGTTCCCTGTACGTTAAACTCAAAAGGGCAAGGTTTGAGACAAGCAGTATGCCCACCAGTACATGGACCTTCTGCACTTACCTTGGGTGTCTGTCCTCGTACTTTACCAGCACGAGCCAGGGAACCGTGTACCTTACCTAGGAGGAGAGAACAAAAGCTGATTCCAGCAAAAAATAACCGTTCCTCCAAATTAAAACTAATATTTGGAATCTATGGAGGCATCTTCAGGGAAAAGACCAACCATAGTTTCAGCTTTGAATTGCAAGCAATTTACCTCCCAGAAGCCTGCCAACCACCTCAAGGGTGCAGTGTTCTGAAATGCCACAGTTCACCAGGATAGCATCATCTTCAAGTGGGGTACCAGCCAGCACAAGCACCTGGTCCTCACAAGACAGACCCTCCAATGTCTGGACATGGGCCTAAAAACAAGAGCAGTGGGTGTTTAAGCACAAACATGGAATACAACAGTAACAAAGGCAAGACAGTGATAAAATATGAAAAGATAATGTCTCACCTTAATTTCCTGGACAGTCTCCTGTCCAGTCACCTCAAGGGTGTGTAGGTTTTGTGCACGCAAGAAGAGCTGCATATTGAATTCTGTGGGAGAAGAAATATATTTTTTTTTTATTTACCATGCCTTTTGAGTATTTATTACTGAAACGAGTTACGTGCATTCTTCAAAACCTTCCTGAATTGGTATACTAGAAGTCAAAACCTATGTAAACACCAGATGCAAGATTTCTTCCTAAAACAAGGATAATCACCCTGATCCTACCGCAATTAACCCTTGCCATGAGAAAACATTTTTACTATTCCCACAACTCTTCCAGCTAATGAACTCATTAAGAAGCTTCAAATGCTACAGCACAAAATGCTCAAATGCTGGAACATTTCAATGCATATTTGACTGCTTAGTGTTAGGATTACCAAACCATAACCTAAATGCCTCGGCTGGAGTTTAATCACTCCAGAGAAGTTTCACTGCTCCTGAAATTGTGGTTGTTAATGAAGTAATGACTGCTTTAGGCCCAGGATATATTCATGGAGCTTCACTCCTGCACATCTTAGTGCTTGATCAGTCACCACAGTCCAGAAGTGGTCGTTAACGAGACACTGGACAAATATGGGGTTTTGGAGCACTGGAAACCGATCTGGAGGATAGTTTGCTCTTTAATGACCTTAATATAAAGGATTATTCGAGCAGGGAGGACACTTTTATATTACAGATGGCGTTTGTATACTTTTGGAGACGTTGCACTGTTTATAAGTCTAACAGGAGCTTTAACAGCAAATGTCGATGGAGTAAGCTAGACAGACGTGGAGTGGTCAACAAATGTAAGCTGATTTATACTTTTTAATTCAACTATTGGTGCCTTTTTGTAGGTCTGGCGTTCCGCGAACACCTTCGCCCTCCGCTACCCGCGTTCAAAATACCTACAAGCGGCTACTTATATCTGCTTCTTATCTCGAAACACTTAAAAACATAAACCAAGCCGAAACATTATTCAATTCCGACACGATAGATTTTCAGCGGCTTCATATTGTGCGTCTGGAAAGTAGTGGAGCAGCGTTAGCTTATAAGCTAACCAGGTTTAGCACGGAGGCTACAAGAGCAGCGCGAGACACGCGGTCAAAAAAACTCGAAAAACCTTCTCGAATACATCGGGCATCAACCGATAAACTGATAATACATATGATACAGGTTTATGAGTGAACCTTATCGCCCCTATGAAACCACAGTGAAGGCATAAAAACGGTAAATTAGTAAATTAAAAGACGGGCCTTACGCCGCACGGTGCTCGTTGATCCACAGTGAGCGAGAAAAGGACCTGCGTTGTGCGCATGTGCGAGAAAAACCAGAACGACGGAAGAACGCTACGTCACATGTAGACAACACCCCTCAATTCAGCCGATACTCCCAGAACTTTAAAGACAGATTATCATAGTATGAGCAACTGGACAGCAGTGCCCTTGAATATCTGGTCAGTTTTATTAGCCTACACCTGAAGTGACAAGAATAAATTGAATTGAATTGAAGTTCTTTATTCACAAACAGAAACCATCAGCTGAAGGTGTGATAATGAATGCAGTTAATGCTAATGCCCCACAAACAGGTTGTGGGATGGAGGAGAAAGAAGAATTCTGGAGAGAGTTAGATGAAGTGAAAGTGTACCCAGGAGAGAGAGAGCGGTGATTGGTAGCGTAGCGTAGCTAAACAGCATAAGATGGTGGTTTGTAGGGTGACCATGGATAAGGAGGAAAAGGAGGAAAAGGAGTGCAGAGTTAAGGATCAAATGGTGGAATTCAGGCAGGAGTTAACACGTGTACTGGGAGGTAGTGATGAATTATCAAATTGTTGGGCATCTACTGCAGAAGTGGAAAGGCTTGTGGCACCTAGGTTAAGAAAAGAGGTTATGATTAGGGAGCAGTTTGCGGTTTGGCTTCAGTGGTGAGGTCTGCAGTTGCAGTGACAGATTCATTTCAAGTAGAGGTGGGATTACGTCATTGATTATTGCTGAATCCAGTTTTGTTTGCAATGGTAATGGGCAGGTTGATGGACAAGTTTAGACAGGATTTCCTGTGGACGATGATGTTTGTTGATGATATTGTGATCTGTTATGAGAGTAGGGAGCCACTTGAGAAGAACCTGGAGAGCTGGATAGATGGAGATATGCTCTAGAGAGCAGAGGAATGAAAGTGAGTAGGTCAAAGACAGAATACATGAGTGTGAACAAAAGGGAGGAAAGTAGAGTGGTTAGGATGCAAGGAATAGAGGTGACAAAGGTGGAGGAGTTTAAATATTCAACAGTTCTGAGTAATGGTGTGTGCAGAAGAGAAGTGAAGAAGAGAATGCAGGTAGGTTGGAATGGGTGGAGAAGAGTGGCAGGAGTGATCTGGGACAGCAAGAGTGAAAGGTTTACAGGACAGTAGTGAGACCAGCTATGATAAAAGGGTTGGAGATGTAGGAACTGACAAAAATACAGGCAGCAGAGCTGGATGTGTAAAAAGATGCTACGATTTTTTTGGGGGGTGGGAGAAAGATGGACAGGATTAGACATCAGCATATAAAAGGGACAGCTGAGGCTGGACATTTTGGAAACAAAGTTAAAAGAAGTAAGAGTTGCATTGGTTTGCACATGTCCAGAGAACATGGACAAGGACTTTATTAGGAGAAAGATGTTGAGGATGGAGCTGCCAGGAAAGAGGAAAAGCAGAAGACCAAGGAAGAGGTTTATGGACGTGGTGAGAGATAATGCAGGTGGCTGGTTTGAAGGAGAAAGATGCAGAGGACAGGAAATGGAAACAAGAAAATAAATCTGCTGTAACATCTTACCTTTTATTTGTACTATGTATTCACATTTTATTCATTTAGAATTTTTATGCCAAAATTATTTCCCCAGTTGTGTATTTTTTATGTTCAACAAAATAAAATGAAAAAGCAAACAAAAACCTGAGTGATCCTGATGTTTTATTTTATGGAAAATGTATTTTGAAGCATTGCTCTTCAATTAAAAAATATATATATAATAAATCAGGAAAGTGATATGAAATGTGTTAAAGATTAATGTTCATAGTTATGCTATTAAAATTTTTCCTTTCATTCTAACTTGCAGTGTTCAATGATTTCATGGGGAATATCGACATCACCTCATCAAGAAAAACTGTAAAGACACCTTAAACAGTTTACCAGACTGGGGCTTAAAGAGCTCAACCAATAGGTTATCCAGAGGTACAGTTCCCATCACTGCTCCCTAGGTTCTGGATGTATGGCTGCTACAGTGTGGTTTAAATGCAGAGGTTTCTTTTTGTTTGTAGTTACTCACTTATCCTCTCCCTCACAGCCAATTCCCCTGTAATTTCTTTTGCTGTGGCAGAAGATATACTGCAGTACCTCCTGCAACCTTATTTAAAAAGGCTGTTCAGGCTGGTTACCCAGTTTTTCCTCATCTTCAAGAGAAAATCCCTGTTAACCTTGGATGAGCATGTCTTCTAACTCTTGTAAAATGTCAGGAGCATTTATATCTATAGTAATTTGCAAGATAAACAGATTTTAAAATGTGCAAGAGCTGGTGCTTCTTTTCACTCACCATAAATCTGTAGAGCTGCAAAGTCTAATTGTGGTGCTGCTACGTACCCTAGCAAGTTTCACAAACAACTATACATGCCCGCACTTGCTGTAGATTCTTACTTATAGGTCAGAAGAAAAAAATTAAAAAGGGACAAATAGATGTTTTAAGCCAGAACAGACGCAAGGATACCAATTTCTTTATTATGAAATTCAAAAGTCAAAATAACAAGCCTTCATTTCACTTTTGGCTCTGAAAACAAGATGACATCACATTTAGGAGAGCAGAGAAAGTTAAAAATGAAAGATTTCAGGTTCTCCCATACAAACCATTGAAACTACTAAATGTCCAAAAGAGACCACGCTAGATCAAGCTAAAAATGAAACTTTTGCACTTTTTTTTCCACAAAAGGAAAACTCATTTGCAACACATGCTCGAAACAAAGTAAACTGTCAAATGACTGAGAATGTTAATGAGAAACAGTAAGAATGAATAGAAAGGACATTAAATGTTCAGTCATACTTCAGGACATCATGTGGGAGGTGGGGGGTAGTACTGGTTATACTGATACTGGCTGTACTGTCCCCAGGAGTTCTGAGTTCCCCATGAGTTGTATTGCTGTGAAGGGGAAAACATAAGTGAATATAAACATCACAGCAATTGGATCATTTAAAAATATCAGCATCAGACTCTGGTCCTAGTGGCACAGAGTCCACATGCACAAGGAAAAAGATTTTCAAATGACACTGGATACCCAGGACTAGAGATTAAACAAGCCATGTTAAAACACGTGGGCCAAAATGTGGCTGTTAAACAATATTAACTTAGCATGTTACGGTTACTTTTGAAAATAACCATCAAGATTAGTAATTACACTAGTTTCTTGCAGAAGAACTGGAAAATATTCCATTGCATATGGTGACTGATGTAAACACTGACCTGATACCAGTTGTTATAGTTGTATCCATGGTTGCCCTGCATGTCAGGCATCACCTGACCTGATGTTGCTGAGCCATCATCCACACGTTGTCTTTTTGACTCTGACTCTTGAGACCTGCACAAGTGAGCAGAGATTGAAAGTTTTAAAACCTAAACACTTAAGAATTTATTTATTTTTTAGACAAAAAAGGTACTGAGGCAACTCACCCATTCTCTGCTTTCCTCTTTGTGGATTCTTGTTCTTTTAAAAGTTTCTGGTGTTGTTCATATGCAGCAACAAGCCTGAATAGGAAACAAAAGCATGCATTTTCAGTCTTTCTACACTTAGTATCAAATTATTTCCATTTCAACAATAAGCCAAAACAAGGTTCTTAATTCTAGATAGTTTTCCCACCAAGCTAAAAATAGAGCAAGGCAAATTGGACCCAAAAAAAAATTTTTTTTTAAATAAATAAATTAAATTAAATATAAAAAATAAAAAAAAACCCACCACCAAATCAGGGTTGTCTCTTCACCAAATAAAAAAGTAACCTCAATTCAGTCAGTTTTCTAACAAGGATCTACTAGAATCTGCCCAAAGCAAGTGGGCTACAACAATTAGATTTAATACCAGCTAAGCATCCCTGCAGTGAAAAACATGAACAAGCAAGGTCTACAAAAAGTTTTGAATGAAGAGGGGGAGGGGGGGGGAAATCATGGTGACACAAATTTAGGCTCTCTATGGATTAGTCACCACTGGAACTAAATTAAACCAGATTACTCACACATTTATGTCACTGCCAAAGTCCTCAAGGAACTCAACTTTGCGCTGGGAGAAAGTGACACGTGAATCCAAAGGCATGGGGCTGTTGATAGCTCGATCAAAGCATGCCAGGATTTCTGATTCATTCTGCTGTACATCCCCGCTGTACTCCAGCTCCAATAGGTTCAAGTACAGTTTAGGACTGGTCTACAACAAGCACAAAATTGAGTAAGAGAATGCCTTCACATACATAAGTAGACAATCTTAAATTATATAAATTACAATATTAAAATGTTGATACAATGAGTTATGTCCTACCGCTGAAACTGAAAGCAATTCAAACTTTGCTTCTAAAACCCATGTACGATCTTTTCAGTCTCATTAGCTGTTCCTCAAATTTGAACCTGCTGGGGGAAAGCCCTTACCTCATCTTTTTCGATGGCTTCTAGAAGTACTTTTTTTGCCTTTCCAATGCTCCTTTGCACTTTGAGGAGCTGTCTAGCTAGTTTTACAGAGTAGAAGGATGATTCGCTTGCATTTTTTCCATCCTTGATGGCATCCCGCAGTAGTGCCTCTGCTTCATCCAAGTTCCCATGGCGGCGCTCCAAACTCACACGACGGAGTCTCACCATTGCCAGACCTGGAATTGCTTCCTCTAGTCCTTTCAGGATGCCTCGTGCCTCCTCGATGTTCCCTGAAGAGAGGGGGAGGGGGAGATACAATTTCTAAGCATACAGTTTGACTGAAGATATTTAAGCACAACAGTTTGTGTTGCAAAAAGAAACTTTACCCTGCTGCTCCTCAAAAGCTGCCCAAAGAAGATGGATGTTGGGTTTCTTGGGCAGATGGATGGTGCATGCCTTCTTGTACACATGTCTCACTCCCTCTGTGCTGTAGCTCTCCAAGTACTTGGCATACTTTAGAAGTAAATAAGGAAAGAGGGAGAGAGAGAGAGAGAGAGAGAGAGAGGGAATAAAAGAAAGAAACGGGGAAAGAACACAGATATTAAGCTTTCATTTCAGATTCCTGCATCAGTGAATTTCCATTGACAAGATCGTTTTGAGAATTTCTGTTTTAAACCCATCAGCACCTTTATGGAACCAATAAGATAAGTTTCTGTAAGGTAGTGGGAGACGGAGAGATGCAACGAAGTTGGCAAATGCTGGACTCAAATCTTGTGTGGCAAGCTGGCCATCCCCTAATACAACAAATACAGTCAAATATCAACGTTACACGCAAAGAGTGCAGGAAGTTTTACTGAGGAAGTGAAATCGTTGAGAGGGGAAGGAGGGAGGAAAGGTCTCTGCGAAGGGAGCTCCATTTACCTTTATCCAAAACTCCTCGTAAAGGGCACAGGCAATCAGGCATCGCTCAAACAGAACCACTACACGCTCAGGTGTCCCATTCTCCAGCTCAAAGTCCAGGTACTCCCTCCAGTTGCTGAGCTGAGTCTTCTCCAAGGCTTTAACATGGAAATATGGGCGTTTGATCTAGATGGGGAATAAAAAAAAACCTCATTAATTGAAAGCTCCCTCACTTAAATTTCTTAAGTACAACTGCAAACAAAGACCACTTACCCCTTCCTCAAAGGCCCACCGCTTACTGACTTCGTGCTCATTGTGGTTAAATATCTCTTGGCGTGACTCAATCACCTTATGCCGCATGTTCTCAATCTCTGTAACTCTCTAGAGAACAAAAAGCAATGTATGAAAATTCATATTCGTTCAACTACACATTCAACATATCTCGAGTGATGTGCAAACTGCATGTCCAGCTACCAAGGATTTACATCACCATGAGCTCGAGAGAAACAAGTGGAATCTTGCGTTGGGATAAGTAAGGTATGCACACCCTGCACATCAGCTGTGGCCCAAGCCGTGCTGCTGGGGGAGGGGGTTGAGGGACAGTGTCATTCCGTCACGGTCCCGTCCCACTTTTATCTCGAGTCCCTGAACGGATGCCAACAGGAATCCTCAGGTATTCACTGGCTGCTAACGGAAAGACACCTCTTCAAACCTGTACAGTTTTGCTTCTCTCCAGCATCAGGTAGGACCCTCCCTGTCTCTGGCATGTTTCACTCCCACACAGACTGGTGGTTGGGCTCTCACCTTTGCAGGATCAGGAAGGTCTTCAGTGCCTGGGGGAAGTTCCTCACTGGGTGTTTCTTCCACTCCCTCTCCACTGGGTTTATTGGCAGCAGCAAGCTCCAACCTCAGCTGAACAAACTCCTCTTCTGACAGGAAGTGCTTGGGGTTATTGTTTTGTATATGATCCTTAAATCTAAAAAGACAAAACTGTTAAAACACACAATCCCTCCCTGCCATGTGAAAAAGCAACTCAACTGTATACTGTTTAAAAGCACAAACCTCTGGAAATGCTGGGAGTACAACTGAGTAGGAATACCCAGGATCCGATCATAGACTGCAGTAACGTTGGCCAGCTTCTCTTGTTCTGTCTCCCAGTTAACATAAGCTTCCCAAAGACGATCTGACCGGAAGTCAGTACCCGCAGCAAGGACGGCATGCTCATAAGCGCTGAAATGAAGCAAAATAAGTCAGGGGTGGCCGTGATCTAGTGGTAGGGTACTTGCCTATCGACATAGGGTTCAAGAGATCCCAGGTTCGAATCCCACCTCTAGCACTACCACCACTGGGTCCCTGAGCAAGACCCTTAACCTTGAATTGCTCCAGGGGGACTGTCCCTGTAATTAGGACATGGAAGTCGCTCTGGATAAGAGCATCTGCTAAATGCCGCAAATGTAAATGAAATAATTGCCATGCAGGAGTTTACTACTTTTAGACATTCATTTTTATACTGGAGAGAAAAAGTGATGCTTACGCCCGTATTCGGTTTTCAGCTTCTCCATCACTGTTATCTTGGTTTTCCCTCAGAAAAGCTATATAGTGAAGCCACAGGTCAACACTTAGTGGGATGGCCTGCAGACCTCTACGATACACCTGGGAAAGTAAATAGTAACACCATCATAAGTATACTTTCAACACAATTGTAAATGATGTATGTATAAAAGAAGTTACCTCATCTGCTTCCTGAATGCAGCCATGCTTCTTCTCAATGTCTGCATATTTCTTCCAGTAACCATAACAGTAGGGATAGTGTAGGAAAAATGAATCGAATGCCTTTCTTGATGCCAAAAGATGATTCTGAAAGAGAAACAAACATTTTAGCAATAAAACCCTTTGTTTTTTTAATTCAACTTGATCACTTGGCTGTGTGACACACACCTCTTGTTCCACATACTGCAGAAGGTAGACCCATCCATTAAAATCTTCAGGGTTATCTTCAACTACTTTATAGAGCCTCTCAAACTCAGAGGGAAAAGCAGACTTTTGCACAGAGGCATCAACTGCTCCATATTCATTTCCCTCTTTAGATGCATCCTCAATTTCCATATTTGCAGGACTTTCTGAACTGCCTGTCTCTGTCTCCTTTTGTACCAGATCTGGTTCTTTGATAAATTCCTCTGTAATCTGTCCATTTGTTTCAGACTGACTTCCAGTTACAAGGTCAGTGTTGTCAGGCGGTTCAGCAAGGCTTTGTTCAGAAAGACTGGATTTCTGCTCGACTGATTCTGACTGCCCATCCATTGCAAACGGCTGGTACTGGTCCACTGTAGCAGCCTGATGAAACTGGTCTTGTCCAAGATTTTGTTGGTCTGAGACAGTATTAAGACTGTCAGGGACTTGGCCCATTGTCCACTGAGCATTATGGGTTAAGTTGGAAAGCTCAGGAAAGAAACCACCTTCAGCACCTTCCACAGCAGTAGAGTCCCCATTGTCTGGGGTATTTGTGTCCACCATTCCCGTCATGGGCTCTTCAGGGAGATCCTGGGCTAATGAATTAAAAAAAAAAAAAAAGAAAGAAAAAAAAGATTCAAGTGTTAATCTAGATCATACCACATTAGTTGTAGGATTTTTTTTTTTTTTTAACACTTCAACCAAACTTAAACAAGGCAGTAGAAACTCTAGGGCAACCTTTTTCAGTTCTGGCACTTGAGTGGTGATGTCCAGAAAAGGCTGGCGACTTACTTGCTCAAACATACCAACTAAATTTGGCAACCGACTGATGAGTTTAAGGCATGTTGAAGGAAAAATTGTGCAGGAACCCAGCCGTTCAAGAATTCGCGCGTTCATAATAAAACATCTGAACTCTAATCATACAATTAAAATTAATTTGTAAAAATAGGTAAACATTTCTTTATCCGTCTGTATTAATCGGGCCATAGTGAACAAAAAAACTAGTGTTGAAGTGGGTCGCACATCAGTGCTACAATGTGGAAAAACACAAGGGTCAACGTGCTGTACTTTAGTTTGTTGGTCACTATGGTGTTCGTCTGAGTCCGATCTCAGAAATTCTTTCCAAAAATAGTTCCCAAGTTACTTTAGTTAACTACCTAATGATCGCACTGATATACGCAGTTAATTCCATAATTCCTCCATGTACCAAGAAGACAAAAAACACAAACGAAAGCTAAAGCTCTGTGTATCCAGCTGTAAATGCTAATCGGCGGCTAATGCTCCTGAAGGAGCTCGCGCCAACCACATAGGGGAGATCAAACGGCTCGCTCTCTAAATGAGCTTAACTGTCCAAATACGGCAGAAACACAAAAATCCAGTTCCCAAAGAGTCCCCGATACATGAATCTTAATGAATGTTGATCAGAACCAAACAAACAACTAGCTACCGTTACACAACCAGGCTAATTAAATAACACGTCACTCTCTGAAACCCCGAGGAAATGCTGTTTAATTTTAATTGCAAATTGATAAACCTGCCGTGCTACACATACGAGTTTCACAACATAAAGCTAACTAAAATCGTTTGGCGGTTAATGGAAGTAACGAGCTAACAGACAACCTTGGTCTGGTTTGAGGCCTAGTCCGCCGTTTCAAAGCTAACTGCTAGCCTCCCCGGCTAACTCCAACTACCGTCGAATTAGAGCAAAGAAAATGCACTTTGTTAAAGAAATACGGCGCAATCCACCGTTTGTTCTCTCACTCACCAGAATTTTCCATGAAATTCGGCTTAAACGAGGATTTATTTCGACTTGTTCTGAGTTATCTATCCGCCAACATGTGGTCGACACCCCGAGCTCTCATTCTACACACGGCGTCGCTGAAGGGCAAGAACGTCCCGCGCATGCGCAGTAGGGGGTGAACGTTTTGGCGCTGCTGTATTTGCAGGCGTCTGATCTGAAACTGATTATCGTTTACCATTTATTTTCCTAATGAATGATTCTGTGTACGTTTTCTAATCTTACGTCCCAAAAACATCTGACCGTATATATAAACATCAACGTATGTGGGCCAGTCTAACATTACTCAGAATCTCATTCATACTATTTTAAAAACCTCACGCTATAGTTGGGGCGGAAGTACGTATATGGACAGACACGCTTGGTTTCTTTGGCCTTTCTTCAGATTTCCTAGTACGTTGTTGTGTTAACTGTAATAAGGCAGTTTTAGATCAGTGTAACTTGCAACAAAAACATATTTAAAATGCAGAAAATGCAACTGTTCCAAAAAATTCCAAGTAGAAACAGCAGCTTCCCTCATCCAAGAAGAAAAAACAGTATGATGCAATTTTGTCTGTCAGGTTCTATTGGCCACTCAGTTTATCAACCCCATTAGATATTCTATAATATATGTTATACTTTATTATAAAGGTTTTGGGCTTTAATTTGCATCTAGCTACTGTGCAACCAGTCAGATATGACCAAGATGTTCAGTGAACTCCGGAGAATGTTGAATAAATATGCTACTTTACAATTTTGTCATAAACCACACTTAAGCTTCGATTAAGAAAACCTATTGTACACAACTATTCATCCAGTGCCCATTCTGAAATCAAGGGTATTAAAGACATTACTGTGAGGATTTGATTGCATGCAGCCACGAAAAGGATTAGTGAGGTTACTGATGCATTTCTGGATCACAAACACCACCATCCTAATGAACACTGTTCTATTGCTCCAACATGGGCAGATCTAGCTGACGATTACCCAACTCTGTTTTTGGAGGCACACTGGATGTTCGCTGCTCCCAACACACCCTGTCCAGTTAATCAGCATGATAACACACCCAGAGTTGTGGTGGGTGTGTTAAGGAAGGCAAAGCACTGTTTTATGCAGGAGCAAGATTGGGAAACACTGCTCTTTTTGCTGATTTTGTGCATGCAGCTGCTCCTGAGTGTCCCATAACACTGCCACAACACTGACAATGCTACACAGGAATACCCAGGTTGTGTGTTTAGGCTGCGACCTTGTGTCTGCAACAGGTGGACCGAGTACTTGTGGACATTTGGGCATTAGCCATTGTGAATTTATGAACTATATTGCAGTGTCAATAGTGAATCAACACTGGAAGTTCTTCTCAGTCTAGGATTATGGTTAATCTGTGTTTGGGAAATTGAAGTGGCCTTTTATGTATAAAACATGTATAAAATTGAACAGTGTTACATCTCCAGAAACACCCCAAAGGCACAGAGAGAACAGCTGAGAAACCTATTCGAGAAAAAATTCAAAGGTTTATGTTTGTGGGTTTTAAAGAATTGAAGTTGTAATGGCCATGTGTCAAGCACTACTAGGCATGTGTGCATCACTTACATCACTTCACGGTGGCTCATTTTTACACTTAAGATGTGTGTCTTTCACCACAATCACATTTTATTGATATTTGTGTTTATAATTTGCACCAGCCCATGGGCAGCAGTTTCTGGCAGCATTAAACCAGCCATAAGAAACTGCCATTTTATTAGAGAAACCATAAGAGAATATAATCTTTATTTACTTTCTCTGTCATCATAAAAAAAAAAAATATATATATATATATATATATATACACATGTATATATACATGTGTGTATCTCTCTCTCTCTCTCTCTCTATATATATATATATATATATATATAGAGAGAGAGAGAGAGAGAGAGAGAGAGAGAGAGAGAGAGAGATACACACATGTATATATATATACATATATAGTGTGCAGTACAAAAAAAGTACTGCACATTTTACAACTTATAATAGCACAAAAACTTCGAACCTCGGAATATAGGATATAATAAGGAATATAGGATATAATAACAAAAAAAGGCACAAAAAATTCTGCACATTCTAACGAGGACGCGACAGAACAGCGGGCCGAGCTGCATCATTTAAAATCGCGCGTGCGTCATCAGCCCCGCCCTCTCACGTAACATGACGCCACCGAGCCTCGCGCGCTGTAAACGTGTGGTGAAAAACGGGTTTTTGTGTCGGACTGCTTTTCGCATGTAGTTCATAAAACACATCACAGGCTGATTTATTTCCCCCAAATCATTTGGGTTTTTTTTTTTTAGTCCCCCCCCAAATAAAACCAAAACTCCGAGCCGTCTGAGCCTGAATGGCGTCCATTTCGCAGGAGTCTGCAGAGGAAGTGGCGGGTGAAGCGGGTCCGCACCTTTTCCGGTTACAGAGAGAGTGAGTGAGAGAGAGGGGGAGAGAGAGAGAGAGAGAGACGCGGAAAAGGGGGAAGAGAACAAGGTTTGGGGAGCGGGGTCCCGCCGCCTTTCAGAGGTAAATACACAGTCGTTTTAATCCGCTTTGAGCGCGGAGCCTCGTCTCCTTTGGCTTTTCGGTGCGCGGAGGAAAGTCAACAGAGCGGCCGATTAAAGTTGTGCTCTTATACCCCTCCCTGTTTTCAAACCGCTCTTGTGTTTCAGCGAGAAGAGAAGCGGAGAAGGCTGGACGGAAACTCGAAGGAAATCAATGACCTCTGGACTTCTCTCGGGCTTTCCTGAGCTCCCTCCACGTTGCCGGTTCGCCATTAAAGACTGCAGCCGGAAACATGAACTCCTGAGGCGGCTCGGACAGGGCGAGGGCAGCGCCGGTGACCGAGGAGGAAGTGTGAAGAGCCGCGGGCCCGTTTCCCCCTTTCAACCTGAAGTGTGAAGTCCACTTCCTTCACCGGCATCGAGAGCTGCAAACTGGAGCTGGAGGAGCTCTCCTTGTCTAGCTGACACCAAATACACGTAAGGTGCCCTTTTGTTGGCAGGTTTAAGAGGGCTGCTCCCCCACACCCTCCTCTGAGCACATTTTTAACTTTGCTCTTTCAGTTTCATTCACCCGTCTGAAGCAAACAACAAAGGTGTTTCATCTGATAGCACATCTGCCCTGGGTTGAAGAGTAGTACTTTCGACTACCAAGTTCACCGCTTGTGAAGCAATATTCTGTTACAGTGTGTCGTCGCACCCGAACGTATTGTAGCACACAGTCTAGCCAAAGCTCCAGAACCAAAAAAAAGCCTCAAACTTTTTCTCTTCTCCTTAAAAACCATAATATATGCACAGCCAACAAGATGGGGAAAATGCTGTCAAAGATCTTTGGCAACAAGGAGATGAGAATATTGATGCTTGGACTTGACGCCGCCGGGAAGACCACCATTCTTTACAAACTGAAGCTCGGACAGTCTGTCACCACGATTCCAACCGTTGGCTTCAACGTGGAAACCGTCACCTATAAGAATGTTAAGTTTAACGTGTGGGATGTTGGCGGGCAGGACAAGATCCGGCCCCTTTGGCGGCACTACTACACGGGCACTCAGGGGCTCATCTTTGTGGTGGACTGTGCTGACAGAGATCGCATAGACGAGGCTCGACAGGAGCTGCATCGCATCATCAACGACCGAGAAATGAGGGATGCAATCATCTTGATTTTTGCCAACAAGCAAGACCTGCCTGATGCAATGAAACCACACGAGATCCAAGAGAAGCTCGGATTGACCCGTATCAGAGATAGAAATTGGTATGTTCAGCCCTCCTGTGCTACAACAGGTGATGGACTCTATGAGGGGCTGACTTGGCTTACCTCAAATTACAAATCCTAATGTACTGTTCAGTAGAACTGGTCAGTGCTGTGGAACAGGGGGGATGATGGAGCAAGGAAAATATTAAATGGAAGCATTTAATGAATAATTTGTTATAATCTTGTTTCTGTTGATTTCATTGACTCCCTGTAACAGTTTTCTTTTTACATACTGTACCAATCCTCTCAGCTGGCTCTTACATTTGCTTTGGCACTATAATATTTCAATTACATTCCAATTACAATTACCAACTCTCCATATTACATAGTGTTTTTTTTTTTGGAGGTAGTAAGGAAGTGATTTTTTTTTTTTTCTGTCAAAAAATGATTTTTTTTTGTTTTTTTTGTTTTTTTTTAATCATTGATAGGTTATGATATGCTCACTGATTGTCTTTCTTTTCACCAAAGACAATATTATTAAGTTGGTATTAAATTAGTATTCAGTTTGCACTTTGCATTCTTGCAAGCCTGATTTCGCCCATGAATGAAGCGGAGGTTCCAGCCACCCTTTTTTTTGCTAGCTGGCTCACTCACACTCCAAGGACTCTGTCTCTCTCTCTCTCTGCAGATATGTTATCCACTTGTGTGTCCCAGAAATGGCAACATATCTGCTAACCTCTATTTAACTGCCATCCTGTCACAAGAATGCAAAAGAGACAAACCAGCTTCTGAGTGGGGAGTGCTCAAACAAAACAATGCATAATTCTGGACACTCTTTTCATGTTCACAAACTATCTGAGATACTCCATGGCATTCTCCCTTCTGTCTGATAATGTTACCTTCAGTGGTTCGTGGGGGGACTTCAGAAGGTGATTTGCAGTTGGGTGATAATTGTTTGGTCATGTTTCAAAAGGGAGGCGTGAACATTAAATAGAGCTGTACAGACATTACAGTGAGGGATTTACCTAAAGTTTTCACTGGGAGAACACGGACAAGGACCCGCTGACTAAATTAATCATTTCTGGACTGACATTGAATCCCAGAAAGTGTAAACCTTAATCCTCTGTCACCTGGCTCTTCTATGGTGCTCTGGTCCTGTCTGCAAGTACAAAACCCATCAACTGCACAGTCATGCAATGCAGTCAGACAAGCCTATTTTTGTCTTAAAAAATAATGAATGCTTTGTTTTATTATTTTGACCAATTTGTTATGCTGAGGAAATAAAAAAAAAATATATCCAGTTCAGTGATGAAATTGCAGCTTCTTGAGACTGAAATGGTTTGGTCTTTTCTTCAAATTGAGGGGTGATTTCAGAAAAACAAATACAATGGGACATGCATTATGTCAATCGTGCCCGTTAAGAACTGCAGTGTGAATCTCTCGCAGATTTTGGATCAAATATCCGCTCTGCATAAATTTGTGAAATATGCAGTTGGTCAGTGTTTGTCAGGAAAATATTCAAAATATTCTTTGGAGACTGTTGTGTGTCAAAACAGAAATAACAATAAAATTCCCAAACCTATTCTATGACACCAACAAAATACTAAAAGGGACTAATTTAGTAAAAGAAAAGGAAGTTGGTGCTGGCCTGCTTTGACTCATCTGCTGTGGGGAGATGTTACAGAATTTAAGGTTTCTGGTGCAACCTTTCTGAAAACGTTTTGATCAGCATAAACCCAGAATGTAACACTTTTCAGTTGACTCAGCATGAATTAAACAATCCCAAAAGTTTATTATTTGAGACGTTGTCCAGTTGTACTGCCTTTGATGGCAGCCAATTAATATAAAATCTATGTCATTAATTGAGGAATTGACATCTTAGAGATTAGAGATGTTATGTGGGTAGCGTCAGAAGTCTTTGGTGATTTGGGTGTTAGTTAAATTTTGTATTCTGACTTTTCTCACAGTTACTGACTTTCAACCAGCCCTTAATTTGATTGGTTCTTAGTTGAATGAGTTAAGAGCACAGGTAAGTCAAAGAACCTTGTATTTCTGTAGGCAATGTCCATCTTACAATATAGGCATGTAGCACTGGTAAGCAGTACATGTACTTCATGTTGTATGTAATACACATCTTAACAACTATAGGCCTGGGTAAATGTAAAAGCTTTCAGAATGAAAGAAAGATCCATATGTATGGATGAACTAAACTGAAGATGTAAGTAGGATATGTTGGCTCATTTAATTTGTTGATAAAGTATATTTAAAATTACTTTTGTACTTTAACTCAAGAAAAAAGAAAATGTTCACCCTATAGTTATGTAGCGCTTTTATAGAAAAGATAAATGTAAAACATAAATACCAGTGTATGGGTGTCTAAAAATATTCTATGATGTTATAAAGTAGCTCAGAGCACCTCAAGTGAAGCAAGACTAAAATGCCCATAGCTGAAGTCATCTAAATGCAGGAACTGCTCTTAAAAAAAAAAAAAAAAAAAAAAAAAAAAAAGTGCTTTCACAAATATCTCATCATTGCCAGAAATGAAGATATGTTTAAGCTAATACTGCAGTTATAAAAGTGATATGAAAGAAAGTATGTGAAATTTCTTTCATTTATTCTATTATGCTTAGCTCTAATATTCAATAGCTTAAGTTCATGGAATGCCTACTCATGTATGCCTGATACAAACCGTTCGTTTGTTTAGTGAATGTAACTGGAGTTTGACCTGCTACTATGTTGAAAGAATTGCACTGGAGAGATTGTGCTCTAGATGGACATTCGTCCCCTGTTGGGTTAATAAATTCTGGAACAGATCAAATAAACTGCAGATACTCATGATCTGTATTTGAAGATACAATGTGTGCAAATGTGTGAGAAACTACCCATCCCCTCTGTGTCAGCTGCTAAGCCTTAAAATGAAATGGAGCTGGTTTGTATGCAGAATGTCTCTGCTTTAATTCAGGCCCATTGATTCAGAGCAGGGTGTAGCACTAACCGTTATTTACATGATGCTTCTGCTCTCAGTCTTGATATAGGGTTATTAGCTTTAATAATGTAGTAGATAAACACTGAGTGAAGATCATGAACTCCGGTTAATGCAATCCGACGGTACTGTGTAGTTCTAGAATATGATTATGAGAACAAATGAACTATAACGATGGTGATGAGACTAGTCGGTATTACAGAAGTTACTTGTACTGCATGCTTTGGCAGGTATAACAAAGAAGAAAGAGTTTCCTGTCTGACACGGGGGAAGGATTCTTCATCTACATGGGATTTAATGGCAGATGTATACTGTGCCTTGCAAAAGTATTCACCCCCTGCCCTATTTTTTTTTTCTTTCTTTTTTTTCATTCCAACCTGTAATTTAAAATGAAGAAATTTATGTGAGGGATCTGCACAAAATAGTATAAGTTGGTGAAGTGAAATGAGAAAAATATATAAAAAATAAAAAACTGAAAATTGGCACATGCATAGAGTACTGTGCAAAAGTTTTAGGCAGGTGGGAAAAATGCTGTAAACAAAGAATGCTTTCAGAAATGTAAATATTGATTGTTTATTTTTATCAATTTACAAAATGCAAAGTGAGCAAAAGAAAAATCTAAATCAAATCAATATATGGTGTTACTACCTTTTGCCTTCAAACCAGCATCAGTTCTTCTAGGTACACTTGCACAAAGTCAGGGATTCTGTAGGATTATAGTCGGTGTATGATCAACCAGTTTTACCAAACAGGTGCTGATGATCATCAATGTCACACGGAGGTTGAAACACAGTCATGTTTGGAACAACCGACCAGCCGAGTTCCTTCAAAAACTGTGCAAGTGTACCTAGAAGAATTGATGCTGTTTTGAAGGCAAAGGGTGGTCACACCAGATATTGATTTGATTTAGATTTCTCTTTTGTTCATTCACTGCATTTTGTTGATTGATGAAAATAAATGATGAACACTTCCATTTTTGAAAGCATTCTTTGTTTACAGCATTTTTTCACACCTGCCTAAAACTTTTGCACAGTACTGTGTGTATTCACCCCCCTTTGCCATGAAGCCCATAAAAAGTCCTGGTGCAACCAATTACCTTCAAAAGTCACATAATTAGTGAAATGAAGTCCACCTTTGTCACAGTGTCACATGATCTGTCAGTATAAACACACCTTTTCTGACAGGCCCCAGAGGCTGTAACACCACTAAGCAAGAGGCATCATACATTTACGGCATTTAGCAGACGCTCTTATCCAGAGCGACTTACATTTCCTAATCACAGGGACAGTCCCCCTGGAGCAACGCAGGGTTAAGGGTCTTGTTCAGGGACCCAGTGGTGGTAGTGCTAGAGGTGGGATTCGAACCGAGGACCTCTTGATCCAGAGGCAAGTACCCTACCACTAGACCACCACCACCCGCCACTTCATACCATGAAGACCAAGCACCTCTCAGGGTTGAGTTATAAAATAATACCCAAATCTTTGATGATCCCCCAGAGCACTATCAAATTCATCATCGTAAAATGGAAAGAACATGGCACCACAATAAACCTGCCAATAGAGGGCCACCCACCAAAACTCACAGACCGGGCAAGGAGGGCTTTAATCACAGAGACCAAAGGTAACCCTGAAGGAGTTGCAGAGTTCCACAGCAGAGACTGGAGTATCTGTCCATAGGACCACAATAAGCCAAACACTCCATAGAGCTGGGCATTATGGAAGAGTGTCCAGAAAAAAGCCATTACTTAACGTTAAAATTAAGAAATCACATTCTGAGTTTGCCAAAAGTCATGTGGACAACTTCCCAAATGTATGGAGGAAGGTGCTCTGGTCAGATAAGACTAAAATTTAACTTTTCGGCCAAGGAAAATGCTATGTCTGGCGTAAACCCAACACATCCAATCACCCCAAGAACACCATTGCAACAGTGAAACATGGTGGTGGCAGCATCATGCTGTGGGTGTGTTTTTCAGCAGCAGGGACTGGGAAACTGGTCTGTGTCGAAGGAAAAATGGATGATGCTAAATACAGGGATATTCTTGGGCTAAACCTGTGTCAGTCAGCCTGTGATCTGAGACTGGGACGGAGGTTCACCTTCCATCAGGACAATGACCCGAAGCATACTGCTAAAGCAACACTCAGCACAATGGTGCAAACTCTCAAACAATCCATTTTAATTCCAGGTTGTGAGGAAACAAAACATGAAAAATGTCGGGGGGGAGGTGAATACTTATGAAAGGCGCTGTACAAGCCGCGGAAACTTTTCAGCAGGAACAGTTTAATTTTGTTTAGTGAGTAAAGGAGGATTTGTGCACTGTGTAGGAGATGGCTGTTCTCAAAACAATGAGGACTAAATGACCCTTGTAAGTTCCCTGAATTGTTTACACAGGCTGCCATCATAGTTTTTAATCTTGCCTCCAACCTTTAAGTTGAATTATGACACAATAGAAATGCAGGGGCATGGCTCTGCAAATTATCTACATCAGTGCTCACCAGCTCTCCTCTTTGAGTTCTACTTTCTAGTGGCGTTCAGTTCACAATCTGAATCTAACCTGCGTTTTACCTAAACTAAATGAAATTACAGTGCTTGCGCACAAACACACACACACACACACACACATGCTGTGTACAGTGAGCAGTGAATTTATACTCTGCATTTAACCCATTCTCTACACCCTGCTAATGAACACCAAAAGCTTGACCAGTAGCTCCTAGTGCCTGGGGTTATGTGCCTTGCCCAAAAGCTCTTCAACTGTGGATGCAGAAGTAGGAAAGTGTCATTCTCTTACAGGGATTGTCTAGGCAAGGTTCTGCTGGGAAACACTTGGTTTGAGCATTAATTTGGGCAGGAAATCTACATGTAACACCTGCTTAAACATCATGCAGGCTAGGTTCACCTGTTCTTGGCAAAAGTTTTTTTCTGCTGCACTGCAGAGTCCAGCCTCTGTGGGATCAGCTACAATAGCAGGTTCAACCTTGCATCTTACAGAATCTGCATGCATGCATGCTTAGTATATTACGCAGCTGGTCATAATGTTTAAGCTCATCTGTGCATATAATTCTGTATGATAAAACATATCTATATATTTTTATAAGTTATTTTTTCGGATTATCATATGCTAAGCCTAGGTGCAGATCAGTTTGTTATAATTAGCCGTGTTTGTTTAGCTGTATGCATGGTGTCCATAGGGAGAGGCTCATAGTTCCTGCTGAGTCAGCCCAATAGCATCTAATCAGACCCAGTCATTAATGGTTAGGCCTAATTAACTTAGGATATGTTGCACACATTAGTATACAGCATCAGCTTTGGTATACACACATTATCTCACTTTTAACTCTACAGCCCCGGGAGTGATTCATGTCTGCCAGACACAAAGCTAGGCAAGGCTGACTGAGCATATTAAAGTACACCTGCTGTTCACAGAATACAGTTGGAGTGGGAGTGACACTGGAGTCCATAACTTTCCTTCCCTCCAGGCATGTAATAGTAGGACCTTTCACAAATTATTTGCTGTATTTGCTTTGCATGTAAATATGTTGACTGTTAGTACAGTGGGGCTTGAAAGTTTGTGAACACTTAAATATTCTCTGTATTACTGCAAAAATATGACCTGAAACATCATCAGACTTTCAAACTAGTTTCTAAAAGTAGTTAAGGGGAACCCAATTAAATAAGTAAGACAAAACTGTTACACTCAGTCAGTTACAAATAAAGGAAATTGATTCAATTTTACACTATGCCTTGGGGAAGTGGTGGTCTAGTGGTTAAGGAGTTGGCCTCAGGATCAGAAGGTTTGAATCCCAGACCAGTAGGTTGCCCTAAGGTACCCTTGAGCAAGATACCGTCCCCATCACTGCTCCCTGGGTGCTTTCAATAGCTGCCCCCTACTGTATATTGTGTATGGGTTAAATGCAGAAGATGAATTTGGTTGTGTCTCACTGTGTGCTGTGTTGTGCTAACTCTAAGATTAGCAGTAAAATTGAATGTGAAATTTGAGTCTGTTTTTCCATCAGTGGCATGACAATTAGTTATCAGTGGACAGTTTGTATTAATTAAAGTACATGAATTTATGAAAGTCTGATATTCACAACAATTTAATATTTGTGTAGATGTATAACCCACTGAATAAATTAGATTTCTGAGGAAAAAGAGCCATTGTTCACCAGTACACAGACAGTCTGTGTAAAAACAGGGGAAATTCAAAACCACTGGTTAACTGAAAAGATGACCCCAAAATATAAGGCAATAATTATAATTGGGGGTAAATGATGAACCTATGGTAACTTCTAAGCAACTAATGATCTCTCTCATATTGGCTGTTGTTAATGTTCATGAGTCCATCATCAGAACAACTCTGAACAACAAAGGTGTGGAGTTGCAAGCAAAACAACAGCTCTCTAAAAAGAACATTTCTGTCTGTCCACAGATTCCTTAAAATAAGTTGGACAAGCCAGAATGTCATTGGAAAAATGTTTCTCAAAAGTTTTTGGTTTAAACGAGAAGAGTTGGGTTTGAAGAAAGAAACACACTAAATTTCTGCACAAGAACTATGTCTCATCTGTGAAACAAGGTGGTGACGGCATTGTTGGGCTTTTTGTGGTGCATTTCAGCCAGAGCAGCATGCCATCATTAATAAAACAATTAATTCTCAATATAACCAGAAAATTTTAAGTGAAACATCAGGTAATCTGCCCTTAACCTGAAGATTCATGCAACAAAAAAATATGCTTAGCATATATGTATCGGAATGGCCCAGTCAAAGTCTTGACCTTAACTCAAACGAATAATGGAAGAGCCTGAATTGAGCAGTTCCAGTATGGAAACTAACAAACATCCAATAGTGGAAACTGTTCTGCTTAGACCAATAAATTTAAGAGCTGGTTGAAAGTCAGTAACTGTGAGAAAGTCAGAATACAAAATTAAACTTACACCCAAATCACCAAAGACCTCTGAATTTACTGAGGGCTAAAATTCCTCTTCCATCTGATGTGCAGGACTCAACATTTATTGGGAACAATTAGTTGCGGTTATTGCTGCAAAAGGGTGTCACACCAGTAAGCAAACATTCAGATAATTTGCTGCTCATAAACATGAATGATTGTATAATTTTCCTTAATAAATGGTCATTTATTAAATTTCACCTCATTTGTTTAATGGGACTCTCTTTCTGTACCTTAGGGACAATAAATATCTTATATTTAGTGTAATATTTACACATAAATTTAGAAAATTCTAAAGGATCAATGTATATGGTATCAATGTATTACTATTTCATTACATTCCATTCAAAAGTAGATCTTTATGATCACACGGGATCAAATGCCAGTTTGAAGTAGGTTTAATCTTACAGTGCACACTAAGCCTTGGTCAATGTAAGGCTATTATATTTTATTTTACTTGATTTGCAAAATATATTATTTTTTGAGAAAAACAAAGAAAATGCTTTATGATGTGAAATTAGAACTATACAACTGAAGTGTTCAAATGGAATAAGGAAGATTCTTTCAAAACAATTTCAAAATATGTTTGCATTTCATTAAAGCTGAAAAACTTTTTCTACACGATTCATAATCTATTAAACCAGTCTTTGATAGAAGAACATGTTAGATATATTAATATTAAAAGTATAATTAAGGCTGGTCTGCATTTTTGGATCAGTTATGTCAAGACTTTGAATCACTTGCTTTCAGCTATAGGCTACAGATATGCGGGTAGTGGGTAGTGACCTTGTGCTTGTGTGTTGCTAAACCATGCAATCCCACTGAATTGGCATGTTTTTTTAGATTATAAAAGCTGCAATCAATTATCAACAAATAAATAAGAAGTGGTTCCTGAGTGTCTTAATACTTTTGGAAATATAGTGTAAATACTAATATAGTTGACTTGCCTGGACTAATGAAGGCATGACAGTTTTAAGCTTTTGGGTCGCCAGTAGTGCTAGCAGTTAAAACATGGCCATAGAGCAGACTGTGCTTTGTTTTTTTTTTGCACGCTTCCTTTAAGGCTGCAACAAGCATTTAGAAACGGCCACATAAAGCATTTCCTTTCCCAGATCCACATGCAAACAATTAAAGGGCCTTCAGGGGTTTGAGTGTGGTGACACTTTAGTCTGTGTATGTGTACATGGTGGGGATGGGGTTGTATGAGAGGGAAAAGCATATGACACACAACAGACAAGGAAGTGTTGCAAACTTTGCTGTTTTTACAAGGAATGATGATCAGCACTATTATTCAGTATGACAGGAAGCAATGAGCAGGGTGTGCTTCCAGCAGGACACATGGTCAGGAGCCCCGACAGATGGGTCCATTGTTTTTGTTTTCATGCAAAAGCCTCTGAAAGGATAACTGAAATGTATGAGCGTTCATTAGTGTATAGTTTGATAAATAGATTACCCATGACACAGTTAGTGCACAAACAGAATTTGAGCAGAATAAGGTTACACCTACTTTGTGTCACACAAAGCCTTTGTTATCTATCAGACTTGTTGGCCTATTAGTAAGCAGCTTTATTCACATTCATAGAAATGTACAATAGTATCGGATTCTCTGCGTTTTCTTCCAGTCTAGATAGACCTATTCTTAAACACATCAAAGCAATCCGAACATGCAAAAAGCAGAGTCTAAAACAGCAAAAATTTGACATCAGTCAAAATCTGGTGAAACTGGTGGCAAAAAAAGTCTTTAAACTTGCTAACAGGTGCATGAAGTGGCTCTTGGCAAGTTCTTCCAGTCACATTGTTGCTGGAGGTTGAGCAGAGAAAGCTTCCATTTAGCCTCAGCTGCAGTTGTTCGACTATCAGAGCTGACTGCTTAGAAGACAGAAAAGGGAGAGGAGGATCCAGATTCCACCCTGTGTGACACAATAGCGTTTGTTTTCACAAGATGGAGTTGTGTGTTCTGAGTCAGGTTTTCTGCTTTGTGTTGACTTGGGTATTTTACTGTTGTATCCTTGTAAAGCTAAACACAATAAGCTCTGGATGAAAATGATTTTGTTAAGATTTTTCGGATCTTACCTTTAGATCCATCCATTCATTCATTCATTCAGTCAGTCATTAATGCTCTCTAAAAAAGGCAAAAAAGAACAAAAAAAAGCTGGTGGTAAAAGGATGCAGAGATATATTCTAGCATGGGAAACAGGAAATTCTTCTAGCTATTTTCTGTACATCAGGAAATATTGAGTAACAGTATTATCATTTCAAATGCTGAGAAAGGCATCTCATAGTTGCACTTTCCTTAAATACATTAACATGCAAGGCATATAGTTTTCCGGTTTTCAGCCCATCTAAAACAAAAAGCTTGTTTTGAGAAAAAACATTTTGTTCATTAATGGCTCTGTATTGTAAGTTTGGTACTCGGAACTCGGAGACCAAATTTGAACAAAAGAAAACATCCAATGGTATCCAGTGGTTTCCATGCTCTGTTTCCTGTGTTTCCATGGTGAGAGTGGAAGTTTTTCATCTAAAGACAACAGGAATTAATACATCAAACAAAAACAATTTGCAAACAGCGGAAAAAGGAACAGAGGAAGAGTGACAAGGTGACGTCCAGTTCTGAGCCTAAACCAAAGCCTTATAAATATTTTATAATGCAATTAGTCATTCAGTTGTAGTCATACTTAATTCACTGCTATGGAGAATTTACTCTAAGTGTACAGATGTTGTATTAAGATATCAATTCTACATGTAAAAAACCATTGAATAATCATAAGGTATCCAGACAACCCTCTCAAATAGTGAACTTGGCACTGTCAGAACATTACCAGTGGATGCTCTGGAGCACATGACCGTTCAGTTGCTGAGCACTGAAATCGTGTTCTCTGCACTGAAGGAGCTCCACCCAGGACCATTAGAATGATGGGAGTGGTGTTTGTATTTCCCTTTGTTGAGTTTTGCTCTCAAACTTGACTCCTAGGATTTCATTTACAATATTGTACTGGAACAACACTGGAAGACATTTGTGTAATGCTTTAATAAAAGTAATGTAATTGTTATCTA
Organism: Hepsetus odoe; assembly: GCA_017165825.1. NCBI lineage: Eukaryota > Metazoa > Chordata > Actinopteri > Characiformes > Hepsetidae > Hepsetus > Hepsetus odoe. Next base: position 20,964,838 of record CM029370.1, on the reverse strand, counting down.
AGAAAGGTAAAGATTTATGGATACGATTTAACCCTCAGCAATCAGGATAATGTACTTTGTATTTTTAGAGCTCCCCAAGATTTTTTTTCAAACTGGTGTGGTTATAAAATATCTTATTCATTCCTTTGAGACGGAAAATATGTGGGTTGACTACTGGAATAACAAAAACTTTTAAATGTCAGCAATCATGACCTTAGAAACACAGAAAAACTGAAAACTAAACTTGCTTCCTTTCAGGCTTTTTTTTTTTTTTTTTTTTTTTTTTTTTTTTACCAGAGCCTGGGGACCAACACCAGGCAGGCGAGATTGAAGAAAAACATACACGGATTAGCTTTGACATTAAAACCACTGACAGGTGATTTAAATGACATTAATTAGTTCCTTACTATTTCACCTTTCAAGGGTTATTAAATGTATATATTAGGGCGGAAAGTGAACTATCAGAAGATCTGACAGGGTGAGGCTGCCCAAAAGGCACAGATAAGGAGCAACAGGTAACCCGCCTAACATAGTTAACACAGAATTTGTTAAAAAAAAGAAGATAGAAAGAAGTTGCTAAAAAAGTGAATGCTAGGTATGTCAGGAAGGTCTCAGGATGTAATGTAAATCAGTTATTGTATGGTATGAGTATGAAAACTACATTCAACTGTTGTTGCTTGATGAGGATTTTGCAAGATAAATATAGCTTTGAATGTAAATAATTAAAATGTTGTTCGTGTTCAGTATTACATGAACATCATTCTTGCCAAAAGTAAGTAGACGGTTTTTTTTTTCTTCAAATGCAATCAAGGCCTTCAGGTGAAGTGAAAGAGATTGTTATTGTGAAGGCAGTGTAGAAGTGGGCAGCTCTATCCCACACTCAGGGAGCAGTGATGGGGACAGTACCTTGCTCAAGGTTACCTCAGGTTAACCTAGTGATCTGGGACTCGAACCCATGACCTTCCAATCCTGGAACCTTGTCCCTACTCACTAGGCCGCTGCTGTAACTAATGTGGACCAGACTTTATCACTTAATAGTGTTTCGCTAAGTTTCTCGCAGAAATGGGGGGGGGGATCACCCAGTAGTCTTTATTCTTTGCAAAAGCTGCACACACGGAAAGTCAACCTGCGAGCTGGAAGACTTCGGCAGTTCGGGCGCCCCCTAGTGGCCACACCTTTCACTTCAGGAGTAAATGCAGCCGTGATGGGAGCCCTGATTCACGATGAGATCAGACTATCAAAGTACTTGGATCAGCTTTACCCGACGGAGACCTTTATACGTAACTTTCGGGCAAAATCCCCCCGTCTTTGATTTTAGCGTATGGCATTAACAAAAAAATTAATAAAATTAAAGTTGTAGCGTTTTCCCCAGGCTGACCATTTCCATGAATGGACCTTCCAAACGCCTCCTCGTTTCCAGCTTAACCCTGCAGGCACTGTAGAAAGGGGTTTTCCTTTTACACGTGTCTAGGCAAAAATCCGAAGCGCTCACGCTTTAGTCGAGTTCATTAAACAACGGCGTATATTGAACCTTAAGCGGCGTTTTTAATCACACACTCCACGGCTTAGGCTTACTATTATACACTGACGTAATGGTTAAAGGCAAGCTCGACCTCATGGTTCAGTCCACTACGGAGGAGGATGTCTTGTTGAGAAACGTGTGGAGAAACAATACTGGGGCATCGTGCTCTTACCAAAATGCGAGTGAAGGATGTAAATGTAGCTGTCGGAAAGTACACGGCTAACGGTGGCCTGAAAATGAGAGCAGGTTTATTTAAACCCGGACTCAGGATGTGCGCTCCCCCCTATTGAGAATGGTACGGTCCACTCTGCCCCGAGCTGATTTTTCTCCCTGTGAGGGACTTGGTGCCCAACTGCTCCACGTTTCCCACCAAATTGTAAAGGGAGATGCGCCTAAATAAACCCGCCTACCACGTCCGGGGCTCGGCCTCCTGTTGAAAGAAGCGCCACTCGACACGTTAAGTTACTTCTTGGTGGCTCTGAGGAGGCGGCCGGTCGTTTATCGGTAGAAAAGCGACGCTTTTCAGTCTCATGTTGTCGCCGAATCAGGACGAACATGCCCGCTGTAAAGATCCGGTGAAATACGGAGAACTGGTGATCCTCGGGTGAGTAAACGAGCTCCTTTCAGTGCACGGAGGATCACGGTGTGTGTGTGTGTGTGTGTGTGTGTGTGTGTGTGTCTCGCGACTGAACCTGTGAGGAGAAAATCACATCATGAAAGTCTCCCACTCCGTGTGGGATCTCACGTTGGCGCCGCGAAACGACCGAAATAAACCGAAATCTGACGAAGAGGGGCCGAAGAGGGGCTGACACGACTGCACATGCTGCAACATCGTATCCAGGGCTGGGCGAGATGATAAAAACACAAAGTACACTTCCATCGCGATCCGTCTGGACGGTACGCGGTGTTTGTTTATCAACACGACGGACGATCCTCTCCCCACACACTGACCTGTTCACCGCAGAAATGCGTTTCGGCTTCTCTTGGACTTTCTTCTACTTGGAATGGGTTATTTGCTCTAATTCTCATGTTTCGTTGAATCTATTCCTGCACATTTTCTCTTTCTTTTTATTAATCCATCATGTCTTTATTTATTCACCTCTGAAATGGTTGTTTTTGGTGTTGGTTCGGGTGACTGCAGCAATAAATAGGAAATAAACCCGAGAGAGGTGTAAGTGAACTTGTCCGGCCTCAGGTGTGTTTCACTAAGCCTGGCGTTCCGTCACTCTCTCTGATTCAGAAGAAATTACTGTCTCTTTTTAATGACCATCCAAAAGAGGCTCCTAAAAGCACGATGTGTTGTGATGATGGTACAGTATTGACCACCCTAATCCCAAAAGCTGCTCTAAACCACGAGGGTTCAGTAGTGACCCACATTTATTCAACTTTTGAGAGTGCAAAAACGCCATCTGGGATCAGTCGAGGCCTGTTACATGTAATGGACCTGAGCGTTAGGTGGTATTGCTGTCTTCTCTTCTTCTGAGAAAAATGCATGAGATGAGACCATGAGCAAGAAGTGTTCGAGGTGGCTGCATGTTCTGGTGTTTTTTTTTTATAACACCTTAAGGTGTTTTCCCCCCCGACGTAATGCTAGTGTTCATAGCCCAGCATGGCTGTTTTTTGTTGGTAAGTTTCCTGTTGCTGTTGCCTCTGTGTGTCTGTTCCACTTGTAAAGCGATGACATGAGATCTCATGCCAGTTCTTGCATCGTCAGCTAAATTTGACATCATGTGCCATGAACACGGTTTAGTTATGCAGTTGTATAGTGTGCTAAAATTCTACTCACAAACAGTTTAAGGAAGCGATTCGCATGGCTTTGAAAATATACTTACTGGTATCAAATATTGCAGTCTTGTAACTGTGCTGCTTTTTCTTTTTAACCCCAGATTAGTTAAATGGTTAAGAATGCCTGGTGTTATTTTGCAGAAGAGCCACATGTAACCGGCAGTATTTGTTTAATCATAAAAGGAAAGGTTATTACTTGAATGCTCGAATTATGAAATGGTGTCTTTTTTTTAGTCCAGTTTTCTTTGCTTGGCTCACATAATGTTCCATTTTTTTACATGAGCAGTACAAATTTATGCTCCTTTGAGATCTGAAAAATGTCCTGAACTGTGTTGTGTCATACTATATGTTGATAGATTCACAGTAATTCTTGTGTTTTAATGTTAAATCCACTTTATTGTGTGCTAAATGCTCACAAAGTCCGTTTTCATGCTGCAATTTCCAGGAGAATAACCAAATGAATGTCACACTTGGTAAACAGGAAACCATAACTTCCTAGAGCTGTAAAAGGCGAGACATGAACCTTTTTCCATTCTACGTGGAACTAAATGAAAATGCATCTCATTATTTTAGTTTGCCATATTGATCTCTATACATTTTAGTTGGTTTGTTTATTCCCTTCTCTAAACCTCTCCATTTCTTTTCCTAGAATTTCATGCTATATCTAATATGGATACGATTGGCTCTAAGCGTGTCTTAAAATCCCGGTCATCATAAGGAAAAAACTGTTAATGGTTTATGAAGCATGAACTTAAATCATGGTTGGGGGGTGTAACAATACACACAGCTTATGACTTGATTTGATTCCTGATGCTTAGCTCATCTTTCAATGTTATTGCTGTATTATTGCTTTATCATATTTCAGCACAGCACATACTCATAGTTCTCCTTTGTTTTATCAGTGGTTAATCCATTGTTCCACCCTAACCTATAACTGACACTTTATGTCTTAAAGTTCACTAGAAGACTTCAAGATGGCTTGATAAGTGGAGGTGCACAGCTTTGGAGAGGTCCTTTCTTATCATTTAGTTTTAGAAGGTTCTCCTGAGTATATGAGGAACTATGCCACAAAGCATGTTTGCTAACTTCTAAATTATACTGCCATCCACATTTGTCACCTTCCATGCTGCCAGTATTCTAAGACCATGTTTCAAGAAATGACAATTTGACTGCAGTTACAAAAGTTTCAGCAATTCTAATTTTAACATCATTTGCTGTGATTATACATAGCATAACCATACTAGGATTTTATTTTGTGGACAAAGAAGTGCAGTATAGTTGCAGCTTTAACCAGGTATCTAGGTCATAGCTTTTTGCATTGTTTTGATGTATTACATCTTATATTAAGAATGTTTAGTTATCAAATGTGGCCTAGAATTTGGCCTAGAATTTTGCACATTATTCTAATTAATTGATTCTATCAGTTTGTGTATTCAGGTCTGAAGAAGAGTGTATTAACATCATAAGTAAAGATGGTTGTGGGTTGTAATAGTTATTCAGCAATAGCTGATCTGAGCTGGTTACTAATATGAAGATCAAATGTGGAAACAACGCACTGTTGTAAGTCACTCTGGATAAGAGCATCTGCTAAATGCTGTAAATGTAAAGTGAGATGGTTGTCAAAGGTCATTGGCCTTTCTTCTGAACATAATGGTTAAGGTTTATCAAACGTGGTCGGGGTCACATTTACTCGCACCAGAAAAATTGTGTCTGTGTGAGTACGGGGTCTGCTGCGCTGCTCTTCTGTCTCTGCTGTCTCACTGCATGTTGCTGATTTGGCACATTGACCAGTCAGTACACAGTCAATGCTTTTGCACCACTGCTCACTTCAAGTCATGCAGATATTGTACAATACTAGGGAACACAGCTGCCCATCTGAAGCTAAGGATTGTTCATATAGTGAAAATATAACCAGGTCACGACTGGCAACCCAAAACAATCAAACTATTGTTAACAATTCATTAAAAAAAATAAGATAATATGAGAATAAATCAGCAATATGTGCTGTAATGCTGTGCATGTACTGCATTTACAGGCATTTTGTAATTGATCTCAAGCTGAACACGCCCAAATATCAGTGTCAGACTGGCACCAAATTATATATTTGCATTTCTTTTATCCCAATGGTTTGTTTTATTAACTGAGGCTCATGGGAGTCTGTTCACTGCCTGAAAATGGATTTCCTGAAATGTATGAAAAAATAATATTAGCTAATAAGGTAGGTTTGTGCTTGCCTTTAGGGCTCTTGAAGCAGTAACAGGGTGAAGGTCTCATCAGTTTCCTATGCTTTGCCTTCGTTGTGCTGTTTGTCACTGATAGCTGCAGGAAGAACAAAAGAGTCTTTCTATGATGGCAGCAAACTGCAGGCTGTAGAGAGTGGGTGCCAAACTTAGTTACTGTGTACAAAGCGTTCAGATCCCTCTGAGAAGAGAAGCGCGTGGGACACTGGAGCCCTCTATACCTATTACGGGTGCCACGTGCGGCTGATTGGCTCAAAATATCTCAAAACCTCTTAACAGAAACTTTTTCATCATAGGTTTTGTAATCCAAGGACTGGCAAAGAACTCCCCTGTTTACTCTGTGAAGGCATGCAGCCTAACCACTGAGTCTAAGACTAGATCAGACATGTTCCCTGCTAATACTGTGTGTGGTGGCATTCATTGTGTGGCCAGATAACACCACCCAAGCCTTGTCATGGCACAAAGGATCTGTTGTTAGACAAAACAGCAGTTGTTTTCAGTTTCTGACAGTTTGCTGTGGTGGAATTTGTTTGAATAAGTGAGTCTTGCCATTCTTTGAAATTATTTGGAAAATGGAAAATCCCATTTATAATATTTCTGTGATTTGACATTGTTGAAATTGATTTTTTTTCATAATGCTTACTTAAAAGGAACTTGTGTAACTTATTCTAGTTTCAAGGTCTTCAATATGGACATTCAATAAAACACCATTAAATCTACAACTTTAAATTGTTTCAGGAGTGTTTAGTTTAGAGTTTTACCGCATCGTTTAGTTGTGGTGTGATCTGGCAGGCTGCTCTTTTCGGTCTTCTCTTCAGGAGTAATGTGTGTCATTTGGAGATCTGTTGATTGAATTGGTCAGTTCTAAAGCTGACCTTTAATTTCATTCATGTTTTGATCCCAACACCAAAGCATGTCTGTATTGCATAGCAAAAATAAATTGACATTACTGTTTCCGTATTTTGGGACTGTATGTAGAAAAACTATTTATGTGGAATGTGTAGTACAACTTTATCACACATAATGTAAAGTGGCAATGTCGTTGTGTTTCACACAATGCATCCTTTGCTTTTAACCCATACACACACATGCAGCATGATGCAGCTATTTAAAGCACCCAGGGAGCAGTGATGGGGGCGGTACCTTGCTTAAGGGAACCTCAGGGCAACCTACTGGTTGGTCTGGGATTTGAACCCACAACCTTCCGATCCTGGGACCTATTCTCTAAACACTAGGCCACTGCTACCCCAAAAGAATATTTTGCAAAAGCATGCGAATGTTGTTAATAAATGGAAGCCAGTAGCCCTCAGTTATCAGTAAATCATTTCAGTAAAGTAATCAGTGCCTGCTGGATGTATTTGGTTATCATTAGCTATTAATAGTCAACTATTCCTTACATGTCATTCTAGTTAGACTGGTTTTGGGTTTGCAAAGTTTTTTTATTATTATTATTTATATATATATATTTTTTTTAAAATAAAACATTTTAAACACCTTTTTCATCAAAACCCCCAAACAACCGTTTATTAATACTGATATTTGTTTGTGAAAATGTTAGATTACGTTTATATAATAAATGATTGATTATGTAACACAAAAACACCACAGTTCCCTCCCTGTCAGTAGATGTTTCTCAGTCTGAAGAAGTGTTTCTCTTTTTGTGTTAGACCTTTATTTCTGTGGGGTTGCAAATACAGTAACATTAATAAAATGCAGACAAAATGACATCAGTTGCTTATCACCCTAAATGTCATGTTCTTTCAAAGTACAAGAACTAGATAATTGAATATCAAATATTGATCTGATGTTAAATAGAAATGTTCAGATGCCAATGTTTTTTTTTTTTTTTATTTTTACGTTCCATTTTTGTATCTAAATATGTGCCTCTTGCTGATGTCCAGGTACAATGGCTCCCTCCCAGGTGGAGATAAGGGTCGGAAGAGGAGTCGCTTTGCACTGTTTAGGAGAGCAAAGGCTAATGGTGTCAAGCCGAGCACTGTGCACATCCTCAGCAACCCACAAGACAGCAAGGTGGGAGGCTTAATGTAGTGGTAGCAGATAATCAAGTAGATTTAAACTAAAATGAAAATGTTGAATGGCTCTATGATTCTATGTTACTCATTGAAGACTAAGAGTTTTCTGTCTCATTAAGTATGAATGTAATTTTGTGGTTATAATGGATCATTATCGGGTAGTAATAATGAAAAAGCTTGACCTTTTCTTTCAGGCGGTTAACAGCAGGGGTCAGCACAGTATCTCCTTCACCCTCTCTAGGAATCAGACTGTGGTGGTGGAATACTGTCATGACAACGACACAGATATGTTCCAGGTAAGATTCCAAAAGTAAACAACAATCAACTTGATAAGACTCTCTTTTCTGACATGTTAAGGTCTGGGCCTGTACATTTTTATTATTATATACTGTGTCTGTATACTTTAATTCCTCACTCTTATTATAATCAGATTTCTTTCATTAAAAGTATATGCGACAGTCAAACCTTGCCAAACTGTTTGTTCCTCAGCCTGCTTTCAGTTGCTCAAACAGATTGTTTTTACCTTGGCAAAAAGTTTAATTTTTACTTATTCTAAAATAATTACATAAATAATAAATTTAGGTAAAGATACATTTAGTAAAGAGTAATGAAAATGTCTTTTTAACTTGTTTAATCTTCTCAACTGATTCAACTACATGAAACATTGACTAGCCAAACCAGACATTGTAACCAACGCAGTCATTTTTATCTATAATAGGATTTCCTGAGAAGTGGTTAAACAAAATTTTGAAATTCATAAAATTGATAATTATATACATATACAATTATGTACATATGTTTTTGTTAAAATGTTGTGTGTTCCGTAGTAAATAAATGCTTACTACCCAGATATTGTGCACAAGGACCGCATTGGTAAGATCTTAATTGGGTTTGTGCACTTTCAGTGAGTATGATTTTGGCTTAACATTCATTTAGTAATTGATTTTCTTTCTTTTGTTAAATTTTGTTATCCTGCATCAGTCTGTCAGAGGTGTGATGATCAAAAAATTATTTTGAAATCTTCATTAGACCAGAACAGAGGAATATCAACTTCATCAAACAGAAAGTTACACATAACTTACATGACCTGCTAATTAGTTTCATAATAATATGCAATAATTTGTTGAACTGTTCATGTACTTTTGTCATGAAAGGTGTCAATATTGAAAAGTTAAACTTAATAATGATCTCGTGCAGTAGCAGACTGTGCACTTCTGAGAAAGCTTTGCATTATGTAATGTTAATGGTTACTTCTGAATCTTAAATACAATTCCACTTCATCTTAAAGGCATTGGATTGTGCTCCACTCCATAAATGTATCTCCTCTGCACCTAAGCCTAATGCTTCAGATTTTATATTGCAGTAACTTCTCAAATTGGGATACTTTTGGCAATTTATTTTATTTACTAATTTGTTATAATAACTGAATAATACTTAATTATTTACATTTGAGTGATTAGTAAACCAAAAAGTAAAAAAAACATGCACAAGTGTTTACAGTTAATTATTTGCAGCATTTTTAGAGACAAAACAATGCATCGTTGCATTTTATTTTTTAGCAAATCACTGGAGGTTTTGCTTTGCTAATCTAGTTTAGGGTTTACATGCGCCCGGTTTTCTTTATCTATGAGTCAGATTCAAAGATAGAATCATTGATTAAAATGTGTACGATGTATACTGATTTATTTTTTGTCTGTCAGATTTCCAGTTCAGTTTCTCAGGCTTCCTGTTCTTGTCTCTAGATTGGCCGATCCACTGAGAGCCCAATTGACTTTGTGGTGACTGATACACCAGGAGGGTCAAAAGAAAGTGAGGACTCTTCTGTTGCCCCTAGCACCATCTCCCGCTTTGCCTGCAGGGTGGTCTGTGAACGGAACCCCCCCTACACTGCCCGTATTTACGCAGCTGGCTTTGACTCTTCTAAAAACATTTTCCTTGGGGTTGGTATTTTTGAGCTTTGCTTTTCACTACATTAAACAGAAGTGTTTAATGCCTAATTTCTGTAATCACTCTTATTATATTTAAACTGTTTGTGCAGGAAAAAGCCACCAAGTGGAAGAACCCAGATGGTCACATGGATGGGCTCACAACCAATGGAGTGCTGGTGATGCATCCCCAGGGTTTCCCAGAGGACTCCAAGCAGGGCATGTGGAGAGAAATCTCTGTCTGTGGAGATGTCTACACGCTGAGAGAGACCAGATCTGGGCCCATTCGTGGCCAACTGGTAAACACTGTCAATAACTGATCAGTAGATCCCTGAATACACTCTCACAGTACTCTGAGTAGATTCAAGCCATGACAAAAACATTTAAGTGATAAATTTATCACTTTCAATAGCTGCCCCCCTTACCTGCTGCACGGGTAAAATGCAAAGGTCTAATTTCATCTCACTGTGCTGTGTTTCACAATGACAAGAATAGTCACTTTCACTTTTTCATAATGAACCTTGTACTTCCAGTTGGATAGGATAGATGGAGTGTACTAGTAATAAATGCCAATTAGTTTGGTTATGCAAAACACTGTTGCCTACAATTCTAGCAAGTCACAACCCCCTTGGACTATACTATATCTTCCAAGCCCTGGTCATGAGTTCTGATGATTTTCAAAGCAATTTGTGCATTTTGTCAAGTTTTTGTTTTTCTTTTATACTTGAAAGTTTTAGTCTATGATTTAATTTGAAAATTAACAAAATAAACACAGATTATATATCATAAAAATAAGTATAAATAAAAATTCCTTAAAAGTTCCAGTGGCCTGCTATAACTTCATTCTTCAAAACTGATTTACCATTTAATTAACTTTGCATCAGCCTTAGTATTGAATTGCTGTTGAGCTGCTTGTACAGATAAAATGAAATGCAGATTTGAATATTGCTGAAGGTGTGTTAAAATCAGTTCTTTTTGGTTTTTGGTTCCCACCCCCATGCTTCCTCTGTTGTTAATCAGTTTTCTTGTACTTCCATAGGCACAGGGTGAGAGCAGTGCACTGCAGGATGGCTCTCTGGTGGATCTGTGTGGAGCCACCTTGCTGTGGCGAACTGCTGAAGGCTTACTTAAGGCACCCACATTGCGGCATCTGGACGCATTGCGTCTGGAGCTGAATGCGGCTCGTCCACAGTGCCCTGTTGGTTTGAGCACTCTAGCCTTCCCTAGCTTACCCAGGAGTCACAGCCTTGAGGAGCGCCAGCCTTGGGCATACCTCGCTTGTGGCCACGTCCATGGCCGCCATGATTGGGGTCAGCGGCCGGAACGAACCCGTGACCGTGAGGAAGGGGCAGGTGGGGGCACGGGTGGACGGCGGGAATGCCCCCTCTGTCGAACAGTGGGGCCTTACGTGCCCCTGTGGCTAGGGTGTGAACCAGCTTTCTACGTGGACGCTGGGGCCCCTACTCATGCCTTTGTGCCCTGTGGCCACGTGTCCTCAGAGAGAACGACCCGGTACTGGGCCGAGACACTGCTGCCCCATGGGACCCACGCCTTCCGGCCTGCGTGCCCTTTCTGCTCCGCCCCGCTGTCAGGCAGCCCTGGCTTCACCCGCCTCATCTTCCAGGGGCCCATAGATTGATGAGGTGGCCACAGGAGGGTAGAAAGTAGGACTGGAGTGCTTTGAAGGCCAGTGCTTGTCTCAGGAGTACATTCATAATGTGAATAGACATACTGTAATTTTACATGCAAATCTATCATTGCTTCCTTAAAGGATGCGCACACTTAAAAATGTATGTGTATTCTACCTTTTGAATACAGTCCTGAGTTAGCCTGGTAAAAATCTTGGATTAAGACTATTTTCATAGATGTTATTAGGCACTAATCAAATACTCTAGACATATGAGCATGTACAGAGGATCAACAAGATCAATGGTTTCTGAAATAGAGTATAGAGGAAAAAACCAAAGTAACTGGCACAGACATTGCTATGCTCTGGCTTATGTATTAGTGATGCACCAAAATTAAATTTATTTAATTTCACAGAGAGTGGTTTATTCAAGGTGTTAAAATATAAAATAGTATTTTAGGTTGTATTTTGCACCTTGCGATTATTAAAGTGATTTATTTTTTTCCATCATTTCAAAACTCTGGCTGACAGATGACATCAATGCAGCTAGAAATTTTCAGTGTTTAACCCATTAACTGCCCCTTTTTTATTTTTTTATTTTAAATGAATAGTTTTTACTTCATTTCTGTCCATCTACATCCCATTAGTAAGAAAAACAGTTAGTAGCGTTAGTAGGTGGGTTAAAGTACCTGATCCCCAAACGGGGATCATGGTTTTTAAAGAGTTAATGTAATATACACTGCCGTCTAAAAAAAACGTTTCGTTGGACACCGTTTAGCTTTGATTACAGTATGCATTCACTCTGGCATTATTTCGATAAGCTTCTGCAATGTCATAACATATATTTCCGTCCAGACTTGCATTCATTTTTTGCCAAGATCTTGTAGAGATGATGGGATTTGTGCCGCTGCGCAAATTCTTCACAAGTACATCCCAAAGATTCTCAATGGGGTTGAGGTCTGGACTCTGTGGTGGCCAATCTGTGTGTAAAAATGAGATCTCATGTTCCCTAAACTGATGAATCCTGGCATTGTCATCTTGGAATATGCTCATGCCATCAGGGAAGAAGAAATTCACTGATGGAATAACCTGGTCATTCAGTATATTTAGGTAGTCAGCTGACCTCATTCTTTGTACTGTAAGCACTAGGCATGATGGGTGCATCACTTCATGCGCCTCTCGTCTTACCCTGATGCGCCATCACTCTGGAACAGGGTCAATCTGGACTCATCAGACCACATGATCTTCTTCCATTGCTCCAGAGTCCAGTCTTTATGCAACCTAGCAAATTGAAGCCTTGTTTGCGATTAGCCTCACTGATCAGTGGTTTTCTTAAGGCTACGCAGCTGTTTAGTCCCAATTCCTTGAGTTCTCTTCACATTGTACATGTGGAAATGCTCTTAGTTTTACTATTGAACATAGCCATGTTTTTTACGATTTGATTTCGCCAAACGTTTAAGCAATCGCAGTTCAGTCATTCAAGATTTTATGTATTTATTTTTTTTCCTACCATATTTCTTCCATGAAGATGATGGTCCTCCACTATCCTTCCAGTTTTTAATGATGCGTTGGATAGTTCTTAACCCAGTTTTAATAGTTTCAGTTTCTCCTAAGATGTTTTCTATGCTTGATGCATGCCAATAATTTGAACCTTCTGAAACAGAATAACATCTTTTCCACGACCACAGGATGAGTCTTCCGACATGGTTGTTTAAGTAATGAGAAACTACTCACTGCATCAGTTCAGGTTAAATAACTTTTTGCCAGCTGAAACATAATCATCTATGCAGTAATTATCCAATGGGAGGCTCTTACCTATTTGCTTTGTTAAATCCAGGTGGTGACTTTTTTTTTTGACGGGCAGTGTATAATGCTAGTTCTGGAAATTTTGGTGCATCCCTATTATAGACAGGTTTTCCACTTTAGCAAGACCTTGAGCAACTTGGTCATTAGAATTGCCCACACTGATAGATGGACCCTATTGCGGCAGTGCCAAACTGAATCAGAGGAGCCGAATGAAAATGAAAGTACCGTTTACCTCTATCAAATTTGAAAAGAAGAATTTGGTTACAAATAAAGCTACACTCAAGAATGAACATCTAGCCTTCAGTTTAAGGGACGAAAGTTTACGTATTTGTTGCACTCCCTTTGCCTTTTACCCATCTATGGCCACCTCTAATGTTTTCTTAGTACATGACCTGTGATTTCATCTCACCCAACACTTTAGACTGGACACACTCCCTTACAACACTCAACTTAAGCAATAAACATTACTAATATTAAGCTATAGCTCAACTGAGAGATGCAATGACTCAAGCGTGTACTACCTGATTCTAGTTTAAACATGGCTTAACTTAGCCTTGGGTTGAAGGGCTTTGCCAAGTCATGAGTAATGTAGCCCTTGTGATTTTGTTTTAGTTTTTTTTTTTTTAGATTGTTCTTCATATTATTAGAATTGTTTTAGCATTTAAATGAGAACTGAAGTTGTAGCTGCAGTATATACAGTAGTTGTTTGAAAAAGTTAAGATGTCATATTTTTCTACATGATTGTGTTACTAATATTTGACCGAAGGTCAGGTTTTTTTATATACAAGTGTTTCACATATAGCAGTATATTTACTATATATATATATATATAAATATTATTTTAATGTGCAAATATGATTTGAATCCTGGAGAGCTCACAGCTGATATGAGTAGGCTTTACTGTGTCACACTCCAAAAAGGCATAGGAGTCCCTAGTTCAAAATACAATGACCAGTATAATGAATGTACTATTTCAGTGCTTAGCTAATATCTGTGCTCTCCCTGGTGCTATCATTGATTTGAAATGAGTCTTATATATTTTTATCTGAACTTCACAGCACTCTTTGATAGTATTTGATTGTTTTGGTTACCTTAGAGCTGAAAAAACACATTTTCAACCACTAGATCTCCCGTACACACACAGGCCTTGCACTGTGCATCTCTAATCAAATGTTGTCTTGATAAGCTGATCACATAAAGCTTTTTAATTGCAGGGTGTAAAGACAGATAAGCTCTCCTTTACCTCACATGCAAGAGACCTCAATTTAACATATTTTTATATTAACAGAAATTGATTTTTCACATTTCGTTCTTGTTGTCATAACTGTATTTCACATCTGCTAAATCTCCTAGACTTTTCTTTCCTTAAGGCTTATATGTTCTTGATATTTGGTGCATTGTGTCAATAAGAGTAATTCTGCCATTTTAGGCCACTAAATATTGGCTCCAACTGAAACTGTGTTTTTGCTTTACTCCTCCAACCAGTTAGTGCATTCCTTAGTTTTATTTCTAATACTGAGACCAATTTCAGAAGTATTTGTTGTAGCTTTTCCAGTTTCTTGCAAATAAGCTATATTCAGCTGACCAGGTAGAAATGGCAAGATTTTTCAAATTTAGTTTTAATGCAACTCAAATCATACATTTTCAGAGCTGTTTGAACACAACTCTTTTCCAATCAGATCTGAATTCACACTTTTATATGACTGTATGCATATGAAAATAACATCCGAATTGTGTATCTGTTCTATTCAATCAAACACATAAAAAAGTAAATGTTTTTCCCCTGTGTATGCGCATGGGCTACCCATATTACATTACATTTTTAAATTAAAAATAAGTACACCTAAAGTATATCCTTTATTGCGAACACACATTTGCTAATTTTAATATGTTCAGTTTCTGATTTTTATTTTTTTAATTATTTTTTTTGCTGAATACACTGCATTGGGGAGGGAAATGAAACAAAAAGTGCCCTGTGCAAAAGTTACATGTAGACGTTCAATTTTAATGTTTTTATTTTTTATTATTTTATGTTAATGTTTTTATGCTACACTCAAATATAAATTAAGAAAAATGCCTCATTAAAGGTTTTCCTATAGTGCATATGTTCACAATAAAAAGCAGAACCTGTAGTTTGACCACAGAGCCCAAAGTTCTGAATATGACAATAACTTAGTCAGGGTAAGTTAACGTGTCCCTTCTCCACATTTTTGTCCACATTAACAGCTGCTAAGCTCTAAGAGTAAATAGTCTGCAACTGATGCTTGTGTTACTAGTTCTTCTGTTGTTCTGCCTGGAGCATGTGTTATGAACATGGATGGTGGGTACAGGTCTGTTCACACTGAAGATATGCTTTAAAGACTAAAGATGTGAACCAGCAATGTAGAAAATCAGACAAGAGCCAAAAAAATTGAGTTGGTGCAGAAAGCCTTGTCCGATATACATGATCCTGGATGTCTAGAATGTTTTAGATCAAAGTGGTTGTGTTTCGTCACAGGCATTTGCTCTGGTACACATAATTTCACGTCTTCCGAATGTCTCAGAAATGCTGTTCTGCCCCCATTCTTAACCTGCCAAGGGCATTTTAACTCCTCTGTCCCCTGCAGACTGATAATGGGTGACCTCAGGTTTACACAAGTCAAAGTTTACACTCTTCCCAGGGTCTTTACACACTCAATGCACAGGACACTGTTAGCAGAGCTAGAGATGTGTGTTTGTGTGTGTGTATGTTTTGTGTATGAGTATGGTTGTTATAATTTAGCCTCTCATTGCTCACAACAGGGTTTAATCTCAAAGGGGAACACAAATCTAGGGCAGGTTCAATATGCATGACATTTCTAACTAATTTAGTCCAGTGCAGTGTCTGCTTTGTGGTTTTTTTTTGTTTTGTTTTTTTTTTTAATTATTATTATTTTTTTTTTTTTCCTTCATCACCTTAAGAATTATGCCATCCTGGAACACTTTATTGCCCTAAAGGAGGGAATCCTTATCCAGTCTCCAGGGTTTTATCAGTTAAACTGACTGTGCTCTTGAGTGACCACAGGGTCAGGATTTTATATAACCATTATTAACCATTATTAATTATTTTACTGAAATAGTCCCACACTGGATGAAAGTAGCCTCTTAAAAGATACCATGACTGAGACTGGTGATGGTAGACATGTGACTGAAAAAGTGCAAAGTGTGAGTGTTGTCACTATTGCTGTGTTCTATTTAAATGATGATTTTGAGAAGATGCACCTTGTGTTTGACCCGTTACACACCACTTACAAAGACTGTGACCGTTCCACTGTCACATTCCACTGAACAGAGCTCAACAAACCAGCTATCAAACCACACAATGAACAAGGACACAGACATATACTTAAACCCAAGGTGCACTGACAATCACAAATCAAAACCTGAATAAAAGATATGTTTCCAACCTAGCTCCAAGTTTACTGGTCTTGTTCTCTTGTTTTGACAGGACAGATTCATGACACATTTCTCCACTAGAGGGCAGCATAGGCCTTTTGTGCTTAATTGAAAGTATTCATTGAAAAGAAATGTCTGGTTTTTGGGCAAAGTCAAAGACAAGGGCTTCCCTCTTATCACTCAGTTTCAGAAAGGCAAAGTTGGAGTGCAAAAACACAGATTAGACTGAAAACTGAGCAAACATATTTCATTTGAAGAGATCAGTTTCACCTAATTGTCACTAGATGGCAGCATAACTAAGGACGTTTGCAATTTTTTTGTGTTTTTAAATGGTTAGGATTCAAAAAAGTGCTACAGAACTAATGATGATCTGAAGCTGAGGTTTTCTTATCATATGTTAATATACATTGTACATTTTTCCTAAAAGTCTGTAAGGTTTTAAAACACACTCAACACACAGTGAATGTAACAGCAGCTACCAGTTATGAGCTTCCAACACATGTAAGAAAAGTGTCACATTGTCAATATTGAATCTTTTTATCTTTTTTTAGCCTTCCATCACACAAACATGACTCTTTAAAAAGTATATCTCAAGTTATTGGAAATTGGAAAAAAAAATTATTGGAAATGAAGCTGTGAAGCTTCCTTTCTTTCAGTTTCACATTTTAGTTTGCAGGCCTCTCCATGTTTGGTTGGTTATCTTTTAACAGTTCTGTAGGCATTTTTAGTGCAGAAGATATGAAGTGCAGAAAGTCTATCACTTTTCTTATTGCTTTATACCTGTAATATTTTAGCAAGTTAGAAAAGCAAAGAAATCTGCTTGATTTAAAAATGTGAAAGTTTAGAAAAACATAAAACTGAATCGCATGAAAAGGGGCAGACACGGGGAGATTTATAAATAAATCCAGAAAACTATTGAATGACCATCTTCACTTTCATCTTCTTTCGAAACTGAATCACTTATATATTTCAGAACAGCTTACTTTGCAAATTGCAATACATGACTGTAAGGGAAAAAGTCAGTCTGGTTGTTTGGGGAACCACAGATTTACTATACATCAGGCTTTATGAATATGAAAGCGACTGTTCTTGTCATTGTGAAACACAGCACAGCACAACACAACGAAATTCAACCTCTGCGTTTCACCCATACACACACATGCAGCAGGGGGCCGCTACTGAAAGCACCCGGGGAACAGTGACAGGGACGGTCTTGATCAAGGGTACCTCAGGGCAACCAGAGGGAATCGAACAATTCCGATCTGGGGGCAACTCGGCCACTAGGCCACACTGCCCCATATATATATATATATATATATATATATACCACTGAATATATACATATATGTAATATCTTGAGAGTCTTTTTAAACGTCTGTATTATTATTATTTTTTTAAAGGGAATCAATGTGGAGTATCAATACTTTAGTTATACAAGTGTTTATTGGATTTGACTACATTAATGCATGCCTTGAGTGTGTTTAGCATATTTTAAAAGCACCGTGTACTGGAGTGAGGCTGCTGAGGGACTGATGCTCAGTGTAGAGAGGAGATTTTATATGAGGTCTCAGAGGAAGGATTTGCTAGTCTCATTACTGGCTGTGTTGATCTGGGGAAAGGCTGAAGGGTAGCGCTGATTTTTCCTGCTGTCCCCACAGTCTGCAATAACAGAGCAGATCAGGGACAGCAGGCATGGGCTCTATTGTTCAAACAACTTGCTCATTAATGTAAAAAAAAGTTCAATTAACATGGGTACAAAGCAGATTAATTGACTTTATGTCAACTTCCTGCTGCTGTTTGGCACAGCATTTCTTTTTTGTGCTGATTCAAAGTCACTGATTAAGTCACCCACTATATAAATTGAATTAAAATCAGTGTCAGAGCCTTTTACAGCCAGTGTTATGTAGTATATAGAATTACGTTAGTGACCAGCTCTGTGTGTGTGTGTGTGTGTGTGTACTGAGATCAGGTTTTACAGTTTATCATGAATTTTGCTAATGTTTTCCAATGATCGCTAGTTGTACTGTGTATGTTAAAATTTTTGTGATTAGATTAAAAAAAAAAACACACTGGAGTATTAATTTCACTTCCAAAAAGAAGTTTATTCTGCCTTCTCTTAGTGGAGAGAAATGAATGGAGTGGGTGGTGCATAAGAGCGGCTCCTCCTCCCCAAACACAACATCCCTCAGGATCCACCAGATAATGTAGTGCAAATGAAGCTTAATGGAGCTTTTATATCCTCATTACAGAGAAGCTCTGCTCCTTCAGATGCCATGCTCTCAGTGCCTGTGGGTTAACATTTCATTACACATTCTGCTTAGAATATTGAATGACCCCTCTTTTCTCTCTCTTCCTCTCTTCCTGCCTTTAGTCTTCAGTCTGATTTAATGAAACACGGACGTTCCCTGCAGATTTACTCACCCAATATATTTTTTTCGAAAAAAGTAAGACTTTCGATGTGGAGATTGCTGCAGTAACAGCTTTAGATGTTGGAACGTTGCTGTGAGGATCGGATTGCATTCATCCACAAAAGCATAAATGAGCTCAGGTACAGAAAACTGGTTAAGAAAGTAGAGTTTTTATGCTTTATCATGGGACATCCTCAGGCTAAAATGTAAAGCCATGAAACTGTGTCAATGTCATGATCAGCTCAGCTTTTCCCGTTGCTGTCAGAATGTCCTGAAGGTGGTTTTGTCCCCGTCAGTCTGTAAAGCTCTTCACAGACTTGTTTGTAGGTTCGTATCCGTGTTGTTTCTGGTGAACAGAAACATTTACACATGGGCAGGTTGCAGGTCCAGAATGTCACCCAGACTTGTTGTCACACTCTTCAGAACCTGACCTGAAGGTCAGGGTGAAAGGTCAAGGTCATGTGTAAAGGTCAAAAGCTATCCATTGTGTTTTCTGTTTTGTATGAGATCTAGCAGAAAACATGTACCGGTTAGCTTTAAAACCCATCACTTAGAAAGCACTGCTGAGCAAAATCATAGTGTGGAAACAAATCACACTAATCAGCCAATCAGATTGTGCAATGGGAACATATTGTTGCATAAAAGCTGTGTCTGCTGTGGATTCAGCTTAAAGTGGCTTAATTCATTAATTAGAAGGGGATTCTGGGACATGTAGTGCCTACGTTAACACAAACATTGTGTGTAAGTATTTTAAATGTATTTTTGATTATGACTAGGCTGAGGCAATGTATGTTTCTATATCTCACTCTATGTTTGTATATTACTAATGTGAAGATGATACACACGTCCTATAAATTCCCTCCTGCATTGTGCTGCTGATGTTTAGTGTCAGGGGTTAATGATTTTGCAAGAGCTATTTGAGTGCCAGCGAGCAGCTATAAAGAAGTGTGTGTAAGTGGAGAACACATTGCTGGGAAAATCCCCAACCTCCTGACTTGCAAATCCTTCCACAATAGAGAAGGGGGGGTGATCGAGGAAAGAAATATAACTGCTGGTCCATTACAACCCTCCACACACACGCACGCACACACACATCTAAAAGTGTGTGCACTGTTAGGTTCCTCTAAATGCTGCACATGAGAGGCTGCTGGTGGCTGCTCGCGCTATCACTCCGCAGATTAATGACGGCGGTGGGCCTGTGATAACGGCCCCGCGCTCAATTTCAGATAGCGCTAATGGAATCTGTCCCGTGCGATTGTAATGCGAGGGAGATTCATTTGCTACGGAGCTTGGAGCTGTCAGCTCAGCAGCGGCGCGCGGCTCCGGATCCCGCCGCCCGGCACCGGCGCTGGTGGGGCTGTTGATGGTGGAGGGGGTGGATGGAAGGGGTCAGGAGGGGTTTTTGGCCTGCAGCGTGTGTATGAGAGCCTTGTGAATGAAGCGGACTCCTCTCTGCCTGTCAGTGAGCTGATAGGCTGCTTCTGCCTGAGCCTCTGAGCGCTGTCACTCACGCCTCTCTCGAGACGCACTCACTCACACACACACACACACACACACACACACATACGCGAGCTCGCAGAGCCACGGAAAAGACAAGCAGAGGACACAGAAAAGACTAGCACAGGACACAGAATAACACTCGTGTTGAGCAGTCGCGTCATCACGTTTATTATCTTTTTTAATGAACTGAGATTTCAGAGAAATGGACAGACACGCACATAAACACCCCACAACTATATATACTTAAACATGCATATGTATATATATATGTATATGTTTGTGTGTGTGTGTGTGTGTGTGTGTGTGTGTGTGTATGTGTATATGTATGTGTATATGTCAGTGACAGTGGTGAAATCTGCAGTAGGAGTGACGGATGCTTTTAAGGTAGAGGTTGGATTACGTCAAGGATCAGCGCTGAGCTCATTCTTGTTTGCAATAGTAATGGACGAGTTGACGCACGAGATTAGACACGAGTCCCTGTGGGCCGTGATGTTTGCTGATTATATTGTGATCTGTAGTGAGAGTAGGGAGTTGCTTGAGGAGAACCTGGAGATATGGAGATATGCGCTAGAGAGGAGAGGAATGAAAGTGAGTACATGAGTGTGAATGAAAGGGAGGGAAGTGGAGTGGTTAGGATGCAGGGATATATAGAGGAGATAAAGGTGGAGGAATTTAAATACTTGGGATCAACAGTTCAGAGTAACAGTGAGTGGAAGAGGAGTGAAAAAGAGAGTGCAGGCAGGTTGGAATGGATGTGACTGGAGTGATTTGTGACAGACAGGTACCAGCTACAGTAAAAGGGAAGGTTTACTGGACAGTAGTGAGACCAGCTATGTTGTATGGATTGGAGACAGTGGCACTGACAAAAAGACAGGAGGCGGAGCTGGAGGTGTCAGAGTTAAAGATGTTGAGATTTTTGTTGGGAGTGACGAGGATGGACAGGGTTAGAAATTAGTATATTAGAGGGACAGTTCAGGTTAGATGTTTTGGAGACAAAGTTAGAGAGGCAAGTTTACGTAGGTTTGGACATGTCCAGAGGAGAGACGAGGATTATATTGGAAGAAGGATGTTGAAGATGGAGCTGCCGGGAAAGAGGGGAAGAGGAAGACCAAAAAGGAGGTTTATGGACATGGAGAGAGAGGACATGCAGGTAGTGGGTTTGAAGGAGGAGGATGCAGAAGACAGGAAGTAATTGAAACAGATGAACCACTGTGGCGACCCCTAAATAGAAACAGCTGAAAGAAGAAGAAGATATGTATAGGTCTGTGTGTGTGTGTGTGTGTGTGTGTGTGTGTGTGTGTATGTGTATATGAATATGTATATGTTTGTGTTCACTGTTAAAATGCTGTTTTTCTAAATAAATGATGCCCTGGTTCAGTTGGGTGGTTTTGTTGAGTTATTTGAAGTTTTGGAGTAGTTTTTGAGCATTTTAGGGATCATTTTAAGCCCAGGCACTGGGTTACAGGGTGTGTTGCCATGACAACGCAGATAATGGACCAGTTTGAAATGACAGGAGTGCGTGAGGAAGTGGTTAAAAACCAAATCCGTTACAATCAGGCTGCTACAGCTCATGGTAAACAAACTATATATATATATCCACACCTGCCTAAAACTTTTGCACAGTACTGTATATATGGTAAAAAAAGTTAATATGTTACAGAATGAATATATCCACTTATCCACTTTTACATTTAGATATCTAAAATGAATTGGATTTTTGATGGGCTGTGTGCAGGTTGTCTCTGGCTAACAGCAGCTTGTTTGACATGAATGGTCCGCCATCACAACTTCAAACAAAAAGTAGATTTCCTTTACCTTAAGTAGATTTCCTATGTTTTCTGTTTAGAATTCAGTAAAGTAGATCATTACTAACGGTTAGCTCAGATGTAACGGGAATCATTACTAAGCAACCAGTGGACGCTTCTCAGTCAGTTTGTGCCGTCAGAACTGATGGCGTAGAAAGTCCATTGAATGATATCATAAGAGGTCGTATTATAGTAGATTATGTGTATAGCCACTGGAAAACGTGAGCCCATAAACCAGGATGCTATGTTAATCTGACTTGCTAATATAACCAAACACACTTGATTGGACTACATTTGATACTTTTCCACATAACTACTTTACCTCTCTTTTTAATGTATTGTGAGTTTTGTTTTTTTTTTTTCCATTTTTTTCTTTAAAGGTTAGAAGATGGCAGCTTAACTGCCTGAGAATAACCTTCAATATTTAGAAAGGGAAACTTTAAGGTTTTAAAATGTGTGGATGGTTTGTTTTATATATATTTAAATTTTTGGTTGATGTTAGTAGGATGTTTAGACCGTGAAAAGATTGTGGACTTTTTATTTAAGAATTTAACAGATTATTCAAAGATAACGATTACTTCTGACATTTGAATTTAAAGATGGAAGAATTTTATTTTACAGATTGCTATGGTTTGTAAGACATTGTCAGGACTGAGGACTGGCTGTAGGTGTGAGTAGCGAAATGCATCAACATATATAAATATCTATAAACATCCACACCAAGGACTATGTAACAAAACCAGACAAAAACAAGCAAAACAACTCCTGAGATAATCCATGAACAACAAGACCAACAGGGCTAGCATAAAAACCAGAGCAACCAGAACAACTAGAACAACAAGAACAAGAACCAGCCCAGACTAAGATAAACACAGGGGTGTGTATACAACAAAACCAAACACACAACACCTGGGGCAAGAGAGGAGACATGAACGGGAATCAGGTGTGAAGGGGTAGGACTAGGGAAGGGCCTAATAAATAAATAATTAAATAAAGCACATGACAAATGTAAACAAAGACACATGGGCATGAAAAACACACAAACCAGAGATGCCTGACAGAAGGATTATCTTTGATATGGTGTTCTAGTTGGGTGCTTATGCGTTGGAAGGGTAGGTACAGGACAGGATAGGATAGGTTGCTATGGTTGTTATGCAGTTGTTACATTACCTTTCACATTTATGGCAATTAGCAGAAACTCTTATCCAGAGCAATTTCCATTTTGTAATTTGAGGGCCAGGCTTCCAGGTGCAATTTGGAGTTAAGGGTTTGGCTCAGGAACCCGATGGTGGCAGTTCTGAGGGTGGGATTCATACGTGCAGATTATTGGTACATAGGTGAGTATCCTACCACTAGACCAGGTAAGGTCACTGCTTAGGTATCCTATTAGGAATTCCTTATTAGGAAGTTGCTAAGTGATTGATGTGATGTTGCTAGGTGGGTTAAACTGGGCTATAGATATGAAATGAATTGGGTTGTTTAACCCAGTATTTTGGTTATTAACAATCAAAACTAAAAGTAAATGAAAAACAAAAACACTTAACAATTGCATTCAGGAAAACTATTATTAGATAATAGTTTTATTATAGAGAAATGGGAACACAGCATAGCTTGTTAATGCTGAACATAAAACAAAGGAGCAATCGTGTCGGATCGGAAGACCTGTAGGTTTCCTTGAATAATTCTTGAGCAAGATTCTGGCCCCAATGCTCCCAAGGCTCTACACTGCTAAATTGTGTGTTTATAGGTTTAATGGTTAAATGGTTTATAGGTTAAATGCTGTGGATGCATTTTGTTTTGAGTACTGTACTGTGTGTTCACAATGACATTGTCAATTTCACTTTCATTCCCTTCATTGCAAAGGAAAAGTGAGGGACGATAATGAGATTATTGAGTATTTCTTGCAGTCAAAAGATATTAGAATTACTGGGTTTTCCTCTGGTCAGTTCATCTGGACACGGTCTGTTGTTTCAGAATATTCAGAAGCTATTTTTGAAATGCATTCTGAAAAATAAAATAGGAGATAAACCATTAAAGCTAATTCTAATATGTAAGTTTTGACTTTGGAATTAATTTGTCTGGAATTTCATGAAAATTTTTAAGTAAAGCCAGTGAATCTTTTGTACTTTGCATTGGTTGATATTTCTCCATGAGAGAATTTGAGAGGAGCTCAAGGGGATGATGGGTTTGGGTTGGATGCCAGTCTGGAGCAGTGCTAGTTCTCTCTCAGTTTATTATTAAAGGTCACTGTATCAAGCACTGGTCTATCTGTTGAAGGTATGATTAGTGTTCTTTGTTTCCTTCTTTTTGCTTTATCTTTCTTGAATGTTTAAGTGTCGCAGAGCTGATGGACAAAGTCACTTTGCACCTTTTTGAAACATGTTCGCCTGTTAATCTGAAGTTAGTTCATGAGTAAAATTTGTCAGTTTAAACTACAGTTAGCAGTTTGAGAGCATAAAGATGGAATGTTTCTGGATATTTTGGAGCTATTCTATCATGACCAACATTGCTCAATGAAGCATATACAAATGTTTGAAACGGTTTATCAATAAATGTCTTTATTTTTAGTTTTATATTTTATTTCTACTTGTTTTTAATTTATTTTAAATGTCTTTAAAAAGAAGTGAAAAGGAGTTCAAGGTAATGACTGGTTTGGGTGGGAAGAGTAAACTGGAGTTGGAAAAAGTATCAATACCAAAAAGTACCAATGCTGTTCTGAGTTTATTATTAAAGGTCACTAAAGCAAACAATGATCTGTCTGTTGAAACTACAATTATAGTTCTTTGTTTCATTCTTCTTCTTCTTCTTCTTCTTCTTCTTCTTTTGTGGTATGTGGCTGAATGAAAAAGAAATCTATTTTTACAAATTATGCATTGCTTAATTCATGAAATTCAACACACTTTTGTTGCAGTTAATTTGTGTTCTTGAATCTTTCCTGTGTTGATAACTGGAAGGGTGTCCAGTCTTATCAACAAAGGAAAGATGTGCAACAAGGATTTATTTCAATCAAGCAGGCGTGCACTCTACTAGTTTAATACATTTTGTCACAGACTAAAAATAATTGGTGAGTTCAGCTAGGGTAGAAACCTGCAGCCACAAGCCAGCCATAGCTTATCTGAAATAAAAAAAAGGCCTTTTCTGAGGCTTTTCTTAAATGCAGTTGGTTTCTGGTGCAATCATCAGGTACAAACTCCCGAAAACATAATCCAAACTCGACATACTAAGTACCGAAAATGGCTAAAGACTAATGGAACTTGACCTCCATGTCACCTCATAATTATACCCCAGTGAAGCAAGAGGTCGTGAGTGTACAAACAGTGACTTGTGTTTTATTTATGTTATGGTTGTTTCTAAATTTGTTTTAACTGCAAGTAAGATTTATTTCATTTTTGCAGTCTGAGATTAAGGTAATTAAAATGTTTATTTTTTTATCCTTAACTTTGCCAAAAGTGCCAATGTAATTATTGAACTGGCAGTAGGGGCTTAAGAGAGCAGGGACTAAATTGTATATTTTAAAACTGAAACAGTGTTTGTGAATTACATTTAGTGTTTGTGAACTATTTTGTTTAAAAAAAAAGTGCATTTCACTTTTTATTTTTTCATGTCATGGGTTTCATCAAACTTAGTAAAACACACAAATGTGAGCTTTATTGCAAAATATCATTTTGTTTTGGAGAGAGAGAGAGAGCAAGAGAGAGAGAGAGAGAGAGAGAGAGAGAGAGAGAGAGAGAGAGAATGAAATAATGCTGAAAGAAGAGTAAGGCAAAGTGAGTCAGAGAGAGAATGAAACGGAGGCTGCCGGAGATTTGCACCACTGAGGAAGCCTCTGCCTGCTTTGCATTTCATTTACATGCCTGGCCATATCATCCAATCGGATTGGAAGCAGAGCCGGCAGCTTAGGAAGAGGAATAAAGACACAAAATGCCATCACTGCTCTCATCCCTCTCTCATCCCATGCTCATAATACCCTGTCTGCTTCTCTTTTCTTTCGCTCTGCTCTTCTCACTGTCATAATACCCATTCTTCCTCCATTCTCTTCTCCTCAGCACAACTCTGCACTCTATAAGTAGATCCTGTCCAAAGAAACCCAAGCCTCACAGCTGTGAATGGGAGATAGAGTGGGAGAAATAGAGAGGAAAAAAGAAAAACATAAAACAGAACCCACTGAACCTTTCCGACAGTCATGGATGTGTACCATGTGTACGTGGGCATGATACAGTACTGAGTCATCATCTCGAGTCAGTTTTGAAAACCCCTGAGGTCCCAGAGATATGAACACTTTGCTTTAGATTCCAACTGTAATGCTTGAAATCACTAGTTCTATTAATAATTGTTTTTATGTTAGTCAGTAATAACCAATAAAGCCTTAACTGAAATGCTATAAGCTAAAAAAAATATATGGAATTTAAGATGTTTCATTAGATTGTTCCAAGGGTTTCTTCAAAATACATAATTAGAAGATGAACTGATATGCTTCAAGATTCAGGTTACAGTAAGATGGTTAGCATTCCTAGGATTTGGTCACCACTATTCAGATTTGTGCAATGCATTTAATTCTCAACCTTTTTCAAATACTCTGGAGTCAGAGTGAAATGAAGAGTGAAATGAATATTCTAATTTTGACAGCTTCTTTAACTAGCTGACTTCCATGTCCTAATTACAGGGACAGTCCCCCTGGAGCAATTCAGGGTTAAGGGTCTTGCTCAGGGACCCAGTGGTGGTAGTGCTAGAGGTGGGATTCGAACCTGGGACCTTTTTTTGAGCCAATGGTCCCTAGGCAAGTATCCTACCACTAGACCACCACCACCCACAATAGAGCTACATTAAAGGTTCCTAAAAATTGTGTTCATGTTCGTGTGCTTGTGTTCGTGGGTCTAAGAAAAATACACTTCAATTATATATTGCATGCAGATTGTTTAAAAAGGTTCTTCAAGCTTGCATTACTTTTAGTCTCATTTAGGAAATTGTTCTGTAATCCTTTAAATACCTAAGACCAGCTGGTGACTCCAGACTTGCATTCCTCCCTCATATAAGGTAATAATTACTTTAAGTCAGTCTACTTGCATTTCTTTGCATATAATTACTCAATTATAAACCTTAAAATGTTACCAGCGTTGAAATTTAAGGGGTTACAGAACTATCATTTGAATGACTCTTTGATGGAAACAAAAAGGGTTCTATTGTCTGGAGCAATGGTCCAAAAACAAGACTTTATACAGAGATTAGTAAACAAAAAATCGAACTCATTATAACAACTCTGGATATGTCATGGGGTTGGGTGGCAGGATGTAGGATTGAGTGTAGAACAAAATTACACTTTATTTAAAATTTATAAATAGAACCAAACAGGAACCAATCCAAATTATAAACATATGAAACACAGGAAAGGATATATTTTTGTTCCCCAGAGTGTAACCAACTGTTTCCTCAGAAGTTTAATACTAATCTTTTAGGTTAAGAGATCTACCTAATGGTTTTTCATATGCACTATGTTTACTTTCCCACAGACATTAACGTCAATACATAATTGTAAAACTTTTATTGCATGTGTAATTCATTTCACTGCATTTAATGGCCTGTGTGGGGTATGAGGAGTAAATTAAAAACAAGCTGTAAATGTTGTGTAATTGAGGTCAGACAAAATCAATGGTGTCCACATCTCCTCACCCTTGACCTTGCTGTAGTTCTTTCATGCTTCAGTAACTTTTAAAGAGGTCATATCAGTTGAAGGAAACAGCGGAACAACCCCCCACAACCCCCAAACACACACACACACACACACACACACACACACACACACACACACACACACACACACACCCTCAAACCTAGAAAAACCGCAAAATATTACACCCAAGGGTCTACTTTTAGGTTTAATACAGCTCTTGTCAAACTTGTTGTAAAATTCACATGCAATAATTTCCACTTAAACCTGCAACCCAAACAGTATGTTATGTTCTGTTGGGGTCATAGAACCACATGATGATAAGAAGCAAAGTTTCACTGTAGACTGGGTGCTGGAACAGAGGCATTGTTTTCTTCACTAATCAGGGCAACACTGGAGGCCATTTATTATTCTGATGCTGAACAGTCATAGTCATGATAAACAGTGATTATACATGTGACTAATACAAAGCACCTGTAAATAATAAACAAAAAGGCATCTGCTGCATTTTCTATTTACTGCATTTGCATCACTGACTTTTGTTCTGGGTTTTGTTTTATGCATTCATTGTTTTTCTTGTTGTTTTTAATGCCTTGACCCTTCCCCCATCACTCATTCATTCCTCATCCTGCATCAAGTGTTTTTGTCTCTGAATGTAGGCCATGGCCTTCTTATGGGTCACAATTACAGTCAACTTACACACACACACACCAGATATCAACCCATATGAGCAAAAGAAAAAGTCCCAGGATGTACAGAGTACATATCTGTTCAGTGCCATTTGCTAATTGGACCACTTAAATTACTTGCATATTTCTATATATATATATATATATATATATATATATATATATATATATTTTTTTTTTTAATGCTTATTTTCTTATAGTGGCCTTACAGTTTACAGTGAATAACCAGCTGTTCGCTAAAGCTATTTTATCTCCATATGGAATAACAACTCCATATAATAAATACATAATAAATCTGGCAGATTTTAAGCAATAATAAATAGAATAATAAATGCTAATAACTAACTATGACTTGTCATTTTCCTTCATCTAAAGCTGTCTCTCAGTGCTGTACTGATATATCGATGGGGCCTGCTGTAAGGGCTTTCTTTGTTGGTCTGTATGGCATATTTGCAGTAGTGTATTTCCACTGCGACGCGTGTAATCCGCGTGCACCCTAATCCCAGAGCAGGTGGTCAGGCGTGTGGCCGCAGCGGGGGTGTAGAGGGGGCACATTCACCCTGCTTCAGAAGGCGGGGTGACGCCAACCAACATGCACGCTATCACCGAAACTCTCAAAAAGATATAGACATGTACAGTTGTTTTTATGACTTGTAAGGACATGCTATCATAACTATAACATATGTATTAATACATATATTATGCTCCATTTATATTATAAAATTGCTTAAAATTTCTATGTAATCATAATCTCCCAAATAT
This sequence comes from Hepsetus odoe, assembly GCA_017165825.1. Taxonomy (NCBI): domain Eukaryota; kingdom Metazoa; phylum Chordata; class Actinopteri; order Characiformes; family Hepsetidae; genus Hepsetus; species Hepsetus odoe. The sequence continues at coordinate 20,935,678 of CM029370.1, read as the reverse complement.
AAACTAAACCTAACAGTAACCTTAACTTTTAAAGTTATATATTACACTTTTTTTTCAGTGTTATATGCATCAGAAACAGCCCTCATTCATTTTATTTCCCATCTTCTACAATTGCATTGTAATGTTGAAACATCTTCATCTGAATAAGTAAGTAATGTTGGTTGACTTAAAACTTTAAGTTTATTAGATGTATAATAATAATCTGTTGTTGCATGTACTGAAAAAATAAATTTTTGAATACTGTTTAATTAAATAGGCTTTTAGGACCATGCATGTGCCTTTAAGTGTGTATTAAATGACCTCCCATCTGATTGGCTGCACTGTATTCTGCCTCTGATTAAATACTCTTATAATTTTCATCATGAACTGGTGGGACTAAACCTCTGCAGGCTGAATAGACCTATCAAGGAAAAGATTGGCTTCCTGACATTGCATACACAGTGATTTCAAAACAAACTGTTTTCCAGGACATGGAATCTTTAACAAATAACATGTGTCTCTTTTGAATCAAAGTCTGTTCCTGACATTGTGGGTCAGATCTTCCTATAAAGCCAGGACATATTTTTCTTGAAAATTACATCAATACACACACTAGCTCTTGCACACAATTCCCAATAATGTTACACCGTCTACACAATGAGATACACATGGCATTAGCAGTGCCGCCACACTGACATAAGGGTCCACAGGCCCACACGTGCCAGCATTCATGAGCCTAACATCCAGACATACACAGACCCACAGAGACACGAGGGCCATCCGCCGCCATAAACAGGTGGGCCAGAAAAGGAGGGAGAGCTGGGAAGGGGCATCTGTTGACAAACCCAAAAACCAGCATCCCTCCTCAATGACCTCTCCATCTGCTCATGTGTAGATGTGTGTGTGTGTGTGTCACTGTTTGTTTTCAAAATTAGGATTTTGATTTGAGGTATTCAGGGTCATAATAATTTAGCATGCTTTTGTATTTATTCATGTCCTGTCAAGTCAGAAACATGACATTAATTATAAAGAAGTTTGCATAGTGAAACAAAATAATGACAACTGCAGCAGAGTTCCTGAAAAAATAAAACAAAAGCCATTAGTGTTATCATAACTGTGAGTAACTATAGCAAAATCCAGGTCAGCAGGATCCCTCACACTCTGGTGAACTAATGGGCTCTGGGACTGGAAAGCAGACTGATGTACAGGTGTATCTGCTTCAAAGGCCACTGGCTTGGCCAGCGTGAACTGCCAGGAAGTTCAGTGTAAACTCTCTTAAAAATAAAAATGTGAAAAGTATTTCTTGAATGAATGGCACAGTGAAATCTGAATGAGTGAAAGGTTCTTTTACAATGATAAGATGTGCAAGTTTAAAGACCATTTTTAAAGTTTACAAATCTCCATCTATTACAAATATAATGTAAAATGATTCATTGTTCTTGGCTTGGTCAAAAGTAATACATGACCTTTACTTTACACTTTACTTCTTTGTGCAATGCTATAGAAAATCCTCATTTGGTTTTCAGAATAACCACATCTGAAAAAAAAAATGTGAATATGAAGAACCTTTTATGGTTCCATCAAATAATGAACCATCAAATAATGTAATGGTTCCTCTCTTCACCCTAATGTTATGTATGAGCTTTTTAAAGGTTCCTCACACCTCACACATATCTGATTTACCTAAAATGCTACTGTTGTATCTCTCTCTCTTTCTCTTTCTCTCTCTCTCTCTCTCTCTCTCTCTCTCTCTCACACACACACACACACACACACACAGTCACAAGCAAACAGACATATACATTAACTATATGGCATGTACAATTTTGACAGTTTCTAGGTGCTGTTAAACTGGTTAATGTGTTTGTATATATGTTTGTATGTACCTTGCCTTTGTTTCAGCATGTTTTGGACCAGTCATCTCTAGAGCACAGTGAATGTCTGGGTTAGCATGTTGGTGGCACAGATGATAGCTTACGTGCCCCCTCTCTCTGTTTCAGTCTTGGACGTGAAAACAATGGTGGATTCCAGCATTTCAATGACAAATATCAAGTCCTCCTGAAGCACATTGGCCATTTACATGGATCACATTTATGCCTTTTACAGCCAAATCCTCTTACAGTAGAGAACCTGCTGAAACTCTCCATATAGCAGAGAGAAGGAAAAACTCACTCAACAAGACCACTTAACCCCTTTGCATGAATACATGCAAATGAACAAGCAACAGCTTTTCTTAACTGATTTCCAGAAGTCTGCATAGAAGTATTACAAAAAATTGAACATTCTGCGAGGTAGCGCTGACTAATAGATTTTTTTTTCTGCTACCTGACGTGGTACCACCAACCCCGGAAAGGTGAAGAACTGCATGTGCTTCCACCAGTGTAACCAGTCACTGTATGACACCACTCACTCACTCACTCACTTTTCAGACTGCTGGTAAAAATGCTGCTAGGAGGACAATAACAGCTAAACATTACTTTACAGGATCCTGTGCTGGTTCAAGCATCTTTGTAGAAAATCTGGAGCTATTTAAAACACTTTCATTTTAAGAGTGTAGTGAAAGTGACTATTCTTATTGTGAGAACACACAGCACTGCGAACCACAATGAAATTGAACTTCTGCATTTAACCCATGCCCATAACCCACACAAACCGTGCAGCAGGGGGCAGCTATGAAAGCTGCCCGAGGAGCAGTGATGGGGACCGTACCTTGCTCAAGGGTACCTTAGGGCAACCTACTGGTAAGGGGTTTGAACCCACAATCTTCCGATCCTGTAGCCAACTCCTTAAGCACTACTTAGGCCACCGCTGCCCACGTAGTGAAATAGTCACCTGGAAACAGAAGCTAAATTGCAAATATATTATATATTTTTTTGGCCACAACCACACTTGTTGACCAAAAATAAAAAAGTCTGCATTGATGAAGTCTGCATTTCTCAGACATTGTGAAGTGTAAAGAATGGTTGTTAATCCAGTACCTTCTCTTGATCATATGTTGGTGCTTAAATGTTTGTGGACCTTCTTAGATTTCATTTATTTCTCCCTATCAATGATTTAAAACATCACCAAAGTATAAAAAAAAGAAAGTCCAGAAAATATTTCATTTGATTATTTATTTACTAATGAAAATGATTAAATATTACATCATATTATATTACATAACTATGAAAAATTACAGAACTGAGTGGCAAAAGTAAAAGTAAGTAAGTATCTGGTGGGACACCCTTGAACAACAATAATTGCAATTAACTATTTCCAGTGACTGCAGTGTTGCAGCTAGTGGGCAGATCAGCATGGGGACATTTTAGCCTATTTTTCTGTATAGAAGAGCTTCCACTTTGGGATTTCTCTTGAATTTAGGTCAAGACTTTGATCAGATTGTTCCAAAATATTAAGTGTATTCTAAAATCATTCATTGATAAAGCTTTTCTTAAAAGTCTTAGAATTTGCTGTTATTATACAGAATTCAGAGTTCCATTAATGATGGCAAGGCATCTTGGCAACAAACCAGACCTGAACCATGAAATCATCACCACCATGTTTCACAGTTGGGATAATGTCCATGTAATCTTTAACAAACAGTAGAGAAGCAGCAATGCCCTTTTTAGAAAGCAGTGCCTTTTTCCTTTTTACCAAGTCATGTACATAATAATATTTAGAGTTCTCCAGGTGGTGGGCTCATGAGCATTAACATTAGAGAATCCATTGTGATTTTGAAAACAACATGTTTTGTTTTGCAGGGTTTTGTTGGTTGACCACTCCTGATATCTCAGATATTTTCTCATAAATAATATAGCATTATTTTCCTCTATAAATAAATGACAAAGTTTTTTTTTTTGTCTAATTTGTGTAATTGTGTAATTTGTTTGGGTTTTTTCTCTTTTTTTCAAATTGTTTTTTTTTTTCTTCAAATTGGGTTTTTTCTTTTAAGGTATGTCTAAAAATCTGATGATATTTTATGCTGTATTTATTCATAAACACAGCGAGGTAGAGAAACCTTCAAAAATGGCTGTCGATATTTAATTTATCATTTTAACATTTATCGCTTTAGAATGGTCTTTTAATTATCCATTTGCAGTGTTGTAATGGCTGGTAGGTCTGACAAATTTCTTTTCAATTCCCAACAACCTGATATGTTGGACTTGTGAAATCTGTTATGAGCCTATCATTTTATTTTTGCATTTAAAGAGATTTATCTCTCTCTCTCTTTTTTTATTTATTTTTTACTAATGGCCTCAGGCTATGACAGTTCAAGTATTGATCTGGCCTTGAATCTATGCTCAGGCCATGTAATTCCACATTTAAAGGTTTCCATGCTCACCAGCCCTCCCCAACTCCCCAATAACGAGGTATTAACCTTACAAAAGCTCTTCCACAGAGATGGCACTCCATTTTACATATGTTAAAAACCTGTAATCAGCTTACAGCTTTGTGTTTTCCTGATCTGTGCCACTATGTTTTACTGAGCACATATGTGTCTCTGCTTGTGAGGATAACAAACACAATCCTATCAGAATACCTGCTTTAAATGCATTTCAGATAAAATGCAGCTTCTTAAAAAACAGAGCAAAACGACCTACATACATACAGTGCATCTACCTTTACATAATTAACGGATGTCGTAATAGACACTGTATTTAAATCTAATATATTTTAAATCACTGTGTTCATATTTATAATGATTCTAACATTATCTTTGCTTATTGCGGGATTATGCCAGCCACTGTCATTAGGATTACTGTAAAACAGGGCATGTGTTGTGCTTGATAAAAACGCTTACTAAATTGCATTCTAACAGCTGAGAGATTCTGTCATAGCCCCCATTTAGTCACCACATACTCTCAGCCTTGGACTCTCTGCCCCTTTTAATAAGTGAGTTTGTCTACTTAAGCATTTTCCCAAAAATGGTCTAGGTTACATACAAGCAGCTTGTATAATCTCCTTAAAAATGCACTGGCAATAGAATAGGATGCTCTGGTCACAACAAGGCTAAGGTCACCATGCTCAACACTGGGAAGTGGAACTGCATTCTCTTGAGTGATGAAGCTCCATCCAGGTCTTCTGGAATGTCTTGGAGTAGTGTGTTCCAGGACTAATCATCCAACATCAGTGCCTGACCTCTCTAATGCTCATCTGGCTGAATACTTTCAGATCCTCCAACATGTAGCCTAAGCCTTCCCAAAAGAGTAGAAACTGTTACTGTACCAAAAAGGGGACCGACTCAACGCCCTTATCATTCATTTCAGAAATTAAGCACTGGAGGAGCATAAAAATTTGGACAGTTTCTTAAATCTTGCCTGGAGTCAGTTAGCTACAAAATATTAACCTCTGGAATGTAAGAATCAAGAATGTAACTTTAGTTATTGTAACTGAACTTTGCCTTAGTTGAGCCATCTGCCTGGTGGATATGCTATCTTTTGAACAGTTTTGGATGCCCCTGCTCTTCTCATATTAAATATTTCAGACTCAAATTAGGTGGCACAACAAAGGAGCTAAAGTTTGCTTTTATAATTTGATTTGAGATTTGATTTCAGTGTAGAAAATTATAATATAAAAATACGTACCTTTTATAACAGATTTATTTGTGGATGTAAATCTGATGCTCACAGTTATTTACATTAAATCATTTCGCTCATTAATGTGTTTTTTTTTATGACTGGTCTATCAGTTTACCCATAGACAGTCTTCCGTCTTTCTGGATAGAACAGGTAGCTTCATGACGCTTTAATAAATAAAAAGAAAAAATAAATGTATGACTAACGATGATAATAATAACAATAACAATAATAACAATAATAACAATAATAATAATAATAACGACGACAACAACAACAACAATAATAATAATAATAATCGCCGTCGTCATAATGATCACCACCACATATTATTATTATTATTATTATTATTGTTATTGTTATTTTTATTTTTTCTTGCTTTTTTTAGTATTATTATTGTTATTCGTTGTCTGCCATATTGCCTCAAAGGTTTTTCTGTGTTAATAGTAATAGATGCTTAAGTTTTGTTGAAGAGCACACAAAAAAATCAATCAAGTTCAGTTAATCTAATTGAGAACAGACCCAGCTCCAGCGAAGTCGTTTAGGGTTTGAGCTGAATTATGAAGTGAGTATGAAGATCAGGGAAATGCTTCCATCTTATAATCGAGGGCTTGAGGCCCAGCTGCATAATCACAATAAAATCTCAGAACATTATCCGCGTGAAAAGGCTGCTGTAATGAACTTATCAGAGATCCTTTAAGCCTTTTCGTGTGATTCAAACTGTCTTTCACATCCACACGTCTTACTCTTCCATATAGACAATAACTCAAGCCTGCTGTCATGTTCTTTATGAACTGAAATATCTCCGAAAATGCGCCGTTTCCACTGAGAGGTCCGGTGAATGTAAAGCTTTAATATTGACCTCATCATTCAGTATGCGACATTTCGGTGGCTTTGAAATGTTTTTTAATTATTTTCACGAAACCTCTCGTTTTTATTTTCATCTTAACCCCCGTGCTTTACTGACTAAGGTCAGCCCTAAACTCTCCTTTCACATCTTACCTATTATTTTTTAATTTGCCATTATCGAGATTTTTCGTGTAACATTTTATTTATCAGTTATTTCAAGTATGTGCAACCTATTCAGACTTTTCTGAGCACAAGATTGTATTTCAGACAATCGGAGCACCAAGTTTCTGCAAGAATTGAAGTTTCTTCTTTGTGAACAGTCGAAATCAAAAACTAGTTATTTTAAAATTAATATGGATTTTTTTTTTTTAAAGAAAAAATAAAAAATGGAAACTGGCCACAATGGATTCAAATAGCAGAAGAGGAATAAGCCTGGAGCAAAATCTAGGCTAAATAATGATGTTCTTTGAGCCTGACCTCTCTGTGCACTGGCAGTGTTTTAAACCGTCCTAAAAGAACTCAGGAGAGCTCACTGCAGTGCGGGCTGATAGATCGAGATTCCTGAGTGGTTCTCTCTTTGAGGCTGGATTATCAGCTTTCTCAAACTGAGCATTCCCGAAGCTCCCACTCCGTGTAACGAGTGTCTCGAGAAAGCCCTCATGGATTAAAGCCTGTTTTAATGGCGAACTAAAGACATTCCAGCCCCTTTTACCCCCAAACATCTTAGAACCTCCCACTAACAGAGCATTTCAGAAAACAACCTGCCCATAAAAATAATGATGCTTAATGATGATAGTTATAATGATGCTTACATTTTCCTACTTTTACTCATCTTTTTCCTTTTTTTGAAGAGTCATCAGTGCTAGAGCCATCACCAATAATGATGAAAGGGTAAAATCTAACAGGACCACTCAATGGCGAACAATTGTCACCCCATTAATTAGAAGTGAAACTTCCAATAGATCAGCAGCTGTGCTGGAGATACACTTCTCTAAACTTTCAATCTTAATGATAACTGAAATTAGATCTTTTAACCGGCGGGTCAAATACAGTTAAATTGAGTTTAGACTGGATCAACGACATGTGAGGATTGTTAATTATGCAAAAACAAAACGACCCAAATTAAATGTACAACCCAAAATACAATAAAAATAAGTAGTAATCGAGGAAACAGTGTTCTTCGAAATAGGGATATTTTAATATATGTCTAGCATTCGGGGAAAAAAACTTTACTCACAAGTCAAAGAATAATTTAGCGTTATTAATAACAAGACTATTAAAATTACAGCAGGCCTTCACTGATAAGCTCATACAGTCTACAACAGATCACAGCTTCTTTAAAAATAAAAAGTAAAAATGGTATACTGACTGGAGACAGAAAACAAACATTTAAAGAAAAAGAAACATACACTGATTGTCAAAAAAGTCCTACAAAACTCTTGAACGCTTGTCATAAATAGAATAGTGCATTTAAAAGACTGGCAGGTTTTTTATTCTCACCTGAGTTCGGACAGGCCCCGCCCTCCTGCGCTGGGATTGGTTTGCTAACTGCTGCCTGTTACCGGCATAGTTTACGTGTAGCCAATCGTAGCGTGTGAGGGCGGGGTCTGGTGGAACCCTGGAGAGGAAAGGAAGACGCCTTCCCGCGTGGCTTGCCAGGTAAAAACTTTTCAAGAGTTTTAAGAAACGTGGAAGCGTTGGTTTGCTCTTTTCTAGCGATTTCCCACTTCTTAATAAAAAGAAACAGTTCCGATAAGTTCTTAAAAAAGGTGATGGCCCAAGTGAGAATCTTCTTTTGCATTTGGTTTCCCCACCTGCACACGCGCGAGTATTTCCTAAAACACTGCCCAAACAGAGAGGTGCTTCTGCATCATTACAAAACCTGGAATTTCCACGATGGCGTGTGCTCTTTGTAATCCACGCAGTCCGTGTTGAAGCCGAGCTTCCAGCTTTGCTCTTTGCTGTAGTCCGGGCAGGGCGAGGGCTCGCTGAAGGCCAGCCCGGGAGCTCCGTAGCTGGACGGGGGGCTGAGGGCGGAGCTGTGGCCGCTGAGCTGCGGGTGCACGGGCCCGAGGTAAGAGCCGCAGTCCATGCCGCTAAAGTACGACGACGTGGGCGTGTAGCTCTGGCCGTAGCCGGACGCCTGCGTGTAGGTGATGGGGTATGAGCGCTGCATGCACGAGGAGGAGGAGGAGGAGGAGGTGGAGAGCGGCTCTGGGAGTGGGGAGATGGAGGCCGGGCTCCAGATGGACGCCGGCGGTCCAGTGCTGCTGGGAATGGGCGGTAAAGAGGCACTGGAGACCGGAGTGAACGGCGCGGGCGCCTCGGGGTTTGTATCTCTGGCGGGGGAAGCCTTTTTCTTAACAGGCTTGTTTTTATTGGGGGTGCCAGGTTGAGTTTGCTGCTGTTGTTGCTGCTGCCGACACTTCGCCCTGCGGTTTTTGAACCAAACCTGGTGGATCAGAACAGAACTTGATGTTTAGTTCATTTTAAGACTGATCTCGGGAATGTAATTTGACCCAAAATAGGGCACATAAACCATTTTCAGCAGTGTAAATCAACATGTTGTAAAGGCAATGATGATATTGATAAACTGATATATTGGCAAGTTAATTCAATGTTAAATGTTATTTATACTAGCTTAAATCAAATGTAATCTAAAACATTTTCTTTTTGACATCAAATATAGATGCACTGTCACTGTAAAATGACTGCCAATCCACAATGGAATTTAACGATGTAAAATTGTATTGCTCTGTTGTGATATTAGCGTTCACTCTCCTCATTCTTAGGCATCATGATCTTAGGTTGTGTTAGTAAGTAATGCAGAGCTGATCGTTTTATAGCGCCTAAATTGACAATAGACTGATGGCATTTATCTGATCGGATACGCGGGTAGTAACTGGGATTTCACGAAGGAATAATTCAAATAGCAGCATCTTGAGTCCCTGATCCCAGATCGTAAACACTAAAAAACGAAATAGAACAAAACAGGAGGACGTTGGGTTTTCAAAGGCGAAGTAACGAAATGAAACAGGGAAAACTAGACTTTCTCACAAATATACTGAAATATGAAGTACTCATAGAAATTGCAAAAAAAAAAAATCAGACAAAAGTCGTTTCTACCTCAAAAGGAAAAATCAATTGTCTTATTGAAACTTAAATGACTTTCTTTCCTTATAAAATCAAATATGTAGCCTACACTGTACATTTAAGAATTAGATCAGATCTGTTTTAAGAATTACTGTCTATATATCTGAGTAAATTTACATACATTCTATCAGCTTTCTAATCTTTTGTTGAGTACAATCACAAACAAGGGAGAGAGTTCGGCATTATGACGCAACAATTACCCTCAAAGACTTTTTATAAGCTAACGAGGAAACTTTAGAACGCTCTCTTTTAAAAGCTACGGATCTTCTAGACTGGTGTGAACGACATGTTGAAATAGCCTGTATAGTAAAATAAATGGTTGGAAACTCGCGCTCAGTATCCACTGGACAATACATATATAAATAAGAGTCTGCCATGCTCACTGTGTGAACAGCTAAATGAATCTTCCTTTCAGTGGATTTTGTCTACTTAACCTTCTCTCCTGCTCACCTGCACGCGGGACTCCGGCAGGTTGATCTTGAGCGCCACCTCCTCGCGCATGAAGATGTCCGGGTAGCGCGTTTTGGCGAACAGCGCCTCGAGCACGTCTAACTGAGCGCGTGTAAACGTGGTCCGCTCGCGCCTCTGCTTACGGGGCGCCGCTGCAACAAACACGACTCCATGTTTACTAACGTCAAGTAAAAACTCAGATCAGACACGTTCATTATTAAATAGTCTGTCGGGAGCAGTTAGAGAACAGAGGTTGTTACTGGCCGCGTCGGTCGTATTTATTAAGGGTTTTCTCTTGGGGGCTGAGAGGAGGGGATGAAGGTTTAAATATCCACCATTCGCGCTGCTAAACAATCCAAACTTCTCCCATTTTTAAAATCAACAACAATCTGAGTTTGTTTTGACGCCACGTGACGTTTCACTGAACCAGCATTTGAATTTATCCACATTACTGAAATTAAGCAAAAAGTTTTTTAGTCAGTCTAGACACAAACATGTCCGAAATATAAATCAGATTGACAAAGAAAGAGAATCCTCTTCGCCTTCTGTAAAAGGCATTTTCTTTTAGCCAAAATATATGTTCTTAAAATCTGGTTGCTCTAATTTAAGTCAGTAAGTGACACAACAAACAAGTAATTATGATTGCTTTTCAACAGCACTGGGGAATTATGATTAAGTCCTGAAACTTCAGCAGTTACAGAAACTAACCTTAAACTAAAGTCCCCTACGGCCAGAATTATTTTACAATGCAATACAATTTTTTAAGGCCTTCGCAATATTGTCTCTTTTTGTACATTGACAGCAGGATCATCATTTGGGGGGTAAGAGCATCTCTACATTTTGAAAGTAAATTATTCATGGTTTGGTCGTACAGTTCTGGGAAAACATTATATTTAAGTTTTTTTTCTCCCCCAAAAGCTCATCTCATCTTACCAAGTTGCTAAACATTTATGTAATCGCTCAAAAAAAAACTTATTGTAGCAGCATCATTTTAAAGAATGCTTTCAGTTTTACCAGATCAGTACACTCTTAAAAATGTTCTGAATGGTCATTGGCTTAGACGTACAGAACCTTTACTTTAGCTGGATCCTTTACTTTTAAGCAAAGAAAATTAGCATTGCTTGCTTAAGAAAAAAAAGTCCCAATAATAAAAAAGAAAGGTAAGTTTACCTGGGTAGCCCACGGTGGGGTGAAGCAGCTCCATGCCCGTGGCGGACAAGCTAAGCCCGTTCATTCCGTACGGGGCTTGTTTCAGATACGCCATCATGCTCCCTTTGGGCAGAGGGAAGAGGACTGAGGGACTCTGAGTGGACTGAGTGAGAAGCAGATTTCCTTACGGTTCCTCCTCTTGTTTCTCTCTTCTTCCCAGCCTGCCATGCGCGTGTACAGGGCGCAGGGGGCAGAAAAACTGGCGCGGTGGGGGGCGGTCCTGCTACACCCCCCCAATCACCCAAACAACACCCCCCACCCGCCCATCCAGAAAGGAGCAGCGTTCCCCCAGTGGCCGTGGCCCCGGAGAGAAACCGCTCCACTGGGGGTGTGGGGGAGTTTGGGGGCATATGCAAAGACAAAGGCTGCTGTGGGGCAGATAAACAGAGCTGATAAAGAAACAGTAATGCAGGCAGTCCAAACTCTGTTGAAGTGGCACGCTCATTTCCACATGAATAAAATATATGATAATTAACACCGGGGTCCTTCATTGTACCAACTTTTTAATGGACAAATACTGTGCTGAGGTATAATTTCGTATAATTAATGTGAAGTACAAGTTTGAAAACAGCAACTTTGTGTTTGTTATGGTGCGGAAGACCTAGGTTTTAAGTTTCCCATTCAGTCTCTTTTAATGGACTCCATGAATGATTTGTCACTTGTTATTGCCAGTGCTTTGGTAAATAAAAGAAACTCCGAGGAAAGTGTCTTTACTTCTGGGCGATGGCCACTTCATTAAGAGCAGGCGGTAATTAGATTTTTTTCTGCAAGTGTTGATTAGTAAAGATTATTCAGACCTCTGCCAGACAAACAGAGTGAGGAGAAAATCAAACGGGCACTTTGCTGTAGCAGCCACCCCCACCCCCATTATGAACATTTAAAAATGTGAGAATGTAAAAAGAAAGAAAGAAAGAAGTGAAAAAAGTAGAAAACAATTTTCCTCTGGCTTTTGTAGCGTTTTTATAATGATTGGTGATCATTTCTTCACATATAATTAAGCTACCAATAAAACATCTAGATGGGGAAAATGAGATGAGATAAAAATATAGTGATAGTGATTATAAGTAGAAGTAATAGATATAGAATAATAATATATAGAAATGTAATCAATGTAAGTAAAGAAATTAGTGTAAAAATAAAATTATAGAAGGTCGTAAAAAACCGCACTCGGTCTGTTTAAAATGTTTAAGACGATTTATTATTATTGTTGTTGTTGTTATTATCATTATTATTAATATCACCATTATTAAACGTAATAATAATGATGATGATGATGATGATGATGACGATGATGAGAAGGTAGTATGTATGAGGCTGTGGTAAATAGTTGATTGGTCCTGAGTGGGCAGGGCTGTCAGGTGCTCCGTAAATAAAAATATTGAAATGTCATTAGAAAAGATTTCCTAACTCCTTGGTGTCTAAGGCCGATGGGAATGGCCATGTGTTCTTTCTTATAAAAACCAAACACCAAAACGTAGCAGGACGCAGAACACGTCGACTCTTGTAAGAGTAGCAGGAGAGATACCTGACTGTGCTCCTGGTGTTCATTCAGTTCCGCAGGGATTTTTCATTTTTTCTTCACATGACTTGTTCAATAAAAAGGCCCGCGGCTTGACTGAGGAACTGTTCAGTCAGACCGCACTGAAACTGTGAAGTGGATCCCAGCAGAAATGCCTCTGTTGTTTAAATTGCCTACGGATCCCCGTTTAAGTCACACGGGCCAACAATTACTCTGATTTGCTCTGTCATTTTACATCTCATTTTACTGCAGGATAGTTTACAGCTGATAGCCTAACTCAATTCTGCTCAATCAACCTGCCTTTTAGCCAAATTCATCCCCGGCCAGGTTGATGGTGCAGGCGGGAGAATAAACCAACAACTAATTTCCTCGCTGTGGTTTTCCGGATTAAGCGTGAACGGTGGGTTTCATCTCTGTCAGGCGAGTTTGGGCTTTGGCTCCTGCTGGCTGCTTTCATCTTCTACTTGCTACATAATTCATCTGTATAAATATCACAGCCTAAACGGGCTGGGAGAGGGCGAACACACACACACACACACACATATCCCTCCCACCTTCACTGAACAAATCATGGCTTTTTCTAACGTTTATATTTTCTCCACCGGTGTTCTTTTTCGGGATTGGCAGGTGTTTCATAAAAATAAATAAATGAATAAAATAATTTATGTATGTATGTGTGTGTGTATGTGTATATATATATATATATATATATATATATATATATATATATATATATCTCATGT
>CM029370.1:20778554-20912263 GCA_017165825.1 Hepsetus odoe | reverse complement strand
ACGCGCACACACACACACACACACACACACATACACACACGTACACACACGCACACACAAACACACTGCATCTCTTTCCTTTCTCTCAGCTCTCAATGACAGCTCAATGGCCAGTCTCTCGAAGGCTTATCTAACTCAGGCAGATGGTTGACTTGGATGAGTGTGCGAACACCATGATCTGTGACTATGATAAAGACAACGGAGGAAGTCCCTCTCACCCTTCCACAAACCACCCCCCACCTTCCCCAGTTCACACACACACACACACACACACACACACACACACACACACACACAAACACATCTCTTCTTCTATCCTCCTTTGGCTCTTTTTCTCTCTTATCGCTCAGCTCCTCTCCCTTTTCCTATCACACCACCACTTTCAACCCCTTTGCTCTTCTTCCTTCAGGCTTTTCCTCTTTTTCCCTTTCTATTGCTGTATACTCCTGTTATTCTCATCCAGTCTCTTCTACTTACCAAAATAACCTTAACTTTCCAAATATTTCAGTCTTCTCTGTCCTGTAATTTTTCCCTCTTCTTTTTCCTTCCATCTTTCTTTGCTCCTTGGTTTCATCCTTATGGACTCTGTGCTCTACAATTCTTTTTACTTCTTTCTTTCCTCTCTTGTTCCCCCTCCTCTTTGTGCCCTGAGCCTGCTGCTGCCCGATTGTCTCTCTTCCCTGCTGTGTTGGCGCCCGTCAGAAAGGCCCTGGGACGATCAGACAGTCAGGGGTCTCTAGTGTGCCAGGGCTGCCAATGTAGAATGTTGCCTTTTTTAGTTCAACTCGCCTCTCCTCTTCCTGCTCTTGTTGTACACTACATGTCCAAAGGTATCCAGACATCCCTTTCAGAGGGAGTTCAGCTACTTTAAGGTGTACCTTTTGCTGACCCAAGTCTGCAAATACTCACAAACAGCATGCCTAGAAAAGCACTACCAATAAAATAGGATGCTATGGAGCTTCCACACATGAGCCTAAGATCACCATGCCCAATGCCAAGTTTCTGCTAGAGGGGTATAAACCTGCCAGCAATGGACTGTGGAGCAGTGTGAGTGATGGAGCTCCATCACAATAAATCTAGGATGAGCTGGAGTGTAGTTTTTGATCCTGAACTAATCATCTAACATCAATGCATGACCTCACTAATGCTCTTATGGCTGAGTGCTATCAAATCCATCCAGCAATGTTCCAGCTTCTAGTGTAAAGTCTTTCTAGTAGCTTTTGCTGCAGCAAAGGAGGACCGAGCTGCCTTATTAGTACACTTGATTTCAGGGGAAATGTTGGATGAGCAAGCATCTTCTGCCTTTTGAATACATCTGTCTAGGTCAGAGCTCAATTTTTCTGCTTGTCACTCAGACAGACCAGATCGGTCAGTCTCTGAGATATCATTTGCTTTACAGTGATAGAGTGCTCATAGAGAAGTTTATCTGTCACTGTGATGTCCTTGCATTCTGTCCACATTAACCAGCAAATAAGTAACATAGTGACATAGTAACATAGTGAAGTGAAAGTGGCAACTTATCACTGTGAATACACAGAGTGGACTCAAAAGCTTCACATACTTTGGTATCAGCCTGATGCCAACAGAACTCCTGGATTGAAAGATTAAGTCCAGTCCAACTTAAAACAGAATGGAGTAAATAAATTGTCATACATAGCCTATCCCATTGTCTTATAGGGCCCTTCATTTGCACAAGGACTACAAGCTAAGTAATTAACAGAGTGAAAACTGAATTAAAGGGGTTGTTTGAGAAAAATCATGTTGATATTAATAACAATTATGTATCCATATATGCATATGGCGTTTCTTCTTTTTTGTATTTGAAATTGTGGGATAAATGGGTTAATACCACTCTGTTTTGCACATATTTATGCACGATTGGTTGTAGAGTGTTTATTTAATTATGAACAGCCAAACAAGGATCAATGCTTCAGCAACATATAGTTTCTTAACTCTGCAATGTCTTTCCCCCTACAAGACAGCAGTGCAGTTGCACCCATATCAAATAAAGCCCAGCATGAGTTATATTACTGTATTCATTTATTCACACCAAGGAGTTCAATAACCCCACGCAATCAAATAGAAACTCAAATGTGCTGCAGACAATGGAGCGAAGAGTAAGATCACATGATATGAGTGGCTGTTCTCTCAGAACTCTGTGTGAGGCATGAGCATGTGATTGAT
The DNA here is from genome assembly GCA_017165825.1 of Hepsetus odoe. Classification (NCBI taxonomy): domain Eukaryota; kingdom Metazoa; phylum Chordata; class Actinopteri; order Characiformes; family Hepsetidae; genus Hepsetus; species Hepsetus odoe. The sequence goes on along the minus strand of CM029370.1, from coordinate 20,910,079 downwards.
CAGATGACATATTCACTCCAGAGAGGAGGTCATTGTCAGCATTTAAGAACCTAAATGAGGCACAGCTGGGAGCCGCATTTATGTGTGGACAGAGGCTCAGGACCATGGGAGGTCCAAATCACTCACGAACAAAGTAATGCATGTTATCTCCACTTTGTCATCCTTTGGACTAATCAGCAGTGAACTGAAGGATTGAAAGATAGGGTCTATTATGAGCAATTTAATACTAACACTATTTCAGATTCATATTTATAAATCACATCTTAATCTATGTTTCTGGGATGCAAGCTGTTTCTTAGACAGCCATGGCCGGAAACAGGGACAATAGTCTGCACTTTTTCCATAAGAGGGTTTTCCATAAGAGCTTCTTTCCTTCTCTAGCAGTGTGACAGCCTTTCCCCAGAGAGGCTCTAAGAGAGCCATTTTAATCTAGGCAGCGGAATCTGGCAGACTTCCTAGAACACCTGCAAGAGGCTGGACCAGCTTTTGTTTAGCCTGAACCTCAAACTTTTCCCCCTTAATTAACTTAACAGAAACTAATTAAAGCCCTTGCCTCTTCAGGACCTGCTTTGTGTTGCTCAGCATGAAATATACAAACATAAATAGAGATGCTGTAGAGGGGGGATAGACTAGGACATTAGGAAACAGTTTTACACAGCATTTCATCTAGATGACAAGAAGCAAGCGGATAAGCAACAACTGCAGGTGTATTTCAGAGTAAGATTGAACATAATGCACCCAAACAAAAGTAACACCAAAGTAAAATTAATTTAAAAAGTAATAATCGAAACCTGCTTTCTCGGCAAACTCGGTGTAAAACATACAGTTTTACCAATGATGGGCTTTGGAGAGCAAAATTGGAGAGCAATTTTTTCATCTTCCCTTCTCAACATAACTCACACTGGATGAAGATAAACTGATGTAATATACTGAAATGTTACATTTATGTACATGTTGTACAGTGCATGTAAAACACATTTCCTTTATTGAATATCAGTGTAGTTCCAGTTTACAGGTTAAACAAAACCTTTGATTTGCAGTTCTTCTAAGGCATCTCTCCAAAGATCACTTTAGCATCTTTATATTTAAGTGTAGCCTGCCTTCTGTCTGTAAAAAATGCCTTAACTCAGAGAAAGACAGCTTTTTGATTGGATTTCCAAAAAAGTTGGCACAGTTGTTCTGTAGCAAGGTGGATGGAATGTGTGTTCGAAGTCCAGAATTGCTTTTGCTGTTTCTTATGCACCTGGCTGTGTCTTTTGTTCTTTCTCTTTCAGGAGCTCTCATTTTTGGAAGCACTTGCTCAGAGATCCTTTCAGTTGAAGTCAAGCAATGGTACTTAAATCCACACACACCTCATAACAGACAGACATGTATAGTGTTCATTTGCTCTCTTCAATTTGGAACATTATCGGCAAGTAATTATTCATTCAATACTCACATAAAATTTTGATATTGAAAGATTTTTTATTAATTTAGGTAATTAGAGCCATGGTGGATTTAGCATATTGCAAGGGTCATCACAGGATAATTTTGGGGTTAAATAAATTTCACTTTGTATTTTTATCTGTAAAAGTGGAATTTCACTTGCAGTGCAAAATATGAGAATCAAGATCTTAGACTGTGTTCAGGTAGGCATCATGAACAAATAAATTCCCATTTTTACTTACAGGAAACTGTATTCAAACTGCTAGCAAAGTTCATATTATTAGCAGTGACTACATAAGTGCTCTCAGTGGGGGGAAGGTACGGGCCAGTCTGCAGCTATGTAGCCCCATACACATCATGCTGCATTCCATTGTGTGTTTTAAGACTTTTCTGTCATAGCCAGCATTAACTTTTTTAGCAACTTCTGCTACAGTAGATCTTCTGCAGGATTGGTTTGATGGGATAACCTTTCCCCCCAAAACATGCATCAGTGGATCTTTCATGAGATATCTTAACCTGACACTCAGCCTATATTAATCTGTCAAAGTCGTTCAAAGTTTTTAAGTTTTTTTTTAAATGTTATTTTACAACATATTTAAAATGACAAGCTAAGAATAATGTCTGAATACGTCGTTATCTTATTTGTGGGTCTACTTGACCTACTTTGACCTGACATCCGTGTTTTGATTTGATAAAGTACTTTTTTTTTCTACATTTGGATATTTAACTAAGCTAGAATGGGTTCGTTTTTAGGAACAGCTGGTATAGATGGTGTGATTTAACATTTATATAGATGTGGAATTATGTAGATTTGTCCATTTCCATACCAGGGTCAGATAAAAAAAAGGATGACTGTGAGGAGGAGAAAGAGGGGGGTTCCCAGACGACCCACTGCCATGGCGGTGCTCTCCTGCATGCCCAGTTTCAGCCTGCTAAGTGAGAGGGAAAGTAATTAAGTAAAGGCTGCTCAAATAGATAGGCCTCCAAAGGAGATTAAAAGAGGGGAACTGATTGTGCATGTCTGATTCCAGCTCATCAGAGAGTTCTCAGCCTGAAGGCTTAGCTTTCAAAGGGTGGGTTACACACAAAAGTAAGTGTATGTGTCTGCGTGCGTACACACACACACACACACACATACACAGCTGGCCTTACAAATGTCCCTTTCTGCATAAATATAAACAATAATAAAAGAACATACAGGTTAGGAGATATACCTCTGAACAACTATGTTTCAGTATATTTTGCCTTCTAACAGTTTTGGTTATAAAAATGCTTAAGTTTTGTTTCTCTAGCTAAAATGTATTTAGCATGACAAAGCATTTACATTTCTTGTATGTCACCTCCCCTAATAAAATATAACATGAAAAATATATAAATGAATACACAGATAAGTCACAACATTAAAACCAGGTGATGGACTTAACTGACATGCATAAGCAAAGCCTAGCCTGATTACATTCCAGGGAAGAGCGACTGTTGCAGAAAATGCTGAAAACGTTATGGTGACCATGAGAACAAAGTTAATAACACCCTGCTGCTTGTGGGGGTGTGTATTCTAACCTCTTATAACCAAAATCACAAAGCCATAGACTGCAGGCAGAAGCAGTGTGGTGTTCTATTAAATATTTCAATGGAAAATCTTAAATGTATGTGATTAAATGTAATCTTAAATGTACTTTGACTTATACAACCGACCTTAATGTTGCTGCAGACTAATTAACCCCTTCATCTCTGTCAGCAGGATAATGTGCCCTGCCACACTACAAAAATTGTTCAGGAAAGGTTTGTGAAGCATGACAAAGAGTTCAAGGTGTTGACTTGACCTCAGAATTCCTTAGATCACAATCTGGCCAAGCATCTGAGGGATGTGCTGGTCAACTTGTCCAATCCCTACCTCTTAACTGACAGGATGTGAAGGATCTGTTGCTAAAGTAATTTTATTTAGAGGATACATGTATAAACTATTTTTTTTTTAAACTATTATTATTTTTTATATGTACATGTTTTATTGTTCACCTAAATAAAAATGAGTGTGCTATGGCATCTGGCACCAGAATCACACACCATCACCATCATTTCTAACTGAGGAAAAGTATAAAGCCAGTTCATAAACAATTGAAAACAACCATGTTTCACAGTAAACGCATAACTCCAATGTTTCTTTTTAACTGGGTAATTGAATATTACAGGAAGAGTTTGTAAAATAAAACATCGCTCCAAGGCTCCAAAGAAAAGATTTTTGTGTGATGTTCTTTAGGTTTCTTAGAGAATTTTTCACTGAAATGTGTGGGTTTGCAAAGCCTTTTTTAAAGCACATGAAGAACCACCACATAGTGCAGGAGCTCTTAAAAGTGACATGGTGTGCACTGCTCAGCTCTTTCAGAGTCTACATCAGGGTTTGCAATCTCAGTCTTCATACTGTTTCCCTAATCTGGTACAAACTGCCTTTCACGGGAAAAGTCAGGTGTTTGAGGGAGTTTAAAAAAAAAAAGTGCAATGAATGGGATCCCCTGCATTAGCCTTGGGAACAAACTGCCTGAGCCTGTGCCTCATGTCCAAAAAGCTAAGCAAAGGCTACAGTGTAACAACAACGCCCCCTTCTCTTGCTGAAGCAATACTGCAACTTAGATTTCTACAGAGCCTGAATCAAGTAAAATCGTAAATAAATCATAGATTGATGCAGTTTGTAAACTTTGTTCACTCATTATTGTATACAGTCCATATATGGAATGTATGTAGCAAAAAAATCCTGTTGTGTGATGTCATAAAAAACACATTTACAAACTAATATCAGATACTATTGGCCTTCTGTAATTTAGTGCCATCTATTAATGTTGAAGCTACAGAGAGTGTTTCAAGCTGGACAGTAAAAGTGGCGCAATACAGAGCAGCGAATGAGGACAGAGCTCATTTACACGATAAGTGACAAAACAGCTAGTTTAATTTAAAAGATAGTTTGGAAATTGCCATCTGGAAATGAACTATGACTGTTCTTATAATAAACCACAAAACTATCAGAAGTAGACCTCAGAGGAAAATATTTAGTACAAGAAACATGTAGGATATCAAAATCAGCCTTTATTAGTCAAGTATTGTTTCACATACAGGGAATTTGTACTTGGTTACCTGGTAGTTCACAGAAAGAAATTTCACAGTTATACAGTGACAATACATGTTACTGCATACACTGTCTTACACCCACATACACTTGTGCAAACATCTGTGCCTGTAGATAGACACAATATTAATTTCTTAATAAAACCATTTTAAATCATCCTACAGTCAAACATGAGGTAAAGTATGGAACAAAATAAAATAAAAGTACAGTAAATATAATAGAATAGAAGACTGGAATATTAAATGTTGAACAAAGTAAGAAAGATTCAAAGGCAGCAGGGTGGTCTAGTTGTTATTGCTGCTGCTTTACAGTGAGACGGTTCTGGGCAGTGTTTCACATGATCACACACTTTTCAAAAGTATGTGAAAAATAACATACGAAATGAGTACCACAATACATAAGTGTATTTCTGTAAGGGCTAAAACACTTTTAATCCGTTCATGGTGGAGTGGTATCTGTTGTCTCAGAAGAAAACCACAATATTAACATGATCAAAATGACACATAAAAACTCAGAAAAAAAAAGGGGGGGGGGGTGGACAGTAATTAAAACTGTGACATTTACATTGCAAGCATATCAATCACTGGTTTCCGTCTCCACTGCTAGTGTAAACCATCAGGGGTTCCTTACACCCTGGACATGAACTTTTTGAACTCCTCACCTCAGGTGCTTGATTGGATTTGAACCTGCAACCTCTTGGGCCATAGCTGAGTATGCCACATATCAATGTTTGATAGAAACTCAGTGTTTTAATTATGCTGCTGGATTTCCCTCACTGTAGTCAGGCTCAGACACAAAGCAGAACAGGACACTGAAGATACTTCTCCTGAACCTTAAATTTTGTGAATTCTTAAGACTAAGAAAAGTCGAGAATTGATAAAAAAAAATGTGTGAAAGAAGAGAATATCAAATCTAATTCAAAGCCAGTCTCCCCAGCTCAGAGTGCCTTATAGATCTACTTTCTGACATTGCAATGATAAAAAAGGCACTAGGCAGTGGTGTCTTAGTGGTTAGGAAGTTGGGACCAGGATCAGAAAATCATAGGTTCAAATCCCAGCCTTAAGCAAGGTACTGTCCCAGTCACTGCTCCCTGGGTGCGTTCAATAGCTATCCCCTGCTGTGCGTGTATGGGTAAAGTGCAGAGGTCTAATTTCGTTGTGGCGTGCTGTGCTGTTTCACAAAGACAAGAATTTTCCATTTAAAACACGAGGTTTACAAGACAGCTATGATATGGCTGCCCACTGCTCCGGGTGCCTTCACTACCGGCAAATACAGAGAACGAGTTGACTGCTCATTGTGTCTGTGTTGTTGCCTTTTTCAAAAGTTTAACAAAACTCATAAGTTTTGACGTGTTGGGGGAGGAGCTAAGCTAATGAGATCAGATCAATAGACTGTCGTAAAACCTAGCAACTGCTTCACAGCAACAGAAGCGACTGCGCCAGCACCGTTTGCCGGCAGCGGAGGAGAGCGCGGCGGCTCGAATGGAGCGAAAGTAAAGTTGGGTTTTTAACCGTTAAAATGAAAGAATTTTATTTAAACGTTTCTTGGCTGGGTTAAGACCACTCACATTGGGAACTGCACCTTTGTAAAGTGAAGTTGTTGCCTGAATGAGGAGGAATGACCGCGGTGCCGCCGGGGCCTAGCGGCGCGCTGCCCGCATCCCCGGCCGAGATTTGTCTCCTCCCCGGGGACGGGTGCGTCCTTCTCGGCGAAAGGGAGACGCTCAAGTGGGAGCTGAAGGACGCGTTCGTGCCCGACACCGGGAAAAAAGAGGTCAGTGATCGCAACGTGGACCGGGAGAACAACCAGAAGCACCTGTTCGCGGAAGTTCACCCCCACTGTCAGCTGTTCGAGCGGCAGGTAAACGGTATAAACTGCCTCGGTCTGACCGGATTTCCACTCAGCCCCGGGCAGAGACCGGCCATGGAGCTTCAGGACAACCACGTAGGAGCTGCGGACAGTGTTCCCACCAGGCTCTGCTTTCCACACCACGATATGAACACGAATGGAGACAGCAGCATTCATGACAGTCTTTCCTTATCCCGAACTGAGGCTGGTGTGCGTGGGAAAGGACACAGTGTGAGCGCAGCGCCTTGTCCAGGGCCCGAGTTGACATGTCACACTGTGGCTGATGGACCACTGGAGCAGTTGTCCAGGTTAGACTTGAACCGCTCGCCCTCCAGAGAAACGGGACGAAGTCAGGAGATAAAATATGTACGTTATGAGTCCGAGCTTCAGATGCCAGGAATAATGAGACTGATAACCAAGGACTTATCCGAGCCTTACTCCATTTACACTTACCGGTACTTTATCCACAACTGGCCCCAGCTCTGCTTTCTGGTACGTAGCTGGAGATGTCTGTGACTTGGCTGGTAGAACTGCCAGCTTTTGTTGGGTGCGAGTGGTTTAGGATTAAAATGTTGATCTGGCTCAAAATGAACAGTCTACATTTGAGATCATCAGTGAAGATCAGTGTTGCCAGAGCATCACTGCAGAAATATTCTGTAGAAAAACCCAGAAAAATTAGAAGCAGCACCAGGTATTGCATGGATTTTTCATTGCATAGTGGTTCATTTATGCAGCTGTGCTATACTGTTGGTCACTTTCTTGCTGACAGACCATACAAAAAGGTCTCTGAAGATTTAATAGCCATCCTATCTAAAGGACCTTCTTCCCACCCCCACTGTGCAACGTAGAAGGAAAGCGACTGAAACCTGAGTTGGTCCACTGGGTGCTGAGGAGCTATGCTAAAATCGAAGTGGATCCTCTATATAGAATCAGAGTACATTACTGCTGTTGCTGGACCTTAAGCATACAGAGCCACACTACATCTCCGTATACACAGAGCAAAGTTAAAACTGCAGTCAAAACGCCAGCATTTACACTTTTTGTTTGGGGAGTTTGGGGTACATTTTTGAGGTGGTAATTTTTCTCTTGCTAGTTGAAGAGATCTTTTTTGGTGGTCATGATGCATTGGTGCAGAATCTTCATGCGATTTAACAAATTGTAGCTCAGTGTAAAATATGCTTTTTTTTTTTTTTTTTTGCTTTTCAAGTGTTTTATATTTATATGAATAAAGCGATGTTCATTGCTAATAAGGCTGTTAAATAATGTGTCTATATACTGAACTGAAGCTGTGAAACAGGAATAAGCAGTTGCGTGAAATGCACATAAATGACAAACATTTTGACTTTTCAAAAATTAGTACATGTCTGTGCAGATGGTGTTGTTAATATTTAATTTCATAGTTAATACACTTGTTGAACAAAAATGTTTAAACCTCTTGTTAGTGTTGTTAGTTTTATTGTTAGTGTATACGTTGACTGGCAGAAGAACGTGCATTCAAAGATAATTTATTAAGATAAAAAAAACTTTAGGTTTGAATGCTGGTTGTCTGCAGCTTTGTGTCAAATGTGGGGAAAATGATGTGGGTGGAATTCTTTGGACACTTTCCTTTGAAAAGAGTGTTTTATTTTTTGTTTTGTTGTTGTTTTTTTTTTTTTTTTAAATATGGTGGTGTATTTATTAATTCATTTTTATTTATTTATTGGCACTTCATGTAAACTGCATTACTTTTTCATGTTGTGCATTCCCAAATCAGAGCTTTTAGCACTACATAAAAATGATCACTTTCTGATTTTGAATTGCTCAGGAATTTGTGTTGATGTTGTGAATCTCAGGCAATGGTAGAAGAGGAATGCGTTGGCGCTATCGTGTGTAAGCTAGACATGCACAAGAAGATGTTCCGACGTGGTTACATTGCCATGCTTGCTGTAGACTCCAAATATCGTCGAAAAAGTATTGGTGCGTATCTCGCTGTTTACATTTTTAACAGGATCATTTTGGGCATCAGGCTGTGGTTTTAGGCATCAGTACAGTGCAGTTTGGTTAGTTTTTTTACTGTTTGGGTTTAATTTTATTGTTGTTATTTATTTATGTATTCAGTATAATTAAAGAATGCTCAACATAGATACAGCATGAGCAAATAAATATTCCCAGCAAGATTCTAAAATTAGCCTTCCTGATGGATGTTTGTGCTGAATTTATTATAGGTACTAACCTTGTGAAGAAGGCAATCTATGCTATGATGGAGGGAGACTGTGATGAGGTGGGTTCTTATTTTGTTCCTCTTATTTTGCTTTTCTATGGCTCAGATTATTATACTACTTTTCTCTAAATATATTACCTATTTGTGTATTTTTGCTTTTTTTTCCAAGGTGGTGCTCGAAACGGAGATCACTAACAAGTCTGCGTTGAAGCTGTATGAGAACTTGGGCTTTGTGAGGGACAAGCGTCTCTTCAGATATTATCTCAACGGGGTGGACGCTTTGAGGCTCAAATTGTGGTTACGCTAAGTTCTGTCTTGTTCTTTTACTTAAACATGGCCCCAGTCAAAAAAAAAAAAAAAAAAACAAATTCACCAATACTGTACACCTGGGCGCAGTTACACAAGTACATATATGTCTTTGCTGGTCAGCAAACTGAAGGACTATGCTTTATATGTCTCTGAAAGAAAGGAAACGGTGGTAACACCCTTAGCTTGTATGCTTGGAGAGTCCTGTTGGTACAGTAAGAGTTTGAGCTGAAAAAAGATAAGTCAGTAGTTTACCAGAGTGAAGGAAGTTGGAGATTTAAAAGTTAAGGGACAGTATTGGGCTCATAACAGTGCATTTGGAAAGTATTCTCAGCGCTCCACTTTTTCCACATTTTGCTATGTTACAGCCTTACTTTCCGAAATGGATTAAATTAGTTTTTACCTCAAAATTCTGCACATAATGGCAAGGTGGATAAAAGTTTGCTTGAAACTTTTGCAAATTTATTAAAAATAAGAAACAAAAATAAAACATGTACATAAGTATTCACAGCCTTTGCTCAATACTTTGTTGAAGCACCTTTGGCAGCAATTACAGACTCAAGTCTTTTTGAGTAAGGTGCTTCTAGCTTGGCACACCTATTTTTGGGCAGTTTCTCCCATTCTTTTTTGCAGCTCCATCAGGTTGGATGGGCAGCAGGGCAAAGACTGTGAATACTTATGTACATTTTTTTCATGTTAAATAAATTTGCAAATGTTTCCAGTAGACTTTTTTCCACTTTGTCATTATGGGGTACTGCATGTTTGAGGTAAAAAATTAATTTAATTTTGGAATAAAGCTGTAACATAGCAAAGTGTGGAAAAAGTGGAGTGCTGTGAATACTTTCCGGATGCACTCTAATGTGTGAGATTTGTGTTTAGCTTGGAACATAAGTGGACAGTGTGTTCCCTCATGCCATGTTTTCATCTGTGTTTATACAGTGGCTTAAGGACTTGAATGCTAAGTGCAGGTGTGTTCTTCATGTAGTCTGGTGTGTGTTTGCCTGGTTTGAGAGTTTACTTTGAGTAATTTGGTGTGCTAGCAGTGTGAATATTGGTGAAGCTGATGTGTGGTTTGTGTATGTGTATGAATGTATAGCCTCATTCTGAATTTTGCAAGCATTCACTTAAATTACCAAATTAATTTGCTAAGCAGATCTAACTCCTGTTTAGAGATTGATGATAATTTAATGAAAAATCAGACATTGCATAAAGCACAAAAGCTTTAGTTGTAAAACTTGACATCCGTGCTTTTCTTATGCATAAATTACTTGATTTTGTTCTAATGCCAGACTGAACATGTTAAGAGCTTGTTTTACTCTTCTGGGGTGCTGAGAAATTCTGCCTGAACAACTAGAGCTTAGGAATCTCTTCTCTAAACTGTTGTTCTTTGTGCTTGCGAGAACTTGAGGATTTAGAAACAGCCTTTTATAGTCATACCTCAGAAAAAAAAAAAAAACTGGACCTCCACATACAAAAATGTTAGGAAAAAAACTAGAAACAGGAACTTTTTTTTTTTTTTTTGATCCAATTTTACACAGTGTAATGTGAACTTGAGACAGTTCCAAATATAAATAATTCCAACTGAAAACAGTGCTTGACATATCAAGATTTGAAAAGTAATTTGTTTTGACTTTTCTTTTTTTGTAAAATTTGTATTTGTATGAGTTGTGCACTTATTGGTTGATGTTTCAGTTCAACTGTTTAGCTGTAACAAAAAAATTCGCAAAGCTTTGCAAATACCATCAGGCCGTGTTTAGCTGATTGACTATTTTTTCCAGGCTTAAACATATTCTGGGAATAAAAGAGTAGTTAGCAAAATTTTTTTGGAAAGCTTGTACAAGATGTGTTATCATTTGACCTGGATGTCCTCAGAGTTAATATCTAATCAGTTACCCAGTCTAAGACCAATTCAAACGGGTTTGTTTATTTGACATCATTGAGTGTCAAAGAAATTAGTTTAGATTTGCTTGCAATTCATAAATCAGTTTAACATGTTTCTGTCTCTTGGTGATCCTGTGGACAGGAGTCCTGTCAAGTTGAGCTTGTTTTGAAATCACCCCATTAATTATATTATCTTTTTTATTTTTTACTTGATGTAAAATGAATGGTGTGTGAAGTTAAAGTAATGTTTGCATTTTAACTGTTCACTTTTTGGCATACTATTAGCAGTCCTCCTTTTGCAGAACATTATAGGAAATTCTATGAGCTGCTGCATTTTTAAACAAATTATAATCAGATCCCAAAAATGTCCAACCTTGATCATTTAAGGGAAATTAATGATGCAATGAAATGTTATTGCATTTATTCTACCCTTGTTTTGTGTTTGTTTTGTTTTGTTTTTTAATATATGGAAGGATGTTCTATTGCACTTTGATTCAATGCTGCTTGTGTGCGTATCTACATACGTTTCTGTGTGACTGTCTCCTGTGGACTGGTAGATTGGTTTACTGTGTGCTTGTGGAAGCAATAGAGTCCAAGCTGCAGAGTCCAAGCTTTTAACACAAAAATACAGTGCTACTTTATGAAACATGGGAAGGACAAGGTGTTAGAAGCCAGTCACTGTGCTTGTTGGGGAGGGCAAGTGCTTCATTTTCTTGTAGTTTTGCATGAATCTCTGTGTGCATGTGGTTTATTTGTTTTGTTGTCCTAATTCTTGATGAGGAGAAAGAATGAGTGTTGTCTGAGTCCTACAGCAATTTTGGACTCCACCCTCAGGTGAATTTCACCTGCGGTACCCAATCTTGGAGAAAACAAACAGATGATAATGGACTAGAGTAGAATTGTCCATCATCAGGAAGAGGTCATGACTGTGGTGAGTTTGAGGCCTTTGAACAAAAAAACACCGCAGGGGCCATACAACATGTATTAACTCTTTGATTAGTGGATTGTCCTGGACAGTGATTTTGTGGCACAATTTCTCTGCCATGCTAAGGTCATCGCAAATGACACTTGGATTCCTTTGGTGCTCTTGGTTCTCCTTTGGTGATTGGAGATTGGAAAAAATTCCCCTTCTCTCCTCTGCATAGCATAGCTTGATATGACAGTATTATTCCCCATGGAATAAAAGATAACCAACAGTATACCTGTTATCCTCAGCATCTGGACTGCCGGAGTGAGTGTAGAGGTGGGTGTTTCTAGATATCATTAATACAAATGGGTTGTGGATGCAGAGCTATATGGTTTCTCATTTTGTCTTTTGTTGGGTGAAGGGTTCAGAGGGAGGTTTTGCATGTCATTTTTATTACACATCACATGCCATGGTTGAATTTCATTTAAATCTACAAATGTCACAAGATCTTTTATTTAATGTGAATAGAAAAATTCAGAAATAAATTATTTGATTTTTTCAGTGATGTGGTGTGGATTATTGGTTACATTTAGTATCCTTATTCATTGGAAAAGAAACACACAAAAAAACACAAATACATTATTCTTGGATACTTTAATGTAACAACAAAAACAGTCGAGATTGAACACACACACACCCACACAGGGGAACAATAACAATAATACAGCAAAAACAATTTGTACTATATACAGCGATCCACGTTTTCATGAATTCATGTTTTACAGATTTAAGAGCAGGAAAAAAGCAGGTGTTGGCTTTTTAAAAATTTTTTTAGTGTACAATATTATCTTTGGACATTTATGTCTGTTTATTAGACAGACATTTTTATTTTCTGATGATGGAATGATTAACCAACACAAACTCAGACACCTAAAGGTTTTATCACTAGAAAAACAGCTGTACTTTCTAAGTGATTTCAGTTACACTTAATGTTTTACATATCCTTTAATTTTTTATCCTCTGATTTAAGTACATTAGGATTACACATCAAATCTTATATTTACAAATAGGAAAAACTGATCTACAGAAATCTCAAGAATATATTCATTCATTATTCACAGAGACATTAACCCATAGCAACTTTCCATCTTAATAAAGTTCATACATTAATCATAGTAAGTAATATACATACATATCTTCATATACAGACAAGTAGTTAGTGTAACACTAACTTGACTTTGTGTAAATTTATATCTGATATTTAGTGTTTGGATGAGGGAGGAATGGCCTTGCCTGTGTCTATGTATGAACTACATGTGAGACTCGGAGTCTATAAAGTGTATGCTTCTGAACTCTTGACATTTTTTTTGCAAGAACACTGGTCACCAATGGCTGTTTTTATGCAGATTCAAAATTCATCCTCTGAGCTGTCAGCCAAAAGCATTGCTTGGTCTGGCCCATTTCTCACTTCTTTGGGCTGCTGTGAAAAACAAGTAAGATTCAGTTTATTGATGTTAAACAGATACTGCAGAACTCATTGTGTCCCCTGAAGGCTGAGCAGATAAATGGATCAGCTTTATGCGGGGCCTGCTTTTTACACAGTAAATCAAAATGTTTGAACTTGAAATTTGCTCATATAGCCAGTGTTAGCAATGGTTGTATCTTAATCAGAATCAATAGCACTCACTTTTACTCATTTTCATATCCGCCTGTTCTAATTAGGGTCACGGGGTACTGGTGCATATCCCACCTCTCACAGGGTGAAAGTTGAGGATACGCCCTGGACAGGTCGCCAGTCCATCGGTGGCCAAACGCTCAGACAAACACGCTCACTCCTATGGGCAATTTAGCATCTCCAATCCACCTGATGTGCATGGACTGTGGACTGGAGCTCCCAAAGGACATACGCAAACTCTACACAGAGAGGACCTTGACTGCCCTGCTTTGGAATCAAACCCAGGTTTTTCTTGCTGTGAGGTGAGGGCGCAACCCACTGTGCCCCTGTACCACCCAGAATTAGTACCAGAACATTTTTATTGATCCTGAGGCAAATTGAGTATTTTGGCAAAAAATGTTTTTAAATTTAGCGCTGGACAAGCCTAAAAGGTAAATTAACACAATGATGGCCTACTTGACCTCAAGATCAGAGGGTGGTAGGCAGAGAAGCATTTTGTTGTGGTTCACTGTGAATCATGACGTGCATACAATGACAAAAACAGTCACTTTAAGTTTTTCACTGTAAAATCAATAGTGACCCCCAACTGTTTCAGCTAAAGCCAGTGGCCAAAGACTTAAGTTTTGTCATCTATCAAAAATTAATACAACTTGACCACTACATCCAGGTATTTCAGAAAACATAAGGCAAGGTTTTCACAAAGAATTTGAAGTGAAAGTGACTGTCATTGTGAAGACACCACACCACATCACACCGTGAACTACAACCAGTTGCTTCTCTGCATTTAACCCATCACACCCAACTGAAACAGAGGGCAGCCATATTCAGTGGGGAGCAGTGCTGGGGATGATTCTTTGCTCAAGGGTACCTCAGGTTTCAAACATGTTGTGGTTGATCAACTAGATCAGGGTGTCTGGTTACTTTTGGGCATGCAGGGTATATGCATTTTACGGTTCATATTATGTGTTTTGTTTCTGCCGTTAACATTTACCTTCCGCCTTTGGTGCTTGAAGCTGTTCTTCCTTTTGCGGTGGATCATCCTGATGCTATAAAGAGCTCCAACGATAAGCAGAGCCCCTGTTATACCGATGCCAACAGGTACAAGCATTCCAGACACATATCCAGCCTTAAAGAAAGGGAACAGTGTTAAATTTCATGCTGAACTAAACTTACTACAAAAACGTTTGGAGAAGTTACTCACCTTTTCTCGAATTAGTTCAACCCAGCTACGTACTGAAAAAATACAATACAAATTAATCACCATCAAGATTTCAGTGAATGTAACCCTATATCTTTTGACTCCATGGTTTACTAACAAAATATTCTTTTATTCTGGAAAATATTTTATTTTTATTCTTTTATTCAAAGATGCTCCTGCTCTACTGCACTTAGTACCACTCCTTTTTCTTCAGGTTTCTCTGGTTGCTGACTCACTGAGGCCTTGGTTCTGCTGCCCCCAGACCGGAGGAGGAGGGATGAGGCTGTAAGAGGGACGAGTAGGTGTGTGAACAGTGGCCTCGGTCATGTCCTCATCACTGTCCTCTTCCTCTTCCTCATATTCATCTGCATCCTCGTCCTCTTCATCATCATCTTCTGAAACAAAGAACATATTTTTTGTTTTTTTAGTTTGTAAGTTATACCATTAAGAATCAGGGCTATCAATTAATCAAACAAAACATTTAACCCAACTTAGTCAATAAAATCTTTTAAATCCTCCTGCATACATAACTGACCACATATGCCTTGCATTAAGAAACCTATCTAACAGACAGATATCCGTATTTTCTTTTTTAAGGCTTCCACATTTATCATTTTCCCACAAAAAACTGCATAAACTGTTTTTTGCTGCATAGTTAGATTACATTGGCTTTTTTAAAAACTTGTTTGTTCATGCAGGATAATTAGTTATTAGTTATTAGAGTTATTCCCCTCAATTAATCAGTTTCATAGTGACAATTTGATTAAAAAACCTTCTGATTCCAGATTCTCTTGCAGCCCTGGCTTCATTTTCAGAACTGCTGAGTGAGTTAGCTCGATGTCAATAACCTGCTGAGTGGTATCTGATACAGGAGAAGGTGTTGAAAGGAGAGTTCCCATCGAGGCTGAGGTGACACCTATATCAGGAAGAATAAGTCTTTTCAGAACACTTTCTATCTTTTTTTCCATTTTAATTTGGCGATAGCCTTTTCCAAGTAAAATGTGTCATGTTAGCAGAAGCAGAATGGCAGATCGAAGGCTGTTCATGCCTCCTTAAATTACTAAATAAGCATTAATCTTTCTTTATCACACTTCTCTATTCTTACAGAAACAGTTCAGTAAAAAATCTACTTTACGTTTTATCTTAATGTGACTCTAATTGACCAGCAAATACAAAAAATACAGTCATAGAGCAAAAAACATTTCATGCAACATTTAGTAACCTTATCTGTAATTGTGGAATAAAACATTAAATAAGCAAATCTCAACACCAAAAATGCCTTGGCTGATCAAATATTTCTGGGACCAAACAATTAATTTTTTTAATATGTTAATTCCAGTTTTCAAGTGCTGCCATTTAAACAATATCTTACATTATCTAATATCAACAAGTTCCCATTGTAAATAATAATGATAATAATAATAATAATAATAAGCAACTGCACCCAGGGAGTACCTTGCTCAAGGGTACCTCAGGGCAACCTACTGGTCCAGGACTGAACATGATCATGAGGGCCTTACCACTAGGTCACCACTTATTATTATTTTTTCATTTTATTTTATTGATCTCATAAAATCTAATATTGCAAGGCTTTTGAAATGTCAGTCCTCATGTCTGGAAAAAAAAAGACTTTTTGGACTAAAAAAAACATGATTCATTTATAGAAAAAAAATTGCATTTACATTGCAATTGAAATACTGATTTTAAATCAAAATGAGATATTTTAAATTTAAAAGTTATTTTAAATGAGTTATTTTCCCCAATTTAGGATACCCAGATAAATTGTGTTACTTTGACAACCGATTGGTTTAATGACTGGAGGTCTAGTCTAAACGCTGCATGCTTTTTATGGCTTAACTGCTAGTTGTCCATATTTTGTAAACATGCCAGAATAAAAGTTGCAGTATAAATCAATTTACACAAATTGAATGTGACTGATGCAAACACTGCTTTCCTGAAGCAGAGGAGACTTTGCCATTTACTTACTGTACATAAGAGAGTTAGAATTAAAACAAAAAGTGCCCATGAAGTGCTTTGCATCACATTCTAGGCACCAAAGAATTTATGCACTCTCACTCTGTAGTCTCTCTGTTGCTTCACTGAGCTCCTGCTTAGCTTCAGAGAAAGGCATGTTGACTGGCATTTGAGACGGCATTTGACCCTCCAAATTCTCCGAACCAGACATCTGCCACGGTGAAGGCCAATCAGACGGTCCCAGGAGGGAGGCTTCAGGAGGAATGTGTTCCGTATCCACGGACACTGTTCGCTCTAGCTCTGCCTCCCCTAGCATCCCTGTTGCTGGCGCCATGGCGACAGACAGCTCGGTTGTCATTGCTGAGCCACTCGGTGGTGTCACATCATCAAGTGGCTCAAAGATTAGAGGCAGGTCTTCTGAAGACATTGTTGCCTCTGTGCCCACCTCCTGTGACAAGGGCAAGATGCTTGTTTCTTCCACTGTTTCAAAAGATATTAAACAAAAGAAAATAACATTTAATTAATATCTTGAGCCTCTTAGCAAGCTGTAAGGGGTAGGCAGTGCAAAACAACAGGAAATTTTCCCAATTATAGTTTGCTTATTTATATCAATAGGTGATTACCGTCAGTACTTCATTTATGGATAGCCATTGCTCTGAAAAAATGCAGTTAAAAATCATCCCTTCAACTACCCTCCAAGAACACACATAAACGTATGCACTTCATATACACACATGTCCAGAAACCTTTTCTTATTGGTGAATTCAGCTCCTTGAAGGTTCTAAATTAACTGCTGATACAGGTCCTCACTTGAACACAGCATGTATAACCTCCATAGAAAGTACTGCCAAATGAATGGGACAATCTGGAATATCTGCACATGAGCTTGAGGACATGATGGCATAAAGAGGGGTAAATAGAGCAGCTGCAGGGGTGTAAAGCTAGTCTAGGCTGTGGAGCAGTGAGTTTTCACCCACTCTGTTCAATGTACAATGCATCCATTAGAGTGAAATCTGAGATACCGAACTAATCATCCAATAGCAGTAAATGATCTCACTAATGTTCTCATGACTGAATGCAGTCAAATCCTCAAAGCAATCTAGTGTCCAGTATAAAACCTTCCCAGAGCAACAGAGTGCAAATGCTGCCTCATTAAAGAAGGGACTCCCAGTAAACTCCAATGGATTTAAAAACTTTAAAATTACACTTCTGGGCTAATAATTAAAGCTAGTGCCTCTGTAGCAAAGTAACTGACGAGCCTCCTATATTATACCACACATTGCTGATGATAGAGAAACATGTACAAAATGGAAGAAGACATACTTTATAGACTGGAAGATAAAAGGTCAAATGTAAGTATGAAAAGCCTGCTTTTTTATTATATTCGTTATTATTATTATTATAGTCAATATTTCACACAGCACCTTCATGAGGGATTTTATCGAGTGAATACCAAGAGCAAATTAAGCCTTACACTCTGTGCCAAGTCTTTACAATACAGTCTAATCACCTGTCAGGTCTTTTTAAATATACATAAGCTTTCAGATCTGACAGCAGCATGCTAAGAAGACTGACTCCAATCTTTATGCAGTCGCTCTCCCTTATTTCAAGTGAAGACTCAAAAATAGAAAGTAATTAGGCTGTCTCTAGTCCCCTACTGTGGTTCAAAGTGGAGCATGTAAAATCGGCTGCTTTTACCGCATAATCAGAGTCTCACTTTGGACTGCTGCTTTTATTCCGTCTCCTTTCATAATAAAACTATACAAACTACGTCACAACTTTATGAACTCCAACAAAAATATAGTTCAGACTTAAACATGTGGCCAATGCTCCGGCATATAAACTGAAAATGAAATGATGGAAAATTAGAGACTAAATGGGATTAATGAACATGTGTGCCTTTTTACATACATGAAATAACTATTTAATAAAATATAACTGGACAATGGCCTCACCTCCTTGAATGTGAAGTGCCTCGGTCCAGGTACCTCCAAGCTCTGGGAGTCTGGAGGTGAGGGTCAGGTCAGGCTGCAGAGGTTCATGAGCGAGTGCTTTATCCTGAAGCTCTGTGGCCGTAAAGAGACTTCCCTCTGCTACTCTAGAACCTCCATCCTCTCCATTGGTACTGTCTGAAGCAGTTAAAGCTGTTGCAGCAGGGTTGATGATGGTCCAGGGAGACTGGCTTGCAGAGTCATGAGCAATGGATGAGACCATGAATGGGGGTTCTGTATGATTGAGCTGTGCAGACCGGTTCTTCTTGACTGTCTCTGCCGCTAATCCTCCCTCCTGTTCTTGTGGAAGATCTGTTGTGAAAACCTGTTCACTGCCTTTATCTTCTTCTAAATCTGTGTAAAGCAAGCTTCTTTGCCTATTGAAGTCACTGTGCCCTAACACAACCCCTGCCTCTGCAGATCTATCAGTGCTCGGCTGAAATGGGACCACAGAGAGACCTACTTTCTGCAGAGTGTGTTTGCCTGAGTTAATGGGGTCTACTACACTGGTGG
Source organism: Hepsetus odoe (assembly GCA_017165825.1). Lineage (NCBI taxonomy): Eukaryota > Metazoa > Chordata > Actinopteri > Characiformes > Hepsetidae > Hepsetus > Hepsetus odoe. The sequence goes on along the minus strand of CM029370.1, from coordinate 20,891,043 downwards.
ATGTAACAAATTCCATCTCTGCATTGACAGATCCTGATGTACGTTCCACCACAGGAATAGCTTCAGTGGGACTTGCAGGTAAATAGGTATTGTCTTTGTCCACCAATGATGCTTTAGTAGACTCACTGAATCCTTCCTTGTACCATGCAAGAGCCTCATCTCCTTTCTGAACCAACCCAGCCTGTCTGTCGGGCCCTTTAACTTCATCTGCCACTGCAAACTCCTCTTCATCTCTGGCTAAAACCTCAGCTGCTCCTCCAGGTTCTTGCCACTCCTCCACATGGGGAGATGATGCTGGCAGGAGGGACGATTTCACACACAGCCTGTTTTCATGCTGATGTTCAGATGTTTCTCTGGTTTCTTGCTCTTTTCTATTACAGCGCCTTGCCTGTGGCGAGGATGTGCTCCCTAATGGGGCGGCCCACGCGGAGAGACAAACCCCGACCAACAGGAGAACGCTGAAAGTTTCACACTGCAACATATCTTACTTGGTCGTCCAGCATGAATGTTTTAGGAGTCCGAAGGTCCAAAATGTTGAGGGATTTGCTCACATCCAAAATGTTTGAGCACACCTTGGAAAAAACGCATTCTGTGAATTTCAGAGGAAGACAGAGACTTCCACTATAGGTTCAATAAGAAAGGCAGTAATGGTGGAGCAAGGTGTAAAAATAAAAACCCTTTAACCCACACATCATTCTGACAAACAGACCATTTTTCTCTCTCCCTCTGTCTCTCTCCTGCAGACCTGACACAGCACGCTGCTGCACTCCATCACTCAAATACCCTAAAAATAGCACACTGTTCATTCTCCAAGACAAAGAGCCGTAGAGAATTCAGACATGACATTTATATTCACTGAACTACAATAAACCATTATTATAAGAGCACCCAAGGCTTTAAAAAAGCTCCCAACAGGATTTCTGAAGAGTAATTTCTAGGGCTGGAGAAATCACATGATCTTTAGGCAACACACCTATTTGAAGGCTTAGACACTGCTGACACAAACTCTCGTTTCATTTATTCCTTTACATCTTTTGATCAGTATATATGATCACTTGGACATGGAAGGGGTCTCGTCCTCTGGCGCGTCAGCATTGCGCAGCAAGGAACCGACGCACATCGAGAACTGAGACTTCAAACAAAACATGCAGCACACGCTCAGCACGCGAGATGCGCAGTGAAGCAGGCTGATGTGCACAAAGCATTTCTTTGAGATTATTGTGAACATGCACTGCTTACCTGCCGTGTTGTGCCGAAATCAGCCAGCCGACCTCATTTCTGGGCTGTGTTGTTGCACACCCTCTCTGCTGTCAAATCCGCCTCTGAGGCGCAGCTGAACAAGTTTCCACCTAATGTTTTCACTGAGACCGCCAGTTAGCTCTTCTTAGACCAACAGTAAGGACTGTTTCAGTAAAATATTATCATATAAATATCTTGTAAAAATATTATTAATACCTAAATAATATAAACGTATCAGTAAATATATCATACGTTTATTAAACATTTACTACATTATATATGTACATTTTTGAAATGGTTATATTAAGTCATCACTGCGGTACATAAACATCCCCATCCAGACGCCTGGTCTGGTGACTGTGACAGTTTTGGGCACATTTTTTTTCTTTTTTTTTTATGTACGTATTTATTTTTTATTTTTTTAAATCTCAGATCAGTTTCTCTAGAAAGGCTCCCCAACACAACTCAACGATGTAAAGACGATCAAACTGATCTACAATCAGAAGAGACTTCAGTCACAGGCCACGCCCCTTTTGTGTTGTCTAACGCACTGCCTTTTTCTGATGGCTTTACTTCTGTCAAACTTAAGATTCCTGTCACAATCTGAGAATACATGAAAACATATTTAGATAACATTTTTAAAACATATCCTCAGGTAGAGTCATTCGATTCAGCTCAGTGCGTGTTTGAGTGTTTATTTTTCTGACGGTGGGGTCCAGCGTCTACACCCTCCGCCCTCACCGATCTGTCGCTCTTCTGCAGATTTGATTTGGCTGAAAAATCTCTGTTTATGCGGTTTTAGTTAAGGAGAATTAGGTGAAAATGCCCTTGTTTGAGGTTTTAGGCAGCGGAGGAGAGAAAACCGCCGTGGTGATTGATTTGGGAGCGGCATACACGAAGTGAGTCGTTTTGTTGTTCATTTAAGCAGCTAGCTAAAGGGCTAACGAGCGCTAGCAGTTAGCCACCGAGCTAGTTTATGGTTTGCAATTTACACACAACATACAAACACCGAATATCATTGGCTGTGTATCTGGTAAGCACGGTGGATAAGTATATGTGAGGCTATTTATTTGTGAATGTTCGCTGAACTTGGGTTTGCGATCGAAATATTTGTGATGACCGTATTTTCTTGGTGTATTCTTCAAACATTTGTTACTTGGTATATAAAATTGCAGTTTTGTATTTAGTGACCCAGATTGGAGCGTTGAAGTAGTAAATGAAAGCTAACGGCACTTTGTTGCACATCCCTTGTTTGCAACAACAAGCCTGTAAACCACTGACTTCACACAATTAATGGTTCCTTCTTTTCTCACGGTTTCCGAAGCTTCTCCTACAGCATCCTTCAGTGGTTTGCTCTGAGAGTATATCTCTTCAATCTTCTCTTCAGGGGATGAAATGTATGTTCCATCTAGTTCTCATCTGGTGATTAGCCTTCCTAATTAATTTGGATGCAAAATGGCAGACAAAATGATTCTGTAAAGCTTTCTTCTGCTAACATTGTGAGTTACATCATCAGATAGAGATTAAAGCACAGCTGGAGTAGTGAAACCTCATCCCTGCCCTGTGGAGGTTGTTCATGATGTCGCTGGCTCTTGTTCTGGGAAGGTATATGTCAAACCTGTAGACACTTCATCCTACTATCCTAGTGAAATAAGGGTTGTTGAATGCTATTTTAACAGACTTTACTTTTTTGCTCACCATGGATGACGTTTCATGTACCTTCCTAGTTCTGAGCTTTTTTTGGCTCTTCTGAGAATGCTTTGAGATTTTTAATGCTGAGTTAAGTCATGGATTACAGACTGCTTCAGCTCATCAAATTATATAGCTCTATAACTTTTAAGAAAAGTGCTGTCCACTGGTGGGCTTTTACCTCTCTATCTTACACCTGTCACCTCAGACTTGTTAGTGGCTGTTCCAAAGTGTTTCATTCTTCTTTAGCCTTTGTGGAGTTGTGGAGATTTAACAACAGTGGAGTTGACTGGATGCAGTTGCTGCCCTTTAAAACAGCTGATTCGACTACTTAGAAAGGGTTTATATACAGTACTGTGCAAAAGTTTTATACAGGTGTGAAAAAATGCTGTAAACAAAGAATGGTTTCAGAAATATAAATAATGATTGTTTATTTTTATCAATTTACAAAATGCTAAAACCTTTGCATAGTACTATGTGTGTATGTGTGTGTGTATATATATATATATATATATATATATATATATATATATATATATATATATATATATATATATATATATATATATATAAGGTGGCCTAGTGGTTAGGGTGTCGGCCACATGATCGGAGGATTGGGGGTTCGAACCCCTTCCCAGTGGGTTGCCCTGAGGTACCCTTGAGCAAGGTGCCGGCCCCGTCCCGCTCCTCCCTGCGATGGGCTGGCTACCTGTCCAGGATGCGTCTCCTGTCACCGCCCTGTGTGAGCTGGTTTGGACGCCAGCACTCCCCCTGCGACCCCGTTTGGGACAAGCGGCAGAAGATGGATGGATGGATATATAATATATAATTACACACATACCTGTTCATGTCATTTACAGATGTGGCTTTGCTGGGGAGAGTGGACCCAGATTTATCATCCCTAGTGAGATCCAGCGCCCTGGACTTCAGCATGTGAGTAACCTCAAGACTAATGAAGGGGAAGAGGCACTTTCCTTATAAATTCACTAACAATACAACTTGCATCTTATATATTTCAGCCTATCAAAGTGGTGCAGTACAACATAAACACAGATGAGCTGTACACCAACCTTAAGGACTTCATTCATATGTTGTACTTCAGGTGGGAGATGCATGGTCCATTGCCCCATTATTTATTTTTTTCCTGCTACTTGATAACTTGTCATATATAATGTGTTTTGGAGGCACATGTTCCTCCTCTTCTCAGTATGTTGAGATGAACGTTATCTTAGGCACTTTGCCAAAATAGTACTCAGGAACGGTCTATCTCTACAGGCATTTGCTTGTGAATCCTCGTGACCGGAGAGTGGTTATCATTGAATCTATCCTCTGCCCTTCACACTTCAGAGAAACACTTTCCAAGGTCTTCTTCAAGCACTTTGAGGTAACAAGGTTTTGAAAAACCTTTAAAATTGAATAGTTTTTGCTCTCATTGATTGTATGCATCTTCTAGCCTGCAGTTCACATAATTTATGTCATTGTATATATTTGTTTATATTATTAGGTTCCATCAGTCCTCTTTGCTCCCAGCCATCTAATGTCCATTATGACTTTGGGTATCAACTCAGCACTTGTCATGGATTGTGGATATACCGAAACTTTGGTGCTGCCAGTATCCTTTTTACATATTTTGCATGCAAAAATTGATGTTTGAAATAGACTTTAAAGGTTTCATAGCATTCAGACTTCCCATTTCTTTAATCTTTAAACTAAGATGCCAACAATAAGACAAACATAAAATACAATTTTTGTAAATATGAGGAAATGGGGTGAAGACTTTTGCATAGTACTGTAAGTGTAAATGCACTTTAGTGTTATGTTTCTTAAATGCACCATCAAGTAATGACAGTGCCTTTTTGTATATATGTTTGCTTTGTTCTTTCTTTTTTGGTACTTCTAGGAAAGCTGTTGTACTTTTTCAGTATTATCATGCTTCAAAATTGTGAGAATGATCATGGATCTGATGAATAATTGAGAAATGGGAATATTTTTGCCTTAATATTCATTTGGTTTATGAAGGAATCCCCATACTGTCTACCTGGGAGGCCTTGCCAATGGCTGGAAAGGCCATTCACAAGTAAGTCAGGCGGAATAACTGGTGAAAAGGGCTTTTGTTTTATACATACACACATTAACTCAAGTTTTTTTTTAATGGAGACAGTGGTGAGCAGTATAAACTTTATGAATAGATCCAGTGTTCTATGTAGGACTAGCAACCTTAGTTTTCAGTATAGTTGCACAGTTTATCACATGAAGCTGTAATGGGTTTACACTCACTGATGTAAATGCACATTGCTGTAAAATAATGTCACTTTATGACAATACTCAGTTCAGTTTTTGAAGAAAAGAAAGGAAAATGAGGAACATTATAAGACTCCTAGAGAACTGGCCTTCTAACAGCACATCTATGAACAAGAAACATGCATTAAATGTGTAAAAAAAAAAAAAATGTAACATTGTTTTTACCACTTTTGTTTAGAGAACTGGATAGTCTGCTGACGGAGCAGTGCACAGTGGACACAGACTCAGGCACTGGCCATAGCTTACCCACTGTTATAGGTAAAGTTCTGATGAGGTGCAGTAATTACCAAGCTACATTGCTTCTACACCTGTCAGCTATAGAACTATGTTTTACATTAATGTAGTTTTGTGGCCATTTATTTTTCTTTAATAATAATATTTTTCTTTTAAATAAATTATTGCGTAATCAATAAGTCCTTAAGGCATACTGCAGGCCTCTGTCAAACTGCAGGGATCTGAACCTTTTACAGCCATGAATTATGAATGCTGCTGCTGGCCTACTTTTCCTTCTTGCTCCACTGTGAAATAAGTCAGGTTATTCATTCACACAGCCCAAGTTTACCACCCACTACTTTCTTGTATGTATAGGAAACAACACATCAGCCACAACATTCAAACCACCTATCTGCTACTGTGTAGACAGAAGTATATTGTATTTGTGATTATATCTAATGGGCTGAGGCATGTATGTATGTACAGCCCAGCTGTATCCTAACCAAATTCTGTTTATCCTTACAAGCTAGGTCCATTACATACTTGCAACTAATTTATTTGAAGAATTGAGTCTCCAAAGTTGACAGGGTTGTTTAAAGAACATAGATTAGTTGTCATTATGCTTGTGAGAAAGAAAAGGGCAAGGAGGGTTAAGCAAACCATTGCTCTGAAGCTCTACATTGAAGTAAGACGTTGTTTATTTTAAATAGTGATGAAAAAATCAAAATATCTAATTAGCTCTGATAGTGTGGTGGCTTGCCCCCAAAAAATTCATGTATAGGGAAACTGTGTAGGTTTCCTATTGACCAAAACTCTTAGTATTTATAAAGTATGGACTCTGACCCCTGACGTTGTGCTGTGGTATCAAAGTTATTTGCAGCAGAGCCTTTCGGTCCTGTAAGCTGGGAGATGGGGCCTCTGTTGATCGGACTAATTTGTTTAGAACTTCCCACAGCTGATTAAGCAGAGATAAGGAGAATTGGGAAACCAAGTCAACACCTCTTTGTCATGTTCTGCAAAGGATTTCTGAAGAATTTTTGCAGTGTTGCAGGGCACATAATCCTACTGAGAGAGGCCATTGCCATTAAGGGAAATTGTTACCACGAAGTGTATATTTGATCTGCCCGTTCCCTTAACCTATCAGTTGTTAACATGGTTGATCCTTGTATAAGAGTGTTGCTGTTATGATTGTGCATAGCTCAGGTAGCATACAAGTATTAATTTATGAAAAAAGCCAGGTTCTACTAGTGTGCAGTCACAAAAGTCAGTGAAATCTACACTTTGTTTTACATCACTTTTGTATATTTCAGGTTCCATCTCAGAAGATGTTGTGGAAGATATCAAAGGTCAGTGCAAAAAAAAATGAATTTATAAAGTTGTAAAATGATGTGCCTGTATATATGTTTGCCTAATTTACTTTCCATTTCTTTTTTCCGTAATTAGTTAGAACATGTTTTGTCAGTGACTTGCAGAGAGGTTTGAAACTACAGGAGGCAAAGTTCAACATGGATGGAACTGCGGAGGTATGCTCAGTGTTTACATGGTGATTCAGAGCCATATCTATACATTTTTGCTATTCATACTACAATTTCTAAGCAATGCATTGTTGTTTTTCTTTCATTAGAGACCTGCTCCTCCACCTGATGTTGATTATCCTTTGGATGGAGAGAAGATTCTCCATATTAAAGGGTCAATTAGGTAGAACAGTAATTATAAAAAAAAAAAAAATCAAGGTTTCATGTTCAGTCTTTTGATTTCTAGACCTCATTCTTTCCTTTTAATATTGTACTTGCACTGTAATCTGAAGTAAATTTTAATGAACATTTTCATTGAATATATACTGCTAGAAAGAGGAATATTGTTTACCTCTTGTCAAATTCCCTAAACTGTCTTCCAGAGACTCTGTAGCGGAGATACTTTTTGAACAGGACAATGAAGAAAAGTCTATTGCTACACTATTGCTTGACACACTTGTTAAGGTAAAAACAAAAAAAAAAACACCATTAACGCTGAACCTAAAATGCAGGCAATTCATCTGTATTTTGTAAATTAGGATAATGTAATCATACCTGAAATGTTGGTTGATTATTTCCTGCCAGTGCCCTATTGACACACGAAAGGTTCTGTCAGAAAATTTGGTGGTGATTGGTGGAACATCTATGCTGCCTGGCTTTCTTCACCGCCTCCTCGCTGAGATCCGTTTACTGGTAGAGAAGCCCAAATACTGTGATGCTCTTGCTACGAAGAGCTTTCGCATTCACAGTCCACCAGCAAAACCCAACTGTACTGCTTGGTTGGGAGGTGAGTGAGGAGATCCATTGAGCATGAACTTTTAGCATGGGTTTAAGATTGATAACCATTCATTTAAAATTTTCTTTGTCCAAATGTACAGGGGCTATATTTGGAGCACTTCAGGATATCTTGGGTAGTCGATCTGTGTCCAGAGACTACTACAACCAAACAGGCCGCATTCCTGACTGGTGCTCCCTCAGCAGCCCTGCACCTGAAATACTATATGACCCTGGAAAGACACCCCCACCACTCATGAAGAGGGCTTTCTCTACCGAGAAATAATCCACAAACTATCTGTCACCTGCTGTGTTTTGGTTAACGCATCAAAATCATTGCCTACTAATCTGTGTGTGATTCATCTCTCCAAAATATCTGGCAATGGAAGTTAATTTGTGAAAGAAGCACTAGGGGGCAGAAATTAGCACAGTAAACTCCTTTAAGAGAGCAAACTGTGACACATCATTTCATGTATTTCAGACTGTATAAAATGTTCTAAACATAAGCTTCTTAGCTTATGTGTCCCACTTACTAAATAACTACTTTACAGTGAAATTACACGAGTTCTGTAGAGATAGCAGGTAAGGGAAGTGATATAACACTTTTGTTTTCTTTGTTCATTGCATTGCCTCAAGGGCAGTTAATCATACTTAATTTATTTATGATACAAATGCCATTGAAATTAACAGAAAAAGACATTGGCTCACTTGTACATATTAATAAAAAACATTCCTACTCCATTCCTTGAGGTTTTCTTTGTCTTCTAAAAATCTTAAGTTTTCAGACTGTTAATAGATTTTCAAAGTTTGCTTGCTTTGCTGGCACTTTTGGGACACTTTTTGGGACCAAATCATTAAATTGTTAAGAAGCGTGTCACACAAACCTTTTGCAATAAATAACTGACCTAAAGAGTTACCTTTTGATCTGTCACTTACTGATGCTTCTTTTTATCCAGCAAAAGAAGTAAATTATAATAAGAACATGGAATTATTTAAAGCAACTGTTATAAATACTGGTCATATTGGAGTAGATGTATGTAGCTGCTGGAATTTTAAAATGTCACTATAAGAAATATAAAAAATGTATTACATAAATTTGAATACATATATATGATTATAAATATTATAATAGACACACACTCTGGTCTGCTAATCTGCTGTTTATTTGAGGCTAAAATAAAAGGAGTCACAGTTGGCACCTGTTCTATCTAGAGTCTCAATCTATATCTGATAAAGCAACTTGTAGTGTTTTCTTCTCTTATGTTTTTTGCTTTGATCGCAGTGCAGGGCAATTCCTGAGTCTAATTGCCAAAAAGCCCCAAAGCTGTGCCATGATGTTGCAGATACAAACTGGTTAAAATACACAAAGAGAATTCAAAGCTGGGCCCCTTCCTGTCAGAATGCTTCACTGTCAGCATCAATCACACAAGGCCGTCTTTCTCTTCCCTGTTAATAAAAGAGTGCACTTCCAGTCCAGTGTTTGGTTGGTTAAAATGTGTCAGTTTACAGGTACATTCAGATCACAATGAGACCCTGACTGACACTGTTTCAGCTCTTTGGGTGTCACAAATAATGAAAATGGGTATCTGTCTTGTTTAGTAATTAAAAGAACCTAATCCATAGAGGCACTTTTATTTGATCTTGATGGAGTCATGGCAAGGTTTGAGTTCCTTTCTTATTCCAAGCTTTTTACTATGTCTCTTAAATTTGCTTTAGGGTGAAGAGTACCTATTTCCTTCTGGTTGTTTACATTCCTAATCAATCTGTATATGCTTCCTGACAAATGCAGAGCCTCCTTATCACCTTGCAGCTTCTCCAATGCTTTGAAATGTCAGTGAGTTGCACTCCTTCCACGTTCTTGAAATTCACTAAGATTGTTAGTTTTTGTATCTGTGGTACCACAAGAATTTTCCATTTGAGAAAACAAGTGGGAGAAGAGAAGCCAATGCTTAACATGGCAACACAGATATGGGTGATGGCGATAATCCTTCACAATCCTTCACAGGAAAAGGAGTAATTGGAAGTGAGTGGACTTTTGGAAGTAAACTGGAATCCATCACTGAGAAATTCTGTGAAAGGGTGGATTAGCCACAACAACTTCACATTATGAAAACGGCACATTCAAAATCTAAAGTGACAAATTACATTTGCATATAATTGCATATAATCTGACAGTTCACAACAAACAGCTACATTTTATTTGGAGACAACCAGCCTACTTATTCTGCAGTGCTGAAATCAAATAAAACCTATAACAGGAAACCTATTATAGTGCCCAATATTTCCAGAACTATCCAGAAACCCATTCGTGTCATTCAATCAAGCTTCTTTACTGTGCATCCATTACTGATCAAGGTTCATTTACATAAATAATCTCCATTTAAAAGCATTCAAAATAGAATGAGACACTGGACCAGTTGAACTCAAGTTTAAGGTCAAGCTCAAACTTAGCATCAGTAACAGGAGGTTAAATTTCCCGCACTATGCTGTGGAGCAGTGGAATTGCATTCTCAGGAGCTTTATTTAATGCCTTTGGGATGACTTGCAATTGGGTTTGCAATCCAGAACTGATTATCCAACATTAGGTCAGTAATGGTTTTGTGGCTGAATGCAATCAAATCCTCACTGTAAAGCATCCACATTGTGACAACAATGTGAATATGAAAACATTTAAGAACAATCAGCATTTTTCTTTGTAGGGAAACTACAGAATCAACCGTTTCATCTGTAATCAATAAGACCAAATTACACAAGAGAAGAACTAAAATGATAAACAGTAAACCATGTATATATTCTTTAAATAGACAATATAATGACATAATAGTGAGCATGCTGGAGGGCATTCCTTTTGAAGTGAAAGTGACTAATTGTCATTGTGAAACACTGCACAGCACACAGTGCACCACAACAAAATGCTTCCTCTGCATTTCCACCATACACACATGCAGCAGATGGTAACCATATCCAGTGCCCGGGGAGCAGTGATAGGGACAGTTCCTTGCTCAGGAGTATCTCAGAGCAACCTACTGGTCTGGGTTTCAAACCCATGACCTTCTGATTCTAGTCCCTGAACACTAGACCTCTACTGCTCCTTTTTGTGTCCTTGTTTTCTTGCATGCATAATAGTTCAGCGTATATTTTCTTCTTGCGGCAGCTGAACCGATGACCTGTTGACCAGAGTAAGTGAATATGTTCATAGAATGGATAGATGAACAGTTTATCACAGCAGTTCTATGTGATACGTAGTTGGATATTGCTTGGATCTGGGACATTTATTGAGCTCCCACAGTATTTTTTGCACGCTTGAGAAACACACTTGCAAACATGCAAAAAGTTCAGTCTTTTTTTTCAACTGCAAGAGTAAAGTAAATATCTTGTATCAGTATTGGGACCAGATTCAATGGCCAAAAATGAGGACAATTTAATGTAATAGTAAACTTACCTTACTAGAAAACATATTAACAAGTCTAACTCCCAAAACATTATTTTAGTCAGTGGGATTCAATGGGTTAATACTGTTTTCCAGGTGTCTGCAAGCTACCGACTTTGAAATGTGTATTTCACTGCTGACGGAGAATGTACTTCAGTGATTCAGCTCAGACTCCGATAAATGGATTATTGGCTGCAGGAGAAGGCTTGGCCTGGGGGCTCTGTGGGGGGTCCGGGATGAGGGCTTGGTCTCACTCAGCTCCAGTCAGGAGGGTGCAGATGAACTCTGATGTGTGTTTCAGGGCTGGCGACCCGTGCCCTGCTTCATTGTGCTATTGGTGGTCTGGATGTAAAGTGTGTATGATGGAGAGCTACACGTAGTTCTCCAGTCTGAGACTGACCCACGATGCTCGCCCTTTCACCTCTTTCACCACAGCTTTGGGAGAGATCTAATGCACGATTAGACATGAACGGTTTGGTTGGAATGGCACAGATCCTCGCTACGGTGGTGCTCTACTTTCCAAATACACAGGTACCAATTTATACCAGATACTTCTTACTGTCTGTAATTAAAATCTTGGTTTAATTTATTGATTTCATTAGTTACCTCAATGGTCAATTCCTCAGTTTAGTAGTAATTCATTAATTCATTGCCACTTTGGAATTTCATGCAATCTTAAAGTAACTTCACAAAACTTTGTGGTGAGTTTATCATTTGCATTTATAAAAATGTCTCTTCACTTCTTGATCTAGGCTGCTGAATGTTCCAAAAACCTAAAAATGATCATTATTAAAATAAAAGTTTGCAAATAGTCTCATGCATGTGAAAGCTGAACTCATTGCAGAATCAACATCACATCTGTCACTTAATACCAGCCTATTATATTATAACTTAGCACTGCTCTCTTTATATCTCGGCTCTTAAAGCTTGGTGTTGTTTGGTGTAAATGGACATCATGCAGTCTAAAATGGGGTCTGGGTTCAAAAAGGCAAACATTTCTCAAAACCTCACAGATAATATTACATTTCATATGTCATCATTTTTTTATTGTTTACCCAATGTGGTTCTGACCACAATATAAATATTCACTCGCTGGCACAAGATTTTGATGTTGTTTAAGTGACTGATGGTTATTACTTCCTGTAGCCTATAGTAAACACTTCAGAACCATGATGTGGATCTGGGTATTGTCAGGGCTGCATTCCACCACTCAAGGCACAGCCAAGGAGTTAAAAAGTATGTTTTTCTGTTTAAATCCTGTCTTGCCATGAAAATATATGAAGTGTAGACCAGTTTAGCTCTTTTATGGCATGGATCCCAGGGTTCTTTTCAGAGTGTGGCTGGGGATTTGCACGTCCTCCAGCTAATGTTAGATGCAACCCCTTAATGCCCCTCACTTATAGCGGATTGAGTGCTCACTTGCCCTAATTAGTTTACACTTTCTACATGTTTGTTCTCAAATCCTCCTGACAATGGATGCGAGCCAAATGTATCTGCTGCTCAATACTGGGAACCCTTGAGTCAGACTTGGTTCAGTGCACAAAGATAATCAGCAATCTGACATTGTTCAGGAGGTTGTCCCCTCCCCTTTCTGCATAATTTATCCTTATTATCTCCATTGAGTGCTCCTACTTTCCACAGAGATACACCGCCTCCATGAGTCAAAGTTCATGCACACAAAACTACGAAAATAAACATGATATCGTCAACGAAGTTCTTTTTTGTTGTTGTTGTAGGTCTCATCCTCCCTCAGTGAACCCCACTCTGAAGGTAAAGTTAATATTATTATTAATAATTATTATAGCTGAAACATGTCAGTTCGGTAAGCACTATAATAATTAAGCATTTGATTGTCTTTAAAATTGCAACACATTCTTTTTTCGTTATAGGTTCTCAGCTTTAGTCCAAAGGTTTTTTCCCTTCATATTTTTAAATTGTCCTTACTCCAATATGCTCCATGAAGAACCAATTTTTTCAACTACCCCAGTATAATGTTCCAAAACGTGTTACAACTCAGTTGTTACTAAACAGATTATGGTAATAGCAGGCTTAATAGAATTAAATGATGTTTCCAGTGCTGTGTTTTTATTGGCAATGCCTTATTTACACACATAGGCTGGAGCTGATCCAGACATTTAGTTGAAAACTGCATGGAACAAAAATTATACCTTTATTAAGTGGTGACAAATTTCCCAATAATATAATAATGTTTCTGTTCCAGAAAAGTTCTGGATGATTGGTTTTAGTTTTTGTTCCTATTAAAATATTGCTTTCTTGTGAATTTTAGTTTTATTATTTTTTTTTTCTTAAATTAATTTAATGAGAATCAGTATCAGGAAAACATAGACCATCTGAATTTACTGTTTTATTTTTACAATTTGTTTCGTTTTTCAACCAATTCTTAAATATTTGCTTTATTAATTACTGTGCTGTGCTGTATTGTTCCTGTTTATTCCTCTACCTCTAAAACAGATAATGTCATTCATACTGTGTATCATGAGTATTGTAGTATTATATTTTTTTTAAATGGCCCATCAATATGATACGTTTGATCAGATGTGCTGGGGCAGGAAATACTTCAAACTGTGTAAGGGCATTGGAGAACTCCTGCACAGCGATGTGAAATATTCAGCAGACACTTTTGAAAGTCCAGCTGTAAAAATACTGGAACTGTTATTGTAGTGATGCTGTTTCATGAGGTGTGGGGTCGAAGCTTGTGTCGCTCATTGGAGAAGATGGTGGCGGTGGAGCTGGAGTACCCAAGTGGTGTAGAGCACATATTTACTCCTGGTTGTGTGCCACTACAGCGCTGCGCTGGCTGTTGTAATGATGAGAAACTGGAATGCTTCCCTACCATCACACGCAATATCTCAATACAGGTACCATTTTTATCATGGTTATTAGGTCACAGCAGAATTTGGTAGAAACACTGTACTTTTAAAAGCTCAAGTCCACAATCACAGCAGTTATAGAAACAATGTATAAGTGGGACATCTATATGTGGAATACTATATTGCTACTACCTACAGCAATGCATATGTAATAAGCTGAATGGGGTTATTGCTCATTATACCAATGAGTAACTTGACCAAAGTAGCATTCATCAGTTTAGGAAAAACAGAATTAACTGTTAGCCTCACATTACATAACTGTTTAGGAAAACCCGCAGTACCCACAGTATCTAATACATCTGCATTCTACGCTTCTCTGATTTATTTTCAGCTGCTGAGGATAAGTCCAGCACACAGGACCAGGCAGCTTGTGCAGCTTTCATTTTTAGAGCACCACTCCTGTGAGTGCAGGTACGGATACCAAGCTGCTCCTTGAACAAGTAGTATGTTGAAAAAACAAGATTTGATTCCAGAATTTAACTTGAATTCCCCCAATCTCTTCTGTACAAACATCACCAAACCTTTCAGCCCAATCTATCCACGTCCAGCCCTTTAAGCTGGTGCAGACTTATCAATGTGATTTAGGATGCATTATGACTTACTGTGAGCTATAGGTCTGAGCACAGTGAAGCTGAATGCTATAGGATCTGTTTTCTCCATCTACTTCATCTATCAGTGCTGATAAAGGATCAGTTTTTGTGATAATTAACAGTCCTGTTGTCTGAAATGGCTGCCTGCTACTCTAGTTTTATTCATTTTTATTTCTCACAGTTAGTCATATTGTATTCTAAACATCAATAAATGTGAGCCACCTTAATGAGCTGTGTAAAGCATGTATTCAATAGGCTGTGATATACATTTAGCTAAATTTTTTAGGGAATTATTGACTTTAAGTGTTCATTAGCCAAGTCTGCCTCTGACACTAAACTGAAGAGGCACATTTTAGACACCAAACATGTCTTGGCTGATCAGCTGCTGCTAAGGTAGGAGTGGATTTTATTTATTTATTTTTGACAAACTCATTTGTGCTATTATTGACCCTTACTGCTGTGATATTGTTGTGATAAAATGCTCTTTTACTTTATCTTTAGACCCAAACGGAATCATGCAAGGTAAAAAGGTTTTTAATCTTTAATTTTTATGCTGTCTAATCCAGCCAAGTTAGTGGATGATTGTTTCTGCCATTGCAGACAGAGGTTAAGTGGTCCACACAAAAGAAGAAAAAAGAAGCGGGGAAAGAAGACAGAAAGCTGTGGCATGTAAGCTCTAACCTGCCCTCTGCTGTCCTGCAGAGACATGATTTGCTTTATTTCAATAGAGAAGCGTAACCATGAGTGGAAACTGCAACAGCAGACTGGTGAAGAAACCAATAAAAAAGTTTAGAATTTACAATTTACAGATTTAACTCTCTACCCTGAAGCCTTCATTAAAGAAGCTTTCTAAACTTTTGGACATTGAGTGTCACAAAAAAACCCCAAAACAAATGAACAAACAATATATATATATATACATATATATATGATTCAGAGAAGTGTTTCATCGTTGTTTGTTCTTGTGTAGGTGTCCTAATCATCTCAGCTAGAAGAAGCATGCCCTCTCTTGCTTCATCCTTAAAACAAACAAACAAAGACATGAACTCTAGCCCCTGAAATTGGACAACAAGCAGACACGTCTGGGACATAAACAATGATAAGGAACTCAGTCATGTCCAGGAATGATGCCTTCACCATCCACTGGCAGAAAAGAATTCTCTGGGAAGAGAGCAATGGCTGCATCAGATCCCTGTAACCTTCTTGCTACTTGGTTAATGTTTTCAAGTTTAAATCCAGCTCATGTACTTATTTAACATCTATGAATGAAATAAATTTGATCTGCTGTATCTGATTCTGATGACATGAGTAAAAAATAGAATGATGAAATGTTTTCCTTTATTTTTTTGCACAGCATAACAAAACACATTCAATACATTCAATAAGAGTGGTTTGATGAGAAATTGTTAATTATAGAGAAACTTTTCAATTCTGATTTCTGGATACTGGGGTCACAACACTAAAGGCTAATATGGCCATTTGAATTGTTATCCAGTTCAGACATCGAACAAATGTGTGTTTTTTGTTGATAATGGTAAAAACAAAAAATGGTAGACCTGAAAATAAAATGGGTAATCTTTAGCCTTAAAATGCCCACAGCATCCTCTTTGCTTCAAATGGATTTTAAGGACCACATTTTGGGACATAACTTTCTCAGAACTATTGTAAAACACAGGCACCATATTCAAAACTAGTTCATATAATAACCTTCAGAGGTAGTTTTCAGAGCTAGGAAAGTCTTTAGATGTCTGGTTCCCATCATCAGTCCACTCTCTGAAAGACTGTTTACATCTTAAAGTAATAATTATTTGAATTTCAGTGTTTTCTCTTTCATATAGAATGGAGAACAGAACAGAATAGAATGCCTTTAATGTCATTCCAGTACAATGAGATTAAGATTTCTATGCAATGTTCTGGGAAGAAATACATATAAATATGATAACCATAGATAAAATAACAATCAGTAAGCCAGTGTATTTCTTGGTGCCAGTCCAAAGCCTGGGTAAATAGGGAGGGTTACGTCAGGAAGGGCATCCGGTGTAAAACATTTCCCAAATCAATATGTGGACAATCAGACTTCCATACCAGATCGGTCTAGGCCCGTGTTAACAATGACCACCATTAGTGCTGTTAGTCTACAGGGTGCTGGTAGAAATTGGGCTACTGTTGACCCAAGGAGAATAAGAGGAAGAGGAGGAATGCATGTCGAGAGGGAGGAGGACGTGGTGAGAGAGGACATGCAGGTGATTGGTTTGAAGGAGAAAGATGCAGATGACAGAATGAAATGGAAATGGATGATCCACTGTCGCGACCCCTTAAAGGGAGCAGACAAAAGAAGAAGAGTTTTTAGTCTTATGTGTAGCACCAGGGTCCTGGAGGAACGTTATATTGTTTCCTTATGTACTGTGTATATGGTTGAAATGACAATAAAAACCTACTTGACTACATATGTAATGCAGCACTTATATGAAAGATGAAGTACCTGTACAAAAAAGAAAATAAGGTGTGAAAGTGAAAGTGACTATCCTTGTCATTGTGAAACACAGCACAGCACAACACAATGAAACTCAGCCTCTGCGTTTCACCCATACACACATGTGCAGCAGGGGGCAGCTGTTGAAAGCGCCTGGAAAGCAGTGACGGGGGAGGTACCTTGCCAAAGGTTACCATCTGCTGGTGCGGAAGAGTCGCAGTGAGGGACAGAGGGAAACTAAACAAACTGGTCAAGAAGTCCAGCTCTGTCCTGGACTGCCCGCTCAAGTCCATAGAGCAGGTAGGGGAGGAGAGGATGTTGTCCAAACTAACATCCATCATGGACAACACCTCCCACCCCCTACACGAGACTGTAG
This sequence comes from Hepsetus odoe, assembly GCA_017165825.1. Classification (NCBI taxonomy): domain Eukaryota; kingdom Metazoa; phylum Chordata; class Actinopteri; order Characiformes; family Hepsetidae; genus Hepsetus; species Hepsetus odoe. The sequence goes on along the minus strand of CM029370.1, from coordinate 20,873,553 downwards.
GAGCATTGAGCAGCTCGTTCAGCAGCAGACTTTTACACCTGCAGAATAAGAAAGAACGCTACCGCAGGTCATTCCTACCTGCTGCAATAAGACTCCACAACTCATCATCATAACATTACATTGCTTGTTTATTATTATTATATATTATATTATATACATTATTATTATTGTTGTATATTATTATTATTATTATTACTGTATTGTATATTATATTATTATTATTATTATTATTATTACATTTATTATTTATTATTACATTTATATTCATATTTTTGCTATATTTATATTTTGCTACTTGTTATTTATATGTATAATTCATTCAAAACTTATTACCATGTATATTACTCTTGTAGATATGTATATGTATATATATATATATATATAGATATATATAGATAGATAATTTATTATTTATTTATAGCTCCTCTACTTTTCTCCTGTACTTGTTCCTGTTCTCTCTCTATATCTTTATATATTTTTTCTTTTCTTTCTGTACACCTGTCTTTTTTTTATAAGAGCCCTGTAACGCCCAAATTTCCCATTCGTGGGATAATAAAAGATCACTCTACTCTACTCTACTCTAGTGGTTCAGGAGTTTGGCCCTGGATTGGAAGATTGTGGGTTCGATTCCCTCACCAGTAGGTTGCCCTGAGGTACCCTTAAGCAAGGTACCGTCCCCATCACTGCTCCCCGGGTTCTTTCAATAGCTGCCCCCTGCTGCACGTGTGTGTATGGGTGAAATGCAAAGGTTGAATTTCGTTGTGTTTTGCTGTGCTGTGTTTCACAATGACAAGGGTTGTCACTTTCACTTTTTTCACTTTCATTAGTACATTATAACAAAAGCAGAAAATCAGTGGGGCAGTGGTGGCCTAGACGTGATGGAATAGCCCCATGGTTCTGGGTTTGAGTCCCAAACCAGTAGGTTACCCTATGGTACCCTTGAGCAAGTACCGTCCCCATCACTGCTCCCTGTGTGCTGGATGTGTCTGCTTACTGTCCACTAAGGTGTGATCTGTTATATGCATTATATATACAGAATTGTGTTTCAAATTGTCACTTCACTTTTTCACTGCATAAAAGAAAGCATCAGTAAAGAGTAGAATCTATCAATACTATAAAAATGGCAATAAGTGGTAAATAAAGTAGAGAATGAGATGGCCAAAGAAAATAACACACATGTGTAATGCAGTTTTTTTGGGGAAGATGCAGCACTGACAGTGTCAGTATCTGAAATCAGTAGGTATAACGATGTTACATGTCCCACATGTCCGGGTGGGCCCGCTGTGGTCATCACCTGAGTCCAGTGCCGAGCTACCATCTGGTCTGTGTGATGCATCTGATGCGCCAAGGGACCCTGGCAGCTCATCGGTACCTGGAAGCAACTTTGGACTCCTCACTGATCCTGGAGTTTAAAACCAAACTAACTTTGTATTGTTAGTATACCCAAGGGGGTTGGGTAGCCAGTTGACCCTGGACCCTCAGAGTTTTTTTTTTTTTTTTCTCCACATAATGGAGTTTTTGGTTCCTCTCCTTCGTAGTTGTCCGGCTTTAACATCTATCACTGTAACCTGTTCCACCATCCACCACCATTGTAAAGTGCCTTGGGGCAACTGTGTTGTAAAAGGCGCTATATAAGAATAAATTGAATTGAATTGAATAACGATGTATAAAGGAAATATAAATATACATGGTCACTAGAGGTCCCGCCTTTATAGGTTAAATTAGGCCATGTCTGGGTGCTATTATGTAACAAACTCCTGCTCTGGCTCGTCGGGCTCTTTAAAGCCCGTCGCTAAACGACTCCGCGACGCGGTTGAACACAATGTTCCCGGATGGCCACACATTCCCTGCGCGATCACGTTTCTATGCTGAACGTGTGGCGCGTCGACCAATGGGAGATCGCAACCCGCTCCGGTGGGTGGTAGCAACCAATCGCAGTCAGTGACGTGAACCCTTCGTCACAGACGGACCCGCCCATTTGTACCAAATAAGGACAGCCTTAAAACAAAGCCGTCAAAACGCTTAGGCTTGATTTCGCCATTAGAGAAGCGCTGTAAATAAAGACGCAGGACAAACGTCATGACTTAGTGCGCAGCGCTGGTGTTTTGAGTTAAGGTGGGCACTCAGAGAGACATTACTGCAGCAGGGCATGTGCGTCGCTGTGTGTGTGTGAGAGAGAGGGGTGTAGCTGAAGGCCGTTACTGCCTGGTCTCGTGTACTGTACCGTGTGTTTCTCTCCGAGCTTTACGTGACTAACGGCCGACTGACTCTGGCGGAGACCAGACCAGGTAAGACCCACCGTGTCGCCGTTTCTTCAAGCAAGTCTAGTTTATGTTCGGGATCTTAAACACTTTACGAGTCTAAAGCATGAGATATTTTAACAGGTGCAGCTCCAAGGCTTGCCAGTTCACTTTATGAAGTAGTTAGCTAGCTAGCCGCCCCGAGTCGCTAACGTCAACGACCGTCTACTACATAAATACAAACTATTTGGGTTCAAATGTAGGCTGTAAGTACCCCGACGTGATCTAAAGGCTGATCCCATGGTAAAATGAGGCTATAAATAGGATTAGATTAAATATAAACTGGGAGGTGAAACCACAAAACCTAGTTGTCAAACTAGCCAGCGAGCTACTAACATTAGCAACTGCAAGTCAGTGCAAAAGAGAAGTCAAATGGGGAAAAGCGCTAACGAGATGCTTCTTATCTGATTATAAAGTTACTGCTGTCAGTTTTCGTCCTAATCAAGTAAGTCATGGCTGCTGTACATTCAGTACCTTTCAACATTTTGCTTTTAAAACAGTTTTATGTTGATCCAGTTATTCTCAAATTGGCCAACAGAATTTAGGTTTTGTCCCAGATTGACCAGTTAGAGGAGAGAAAGCTCAAGCATACTGTAAAATATATTTTTACATTTTAAATTCATATGAGGACTGTTTTGGTTGCGTTTTCCAGTCTACTCTGCTTAGTTGATTTTTTTTCTCTTCTTTATTTTACGTTAATATTGGAATGTAAAGTACTTTTGGCTGCAGTTTTAAGTATGAAAGATGCTACATAATAAAAGGGTATTGCTATTATTATTATTATTATTATAAATGTTGCTTTTTATTATTATTATTGCAATAATTGCTTAACTACTCTTGATTCTAATTGAATTGATGCAATGGTATCATTTTGCTCTAGTTGACCTATGAAAATATATATTTATCATTTGTATACATTGTTTTAATCACTTTGCAGTTATGCACAACTTTCTACTTTGCATTCTTATCATTGTAAAGTGGGTGTGCTAAAGCTTGGTCATTTTAGAGGATGGGTTCAATATCTCATCTTGATAGACGTTAATTAGTACGCACAGGCACCTGTATCAGGTAAGTACAACCATGCCATTATTGTAATGCATTTAATTTGCACACAGTGAGACTAGTATATCACCACAATGCTACAGGCTGTAGCTCCACTTCACCTAGAAATATGTATCAGAGTACGTTTATGGAGGGTAAACTCACCAGTAAGACACTTGGCTACTGTTAGTTATATAATGTTTATTTTGCATGATGGCTAGTATCACATTTTCTCACAAACCATTGCTTAATCCTGGTAAATATGTCCAAGAATGTAGTTTAATGATTGTAGTTGACTTAGTCTTAATGGAAATTATCTCTTGACTGCAGGTTCAATATTCTTTAAAATAAAAGTGAAAGTGACGACCCTTGTCATTGTGAAACGCAGCACAGCATAACACAACGAAATTCAGCCTCTGCGTTTCACCCATACACACATGTGCAGCAGGGGGCAGCTATTGAAAGCGCCTGGGGAGCAGTGACAGGGACAGTACCTTGCTCAAGGATACCTCAGGGCAACCTACTGGTGAGGGAATCAAACCCCACAATCTTCCGATCCAGGGCAACTCCCGAACCACTAGGCCACCATAGCCCCGAGTAGGAATTCAGCTTTGTGAGTAGAGTAGAATTTTATTTAACAAGCCCAAGGGTCCTAAACACTGTTGTTCCTTAGCATTTGTCCAAAACATGCAAAGTTGGAATTAAAAAAAAAAATGGTTAAGAAGTAAGATTGATCTAGCTGTCACCATCCTTCATTACTAAGGCAGTGCTATATATTTTTTTTTCCCAATTACAACATATTGATCTGCAGTCACCTGAGATATGTTGAAGACATTTTCTTTAGAGTTAGGAAAGTTGCTGTGGCACCACACTACTTTTTTGAAAATTCCTTAAATTCAAGGTCATTTAATAATAACAAAAAAAATAATGCTAAAAAAATAACATAGTTCTCTGTCCATCTGCAGAGGTGATTCTGCTAGCAATGACCTTGGGCTCCTGTTCAGCATTCAACACTTCATTGCAAATGATTTGCTAAGATGTTCCCACAAGACAGAATGTTAATGTTGCATAACATAATGATATTCAGTAAATATGGTTAAACTTAAGTGACAAAAGTGATTAAATGGAATGACAAACAGTGTAATAAGAAAAAATGTATTCTCAATGTTTTCAAAACTGTTTAGTTAATACATTTCTTACATCACTCCTTACTGTCGCAGGTTAAGAGCGGTGTGACAGGGCCAAAGGGTGGAGCCAGGATGAGCCTGAAGATGAAAGATGATGATGTCATGAGGACGATAGGCAAATCCAAAACCAAGAGACTGGAAAAGACAAAACCAGACTCTGAAAGGGATTCTGGTTTCTCAGGTCTGTAATAGAGAATAAGGTCACCAGACAAAAACTAGGCCTACTCATGTATATAAACTAGGTTAACTTATATAAACGTTTAAATGCCTTAATACAAGCAAATAAGTATATAAATCTTGAAATATAAGTCTTGGTAGACAGATTACATCCTTCTTATGAGATAGCTTTATGTGAAAGTGACAACTTGTCATTGTAAATACACAGCACAGCACACAGTGAACCACAATGAAACGCAGCCTCTGCCTTTAACCCATACACACACATGAAGCAGGGGGAAGCTTTTTAAAGTGTCCAGGGAGCAGTGATGGGGATTTTACTTTGCTCAAGAGTACCTCAGGGCAACCTACTGGTCTGTGATTCAAACCCACAACTTTCTGATCCTGGGAACAACTCCCTAACCACTAGGCCACCGCTGCCCAATCAGCCTTACACAAATGTCATATTTCAAATAAATTTCAGCTTATTTATGTTGGCCTATTTTAGCATTTGCAAGGCTGTTAGTAATTGAGAAATATGATTGAGATCTTTGGATTTTGCTGGCCAGTCTCAGTCACAGTGTTCTGTCTGGTGTGTTTGAAACAATGCACCCTACGTTCAGGAATGAACTACAGTGTTGGTAAAAGAGTGGGCTTAGGTATGCAGAAACATCTCAGACTGGTGAAATCTGAACCTCACTGGATTGATCCCAGTGCTTGAAAAGAAATCAGACATGCAGTTGTTTTTTTCCTTACCCCTTACATTTTTTTTACATTTGTAAACTTTTTTTAAGATTATTATTCTTTTGTTGTAGATGCTAGTTCAGAGCATCTGAGTGCGGTTGACCAGACTGACGCAGAAGATGCAGCTCGAACAGTGGCACAATCACTGAGAGGATCTACATCTCAGCCTTCTCAGTTGGCTGTTGTGGGTGGATCTTTCCAGAATCTATCACCGATGATCATCATGAACAATGTTCTTCTCAAACAGGTTAAACAAATATCCCTTGATTATTATTTGTTAGGAATATGATGTCTCAATCAGTAAATAATTCCTTTGCAGAAATGGCTACAGTAATGATACTCTTATTACAATTACAATACAGATTTTGACATTTAATATATCTCCAGTGTGTAATCCAAAGGACCTTGATTCACATGAGAAAGTCTAAACAACAATGTTTAGCCAGCATTCAGTTTTTCACATCGCCCATGTTAATTTCAGTAACATTAGAGTGGGTGTCCTTTTTTTTGTGTACCAATTGTTTTTGCTGGCATTTTGGATTTTTTAAGGAAAATTTCTATTATCTTTAGAATATTAACTAGATTAGATTAAAGAAATGGGAACACATTTTTTACTGCAAAAAGCTATGAAGTGCCTAAACCTAACAGGTACTGGCATTAAGGGCTTAACACACAAATAACAATCCTCTGAAACTGGTAAAATACCGGGACTGAAAATGAGAGCTAAAATTTTTGTCCTTCAAAAGCCTAGAGACTATTCCTTGAGGCAATTAAAAGTAAAAAAAAAGCATTATTATTTATTCAGTACTTTGTCGTAGTCAGTCTTATATAATTGCACAATTGCAGTATAACACCTTGCTGTCCAACTATTGATTGTCCACCAGCCTTAAATAGATATTTTTTCAATTTATTTAATCCATTTCATTTTTGACAGCCTGATGATAACCCCTCTTCTTTGAAGCCTTGGGGGTTCAGTCCAGCTGTTGAGGTTGTTCAGCGACCCCAAGTAGTCTTCCTCCAGCCATTGGTCTCCAAGAGAGATTTTACAGTGCCAAAAGGACCTCCAAGTAAGCGTCATAGGCATAAGAAATACCTCCCCATTCTTAAATCCTATCCCAAAATTGCTCCTTACCCAGGGGATGGTCAACGTAGTAACTGCACAAGCAGTAGCAGCAGTTGCAGCACCACTAGTTCAGTGAGGAGTTCGTCTTCCAGCTTTCATGATGAGTCTTATGGAGACAAGCAGCAAGGATTACAAAGTGCCTCTTCTGGTTCATCAACATCCAACCACCTTCCATCAACCACGCATTTAACAGCATCACCTCAGCCCCATGCGACACTCATCACAGACAGTTGCCCACATGTTGAAAGACCAGCTACTGGAAGGCACGAGCTTACAGAAGCAGCCACGGACCTTCATACCAAGGCACCACAGAGCCAACATGAAACAGTTTCCAAGGATGCTATCTGTAGTGACGCTGACAGCAGCAAGAGGACGCGTTTCTGCAACACCTATAACATTCTCAGTAAATCAGGCTTGCTGGACATTACATTGCGCACTAAAGAGTTGATTCGACAAAATCGACGGACTCAGGCTGAGCTGGATCAGCTTCGCGAGCACACAAACCTCTTCCTGGAAGCCTTGCAAACAGGAGACTTACATGTCTGGAGCAAACTACAGCTTAGCTTGCAGGAAGAGACTGGAAAAGAGAGGGTGGTAAACAATGAATCAGACACACAAATGAATCAGGACCCAAAATGAAGTAAGGCACTTGAACCAGAAACTCTCATTCTTAAAGCATATATTCTAATTGCCTTTCTTACCAGCCTTTGATCTTTGATTTTAATTGCAGCAAATTTAACATATTCCTACATTTGAGACCTCCCAACACTTTTTACACTGAAGAAGGTAGGAGAATAATTGCCACATGTTATATTAAAGAAGATTTAATAACTTAGATAAGTGTTGGCAAAGGTAAGTGATATGCCATATTTGCTCTAAGTAATAGGACAAAAATAACCAAGGAAATGAGAGAACTATTTTTGGTTTACTCAAAAAAATTCAGCCATGCAGAACCACAGCAACAGAAAACAAATGTCTGGAAAGGTATCTGAAAGACATTTGTTAAAATCTGTTCTATCTTATCTTAAAAACATTTGTAAGGGCTCAGTAACAAAGATAATTACTCTGCATAACATAGTATTAGCATATAAAGGTAACATACTGTCTGCAAAATAGCAATATTTAGACATGGAATATTCAAAATAATTGTCATTAACAAATCAGTAGAGAAGGCAAAGTCCCTCTTGGGAGTTATAGATAGAATGATGTATTTGTAAGTTTTTCCTACGTAACTAGTAGCTGCCATCTCTGATTTGGGGAGTGGGGGGTTAAAGCAGTTAGGCGAATGTTAATACATCCTGCCACCTGGTGAAAACGGAACCAGTAGTATCCGTGTATATTTTGACCCTTCCCTAGATGTTAGATTATTCAGATATCAGACTTGGAAATGATGAACCTTGACAAAATTGTATCTCTGATTTTCATTCCTATTATTCAATGTCTGCAATATCATTACAGGCTTAAATTTGTAGGTTTATGAAAATTAAAGCTGAATAACAGATTTTTTGGATTGGAGCAGTAATTAAATGCACACAATGCAGGATTTGCTCTGCAACAATATTCAGCACGCCAAAGACAAAGAGCCCACAGATTTTCTTTTTTGCTTACATATCTTAATTCCGTTTTCTAAAATTTCCACGTAACTAAAAGGTTATCTAGAACAAAAAACTGTAGCAGCATTTAGTAGAATCTAGTTTGAGAAATTGCAAATTACTTGCCTTAGACGTGCCCTTGTTCACATTTTTATGTTTTAGTACAGTTTGTATTTATTTCCTTGCGTTTGTGTAAGTCTATGTACAACTGAGAGAGAGCCTTTATGTGTGATGTAGGTTATTTGAAGATGGCAATGGTGTCTCAGCACCATTAATTCTTGACGCAGCTGCACTTAAACCACAGAATGTATCTGATGTGGCATTAGCATGGGTCTGAAAACTTGAAAAATTAGAAACCTGTTTTATGTACCTTGCCTGTCTCCAGGCATCGCCAAAGTTGGAAAGGTGAAGAGCAGCATATGTCTATTCTAAAAGAAAAAGCAAGAAAGACGTTTTAGCATTTACCATCCATTTAACATTGAAGAAAAATGGTTGTGATTAAATTTTAAACCACTTGGTGCCATCACTGCAGCTTATCTGCTTTTGTGAACCTCATAAACATCATAAACATATCTTTGCTAGTATTTTGTTTTCCCAAAACAAATTGGTAGCAAACAATAGCTTCTTTGCTTCATATTATTTGCAAGAAATCTGTTCTAATTTACGAGTAGGGAAAGACCAAGGCACTTCTTAAAAATTTATCTGCCACCCATTTACAAAGCAGCAGGGGATCTGGTAAAAAGGCCTACTTTAATTGCGCAACACCTTTACAATTTCTTATAGTTTTATTTTCTGTTGAACATAGTCAGCAGGAATCTGGTGATCATATATTTCAAATGAAATAATTCCTTTAAATGATTTTACTTTTTTTTTTAATTCAGATAAAATCAACATCCTAACAACATAAAAGTTAAAGATTACAAATTGCAATGTTATGTAGATTTGCTTTGTTTTGTGGTTTGTTTTTAAACCATTTTCCAATGGCATGGATATTTTTCCTGAAAGAGAGGAACATTTTATAACTACTGAGGCCTAACTAGTCTCCTTGACCTTATTAAAGGGTTATATCATCGCTGTCTGAACAAAAACCTGCATCACCAAAAGACTTAGCAGGAAAATGAAGAAGCTGGTGTTCCTTTCCTATGCAGGCAAATTAAGCTTAAGGTCCACTTCAACTAGTCTGTTTATCATGAAATGTAGAGAGTGTAAGGAGCTGCTCACATTTTCTTTAGGTAAATGTGAATGTAAAATCAAAATCAACATTTTTTAAAAACAACAGACACAAGGTTTTGTTCCTACAGCATTGATATGATTTTGCAAATGGCAGCAGTTTTGGATGTTTTACATTGATCAAAAATTATTGTCAGAAGTGGTAACCTGGCTTTTTGTGGTAGCTACATATTAACCACTAGCTCGTGACTATGCCCTTCATGAGGTTTGTAGTTTTCAAACTGTAAATCCTTCAGCCTGTGGTTGCCTTTAAAATTGGGATGTAAGGTTGATCTCCTTGTCCATGTAACTGTCATTGTTTTTTCAATGGGAAAGATGTGAATCAGTGCTGATGATCCAAAGGTGTGACTCCCATACAGTCACAGTAAAAGCAGCTTCTGTGAACATGCTCTTGTTTTGTATCTTCAGATGCTTTATCTGTATTCAACCTCAGGCAGGTAGACACTGCAATGGCCTCTTGTGTGATATTTGGAATTATCCACTCTTTTATCCAGTTTATTCACCCACTATGGAGATGCTAACTTCATTTTTACTTTTTTCCAAAGCTCATTAGCTTCAAATATTGCCTGGCATATTGTTGTCTCTTAATTGGATGCAGTGCCAGGTTTCAGTGCAAATGTATGGTTCTGCCCCCACATTTGTCACTTTATTCTTAGGAACCATCATAACCTTACCTAAGAATCAGCACAACATGGCTGGATTAGTTAAAAAATGGAAACAGGACAGTTTAGAGCTCATCAGCCTTTACTGACACGGTTAGTGCCGCAGTGTAATCAATGCTTGATTTAAGCTGCATTTTTGAACGAAAAATAAACCGAAGTTGCTTCTTTTTTCACAGCCATAAGGCTTCCTCTTTGAGAAATCTGTACAAATGTACTGGCTTGTAACTTTGCATATATGCAATCTTTTTTCTATTGTTGTCGTTGCTGTACTTTTATAGTTGTCTTTTAAACCTTTATGTGCAAACAAAGACTAAGTTTATTACATTGTGTAATGTATGGGCAGCTGCATTTTTCTCATTTATCTATTGCTTTTCTCTTTTCTTTTTTTTTTTTCATTGAACTAATTGCGCCTGGCCATTATATATTTAGAATATTTAGTCTTCCATCATGGTATCTGTGAAAATACAGCCTAAATGATGTTCAGCAAGATTGTTCGTAGGATTAAAATCTAATTACCAATTTATATTCTGTCCTTCCTGAAATTCTTTTTTTTTTTTTTTTTTTTTTAAATACTTTTTCAGGTTGTGATGTGGGACCTATTGGAAAATAATTTAATTAAAGTGCATCAATTTTATGACGTTTCTTCTTTTTACTTGTTTATTTATAATTTTTTTTTTTTCCGTGTTAGTGCACTTAAAGGCATTTTCAGTAAACGAATATATGGAAAAATTCAAAATCTCTTGCTGTGAATAATTGAAATAAAAAAAATATTCAAGTTTCTTGTTGAAGTTACTTTTCTGTATTTCACTTTCATCACAGGGGTCTTGCAATAAAAATTAGCATAATTGAGGTTAACCCAATTCTAGCTGCCCCTCTAAACAGTTTGTTGGCGTGGAGGTGGTGTTTAATTGTTTTATGTACTTTCTCTACTTTTAATGGATGACAAAAGTGCTGACCTACAAACTTGGCCATACTGCAGTAACCGGATATCATGGGATGATTATTTAACATAGTGCTAAAAATGTATTTTAAAAAAATTAAATAGGAACCTTTTTTTTTTAGCATTTTTCTAAGGGTGTCGACTGTATTTTGTGGAATATTCCTATTGATTGCTTTTTAAAATCATTTTTCAAAATAAATAGGTGCAATATGTGTCATATTTCTTAGTGGAAGATCACTGTAGTTGACGGCAAAGGTGGGTTTTTTCCATATACCAAAGGTCCTAATAATGATAAGTGGTGGTGGATTTGATGTGTCATTATTTAACCGTCTCTGCTGGTCTGAGCTCTTCTGTAAAACCTTTAACACCAAGAGAGAACCGGCTTCATTCTGGTTTGGACACCAAACTTTGTAGCTTTTTTTTTTTGCAGAATTTCAGAACTGAAAAAAAATTGTTCAGAACCTGAAAAATCAGTTCTCAGCTGGGTCTAGAAACGTGTCAGTCTTTCAGTTTGAAACCCTGAGGACATTAGAGGGCGTGTTTTTGTTTACTTGGCCGCTCCTCTGTTAATGAAACATCCTTGATTACAGGGCTTCCTCTTCAAACTGATGGAAATGTGGACTGGATCACCAGACAGGACAGAGTCTCTAAGTATCCTGGTTGGAACTGGTCCAAGAACTGGCTCTCTGTTTGTGGGACTATGTATCTATATAGAACAAAATGTCATAAATGAAAAAAACGAAAAAGAAAAAAAAGTGTTTCTCTGAATGAAGATTTGCAGATTTTTTGGGGATTTGAGTTAAATTTGGTTTTGATGTGCGGCATCTTTCCCACCCAGTAAAAACACCATCAGTTGAACCCTCATAGGACCAGTTCTTCTAGCATTTATAGTGCAATGTCACATCATGAGTGAAGCCAAAGCCCTTTTATATTAATTTAATTTCTATTTAATCTCATCTTGTAAGACTCATTTAAAGAGCTTCAATTTTGCAAATGTACACTGTGTGCACAACTGAGACAAGTCAGTATTTTGACCATATCATAATTTTTATGCATATATTTCAACGCCAAGCTGTAGAAACCTGAATGCTAATTGGAGTTAAGCAGATCAGGTGATGTGTATTTGGGTAATGAGGGAGGGTGTGGCCTAAGGAGATCAACATCCCATATCAAGGTGTGCATAAGTATTAGACGTCTTTTCCTCTTCAGGCAAAATGGGCAAAAAAAGATATAGAACTGACTCTGGAAAGTCAAAAATGGTCAAGTGTCTTTCAGTGGGACACAGCACTCTTTAAATACTGGGAGATACTGAGGTGTGATCACAGAACCATGAAATGATTTGTTGCAAATTCAGTGGCGTGAGAAATGTGTTGAGAAAAAAAAGACAAATTAACTGCCAAAGATTTGAGAAGAATCAAATGTGAAGCTACCAGGAACCAATGATCCTCCAGTGCTGTCATATTCCAGAACCGCAACCTACCTGGAGGTGTTTAGTGCCCAGAGACATGGCCAAGATAAGGAAGGTTGAAACCTGACCACCACTGAACAAGACACTTCAACAACAAGTTGAAACGTCAACACTGGGCCATGAAATATCTCAGGACAAATTTTCAAGACAGGCTTTATAGACTGATGAAATGAGCTCCTCTTCCACTCAGAACCAGCAAGGTGCAGGTGGGGTACTGGTATGGGCTAGTATTATTAAAGATGAGCTAGTTGGAGATTTTTGGGTTGAAGATGGACTCAAAACCCATCTTTTAGAAGACTTTCTTCAAGCAGTGTTTCAGGAAAAGGTCTGCATCTTTGAAGAAGACCATGATTTTTCATGCAGGACAATGCTCCGCAACATGCATGGACGTTTCATCTTTTAGTTCTTTAATAATTCTGCACATTAATAGTTGTTTTATAATTGTGGACACATATGTGAGTGTGAACATTCTCTTTGTAAAGCATTCAGGTTTCAGGGTTTGAACATTTGGGATTGACTGATGGTGCTGGATTTGTTCCAGATTAAAATGAATCCTCAAAATAATCACTTGTCTAATAATTGTGCACTTCATCTTTTTCTTCCGGCTGCTCCTGTTTAGGGGTCACCACAGCAGATCAACCGTCTCCATTTCTTCCGGTCTTCTGCATCTTCCTGCTTCAAACAAACCTTCTGCATGTCCTCTCTCACCACGTCCATAAACCTCCTCTTTGGTCTTCCTCTTTTTCTCTTTCCTGGCAGCTCCATCTTCAACATCCTCCTTCCAATATAATCCTCGTCTCTCCTCTGGACATGTCCAAACCAATGCAACCTTGCTTATCTAACTTTGTCTCAAAGACATCTAACCTGAGCTGTCCCTCTAATATTCTCATTCTAACCTGAGCTGATTTTCAAGAATAAGGGTGATGCACCAAGATGAATAAATTATACACTGTGTGCACAATTATTATTCTTGAAAATTAGTACCAGTACACTTTGTCTCCACTCCTCATCCTCTCACTTTCCACAAAACAATCTGGTCAGAAACTCCACTGCCATCTCCCCGAAACTTCTCCATGCTTCCACCGGTATGCCATCCGGACCAACAGCCTTTCTATTCTTCATCCTCTTCATCGCTGCCCTTACTTCCATCTTGCTTATTCGCTGCACTTCCTGTTTCACTCTCCTCACCTCATCTCATCATCTCTCTCATTCTCTTCATTCATCAGCTGCTCCAAGTACCCGCTCCATCTGCTCAACACTCCCTGCTCACTGGTGAGTATGCTTTAGTTTCCATCCTGACCTGCTGCACCTCTTTCCCAGCTCTGATGATCAGTTCTTCTTCGAACCTCTTTAATATTCACTAAACGCAGCAGCAGGCGAAGGCTGTGACCCCGTCCTCCACCCACAGTGTGACTCTTCTCGGGGTCGCCCTCGAGCTCATGATGCCAGTGTTTCAGATCAACTTCAAGCCCAGTTCACTTCCTGCTTAAAACCTCCCACCTCCTGGCAGATGGATTTAGAAGAGAAGTTTGATGTTATTCTCTTTATTAGGTGTTTAAGACGGCGCGTGCGGGTTCCTGCTGCGGTGCTTGCGCTTTAGCGCGTGTGCGCGTGAGCCGCTCTCGCTTCTTCGCGCTACAACCCGGAAGTACACAGGCGCTGGCTTTTTGTTTGTGAGAATGTATTTTTTGTCCTCAGGCTAAACATGACGGACGTGAGGGTAGGGTTTTGTAACGTTTTTATTACACTGATTGTTAAATATAAAAGAATATCCAACCACACCAGCTGGTTTGTGGGTCTGTGAAACAGTGGCGGTGTTTTGGGGAGAATCGGCGTTAGCTGCTAGGCGGCTAAGCTGCCCGTCCCGGGAAGGAACCGACGGTGAAAGTCAAGGTTTTTTAGGCGTTTATGGTCAGAAAAGACCGTTTTTAGCACCGGTGACGTTCGCTGAGGTCCAGGCAGTAGGGTTCTGTGTAAGAGGGCTCAATAAAAGCTGGCAGCTTCTGTAAGTTTATGCTTTCCTCTGTAAAATGAGGAAAAATGAGAGGCCGGAGGTGGACAGACCTTAAACACCTCCGGTTAAACATGTTCACTAATCCGCCCTCAAAATAACCACCGGCTTATTCCTGAAAATGCACAGGACACTGTGAGTGTCGGCATCTGAGCATTAGGACAAAGTCAGCGCTACATTTGGGCTTCTCCCAAAAATGGCCGGCTTTGTTGTTATCAGAGCCATAAAACGTGTGTGTTAATGTGCGTTGCATGTCTGATAAATTTCATCCCGCACTTTATTATTTTTCCTCCGACTAGACGTTTGGACGACCAGCCAAAACCCATCGACAGCAGTAAGGTGATGGCCAGAGTCTGTTTCTGACAGTCCTCCCATGTGTCCACGTCTGCGGGTCAGCGTGCTTTATGTTCCTCAGTGTTGAAGGATTTTTTGAAGTGTACTCTGTTTTTTCGTGCCCTGCTCATTATCACAGTTTGATTTGCTCTCATCCTCACCATAGATCACATAAGACTGAATCCATGCTTTCTGATGAGCTTGATTCCAAACCCGAGGTACTGTTTCCACTGCACAACACTTCTTCCAAATTTAAAACATGGTTAACTGTAGAAACTAAAACTGTAAAGGTGTTTTTAAGTGAACAGCACATGTGTTTTTTGCTCTGGTCAAGCTGCTGGTTGAGTTTGTGCAGAACGCCTCCATACCCTTGGGCCAGGGCCTGGAGGAGTCTGACTCCAAATCACCGTGTCTACCTCTCCTCACCTCTTCTGAAAACTCCATATGCAGCCAGCTTGACCTTCCAGGTAGCAGATTGCTGTAATTTTGGTGCTAATTAAAAAGAAAAACGGGGGGGGGGACACCATAGGGGTCTTCATGTAAGTCTTGGCCCGTTTATGTTTGCACCCATTTGCTCTTGGGTGTGTTTTTTTACACCTGTTTTTGCTTTTAAGAGAGCACCCTTAGCCATGCAGCTTCACCGTCGCTGTCAGAGTTTGGGCCGGAGCAAAGCCCCCTTGTAGTGCAGCTTCAGTCTCCTTCCCCAACGCCAGCCCCACAGACAATACTTCAGGAGCTCCAGCAACCAGATAGCACCTCTTATGTGTTACTCAACCTTGCTAAAGGTATTAACTCTCTTTCAAGCTCTTAACCAGCATTCTCACACACACACACACACACACAAATCCATAAAATAATAATAATGAGTTAAAAATATATGCTTGAATGTAATTTCAAGCATCAAGTAGTCAGATTAGTGCTTTTGATATCTTGCTTGACATTTATCAAGAAAACAGAAATAAATACTGCGTAACTTACTGCTGCCTTATAAAAATGAATTAACTTCAAAAAAACCATTGCTTATTGGTGCTTTCTAAAGGCATATATCCATAACAAGTTGTGTATCAGTTTGTTTTGAGTCTGTATAAGCTGGAAATGGTCTTGCAGTGTATCATTTTAGAGGGATAAAAAAAAAAAAAGTTCTCTACCTTTTTATTTTTTTGCCAAGTCTGTTTTTAACCCCAGAAACAAAACAGTGGATCAGAGTTTTGTCTCTAATGTGACAAAAAAGGTTAAACATAATTTCAGTAAAAGAACAAAATAATATTCCAGATTCCATTCAGGCTGTCTGGTTTACATCTGTTCATTTTTGCAAATTGTTCTTTGAACTTCCAAAAAAAACTCAGGTTTATTGAGTGTCTTTCTGGTTTTTAACTGCATCTTTCAGTGTTGTTTCTGTTTTAATCTAAAGGGCTGTCAGCCTCTGCAGAGCCACTGGTGTTTGTGCAGGATGATGTGGACGAGGCAGAGGAGGAGATATCGGCAGGGGAGTGTGGGGATGGAAGTACTCCATGGTACCTGCGGGTACAGGAGCTGGCCCACGACAGCCTTATAGCAGCCACTCGAGCTCAGCTGGCAAAGGAAGCCAGGGCTAGTAGCAACAGTAATGTCTATTAACTGATCATTATCTTTTCATACCTCAGGGAGACGCTGTGGCTCTGTTCACACCTGGCATTAACATGTTTCTGTGGTGATCTTATCTAAGAGGACAGCTTGAAGTACAAGTGTGAACGCACCCAAGATGCCCTGAGGTACTCTGTGGAACACCTGCTTAAAAGGTGTTCCCTGCCTAACTGTGAGAATCCTGGTAGCTCTGGGGCAGCCTGGCATGCCAAGAGCTTTGCCACCAGAAATATAAAAATAAATATGATGGCCCCACCCTACAGTGAAGGCCACATACAAATTGTTGATTGAGTTTTTTACTCAAATCTCTTCATAAGCAGGATCACCCAAGATGCATGTCAACGCCTACAGAAACCACTGTGTCATAATTCTGTAGTGCAAGAACTAATTTTTAGAAAGAAACTACTGTATACAGTAGGTCTAGGATTCTAGTACCATGTCATCTTAGGTTTTTGTCCTACACTTGTCATTTAATAATGAGAATCTGCTGATACTGTCTGACCCAAAATTTGTATTTACAGACCCCTCCCAAAGAACCGAAACACCAAGCCTCATTCATTTCTTTTAGTAGAGAAATCGGATCTTCAGGTTTTATTTCCTGCTGTTTATATCTAGATATTTTAAACTACATGGAAAACAATTTTTAAAGTGAACAGATTTTTGTAAAGTACAGTTCACTAAGTACTAAGGAATAGTTAGAGGACGAAGATTGGCTACAATACAATGGAAACACTAGTGAGGAAAAAAAAATCAAATGCAATTTTAGAAAATTTGATAGTCACATGATTAATAAATATCCAGCTTACTGCTGTTATTCACCTGCAAAAATTACTCACCCATGACAGAGGTATTAAGTTAATGCTTCTGTTGTGTGGCTGATTTAGATATATGTTTTAAGGAACAGGCTTCAGAAAGTTTGGAATGGCTGGAAAATGGACTGGTTCTATTATCTTTTTGCACATCTATATCAACCTAATTAAACTGCAGTAAATTTACCTTAAGTAAAGGTATCAGTATCAGTAGATCAATTGAAAAATATCTACAGATCCATTGAAAAGGGCCAGTGAGGATCTTTTGAATTATGCTTTATAATCTTATTTGCAGGGAATTAATCATAATCTCTTGTACTGTCACTCCCCAGATGACCATATTCATAGCTACCAGCCAGAGGGGCCTAAAAAGGAGGCGTCTCCACGAAACAACTGTACATCTGCAGAGAAGATTCTCAGATGTCCTTATGAGAACTGTCATAGAACCTTTACCTGGCCCGCTCATCTCAAATATCACCTAAAAACACACAGGTAGATAACTTTAGAGTATTTGTCTTGGTTAAGCCAATGATTGATTGAGTTCTTTGTGTGTTATGAAGCTGCAGTAAGTCTCCAAGGTGTAGTTATTAATGAGTAATCACTGTTTAAATGTTTTACTTTTTACTTATTAAAGCATAAATAAACATTAGGGAGAATATATACACTTTCGTTGAAAGAGAGAACAACTTTCAGGAGTGCGAACGAGTGATCCATGACGACGAGTGTATTCAGTGACTGGAACTGGTGCATTGTGTCACAAAAAGGGATTAAAAACCAGATAGTCTGCTCTATGTAAACTGTTTTTATGGGTCTTTTCTCAGGAATGACCGCACATTCCGCTGTGTAGCTGAGGGCTGTGGGAAGAGCTTTTATGTTCTGCAGAGACTGCAGGTACACATGAGGACACACAATGGTGAGAAACCCTTCATCTGCAATGAGAAAAATTGTGGCAAGAAGTTTACCACTGCTGGAAATCTGAAGAACCATAAACGCACACATACTGGTAGGAATAATCACTGCAAATCTTTAATGCTTCTTCTGGCTTCTGTGTCATCTATGAGCATGAGAGTGGTGCTTGAAAGTTTGTGAACCCCAGTTTTCTATATTTCTGAACAAAACACTAATGTTGCATCACTCAATATGGTTTTCAATTTCATGAATTGGGTTAACGTCAAGGGTTGGTGATGGCAGAAAATGTAGTTTGATCAAATTAGACTTCTTGTTCTTTAGATAAAATGTGGCACCCACTCACCTTTGATGTCATCCCATTGATTGAAAATCCTGAATTGAATATCCCTTTCAATTTTCTCACACTTGTTTAAAATTTTGTTCTTTTTCTGATGAAAAAGTGAGCAACCAGTTTCCTAATTTTGTTCCCACAATGTGTGTTTGTCTCCTAGGTGAGAAGCCCTTCCTTTGTGAAGTAGACAACTGTGGACGTTCCTTTGCAGAGTACTCCAGCCTCCGTAAACACATGCTAGTGCACTCTGGTGAGTAAAAAAAATTCTTTAAATTTAAGCCCTTGTTCAGCTCTTGCACTACTGTGACCTTTTGATTTCCAAATTATAGTTTTTAAATGTCTTTTTTTTTTATTTAGTTTGTTTCAGTTAAGATCCAAATCACGGAGCATTAGTTTCATGAATTAGAGAGCTACCTAGACTTGTTGCTAGTATGATTAGCTCACAAACCAGTTTGCTTAATTCCCTTGTTTTCTATCATCAGGGGAGAAGCCCCATCTGTGCTCCATATGTGGAAAGACTTTCTCTCAAAGCGGCAGCAGAAACGTCCACATGAGGAAGCGTCATGGAGAGGATGCTCTAAGTTGTGAAACCAGAGAAACAGGTTATAACACTGTACCAAGTAATGTGACTAAAAGTGACTTTGTAACAATCTTCAGAATATGCAATTAGAAGTGTAAAACTAGTCACTGACAAATGGATAGATCAGCAGTAAGAATATCACATCAAGCGGGGGAAAAAGCAGAATAAATGTTAGGCTACAGATGTTACTTCATTAGATGTAGTGCTGCTTTTCGATTGGCAGGGGAGGCGCTGACTCAGAGCAGTTTGCTTGAGGCTGATGGTGCTGCTGTTGATCCCATGGTAACTATGACGACAGTCGTGGAGCCTGTTAATCTTCACCATGCAATGCTCAGGGCACAAGGTACACAACGTCTTCCTGAAGAGTATGCCTTCAGATAGGCAAATTTGATTATTTTAATATTCCCATTACCTTTTTACTTTTGTTCCAGGTCCTGCAGACCCAGTAGTGGTTCTCTCACCACCTCATGACCTGGTCACCATGACAGCTGGAGGTCATAGTTATGGAGAGGATGTGGTGGCACTGCTCTAGTACAATTTGTAAATAAAGTAATTATTTAGAATTGCACTTGTGTACCTTTTTTTTTTTTCTTTTTTTTCTTTGCATGGCCTTTATAGTGAAGGAAAGGAACAAAACATTGTCAAAACCATTTAATAATCTTCAGAGATTACAAGAAGTGCAAAAACAAGCCACCACCAGATTAAAAAGATTCAACCCCATTGATAAGATTCAGCGATTGACCTTGATTTGTTAAGATATTACATTTCAATGCCAATATTTTCCACCATACGAGTTAGAAAAATACATAACGCAGCCACTCACTTAATCTGACAAACACAATCTGATCATACTTTTTTTTCATAGATGCAAAAGCGGAAACATTGTTTTGTGCAATTTATTAATGCAATATTGTTCAGTCCCTGTCTTTTCAACAATGAGCCCGATGAGATTTCGTTCAGACCCAGCAGCAAATTGTCTCACCGTTTAGAAAAAGAACATCCATTTTGAGGCATTTCCTCTTCAGTAATATCGATTGTATTCATGCTTTATTCTGAATTTCTTATCACTGTCAACACCTTTCTCCTTGTTCAGCAGGTATAGCAAAAATATCCACTGTCCAAGAACTGAATCAAGATGTACTTAATTAAGAGATGTCAACAATCATCCATCATTTACACTTGGGGAATAAAATTAATCAAATTTCTCACAAAATATTAACTGTACAGTATTTGCTTTTAATAAATGAACCTTATGTAGTATGTAAACCACACACACACACTTCCCTAAAACCCATATATGGAACCAAAGACGCCATACCCTAAAACAAATTCATGAGACTGTAAGTGGTAATCAAGTCTACTGATAATAATAATATAGAAAGATTATTTGATCTTTACCAGTTTTCAGTTCACGCAGGTTAGGTCTAAATATCCTACAAAATATATTTCTCAAAAAGGTACAATAGTAGTGCATGAGGGTGGGGTCTAGTGGTAAGAATTTGTCTACAGACAAAAAAGGTCACAGGTTGGAATCCCACCACTGGGGTCCTGAGGAAAACCCTTAATCCAAAGTTGCTCCAGGGAGACGGTCCCTGTAATCAGGAATTGTAAGTTGCTCTGGATAAGAGCGTCTGCTAAATGCCGTAAATGTAAATGTAGTGCAAGTGTCAGATGGAAGCCTTGTGGAATTGATAATGAAAAAAATCTGTTTGGCAGCAGACCGTCTCTAACGGGTCTGCAAGGCCACCCAGCAGGAGCACCACTGATCTTTACAACACAAATAGGTCCATAAAATGCAAGTGGTTCGATCAGTGCAAGTGATACTTAACAGAAGTCCACAGCGGCAAACGGTGATCCTTTTCTCACAGAATTGTGAAGTATTGAAAGAAATTGATAATGGCCCCCAAAGCCCAGCTGGCTTCTGCATTGTTCACTTTTTTGGTCAACTGAGAAAGAAAGCACAGGGAGAGAACACAAATCTTCTGTGTAAGTTTGAAAATGAACCTACAGGGAAAATGATCAAATCCCAGTAATCAAAATTTTCCATTAAGACCAACCTTTAGAACCGTTCTGTCCTTGAAGCCATAGCCATCCTTAAGAAGACAGGTTATGTATGTAAGATCCATGCATAAGAAGGGGTGGTCTGGATTAAACATTTTGTTGCACACTGTAACACAAATTATCATTACAGTCACATGTGAGATTCACCGGTCATTGATAACCTCAAATATAACTGCTAATGCAGTTTCCTCTCCTGTCTTCTCAGCCAAAACTATGGAAACCCAGCTTTATTACTTTGTGATAAATACAAGAGCACTTCTGAAACATTATTATTATTATTTTTCCTTTATTGGCATATTTGTTTCCAGATCAAGTCGATCAAAAAAAAAAAAAAAAGGAAATCAACATGTTCTGATGCGCTTGCATGTCTAAGATTACAATCATTTCCACAACATAATAAAAATCTAACTAAATCTGCTTATTTTTTTTCCTTCTTTGATAAAAATAGGTTTAACCATTATGATAAACACATTTTTAAAGCTAAAATGTATCCACAGAGCAAAGAGTAATAAGGTCACTTTCAGGAAAGGCACATCAAGAGCAACAAAATGCAAATATTGTTTTTGTTTTTTAATCCGGTATCTGTCAATTTTGCAATCCTTTACGCTGATTAAAATAAATAAATGAAATCGTTTTTAAAAAATTGTTTGGTTTTGTTTCACGAACCATAATGTTCAGCTGTCATACATTTTGGTGTCAGATGTGAAATTTGTTTATTTACTGCAAAGTAAAAAAACTGGCTGAACAAGTGTGGTGACATAATCCCTTACCCTCTTTAGCTCTTTTTTTGAAGTCACGCATCTGCACCTCTCCTCCTTTTTCTTCGTCTGTAAAAGACAGTAAAATGTATTTTAACAACAGCCCTACTGGTTTCTGTATTCAAATTAAAATGTCACTATTTAAACAATTACATTCATTACAGAAGTCAGATAAATATATAATTAAACAGTTTACCCCAATCAGCTATTGCATTAATACCTCGCGCCACTAAAACAGCTCTAACCCATCAAGGGTTAAGATTTTGCAGTGTACCAGGGTGCAGAACTCTGCTGAAAAAGCCTGTTTCTATAAAGAAATAGCACTGATA
This sequence comes from Hepsetus odoe, assembly GCA_017165825.1. NCBI lineage: Eukaryota > Metazoa > Chordata > Actinopteri > Characiformes > Hepsetidae > Hepsetus > Hepsetus odoe. The sequence continues at coordinate 20,851,366 of CM029370.1, read as the reverse complement.
TAGAAGGGTCTGCAAACAAGCTGACGTAGGTGGTGTGTGTCAGAGCAACATCCACATGAATGTCAGGACATCAACCAAAGCATGACACTTTTTAGGTTTCTTTAGGTTTTCCTGATACTCTTTGTAGGCATGCTGGGCAGTGGACAGGGGTCAAAGAGGGCAACACAACCATAAACACAACAAGCTGCGATACGCTACATTTTCTGACAGCTTTCTTCCAGTGATTTGTTTAGTATCTCTTTTGTGGGACTGGACCAGATTTAACCTAAATTCCTCTTGCACTTCACTGAATCCTGGGCACCCAAGACCATCCTTCCTTGGACCACATTTGGTGCCAACGCATGCTGAACAGGAGCATCCCACAAGTTATGGGATTGTTATGAAGATGCTCTGATCCGGGGCAGTGGTGGCCAAGTGGTTAGGGCGTCGGCCAAATGATTAGAGGATCGGGGGTTCGAACCCCTTCCCAATGGGTTTCCCTGAGGTACCCTTGAGCAAGGTGCCGTCCTCGTCCCGCTCCTCCCTGCGATGGGCTGGCGACCTGTCCAGGGTGCGTCCCCCGTCCTCGCCCTGTGTGCGCTGGGTTGGACACCAGCGCGACCCCGTTTGGGACAAGCAGCAGAAAATGGATGGATGGATGCTCTGACCCAGTCATTTAGTTGTTCACCTGTTTGTCCATTTTCCTACTTCCTAAACTCGACTTCACCTGCTGCCTAATATATCCCACCCCTTGACCAATGTAACAAGATAATCAATGCTATTCATTTGTCAGTGACTTCAATGTTGTGGCTAACAGGTTATTTTTTGATGACCTAGTATTACCATTCAAATTTTAAGTCTTTGAATGCAAACCTATTAATTATTATTGTTACTATTACTATATTCCTTACCAATGAGGCCAGCCTCAACAGCATGGTCAAAGTAATAAGAGAAGGCATAGACAACAGGGTTTTCTTTTAGCTCAGGGGTCTGCTGTATAATCCTTTTTACAACCTTAAGCATTTCTTGGTAACAGGCCTTGTATCCAGTGTAACCTAAAATAAGGGGAGAAGAATTAGAACAATCCCGGAAAGCAGCAGAACATTTGTGTATTTGGTAAAATCAATTAAACATAAAATGCTTTAAAAGGATCTTGCCCTCTGGATTTCCTGTGACTTTGTATGTTACCCCTCCAAAGCTAAATTCTCCTTTGTAGTTCTTCGGCAGACAGGACGTTTTATAAACTTTCCATTCCAGACCTAAAACAAGAACTCAGACTTTCACCAGATGTTCAAAACCGAGAACTATACACACTCTGCTCTACAATTGTGCAACCAAACTACCTCAGTTAACAAAAGTCAGTTGTGCAAAATCACTACTTCACTGCTATACCTTCTGGGCCAATACCACCAATTGCAGAAATCCGTGCTTGTTTGATTCCACTCTTCGGGTAACTGGAGATAGAGGATCAAAACGTGAAGACCTGTTGTTCATGCTGATTTATTTCCATTTGTATAGATATGTCCAAGAGAGTTTTTGCAAATACCTGTGAGTATACAGCTCATGGGTTGTGTTAAACATAATGAATCTCGCTTTGTAATCAGCAGGGACATTTTCTGTGTTTTTCTGAAAGACAACATGAGAAGGAGGGTAAGATAATTTGGCTAAAAGTAAAACCATGTTCAAGAATACATGAACAAAACTAAAAGAAACTCACTTTTGACTTGGGAAGAAAGGTGATTTGAGTTGAACCTCCACCCAAATCTAAAATTCCAACTGTCCTTTTAATGCTGGGGCAAAGATGACCTAAAAGTACATTTGAAATTGCTTTATTACCTGTATGTTCATTTACCTCAATAGACATAATGCCTTAAAGTGGCTGTCAACTTGACTGAAAATATTCAACTTGACTGAGAATGACCCTATGATGTGACTATGACTGATGAGCAGTCTGATTTTTTTGTTAACTAGTAATACATGACTTTACATGCTGGTGTGTCACAAAATGATTAACTTTATTTAGACTGCTTTTAATGTAATTAACTCCATGGTAACAGGCTAGACTTTACAGAACTTCATTTACACAGGTCCACATTTTCTCCCAAATGTTGCTTAAGAAAAAAAAGAAACCCAAAACTTCAATTACCTGCCAGAAAATTTATTGTCATCCAAGCAAAAATCCCTACAAAGAAACGGGCAGACATATTTCATGTTAAATTATGGTTTAACACCTGTTTGACGCATGTTTTAATTGGCTGATTTTCTCTAAAGGTAATATGCTTATTCATGTCTGAGAGCTCTCCACAGAAGCCACAACCAATCCTTCCAGACAAATAATAGTAGCTATTTGCAACCTGACAGGAGCCAAATGACATTCATCAATTTAGTTAAAGTGCTGTCTCAACAGAACTCCACCACAATTTAGTTAATCCACACTTATAACCTCTAAGGCATTTGAATGATGTTACTGATGATGCCCCAGTTCCTCATATGGGCACAGGCTTTATTTTTATAAATAAGAAAAGTCTACATGCAAAAGCATACACCCATACCAGTGATTAGTTTGTTTTGTGTTACCCAGATGCTGTGACTGTAATTTTAGCTGACCTTGTTCAAGTTTGGTTTGCTGACTGTACTCTTTTAAATCGGTCATCTTCAGCATATATTTAAAGTAGCTAATTTGTATGAGCAAAGGTAAGTATACCTTCATTTGTTCCATTCATTATGTTTACACCATCAGCAGGCACATAGAATGGGGATTCATCAAACACATCCTGAACCTGGTGAAGAGAGCACATAGCAAGAAAAAAAAAAAAAAAATCTTTCAAGAAACACACACACACAAACTCTAGAATATGCAGTTGCATGGTCACATTTTAGGTTTCGTACCTCCTCTAGAAGTGCTTGGGCTTTTGCTGGAGGCAGATTTCTCAATCCTGCTGTAGCTCTGAGCATCACCGGTGTCCGTTTCCACTCCACACGAGGCACTGTGTTCTTGGCAACCACCAGCAACTGCCTCAGTGAGTATCCAGCCTTTAATCACACACATGCACAAGCAATGTATTAATAGTGAAATTTAAACCAACAAGTTACTTTACGTGCACTGAAAAGTCTTTCAAAATGATTAAAGCTAGAGGTGCACTGATGAACGTATGGCCAATTGTGGGCTGATATCTGATTTTTTCCAAATGTCTTTGGATGTCGATGCTCTACTTCTTAACTTTTCAACTAAACGTACCTGTCTTAAGTTATTTACACCACATATTAGACCATATCAAACTAATAAACTGGCCTTATTTGGAGGGACTGTTACAGCAGAAGTTGTTCAATTCTGATTAAGAATCCCTCACTAAAGCAGAGGTTACTTTTATAAAACAAAAAGATGATATTAGGTTGACAAATGTAGATAGTGAATCTGCAACACACTTTAATGTGAAAGGTGAGAGGAGTACATCAAAAGGGATGAGCTTACATTTTCAGGATTGTCAACATGGGCAGATAAACCAGGTTTCACAGAACGGAACATTTCGTTATCCAAAACAGGAAACCCCTCTAACAATGTAAACATAACAAAAAACAGAAATGCACAATAAGCCTCAAGAAAAACAAAGTTAGTTTGATTCAGAAAATGTACTGGCAAAAAAAAAAAAAAAGACAGAACAAAACATTCTAGGTCAAACATTTTGAACAAAAGCACAGAGTGAACCACCTCTAAAAGTAAACTGTGCAGCTACACATACCTGGATCCTTCTGTATGAAGGTGTACACGTGTATACGTGTGCCTGTGCTTCCAGCATCAAACATGATTCCATAGAAAATCCGGCTGGCATTGGCAGGACGAGTTATTGGGTACAAGATGTTGCCAAAGTTTGCTGCAAAATCCAGGCTATTGCTAACATAACCTTGGGATCTGGACTCCTTTAGCAAAATCCACAAAAGGAGCAAATGCAGCAGGGGAGACATCCTCAAGCAGCACAGTCTCTCTGCTTTCTCAAAGCCTCCCTAAAGGTAACTACAAAGAGGGTAGCATCGCTTATAAAAGTACACAAGCATGAAGGCACACCCACAGAACAGTCATTAAGCAAGACAATATTAAGCTGAGCCCTTAAATAGTATCTCTCAAAAGCCAATTCACCAATCATGGACAGACTCCTCAAACTTGTACTTTCAATCACACAATAGCAAAGTAAGCTCCGCAGTTTAAAACTTGACTAATGTTTCAATAACAGTGAACAATAAGAACTTTGGCAGCAAAACATTGCAGGAAATGGCCTCATTTTCAAAAACAGCCAATACATCTCGGTTTCTGGACTATTTGGGAAAGACTATTCTATTAAGTGTTGGGACTGACCTTTGGTTACCTTTATAAATTCTTACAATATGAATACAAAATGAAGACGCCATCAATAGCGGTTCTATTTAACCATTTTTCACCTTGTTAGAAAAAGAAAAAGCCTTTTTTTCCTGACTGCTTGATGTATTGTTTTGCAGTAGCCAGTGATGTTTGCTTCAGCAGGATATGGCTGGATCAGCTAAACAGAATTTTAAAGTTTTTTTTTTTTTGCAAATCAGTTTCTAAATATGCTAAGAAAATTAGCTCACCACTAAAGGTGGCCCCAACATCTGGACTTTGATTGAAAGTCCAGATGACTAACGGTCATTTCCAACAGGTAGTCTAGAAAACAGAGATTCTATTTTCATGGAAACATTTCAAATTCTAAACTGAGCCCATTATGCACTGCCCACAAATGCAAGCTTTCAAAAAAAATATGAGTGTGACAAGTATTAGTTTAAACAAAGTTTGTTGCTTCAGTGTTTAAGATCTTTTTGTCAGAGGTTTCTGTGGTACACTGAAGTACAATTACAAGCAATTCATGTTTCAAAGGCTTTTACTGACAACTACATTTAGCTCATGCAAACAAGAGGATCCCTGAAAGAGTGTCAGCAGGTCCTTTTGTGGCAGGGCTGAGATGTAGCAAAAATGGGATTTTTGGGATCAAGTTCTTTTTCATGGCAAAGAGGGACTTTGCAAATAATTGCATTTCATTTAATCACTCTTCTGATTCTGAAGTACATTCTGGAGTACACGGTGTCCAAAAGTATTAGGCAAGAGACTATTTTTTTTTTTTTTTTTCCCTTGTCATTGCGAGGTCACGGCACAGCACACATGAACCACAACTAAATTAGACCTCTGCATTTAACCCATGCACACTCAACACCGTGCAGAAGTGGGCAGCTATTGAAAGCGCCCGGGGAGCAGTGACGGGGGCGGTACCTTGCTCAAGGGTACCTCAGGGCAACCCACTGGAGAGGGAATCGAACCCACAATCTTCCGATGCGGGGCCAACTCCCTAACCACTAGCCCACCGCTGCCCCGCATTATTTTGAGTATAAATCCAGTGCAATCAGTCAATCTAAAAATGTTAAAACCCTGAAACCTGAATGTTTTACAAAAGAAATGAGTGTGTGAAAATTCTCAGGGGATACATGTGCGCACAATTATTAGGCAACTATTAACATGCAGAATTATTAAGCAACTAAATTATTAATAAAGGAAAAATGACTCCCATCGAAACAAACAACTCATGATTTACAAATAAACATTTCTAACCATGACTTCTTTCAGAGCCAGTTCTCTCACTTATTTGGCCCATTTTGCCTGAGGAGGAAAAGCAGCTGCTTAATAATTCTGCACACCTTGATATAGGACGTTGATATGTTTCACCCCAATAAGCATTCAAGTTTATACAGCTTGGAGTTGGAATACAGGCATAAAAAAGTCAAAATACTGACTTGCCTCATAACTGTGTAGTGTATACTCAGCCATCATAAAAACGGAAGCAGCAGACTTTGTGAAAATTAATATTTGTGAAATTCCCAAAACTTTTGGCCACCGCTGTACATAGGCAAGTATCCTACCACTAGACCGCCACTGGCAGGGTTGATCATTCGTCTGATTACATTGATCTACCAGGACATGCCAGCTATTTGGGTGCAATCATGTTTCAAAACTGCCAAAACATTTAGAGGAAGCATCTTCTAAGTCACTTCAGTATGCTTACTTCATTCTAGGCTTTAATGCTGCATCACATGCTCTGAAGAGATGATGTGCAATCCGACTTTAATAAACCTTAAAAGTTTTTAAGAAAAACTTTAATAAAACTGCATTTTTTTTAGTGTCTTACATTAGATGTAGTCCATTTTGGTGCAACAGTCAAATAGTGAAGTCAACAACTGTTCTATGCGGCATTTAAATACTTCTGACAGGAACATTTTCAGAGATCTTGGTTCTGGGACTGTCTTTATGGCTGGGCTCAGAGAACTGCGGGCTCTTTGGTGCTCTGATTGTGTGCGGAGAGATGAATACAGCTGACAGTGCTGCGACACTGAGCTCTGTAACTAACATCATTAACCACAGGTTTTAATGAGACTCATTACAGGTTTGTTTATCAGGCAGAGATCATGATGAAAACCACCAGGTTCATGTGCTCTTACCTCTCCGCAGCTTTCAGTCAGCAGAACTGAAGACGGCAGATGTCAGCTGAACCCTCCGCTCTCCTCGGCCTGGCGTCCCGCGTCTGCCGCTTCAGGTCTCATCTCGGGTTTGGAGGCGAAGAATTTGCCCGTGGCTGCTTTAGTTCAGAAACCTGCCACAGTTTTCAGCAGCCAGCACAAAATCCTGCTGAGTTTTCAACTTTCTTTGTGGTGTGAGAGAAGACATTAATCACCCTGTGGGTTTTATAAACCGTACTCAAAACATCAGCCCGGCCGCCCGTCAGTTAACAGGCTAGTCCAGACAGAGTTTAGTTTTAGCTAACGCTACCTGACTAAACGTTTTCTGGCTAAACTGCAGCATATTATCGTTGTTTCATTCTCTGGGGAATAAAATTATCATCCACATTCAGTTTTTTCAGGAAAACTACTTAAGTCCTAAATTGAGCAGCATGTTAAAAATGATAAAAACCGGTTAAAAAGAGCAAACCTGGAGGGTCATTTGAGCGGCAGCTGATCTGCTCTGGTTGTTGAGGTTGCTCATCCCGCCCCCTTCACAAAAGACGCCTTCAGAGCCACCAAGACAAATAACCCCGCTTAATATATAACTCTTAATACAACTGTGTTCATTTGTACAACATGTTTTGTTTTGATTTTTGAGTTAATGGAAAATCCAAAAAAATCAATAACAAGGGACTGCGTAAGCCATTTGGCGCCGCCTTTAAACCCGCAGAATTCTGGGAAATGTAGTTTTTCTGGCAAACAAGCGGTTTCCAACAATTTCTCAATCGTACCACCTTTTAAATATGTAAAAAGCACTGTACCACAAATAATAAGCTGTAGACTTTGTTATATATCACCCAACATGAAAAAAAGGAAGAGTTTATACAGGTATGTATGTTGATTTGACTAAAATTAATCGATTTATTCCCGTCATTAGCTGTTCTGTGTTTGGATATCAGTATAATTCTCCAAAATTTCCTTTGTACCAATCTTGCCAATAAATCCATAAAAAAAAAAAAACTTTTATTGGCTTTTACAAAAGCAACATTGCAGACAGAACATTCATATAACACGTTCATGACAAATTATTCTGATTGACAGTACTTTTATGGACCCACACAATCCTCAACAGCTTCAACATTCACATGTGCAGGGGGGACACCCCTGAATACACAACATGTTTAATCTTGACATGGATGGTTTCTGTTGGGGTCAGAGGATGGATGTAGCTATGATGGAGCATGTTCTTACCTAAACTGTAAACTTCCAGGCTGGAAAAGAACTTTATCATCTATTTTGTTCCTCTATAAAGTTAAAATGACTATTTGTCATGTCAACAAACCACATAAAATGCATCCTCTGCATCTAACCCATACACACCTTGCAGCAGGGGGCAGTCAAACATCTCGGTGCCCAGAGAGCAGTAACCTTGCACAAAGGTACATCAGGCCATCCTACCACTCAAACTCAAGACCTTCCGATCCTGGGGTCTAATCCCAAACCTTTAGGCCAACGCTGAACCCACGAATACGTAGGAGCTTTTAGATTCAGAGAGGCTGTAATGCCCTGGGCAATGATCTGCTGGAAAACCATGTTTCCTGGCATTCATGTGGATGTTACATGTTTCCACCTAATAGTACAACTATTGCACTCTGCCACACGGCAAAAATAGTTCAGGAATGTTTGAGTAGCATGAAAAAGGGATTATTAAAAAAATCTTCAGGACTACACATGTGCAAATAATAATGTCTATCACACATAGTTGCCATTTATCAAATAAAATTAAATTCAATCGATAATAAAAGTTTTGAGTAGTGTTTATCTTTTCTAAACTGGTGTAAAAAGTCAATTAATTTCTTTCCAGTTGCTTATGTTTAGCATATGCCCCATGTTTATTCTGTGGGAATTAAAGCACAGTAAGCCAAATTGTTCAGTGTGCACAGAAATAATGTGTGTTGATTATGTTCTATACATAGACAAGAAGCACAGACACAAGCTCATTGCTCCTATAAGCGTCCACCAGTTGGCATAGTAACAAGCCTAATGAGTGTGGTGCCGTCTTCTTTTTCCACAGAGGAAGAATAACAGGGCAGACAATTATCTACAAAGGGTATACCCAAGGAAACAAATAAAAGGAAGCAAGGGTTTTGAAGTTTCAACAAATATTTCTACAGTATATTGCATCAGGGAAGGGGACAGGGGCTTATGGTGCAACACCAATAAACATTACCAAAGGTCTTTAATATTCATCTTCATAATGCAGCTCAACTATTTTCAAATGCAACAAAGACATTTTCTACATGTTTATGTATATATGTAGAGATATATATACACACATACATATACACACACACATATATATATATGTATGTGCTGGTGTCCAACCCAGCGCACACAGGGCGAGGACGGGGGACGCACCCTGGACAGGTCGCCAGCCCATCGCAGGGAGGAGCAGGACGGGAACGGCACCTTGCTCAAGGGTACCTCAGGGCAACCCATTGGGAAGGGGTTCGAACCCCCGATCCTCCGATCATGTGGCCAACACCCTAACCACTAGGCCACCGCTGCTGTGTGTGTGTGTGTGTGTGTGTGTGTGTGTGTGTGTGTGTGTGTGTTGCTCCACATACTACATGCATTTATATGGCACTAAACCCACCCCCATCACATCTTTCAGAACTACGTTCCTGTTCCTCTTTCCTCTTTTTTTCTTTTTTCTTCTGTACACCTGTCTTTTATTTATAAGAGCCCTGTAACGCCCAAATTTCCCATTCGTGGGATAATAAAAGATTACTCTACTCTACTCTACTCTACTCTACTGCCATCACCATCACTGTATGGTTCGGCAAGCTTGAATGAGAAAACTACCTGCCGATTCTGTTGCATCAACGGCTTCTTATCCAACCCAGAGAGTGAGGTTAATTGCGCTGCCTTAAGTTCAGCAATGGATGGCTGTTGTATTAGACATCTAAAGGCAAAAGAGCAGAACACCTGCATTCAAATATTATATGAATAGAGCTCTAGGGAATATACTGTAACCTTGTTACAGTACAGCACAGGGGCAGTGGTGGTTAGGGAGTTGCCCCGGATCGGAAGATTGTGGGTTTGATTCCCTCACCAGTAGGTTGCCCTGAGGTACCATTCAGCAAGGTACCATCCCTGCAACTGCTCCCTGGGCGCTTTCAATAGCTGCCCCCTGCTGCACGTGTGTGTATGGGTGAAACGCAGAGGTTGAATTTCATTGTGTTGTGCATTGCTGCATTCCACAATCACAAGGGTATTCACTTTCACTTCTTTATTTTGGCAAATACTGTGTCAACAGCTAGTTGTGCTTTAAATTTGACATTAGGTATTTAGTGTAGTTTGCAGAACACTGGCAATACACCAGTCAGAGTTTAAGCAGATTCATTCACAGAGTGAGCCAAAGCCTTCTCCCCCATCACCTCCCAAACTTACTGAAGTGTTTGTGCCTGAATGGAAGTGAATCAGACCTGTAGCACAGCCTCTTGTCCTGTGATCCAAACCAGCGCTGTCTCTTAAAAGAGACCCAGAGCAAAAGCTGCAGTTTGTCTGCTCTTACCTGGAGGATGGTGGACGCTCAGACGGCGGGACATAAAGTCAAACAAGGCGATTGAAACGTGAATGCTTTCAGTTTTGAATGTAAACCTAAAACAAAAATGTTTTTCGTGTATTTATTTATTTAAATCGTGTTACGGATGTTATTTTGTGTCATTCGTTACAATTAAATGATTTGAAAAGCTCACCAATCATTGGCCGCGCTGTTTCTATGGAAACAGAAAACAAAGCAACATGGCGTTCCTTCAGTGGAGTTGCCAGGACGTGGCGAATTGGATAGAGTCTCTCGGATTTCCCCAGTACACGGTAAAATATCCTCCCAGTGATTAAATTTAGACTGCTGTGTTAATGAATAAAACACCCGTCACAGCCTAGTCTGCGTCCAAAATTATACACTGTGTATTCATTTTAATCTGGAACAAATCCAGCGCTGTCAGCCAATCCCGAATGTTCAAACCCTGAAACCTGAATGTTTAACAAAGGAGATGTGAGTGTGAACATTCTCAGGGGATACATATGTGTCCACAATTATTAGGCAACCACTGTATTAGTGTGCAGAATTATTACACAACTAACTGAACATCTAAAATTCTGACTTATGTTTTGTTTCCATCTTTTAACGTGAGAATAAGAAACAAACAACTCAAAATGTATAAATAAACCTGTCATTTCAAAAAATAAAAATGTTAAAAATCAATGACCGATATTGCCACCCTTCTTTTCAATAACAGCCGTAATCCTTCCATTCATGGAGTCTGTCCGTTTCTTGATCTGTTGATCAACTTTTTGTGCAGCAGCTACCACAGCCTCCCAGACACTGTTCAGAGAGTTGGACTGTTCTCCTTCCCCAAGTTTTTAGGATTTAGGTCCTGTGAGGAAGAAGGCCATGTCAGTATTCTTGCATCTTTAAGGCCTTTTTATGCTACTTCCATGCATGTAGCGGAGCATTGTCCTGGATAAAAACCATGGTCTTCTTGAAAGAGGCATACTTTTCCCAGTACCACTGCTTGAAGATCTTTTAAAAACCGGCATTATGTCTGGGAGTTGATTTTGAGTCCATCTTCAACCCAAAAAGGTCAAACTAACTCATCTTTAATAATACCAGCCCACACCAGTGCCCCACCTCTACCTTACTGGTGTCTGAGTGGAAATGGAGCTCTGTGCCTGTTACTGATCCAGCCACGGGCCCATCCATCTGGTCCATCAAGAGTATCATCAGTCTATAAAACCTTTGAAGAATCTGTCTGGAAATAGTTCTTGGTTCAGTGATGTTTCAGGTTGTGTTCAGTGGTGGTCGGGTTTCAGACTTCCTCACCTTGACCATGTTTCAGACCACTCCAAGTAGGTTGCAGTTCTGCAATATGACAGCACTGGAGGATCATGGGTTCCTGGTAGCTTTTTGATTCTTCTCAGTTAATTTGAGTCTTTTTTTCTCAACACATTTCTTGCAACCCTGAATTTGCAACAAACTGTTTGATGCCTTTGTGTTCACACCCCAGTATCTTAGCAATTTCAAGAGTGCTGCATCCCTCTGAAAGACTTGGCAATTTTTGACTTTTCAGAGTCAGTTTTCAATCTCTTTTTTGGCCCATTTTGCCTGAGGAGGAAAAGAAGCTGCCTAATAATTCTGCACACCTTGATATGAGATGTTGATCGCCACACCCTCCCTCATTACACAAATACACATCACCTGATCTGCTTAAATCCAATTAGCATTCAAGTTTCTACATTTTGTCGTTGAAATATATGTATAAAAATGATGATATGGTCAAAATACTGACTTGCCTCATAATTGTGCTCACAGTGAACATTAGCAAAATAATGCATTACCAAAATAATACATTACCAAGATTATTATCAGCTTTTTCAATAATATAGTATAGTAGTGGGTGGTTCCGAAGGTGGCCATAGTCTATCCTGGTGTATGACACATGCAGGATTTGTTACATTAAATCATCATTAGTGTGTAATTCTTGGGGAATAAAAAAATCAATGTGCACAGAACTAGGACAAATAAATCCCACCAGATCAGCTTTGATGGCCTTTGTAGAAAGTGAATGAAATCGCATTTTATGATTTAGCTGACATTTAAAGTGTTCTTCTGACTCCATTAGAGACTAAAGGTGACAAAAACAATCCATTCTGTGTTTTAAAATGTAGCAGAGATTACATTTCTTTGAAATAGGCTAGAGCCAGTGTCTCCTCTCTCCTTTTAAAGATGTGGTCTGGACAGCTTTTCTTTAATAATGCTTTGTCATCATTGTCCAGTTATGCTTTGCAAGCATCACGTGGGAAAGAAATGGCTCTCTCTTCCATCCACATCAGCAATATCTGCTCCTTTATACCATCTTAAAACACTGGAAAAATAGAGACTTCATCCCACTGAGGTGAAGACATTAATACAGATGCGGACAGCAAGACCTTTGAGGCTATTCTTATTACCAATCTTTTATATGATGATGGTCGGTCAACCCTTGTCTTTACTTAAAGCAGCCTGTTCTCCAAGGAGAGGGAGAGTCCCAGCCCTGTGTTTGGTCTGATAAATAAGAGCAATAACCTGTGTGAGATTTAACGCATGTTTTAATGATTTCAATTGCTCACAGGCATGCTTCACTGAGAACCTCATCACAGGCAAAAAACTGATTTATGTAAACTGCCGTTACTTGCCACAGATGGGAATCACTGACTTTGAACACATGAAGGTAAGAATGTGGCTGTGAAAGGGTACAACATTTCCAGTCTTTCTCAACATGTTCTATTGATTTTCCTTTCCAACGTTTTTCCGGGGATGTTTCCTAGCCAAGGTTAAGTGAAATATGAGTTACACGGAACTGCAAGAAAGCCTAGCTTTAAATGTTCTACACTTGGAGTTATGAATTATTGTTTTAAATGACCATTTTCCATTTATAAGGTGCCAGTGATGAATGGTTAACCCAGATTTGCCTTTTTGGTTAGATCTGTGAACTTGTGGCATTCCTTAAAACATGCAACCACATTTTGATCAATCATACTGGGTTACCCCTATGACTTACTGCAACACATTTTCACTGTTTTATTCAAATAAAGATCACTGCATTCAGTTAATAGCCCCTTTCACACTTGTGGTGCCTTTAAGCTACACTAGTTTAATTACAATAATATCATAACCAATTATGTTTCCTGCAGGCCATCTCAGCTCATGTCCGGGATCTGCTTAGCATCTCTGAGCCTCTTTGGCGTCGCAGTATCGCAGACCCTCCACGGGACGATATGGGGATGTTTCTGGAAATTAAGAGCAGGACTGGGGGCAAGGCTGATTCCCTCACCTATAACCAGTTCCTCAACGTGTGGAAGAAGTAAACAGCTGTTGAGGAACAAAATAAATCAAATAATTCATAATTATTTTCATGTATAAATCTTCAACAATGACAATTATACAAAGTTTGACTAGTTTGGTGAATTTGCTCAGTTCATCAGCTCTTAATCACAATGTTCCTGTAAGTTTGTGGGGTGGTTGTTGGATGAGCAGGGGTTTTTCTCCATAACCTCAGTGAGGGTATGAGGGTATGAGGCTAAAGTTTAACTTAAAATCTTAACACTATTTCTGGAAAATTGCACAGGTTCCCTAGTTCCAAGTAAATGTTTGCACTCCCATACTACATGTAGGGAGACTAAATGTCTGTTTATGAAAGTGACAACCCTTGTCATTGCGAGGTCAGAGCACAGCACACGTGAACCACAACGGAATTGGACCTCTGCATTTAACCCATGCACTCAAACACAGTGCAGCAGTGGGCAGCTATTGAAAGTACCTGGGGAGCAGTGACGGGGACGGTACCTTGCTAAAGGGTACCTCATGGTAACCTACCCAAGGGAATCGAACCCACAATCTTCCGATGCTGGGGCAACTCCCGAACCACTAGGCCACCGCTGCCCCTATTATTAAAGATTTCCTAGGTTTTAATGCTTGATTTTACAGCACTAAATAAAAACCGTGAAGAAGGAGATGCTGCACGCCCCAACTTTGCATTCATCACTGAGTGTCGTGTGCAAACACTTGAGTTGTTATTGCCACACAACAGTGCATGGATTAATGAAGTTCCCCTTGATGGTGCCATTTAATCTCTCCTTCCTGAAGCTGATTCGGTTGAGCTTAATGTGGATGCCTAAGTGGTCCCATTAGCGTGCAGAGCTAGAGGAGACGGGGATGATGAGAGGAGGCCCTCCAGCAGACGCCCCTCTGCTGATGGTCCCTCCAGCCTCGAGACAGCGACAGGCGTGAAACAAAGGCATGAAAAGTGGAAAAGTGGAGAAAGCACAGCTCTCCCAAAGCCACATGCGCGTCCACCTGCAGTCAGTACTGCGCCGCAGCAGCAGAGGAGGGGTGTGAAGAGCGAGCCCCACGGATGGGACACCTAGCCTGACACCACTGGAGGCCATATTTGGGGCGGGTGAACGGCGAAGGGATGTAGGGGCAGACATGTGCGCGCTGGGATGAAGTCAGAGAGCGAGTGAGAGAGAGAGAGAGAGAGTGAGAGAGAGAGAGACAGAAGCTGCGGAGCCGACACCTTCCTCCTCGCTGGGATCGCTCCTTCTCTTCTGCGCACCTCTGAAGCGATGCGCCTCCTGAAGGACGGGCTCGGATCGCGGCGTTTTATTTGACCATCTTTATCTATCTGGGTCATCCGAACGGAGCTCGGAGCAGGTGGATGTTCTGGGCGAGAAATGCAGTGAGTCGCCCGGGAAGCTGTTCGCCGTGAAGCAAGGCTCACACCTCTCCCCTCTCATCTCAAGGTACATTTTTATTAGACGCCTTCTGATCTGCTCAACATCTTGGCTTTGGTGGAGAAATCGCTAGGTGTTGGTTATGCAGGGGCATTTTCCTCTTCTCCTGCATCCATATCGGTTCTAAGAAGGGAAACAAGAACTCCTCAGCCTATAAAAATTGCTGTCTTGCATAGATGGCTACACAGCAAGGTCACAAAATCGCCTTCACCTGATTGAATGTAGGTTGCCCAGCGTGGCTTGCATGCCAAGTGGTCTCCTTCTCCACATCGTCGGCTGTGCATGCATTATACGTGCCTGCAAATTAGGCTTCATTTCTTAAGATAGCCCATCCTGTTGTCCACCATCACTCTGTTCAGTACCAGCTGCTGTATTCCTCCTGAATAGCAAGAGAAAGTAGGGCTATGGCTCCAGCCTAACCTTGGTCTTGAGATGCAGGCAGAATCTCCTGCTCTATAATCTCAAGGCATGGAGGATGGGATGATTTCCTTGTGAAGGTTTTATGCCCAGATGTGGTGTTTGGCTTTTTTTCCCCTCACAGTATTGATGATGCAAAATGAGATGTGCATTGAAGTTTTTTTATTCATTTATGCATGCTCCTTTGGAAGCTCTAGGCTGTGTGAATGGGATTCTGCCTCAAATGGTGGCTGTACAGATGTTGCTGCTGTGAAAGAGGATGCTGCTGGTACAGGGATATGAGAGAAGGGAGCAAGAGATATTGTGTCGATTTCTCTTCAGCTCTCCAGTTGCAGGTCGCGGCGAGACCTCTTTAGAGAATGCATCACCAGGCTCACCTGATCACAGTGAGGTCCCGCATTCAGCCATCTGCACACAATCTGGGTGTAAGGCTGAAGTACCTGTTCTTAACACTGAGAGAGACTGCATCATAACTGACGTTAGTGCATATTACATGTTCAGCAAAAAAATGATAGAAATAAAAATAAAACGAGCATTGGCTCAAACAGAGTGTGATAGACCATCTCTTAAAAATAAGCTGCCAAAAAGAAACAAATGAATATGAGTTTAGTGGCCTGATAATGGTCGCCAGTGCTCCATTAGCCATAAACTCTCACTGATTCGACGACCAAGCGATTCATGAAAATGCCCTTTAAATAAGAGGCTTGGCAGCAATCCATTTTCCTAACAACCGTCCCCTGAAAGGCCCAGTGGCATGTGTGTCTGCAGCTCCCCACTGAACCTTTTATGTTTAATTTGTTGGCTAGGGGCTGGATTTGGTCAGTCAATCCAAAGAAATTCCTGCATCGAAAATTGCCTTGAATCTTTAGTTCTTTTTGGCTCCAAAACAAACAGATAGCAAAAAAACTGTCTTTTTACAGCCTGATAACCCAAAGCTTGTGACTGCTGCAGTCTAAAAGCTGATCCCAGATGACCCTGATACACAACAGCACGGTGCAGGGCAGATCTGAAAGGAGGAGGCTATCTAAAAGGAGGGGTCAGATATAATAACTATGAACTTGTGAGAATGCTTTCAGTAACTGATTTGAGGTTCATCGGGTTTTCTCTGCAATCTGAGGAGATTACCTTAAAACAGAAGGGCAAAAAAAAATTGTGTGGCAATGATTAAATGGTATGTGTTCTGTTACAATTGAGTTAATGTTTGACGTTTGTGTTCTTGTATTTCATTGTGGTTACTTTAAGAGAAAGTATGAAAGTGTGTCACGTGAACCGTGGTTAAATTTCTGAGCATGAGGGGACCAGTGGCTGCTATCTTTATATAATCCAGCAACACCTACATAGATCCTTTGTCCTTTTGATAGCATGGTGGGTGTGTATAAACTGTGCTATTGTTATCTGTATTTGTAGATGGTTATTTTTGAGTAAATGTTACAATTGTGTTATTAGTTATTAGAACTCTGTCACTGTTACTATATGTTAATATAAAATTAGGTGATTGAATGCAGGGAAAGTATGAAGATAACATATATTCATACTGTATGCAATTGTATATTGAAAATGGAAACAAAGTGTTTGTCTTTGTTGTTTTACTTTCACCCTTCTTGTACCGTAAATAAACCTGTGGACAACAGGTGGACTGTCTTCAGTCTTGATGGTAGGAAGGCGTTTATCTGACCGTCATGTTATATTCAGAACATTCCGAGGACAGTACAGTGAAACCTTGGTTTTCTAGTGAGCAAGATAACATAGTGTAGCCTGGTAGATAAAAATCACATCGCCACATATATCCAGTTGAGGACGTCTACAGCAGTGTCTAGACAAATGTACCCATTCAGACTGAGCAATGGCAGAGCCATCTTTGTTAAAGATACAATCTTGTGCTTCATATTCCTCAGTGCAGTCAAGTGGGTTGTCAACAGAGTCCCCTGTGGCCAGGGTGAGAATTAAGAGCAGAAGTGGCAAAAGCACATCTTTCCGATGCAGATGAGGAATATAATCATAAAGTTAAGAGTTTGAAGCAACTATGGAAATGCTCAATTGTAAGAAAGAGATCGCTGCAGCCATTGCTGAAGCAGAAGCACTCAAAGCTCCTGTTCACTGTGACAGTGAGAAACACAGTTGCCAGTTAAAATTAGATTTTGTTCCTGTAGAAACTAGACAACACTCTGAACAATATGTTATCGAACAAACCAGAGTGCACCAGCTACAGAATTATGTCCCTACAAAACCAGATCCAAACCATGAGTAGAGTATTTTGCCTGCATAGCTTCAACCTGAAGGCAAACCTTTCGTTCCAAGCCAAACCAATTCTGATTTCCAAACACCTGACCTCACCTCACAACGGCCTTGCATGTATGAAGATGCATATGTTGATTTGTCAGATAAAGTCAGGTTCAAAGACTACTCCACTACCTCTGTGTAATAGTCCACACCTCAAAATAACAATGCTCATCCTGTCTCCAAGCTTTATCACACATCAACAAAATAGTAACAAAAACAGCTCATACATCAGTGACTTTGTTAGGTACCTTACTCACACTGGCTACAGGCTTCCTTAAATTTAATGAATACCACATAACTATAGAGCATGGAAGTGTTCTTTTCAAACTACAACCAGTGGTTTAAACCTGACAGCAAGTGAGGAGATGGGTCTTCTGCTGAGGTGGCTTGGCAGTACATGTCGAACAAATTACAGCGATTCACATCAGCCTTCCAGAAGCTGGATTGGTAATGATATGGGAAAGAATAGAACAAACTTATGGCTCAATAGTAGTGATGGAATATGCTCTGTTCAATAACTGACACCCTTCCTAAAAAACAAACACAGATTATTTTAAATTACAAAGTTGAGCTGTTAATGCAATTACAGTCAACCAAGGCTGAAGAAGATTTGCTTGGCCTCACCGTTCTCGATACAGCCAGAGACGTCAATCCTATAGGCCAAAAGTTTCCATTTTGTCTGAAGGAAAAGTGAGCACCAGTCAGTGCGTCCTACAAATGACAAAAGCATGTTCCACATCCTTCCTTTTCCTTATTTGTGGACTTCATCAGCCAAAAAGCCAGTATTGGGAGTGATCCAAGTTTCAGCTTTATTTCACACAGAGACATGGCTCCCAAAACAGAGTAGACTATCTGGAAGCCAAACACACATCATGAGATCTCTGTCCACAAAACAGAAGTATTTCCCAGAGCCCTCTCTGATATCAAAGAGATCCTAAAGAAGTCTGATGACTGTGATAAAATATGTCTTATTCACAGGAAACCACACCCTCTACGAAAAGGCAGTGCATTCAGAGAAAAAAATCTATGGAAGACCTAAAGGCATTTTTAAGGAAAATAAGTGCTTTAAATGTTGCTCTTCACCATGTATTGCCAGTGACTGCACAATTAAAGTGCAATGTTCAGAATGTGAAAGCGGAAAACATCCCACAGCTCTTCATCCAGGACCTGCCACTTGGGTATTAGAGACAGGCCCTGTTCTTGAGCACAGTAGGGAGGAAAAGAGAGCTTCACCACAAACTCATGTTGATAGTAAGTGTACTATGGTATGTGGGGGAGAGTGAACAGAGTGATCCAATTTAAAAAAGTCTCGTAAAAAGGTGTTTCCAGCTGGACACAGAAGCAAGGCAGTGACTCTGCATGCCATTCTGGATGAGCAGAGCAACAGGTCACTCATTTTTTCACAGTTTTTTTTAAGTGTTCAATGGTCAGAGTCCAAGTGCCCCTTAAGCCTTGTGAACCTGTGCTGGAATAAAAGAATCAACAGTAAGGAAGGTCTGTGGTTATGAAGTGGAATCTTTGGATGGAAGAGTCCGCATCCCATTGCCAAGCCCCGTAGAGTGTCAAGATATTCCTAATAATAGAGATGAGGTTGCAACCCCTGATGGGGCTCTCCATCATGCACATCTAAGGTCAGTGGCAAAGCTACAGCACCTACAGACATTGATCCACAAGCTCTGATTATGCTTCTCTTAGGAAGGGACATTGTCAGGGTTCAAAAAGGTGAATGGTTCACATGATCAACGCTATGCACAAAGGTTGAAGTTGGGATGGTTCATTGTAGGCAATGTGTGTCTAAGAAGTGTCCATAAACCAGAGACAACAACACTTTCTAAACAAATATGACTGAGCTAAAATGCCTTACTCTCTTTGATCCATGTTCTGTGTTAAAGAAAAATACAGTGACTTGGATGTCATCAATTACCCTCCAAATTCAGAGGAAAAACTGTGTGATCCTGACCATCTGGGATGCACTGTATTTAAGCCAGGTGGTACCTTAGATTCAGGATGTCGCCTGAATGTAATGGCATATCAGTCAACGATGTTCCATTAATGGAGCCTGACCTAAACAACACAGTGCACAGAGTACTGATTCACTTCAGGAAGGTGGCTGTTGGCACTTTATTTGGTTCAGAGACAACAGCCCTTTTTTGGCCTACACCTGTCTGTCAAGTTCAGTAAGTTCCAGGTTGATTCTGATGTTAAGCCATTCGTGATGCGTGACTTCTGTGTTGACGATGGTTTGAAGTCTCTCCCTACAGCTGAGGCTGCTTTCAGCTTGCTAAAAAGGACACAGGACATTCTTTCCAAATCAAACCTGATTCCATCTAGAGATCACACAAGAGACCTTTAAGACCTGGACCTTGATGCAGATAGTCTTGGACTAAACTGGAACATCCAAACAGATGGTTTTCTCTTCAGCATCTCAAATGAGGTAAAACCATATACCCACAGAGGGGTCTTATCCACAGGCAATAGTCTCTATGATCCTCTTTGGTTTGAAGCACCAGTTACAGCAGATTGACTCACAACAGACCATCTCTTCACAAATTTTGGATTAGATGTCTTTGGCCCTTGGAATGTTTTCTTGTGTAGAACCAGGTTGTTAAATCCCTTGACACTTCAAGCTTCATAAATGCACTAATGTGTTTTTTGGCTGTGCGTGGATCAGTCAAACATATCCATTCAGACCACGGCACTAACTTCATTGGTGCCTGTAAGGAATTGGAAATAACTTTGACACCACATCTGTAGAGACTTACCTGGCAGACCAGGGTTGCACCTGGACCTCTAATCCACAACATGCCTCCTATTGCAGTGGAACATGGGATAGGATGATCAGGCTTGCAAGGAGGATCCTGGACTCCATGTCCCTCCAGCTGAAGGACAATCTTACACACAAATTGCTGGTGACTTTCATGGCAGAAGTAGCAGCTATGAACATTGCCAGGCCTCTTGTCCCATTGACAGCTGACCCAGCTGCTCTTCTTACACTAATAATGAACACTGATAGCATTTTGATAGCATCGTGGGTGTGTATAAATTGTTCTATTGTTATCTGTACTTGTAGATGGTTATTTTTGAGTAAATGTTACAATTAGGAAGTTATTAGAACTCTGTCACTGCTGCTATATGTTAATATAAAATAAGAGATTGCATGCAGGGAAAGTTCCATTTATTAAATTTCCATATAAGCTAATATTCTTCACACTGTATGCATTTGTAAATTGAAATTGCCGACACAGTGTTTACTTGTTTTTGTTCTTTTAGTCACCCTTCTTGTACAATCAATAAACCTGTGGACAACAGGTAGACTGTCTTCAGAGTCTTGATGGTAGGAAGGCATTTATCTGACTGTCGGGTTGTATTCAGAATATACAGAGGACAGTACAGTATGCAAAGATTGATGTTGGTCTGAATATTCATTTTACCTTTCTCCCCTTTTTTTTCTGAACTGCACTCATGCTTCCAGTTCTATGCTTCCAAAAAAGAAATGAAAAAGAAAAAAAATCCTGAGAGATGCCTTCATGCTGTCTCTTTCACGTTTGACTGAATCTTGGACAAGAAAAGATCTCCTCTGCTCTGAACAAATCGATGCAGTGTATCACTGGGGGGAAGTAGCAGGTCCACTTCAGCCCAGTGAACATCCAAAAGCTATGCCAGCTAAAGCAGCCAGCTAGTTGGCACACAGCACCAGTGGCAGTTGCTCAATAAAGTGGCAGGATCTGGAGAATGTTTGACATGCTAAGAGTGTCATAATCAGCCTGTTAAACAATTATATTACAGGTCTTTTTCTCACTTAATAGGGTCTGTGATATACTCATGTCTTTGTTTAAAAAAGAAACAGGTCTTTTGCTTTCCCAGTATCAGTAAAAAATGCTTCTCAAAAGAGCCAGGTGGCCAAAGCTGTTGAGTTGAAGAAGAAGCATCTAATGTACATATGACTTATTGGCCATTTGTGTAGTTCACACTCCATTATTTCTTGTTTCACTGCTGTGTATTATGTGTGATAAGCACTGTTATATGACAGGTGTTCGTCACTTTTTTTCCTGCATGGCCTAGTTGCCCGTAGCCCTGTTGTCATTCCAGTTAGTTGCATTGGTTTTCTGGTCATTAGAGCAGACTCTCATGATCATAATCATGATACATGACAGTAATTATTTCATAATCCTCAAGTCAAGTTAAGACTCTCTGAACATTTGTAACAACAGTGAAAGAGTTATTTCCCTTGATGGCACTTGACATACTTAGATATTCAGATTTAAAAGATCTGGCTCTCTGCAGATTCAAATATCAGGAGTAACAAAAACTGATGTGCTGAAAAATTTATGAATTCAGTGTATTTGTACAGAACAATTGGGAATTAGAGGATTCTCCACCTTGCATTTTGCTCTTTTGAAACTTTTTAATCACTATTGTGAATATATGTGAATTTTCATTATTGCTTCTGAATTATGTTTTACTCTGTGCAATGACAATAAAAGGTTCTATTCTATTCTGTCCACCAGCCTAAATCGTATTTTTAATATATGTGTGCACATATTGTGTACGAAATATGTACATTTCAGTATTGTGTGTCTAACCCCTGCAGTCTTAACCCACCATTCTAAATCTTAAATCTCAGGTTCAATTAAATGGTATACCCTTGTCAAGGTTATATCTCTGTGAGTAGCTGAATTTATCTCTCATCCCCCCTTTGCTATTTCATAGTAAGTCATTTGAGCAGCAGTAAAGCACTATGGAAAATCGATACGAACAGAACAACGTCTCCCTCCTGACATGGCATCTGCACTGATCCTTTCTCTTTGTCTCCACATGATCTTTGGAGACATCAGCCTAATTTTGATGAGTAACTAGATGGCCAGACGAGTCTTTCATCCCTTTTATACGCAAAGATGAAAGGCTAAGCATTATCATATCAAAACCCAGCATCAGTGCAGCAGGGGCTTTAGTTTATCTGCCCCCAGAAAGCCTTTTGTGTGTCCCTTAATTCAAATTTCTTGACACTGTGAGTTATAACAAAAGACGTTTACTGTACTTAAGTAGGCTGTGGAACATTAAGCAAGTTGTTGCAAAGAATAGCATGCGCTTCACTCGAGGTATAGCCCTGTCATAAGAGATTAAGAAATGATCTTTGGCACATCAGTTGTTTTTATAGCCTTGCCATGCTCTATTTATTTGATAGGCTTGAAATACACTCTAAGAAATTTCTGCCTTCTTTTACTTTTCACAGGTGTCATCACAACCCTCAATCCAGATGGAGACTCTATTTGTTTTCTTTGTGGTCATTATCATGGCAGTGAAGGCCCAGAAGATCCAAATATGCCCCAAACGTTGCATTTGTCAGGTGCTGTCTCCTAACCTGGCCACCTTATGTGACAAAAAGGGACTACTTTTTGTGCCCCCAAACATTGACAGACACACTGTCGAACTGCGGCTAGGTGACAATTTTATAACAACCATCAAACGGAGGGACTTTGCCAACATGACCAAACTTGTTGACCTGACCCTCTCCAGGAACACTATAGGATCTGTTGCACCTCATGCTTTCAACGACTTGGAGAACCTCCGTGCATTGCATTTAGACAGCAATCGCCTGACACGTATCACAAATGACACCTTCAGTGGCATGTCAAAGCTACACCATCTTATTTTAAACAACAATCAGCTTACTTACATCCACATAGGAGCCTTTAATGACCTCCTGGCCCTTGAAGAGCTTGACCTCTCCTACAACAATCTAGAAAGTGCCCCATGGGTGGCCATCCAACGCATGATCAGCCTCCACACTTTAAGCCTGGACCACAACATGATTGACTATATACCAGAGGGGACATTTTCAGGACTTTTGAAGCTCAAGCGGCTAGACGTCACCTCCAACAAGCTCCAGAAGCTTCCTCCTGATCCAGTCTTCCAAAGAGCTGGTGTTTTGGTCACCTCCGGTGTTTTGGGTCCATCATCCTTTGCACTGAGTTTTGGAGGGAATCCTTTGCGCTGTAACTGTGAGTTGCTGTGGTTGAGGAGATTGCGACGCGAGGATGACCTGGAGACTTGTGCAGCTCCCCAACACCTCTCTGGGCGGTACTTCTGGACGGTATCTGAGGAAGAGTTTCTGTGTGAGCCTCCCCTTATTACACGTCACTCACAGGAGACCAGGGCACTGGAGGGCCAGCACGTTACCCTGCGCTGCAAGGCTCGGGGGGACCCAGATCCCGTCATTCACTGGATCGCACCTGATGGTCGGCTAGTGTCCAACTCAAGCAGAACGGTGATCCACAGTGATGGGATGTTAGAAATTCTTATCAGTACAGTGAAGGATTCGGGTTCTTTCACATGCGTCGCATCCAATCCGTCTGGAGAGGCTCAGCAGACTGTTGAGTTACTTATTACCAAGCTCCCACATTTCACAAATGATACAAGCATAGTACAGGAGCCTGACCCAGGGTCCTCAGACATTGCTACATCCACCAGGATGGGCGGAGAGAACAGCCCTGCCATTATCAGCACCAAAGCTGGGCAAGAAAAGCGGGTGCTCATTTCTGAAATCACATCCTCCTCAGCTCTGGTGAAATTTAGCCTACAACGGAATATTCCTGGAATAAGAATGTTTCAGATTCAGTACAATGGCAGTTATGATGACTCTCTGGTGTACAGGTAAGTGATTTTTATGTTCTGACATATTCCTTTTAAATGATTTTTAAATTATTTTCATCCTATCAAACTTTTAGTCTTATATACAAGATTCAAAACCAGCAGCTGTGCCTAACATTGTTACTTTATTCATAATGAATGGATCAAAACAAATGCCTGGGATAAATTTCCTTTATATTCTTTGCATGAAATGTTTTTGTTCTCTTCTTCACTAACTATTTTGAAGCTTGTTTTTTTTTAATCATATAAAATGAAGTGCATCCTTGATTGGAGCTGGTGGCTTTTTTAAAAGCATTGCTGTGTGTGGGAGTTGAATATGCAGAAACAAGATATGTAAGAAACAAGATTTTGATTAAACTTAATGTTGAACAACTGAAAAAGTCTCAAAATACCAGACAGGACTAAAATAAAATTCGAATAATTCTAACATTTTTTCAGTGAGGCCTCTGTTTTACCTTAACCCTATGAAGAGTGATGAAACAGTGCTGCTACCATGGACGTTCTTCAGTAATGTTCTAGAGTTTTGTTGTTAGCTAATACAAAGTCTCTCAGGGTGACTGTTGCTCCTTAATATGTAACTCTCTATTTCTATTTCTGAATTCTATAACATTCAAATCACTTACGTTTGGTCATACTCCTCAGTAATCAGCCAGAGCTTATCAAATTTTTGTGACTGTACTCAGAGGGTTAATCTTTTTCTGTATCTGCACAGTGTATAAAAATGATGTGGAGGGAAGTAATGTGAACTAACTTAGCAGCAGTACTCTTAACAGACTTCAGAGGTTAAGTGGTTCATGAAAAGAGACTCAGCAGCAAAAGAGCCTTGAGTTTTATCTGTTTCAGCTGGGAACTGTTGGGCTAGAGACCAAAGGCATTTGATTAGAAGTCTGATATGTTTTAAGCTTTGCTTCAAATGCACTTCGTATGGAGCCTTCTCTTTCAGAATAATATAAAATCTCCTGATAGACAACGACATCTATAAAGAGAGCATAAGGAAAAAGTTATAATCTACAAGGTACAAGTACATGGATTTAAAAAAAAATTCTCCTTTTAAAAATGACAGTTTGTAGAATCGTTTTTGATGTGATTTTTGTTGACACATTGCAACATCATTGCACAAAGGAAATGCAATCTGCATACAATGAGAGCAAATCCATTATTGGGGTATGATTTTAAAAGAATATAGAAATAATAAAATAAAATAATATAATAATATAAAATGAAAATAATAATATTAATATGTACACTGTGTACAATGCATTCAAAGACAAAATTTTTAATTAATAAAAAAGCTTATTGCTTATTATCTTATCTCATTAATTAGGCACAGATTATTTTTCTTAAAGTTGTTGTGCATATCAGTATTAAATATTACACAATGTGAGAGAGCTTCAATAGCCAAGGCTCAGTCAAGGATGTGAAAAAAGAACAGAATGCATGAACAGAATGTTCACAAAAACCTTTCAATTTCCCAAAGAAAATGATAAATAACATTTTATTGTAGCAATTGCTGCCATATAGAGCAAGGTTAAATACTAGGTTCATTATTCAGTTATTCATCTTATTAATCTATTATCTGCTCCAAGTTATCTGCTTCTATGGAACAAGTATGTAATGTGTGTAGTTAAAAGAGTGAGATTTGTTCATCTAATCTACTGAAAGGTCTTCAGAAAGTAAAATACAATGTAACTACTGCAAATGCTGCTAACTATTATGCAAGCATGTAAGTTTGAGAAAGGAAAGTGTCTAACGGCTGACAAGTACTTCTCATTTCCTGATGTGTCTTTTCAGAATGATTCCTCCAACCAGTAAAACCATCCTGGTCAACAACTTAGCAGCTGGGACATTGTACGACCTGTGTGTTCTAGCAATTTATGATGATGCGATCACCACCTTGACAGCCACCCGTGTGGTGGGGTGTGTTCACTTCTCCACTGAGCCCCAGTACCTCCGCTGCCACTTCATGCAGTCCCAGTTCCTTGGAGGCACCATAGTTGTCATCATTGGGGGCATCATTGTGGCCTCAGTATTATCTTTCATTATTTTCCTCATCGCACGCTATCGGGTTTGCAACCAGGATGGAGTGGACAAGGGAGTGGAGTTGGGAGATGTGCGCTCTCAGTCCAGGAGTGAGCAATTGCAAGGCTGTGGGATCATCAAATCCATGTCCAAGCAAGTTCTTGGTGCAGAGAGGGACTCTTGCCGGAAAGTATCACCGCAGATGGAGTCAGCTCCATCTTCTACTCCAGCTCCAGCTCCAGCCCCTCCACCTGTGCCTCGGCCACCCCCCAAACCCAGCCTTCCTGACTGCACTGTCACTACCTCTGCTGCCAGCCACAGTTGGCATCCTGCCTCCCCCATCACCCGACGCCCAGCGCACATCACCTCCTCTAAACCTTCCATCCCGCACAAGCAGGATGCACAGATCAGCATGGAGCTTGACAACAGCAACAAGAACAACTCATCCAAAGTCCGTCCTAAATCCGGACAAATCCGGGCCTACTCCACCATGGTGACCCCAGCACCCAGGAGAGCACAGCTTGAGTCCTTGCACAACTACATGACTGTTCCAGTGGGGTGTGCGAGAGTGAGCCGCAGGCACTCTCTGAATGTAGACTCCTGTAAACAGCAGAGTTATATGTCTTACCAGCAGCAGACCAGAAGCCTGCACTCCAAACGAAGCCTGTCCATGAGCGGTGGGGATCTGCCCCAGCTGGACACTTCAAGCAGACTCCATGGGAAAGACTCGCTGTCCAGATCAGAGTGGGTTTTAGAAAGCACACTATAATGAGGATTTTAAAAAAAAACCTTACTACAGTGGTTTTTGTTGGACTTACAGATCCTATTATGATCTGATGTCTTATAGCTCAGACTACAAACCTAAAAGAAAAGTCAGTATCCGTCTTGGATGTGACACTCTTATATTATGTGAAAAAAGTAATATTAAGGACTGGTAAATGCCAATGTTTTTTAAGCACAAGCAAAATCCCATTTTCTGCATATGCTAAAATAATCTCATTGACATGTATATTACTTTGTTATATGGAATAATACATATGGTACATCGTGTACAAACATGTTACATTGTGTAAAATAAAATGTGAAAAGCCAGTCTGTTTTAATTTAATGCTAAAATTATTATGCATAGCCTATGTAATTTGTTTTAAAATATGAAGATATGCAACATATTACTCAAATAGCCACAAATACTTGCAAACACTGTAGGCTGACTGTTATCAGTTTTGTTTTTTTCAGTTTCAGGCATGCTTCACACTTGGTCAGGGTTTTATCAGCAAATCCTCTTGTCACAGATTGATCAATTACATGACTATAACAATGTTTCTTTATGGCCTCTCGCCGAATTCGTATTTTCTGAGCAAAAGATTGTTTTCTGAGATATACCTGCATGGTACATTGCTTTGCATTTTAATCAGCAGTTTAATCTCCGTATTTACAGTTCTGGTGACCTCTTCAGGGGTTTGAGCTATTGAACTGTGTCTGTCACATGAGATCCAGTGCCAAGTCCTGAGGTTGCAGGCTACATGACAGACATCGATACATCAGAGTGTGTAACAAAGGAGCGATCAGAAAGCTGCAGAGAGAGTCAATGCTCTTTAATTCTGATGTTATCTCCAGAGGTGGGCTCATGTTCTTTCTCTGTGACTGGGAGGAGGTAATATATTTCATGAAGTGGAATATCTCATGGCTGAATAAGCCTGCAGTGAAGGTTGTGTAGTAATTATTTTTAGAAGTGTTAATCCTCATCTCCCTTAGAGGCACAGAGTAGGAGAGGGGATCTCTTGCAAGCCTTGGCTTCTTCGAGCTCCACTGTTTGTTCAAAGGAACGGCAAGAAGGCAATGAAAGAGGCCATTCTACTCCCAGGAGCCTCTGCTCCCCTCCCCTTCCCTCCAGCCTTCGTACTTACACAAGCAGCTGCCCTTAAATTTCGCACCAGAAAGCCTGCATCCATCACAGTACAGATAGCATTCATCAATGGATCTGCCGTAAGATACCTCTCTCTCTCTCTCTCTCTCTCTCTCTCTCTCTCTCTCTCTCTCTCTCTCTCTCTTTCTACATATATGTACATATACGTATATATGTACATACTACCAGTTAAAGGTTTATAACACCCCAATTTTTCCAGTTTTTTATTGAAATTCAAGTAGTTCAAGTCCAATGAATAGCTTGAAATTATTGCAAAGGTAAGTGGTGAATGGCCAGAGGTTAAAAAAAAAAAGTAAGGTTACCAAAACTGGAAAATAATGTACATTTCAGAATTATACATAAAGGTCTTTTTCAGGGGCCAAGAAATGGGTTAACAACAAAAACCTGTTATGCAGCAGTGGAGTTTGGTTGGTCAGGGGTTCATTCTACAGCAAGATAATGACACAAAACAAAAGTCGAAGCCAGAACTACCTTAGGAAAAAGAACAAGATAGTAAGCTTGGAAACATGGAGTGGCCAGCACAGTCTCCAGACTTAAACCCCATCGAGCTGGTCTGGAATGAACTGGACAGAAGAGTGAAAGCAAAGCAACCCGCAAGTGCCACACATCAATGGGAATCTTCTTCAACAGTATTGGGAAGAACCTTCTGAAGAATATTTGATTTCCATTGTAGAAAGAATGCCACAAGTTTGTTCAGCTGTTATATCTACCAAATTGGTTACTTTGATGAATCAAAAGTTTAGACTGCATTTTGGTTTTACGTGGACTTAAACTTCAGTTGTTTATTTGTTCTATGCTTTCATTTCAGAGTACAATGAAAGACTGAACTGCTTGAATTTCCATAAGAAACTTGAAAAACTGGGGTGTTCTAAAACTTTGACCAGTAGTGTATAAGTTTGTGTAAACATTTTTTGATATCCCTCTGACATAACTTGAAACAAGTATCCTTAATGTAATATTTATTTTCCATGACCTGTCATTTTGGCCCACTGCTCCTGAGCAATCTGCTCTATCTGTCTCAGGTTTGAAGGGTGCTTTCGCTACACTACATTTTTCAGATCTTTCTATAGATGTTCAATAGGATTAGGACAAGCACTCATAGAAGGTAATTTAGGAATAGTTCAATGGTTTTTTTTTTTTGGTATATTTAGTGTGCTTCATTATCCTGTTGAAGGACTGATGACCTATGACCCTGAACTTTCTGACACTGGGCAGTATATATGGCTCCAGGACGCCTTGGAGATTTCTCAGGTCCTCAGCCTTCATTGTGCCCTACACCAATTCAGATTTCCCCATGCCAGACACAGCAAACCTGTCCAAAAACATCACTAAACCCACTTCTTCACAGTGGGTATAATGTTTTTTTTGTCTTTTTTTTTAAAAAAGTTTTTTATAAAAACTTATTAAAATTATTTCCATTAAGTGAAAAGAGAGCTGATGTGAATTGCGTAATTGCTCCAGTCTGTCTCTTCTGTGTGAGTCCACGGAAACTTTGTGGCTTGTCAACATACGTTTTTGTAAATTCCAGTCTGGCTTTTTATGTTTTTCTTTCATTAGCCCTCCCGAGTCTTCTTCAATAGAGCCTTTTGTTTTTAATGTTCAGTTTGGTGCACACAATGATACCGAGCTACAAAGTGGCAAGTTTTTATCAATTTAAATAGGCTGAATGGCTGATGAAGTGATTTAAGATACTTGTAAGCTAAATTAAGGTGAAAAATTTACTTTGAAATTTGACTTTATAATTATTTTATCAACAAATCTGTCTAGGCTAATTTGGAATATCTTTTTACAATAAACAATAAATATTAATTTTTTTGATTGATCACATAATACAGGCGTTCAGAGCTGACTAATAGACAACTGCTTTTAATTAAATAACTTTTTTATTATAATATTCATCTATCTTATTAGATAATCCCATTGATCAGCTCTGTCTGACCAGAATGTTCCAATAGTATTATTATACAGTTCACACCATAACTGGGGTGGTAGTCTAGTGGTAGGATACTCGTCTGCAGGTTGCAGGATTGAATTCCATCTCCAGCACCACCACCACTGGGTTCTGTCCCTGTAGTTAGGAAATGGAAGTTGCTCTGGATAAGAGCATCAGCTAAATGCCATTATTGTAAATATAACTATTGGCACCCTTGCTTAAGGGTGCCAGTATGTCCTCTTCTTTTTTCCTCTTCTTTTTTGCCAAACTCATCTTGTTTTTAAAACAAAACACTCTTTTTTGTATCAATCTGAAGATTGAAACAGATTTAATGCAAAGTTTTAATGGTACATTGGTGACACCAAAAGCAAAAAAATCATCTTCTGCAATTCTCCCTCCATGACCAATGGAAAATATTATCTTCTCTAATCATTCTCATCCCCTTTTTTTAGAAATAAAATAAGTATATACTGCAATGACAGCTAAGGTTCTTTTAAATTCCTTAATTACTGTTACTGGATATGGACATATAACACGGATTTTGGAATGTTAACAGTTTTGTTTCATTTAATTCTTTTATTCAGAAGGAATATTGTCTTAGTGTCACCTCATATTTATACTCCAGTGAAACAAGAAGTCATGGGTGACTTCTGTATGAGTTCCTACACACCTCAGTGGGCCTAAAATATAAAAGGGAACTTGCATCATTCTTGTTTATAAGACAAGGTATATACTTATACATTCAATGTGAGATAGAGGTAATTAACTGCAACCATGCAACCCTGTGGTATCAATGAGGATATTAAAATAAGCTGCTGATAGTTGTTTTGCTAATTAATCATTGATTAATTCATGTGTACCAGGAGGTGAAGCTTGTCCTTCTTTCTGCTCATTATAGATAGTATAACGCTGCAAACTTTCGCACGCTATGTGGCAGTCTCGAGTGTGTCCCATAAGGGCACATAAATAAAAGATGAGTATCTGTGGCAAGCATCTCTTGAAACGTGATGAGGAGCTCCTTAGCTCTTAGGCTACGCTGCAGTCAGCTGTGGATAAACATAGCTGGCCGTGTTTGCGAAGGGTCAATAATGACTACTCCTGCCATATGGTGTGTTGCTACTTCAGCACTGATCTGCTGAGGCCAAGATAATAAGAGTTTCGGTTTAATTCCCCTCATATATGAGAAGAGTCAACCACTTTAGATCCTCTTGAAGCTCTACAAGCTCTTTCTGTCATCTTCATTTTCACTCTTTTACTCTGCTGCCAGAGTTATTGCAGTTGTAAGACTCTATTCACCCAACAAACGGCTGGGCGCTTCTGTGGATCATCGTTTGTAATTAAATGCTTGTCACATGATTCCAAAATCCTTACTTTGTCACACCAGAATGTTAAGATTTTTTCTGTTTGTTCATTGTCTCCTGACCTTCGAACTGGAGCCACACTGTCATGAATTTTTCATTAGACTTCAGGATACAAGAGTGATGAACGTCTGAGAAGCCCATAATCCTCAACATAATGTGAAGGTTCTATACAGTTTTCTGTGCTACCACACAAAGACCTAGTCACTGAATATTTACCCCAGTAGGAAATGAGCATCACACCACCTGTTTTGTAGTCTAAAGTTTGCAACTAGAGGGTCATCCAGTGTACGTTTTGTGTAAAATCAGTAGTAATAATAGGGATTTCCAACTTTTCATTCAGGGCCAGCCTCTGCTTTTTTTGGATCACAAAAGTTCTTCTAACTTATCCCACTGCACTACAGCCGAATGCTGTTGGGCTTTGTTCCCCGATACCAGCCACCAGGCATTGTGATTTTAGACTAATGTGCAGTGGCTCCATCTAACTTTACTGGCATTGGATAACTATGGAGATATAAGCGATTTGTCCAGCTGTACGCCTGTGTCAGCTTTGGAAGGGCTGTCTTATTATACCATGTGTTTTACAGATGAATTTTTACATAGTCTTGAAACACTTCTGGATGGCAAAAAAAAATAAACATTATCCCTTTCCATCATATCAAGAACACAGACTTTGTAGATTGTCTTTCTTTTATTATTCATTATTTCATTAAACAACCACAATGAGAGTTTGAAGTGATCCTATCACACATAGCTGGACTCCGCATACCTGTGGAGGCAGATAATAAACAGAATTATAATACAATTTATGCACAACTTCAAGTGTATACATTATTAATGCAGGAAAATGTGCTCTGAATGAACATCCTTGTTAATATTGAATGTGATTATTCCTTCTGGGAAAGTGCTGTCTGGAATACAGTAGAATAATTGAAACAGTAAAGCCTAAACAAAACTTAAGACCAAATCAACATGGCCTGTCACAGAGGTCAGATAATGCTGTCCGAATGCAGTGTCAAGTCTAATAAAGGGGTAATTTGTCAAAACAATAACACTTTCAGTACCTTCACAGTGGGAGTGGTGAGAGCATCAGCGTTCGCTCTGACCTTCCTGCCCACAAGGCTGCTAAACCCTGTGGACAGTCTCAAATGATTTTTATGTAAAAAAATTATTTTGCGCTTCTCTTGAAATTGATCTTGCTACTATGGAAAAGGGAAAGGTAGTTACATTTGGTTTGGCAATAACTTTAACTTTGGCAACAGATATTGCAGTTGGTTCAGCCGATTCTGCTGGCATGTCAACTGCACGCAGACAAGGACACTTCACAAATGACTGGAAAACCTACAACAGCAATGAATGTAATTGGTAATTGACTGTAATTGGAATCTAATGGTGGGTTGGAAGAAAGGTTTAGGCATTTGGGATTGGCAAATCTCTAGAACAGAGCACCAAACAGTGCTTCATCGTAGCTTGTTATCAAAGTTAACTGCAGTTTTTATCTTAATGTAGGGCAACTCTTTGCTGCCCCTAAATGCAGGCTTCTATACTAACTGAATGATTTCTGGTTGAATGATTTCACGCTACACCCAGGTTGAATGCAGTTAAAGCATCTTGAAGACTATAGTACACTTTTTAGTGTCCTGGCTTAACCTTCTGATGAATACCATGAAAAGCATTTTAGTTATTTGTCAATATATTTGCCATCAATAAGCATTCAAATGATTCATTAATCAATGTCAATTGAGGTACCGAACACAGAGACAGTAATGTAAATGTAATTACTCAAGCCTGATAAAATATTCCAAAGTAAGCATTACCCTCAATATATTTATTCATTGCGAGTTCAAGGGGCTAAAAGACCCACAGTCATCCTCTTATCAATGCAGTAATCAATCAAGGCTTTACATATATATATTTTTTTTTTTTTTGCTTTTCCCTTTCCCTTCCACCTCCATGGAATTCAAGGGTATCTGCACACAGCCCTTCATGACTCAGTTACCTTGGCAACATATTTCTGCATGAATATATGGGAAATGCAGGCTTTGCTTGCTGCAAAGACACACAGGCATTATCTGTGTCAAAAACGGCTTTGAAAAGAGTTCCCTGATCTCGTAGACCTGTGCAGGTCTGCAAAAATTGCACGCATATGCCACATTCCATTTTCATGTAGATGCACCAGACTCCCACTTAATGAAATATTCACAATAGATAAATGAATAATACATTATAAAGGGCGCAAATAATGCATGACGGCAAACAAATAGTTTCACCAAAATCCACTTTTTTCATTTCATTATAGTAACAAATAGCAGTGGCAGCTTCTCAACAAGATTGTGATTTAGCTCAGTGGGGAAACACTTCATAATCAGCCAGAAACATCCATGTTTCAGGTGCTTACTGCAGGCAGGAGGGTTTGACTTGACATCAGCTGCATAACAAGTAGCACGTTTTCTCTCCATCGCCTTTAACAATTGAAACAAGCAATTGCCTCCACAAATGATCCAAATCTAAACAAATGCATGAGCACCCATGCAGAGTCCTGGCAGTGTTAAATTGCCAATTCTGTGCACACAGTGGCACAGGGGTGACACAGAAACACACCCCCTTTTTCACTCAGTCTCTTTCTGTCTCCTGCATGAACACACGCAAAGAGAGGCCATTCCCTGTTGGCAGCTCTTTAAGAGACAATATAAAATTTGTGTTGCAGTAGGTTTCACATGAGAGGTTTATGTACTGTCAGAATTCCAAATCCACAGCCACACAGAACTGAAGCAGGCACTCGAGAGGCTCTAAAACAGCCGTGTGAATAAGGGGAGTGAATAAATGAATACAAACATTCTAAATTTCCACCTTTATTATGCATCCAAGTCAGGCAGTCAGAGGCTATCCGCACTCTCGAACTCTCAGACTCAGTGCCTATAGTTGCAAGAAGTACTCCTGAGAATCAGTTCTACAGGTACACCACAAAGCCTTACCATGGATGGACCGTACTTATTTCTTCTCCTGATTAAGGCCAGTTGTTGAGGCCTATTTCAGATAAAACTTCAATCAAAACTTCCTTC
This sequence comes from Hepsetus odoe, assembly GCA_017165825.1. Taxonomy (NCBI): domain Eukaryota; kingdom Metazoa; phylum Chordata; class Actinopteri; order Characiformes; family Hepsetidae; genus Hepsetus; species Hepsetus odoe. The sequence continues at coordinate 20,816,908 of CM029370.1, read as the reverse complement.
CATTTGATTTCCACCCAAAGTCATAGACATGCACATAAGGTAGAGTAGAAATATTAACGTTCTTAACTGGACCATGTTAGTCTGTGTGTTTGCCCTACAGTAGACTGTCCAGGGTGTTTTATCTGCCTTCTTCCCTGTGACCCCTGGGTTAGACTCCATCACCCCCTTCGACCCTGGTTTAGATAAATGGCTCAACTAATGAGGGAATTTCTTTTCAGTTGGAAAAAAAAACAAACACCTGATGGTAATTTGGTGCAAATGTTGGTACAAATTTCTCTTATCATAACTTTTTATCCTGAATAGGGTCCCGGGCAGTGCAGGAAGCTGTCCCAGCTCTCACAGGGCAAAAGGTGGGGAAACACCATGGACAGGTGGCCAGTCCATCACAGGTGGTACAAATCTGTAAATTTAAAAGACAGTGAAAAATGTTTTTTGTTTCCCCATCAGCTTAAATGTGAAATTACCCAAAAATACGAGAATCACTGAAGTATAAAATACCTTGGCCATAAATGGTTGGCACCTAATTTTTATTATAGAGGGGGGGGGGGGCTGACAATTTTCTCAATAGATGATCTCCTTCGTAACCTTACTCCTCCTTAGGATTCACTTTATAAATGCACCTCGCAGGTTTTCAGTGGCATTTAGGTCAGGGAACTGACTGGCTTAATTCTCTTGTCAGTGAACATTTCAGTTTGAATCTGGAGATGTGCTTTAGATCCCTGTTCTGCACAAGAGTCAGCCGTGACCCCGTCTCTGCCAAGAAGCTGATTGTGACCAGATTATGATCTAAAATCTCCTACTATGTGTATCTTGGTACGGTTCAAGGACTTTTGAAATAATAAACAAATCAAAGTCCCAGGGATGTTTGGCAAGCTCCAGAAGCTCACAGGTATGATTTGATGAGAGGTGCAAGTAAATATGAAAGCAATACTTCGCAACAGCTTTTGGCCCATCTTGACCAAAAATTCTGCACTGCAACTGCAATGCTTAAATATTTTAAATCACATAAATTTTCATATTATCTGCTTTTTTGATGTGAATTCTCAGCTGTATATTACATTCCTGACTCACAGAAAACTGCTGGCAGGCTGCCGATGACGAAATATTTCTCCATCTATGTATAGCGCTGAATGAAAGATCTTTTAGCAAAGTCTAGCTGCCAGAAATTTTGTACCCAGCTATTTTTTTTGCTAGAATTACTGCCAAAAAGAGCTGATCGCTATTGGTTAGCTTAAGCACTGCCAATTTCCATATCTGCACAAAAAAGTAATTAATTAAAAATAATTATTGAGGAAAAGTCCATAAAGCCATCACAGTAATCACTGACAAAACAAGTGGTGTAAACTGTGATAATTGGTCTAAGTATTTGGAGCTCTACATCACAAAAAATTACTTCTGTTCAGTGCTTACTCCATTTTGTGGTTATTAATGAAATAGAAATAAATAAGCACAGCACATCAGGACCAAGGACAGCACATCAGTGAGACTACAGCATATTGTTCGTAGAGCTCGATGTTCCACTAAGGAGTTTAAATCATCTATTTGATCCGTCATTTGAATGAAAGCTATACAAAGGCATTAAAAGAAGAACATGATTGCTTTTTTCCCCCACAAATGCAGCTGTTTAAAAAAAAAAAACCAAAACAAACAAACAAAAAAAACAAAACACCACATCCAATGTCACTCAGGCACAAAAGACCATGAAGACAAACACAAAACCATATGTGAATTAATTTGTGCAAGACCTTGTCTAAAGCTCTGGCAGGAGTCAAAGCTTACCTCACATCTTGTCCACAAGAGGTCAGTACACAAGAAGAATGTCAGAAACACCACTGTCATCATATCAACTGACATATCAGAGCTTCAATTTCAAGACTGTGATAAAGCCTAGACCGCACATCACTCCAAACAGAAATTCCACAATGAAAGGAAAACGCAGGCTTAATCCCTGTCTGGAAAAAATGACCCAGTGAGCTACAGCACATAAATCTGTTGAAGGCCATTTACACATCAGTAATTCTGAGGCTGTTTCAGCTGCATGAACACAATGAATAGGTTCCAGGCTTGCCATCCAATTGGCATAAACCCCACATAAAAGGTGCTGGGAACACTTTTTTTAGTCTCATTCATTTTTTTTTTAATTGCAGCTCACTGAAATACATGGAAATGTAAATATTAACAAAGAATATTTCATGGTTTAGGCCTTTACAATACATTCTAAACAAAGAAAAATGATAGGTCACAATGTGGCTTCTTGTGAAATGGATTTGAAAGTGAGTTAATGTTTTTTGCCTAGTGAGATGAACGTGATGAGAGAAATTAACTGATGACAAAATGCTTTTAAGCAGTAAACACTTTAAATCACGCTGCTGTCCATTTCTACATGATCTCCATGGAGCCATACAATACACTTGTACAAGATTATTCAAAGGTTAGATTACAACCAAATAAAGAAAATTAAACAGAAAAAGATAACTTTTTACATAAAATACTTTTGAAGTATTGTCTTACAGTAACTATCATCCACCCTTTCAAGAAGAACATGTCCTAAGCAAAACCTTAAATCCTCAGGGATAAAGAATGATCACAAGGTTGCATTACTAAGCATATCCCAAAATAAGTGTACAATATGCACACTTGGAGAAATACAAAATTAAAAGCTATAATCTATGCAGACTGGTGAGCTTTAAGTAAAAGTGAAAAGAAACAAAGGATACCGTCCAAATGTTTAATTCTGTGGTAAAAAGCAATGTCCATGAGTTCCATCATTCTGATGGCTGCAATATAGCCGCCAACAAAACATGAGGTGGTCAGCTGGGTTGGACACAGCCCTGCTCTGCTCCTTAGCACGGGCCACACCATTAGCAGGCTGATTTGAAGACAGAGGGTTCCCAATTTGTAGCTTGAGTCTTTTAGAATTGCCATAATTTATTTAAAGACCGTCAGGCCATTTCCCCCCCCACTCCTTAGGAGGATTACAGAAGAGCACAGTTCAAACCTCCAGTGTTAAGATGCTTGTGTGTTGAGGCTGGGTTCAGGTGTAAAATGTAAAACAAGATCCAAAAGGTACTTATTGGTTGTTTTTGGCTTTTGCATGTGTTAGAATGTGTGACTTGAGGTTGGTGGACTGGGCAAACTTTTTATTGCAGCCATCGAACGGACAGACGTAAGGGCGGTCTCCGGTGTGAATCCGGACATGTGTGCGGAGGTTAAAGTCCAGTGAGAAGCGTTTTCCACAGCCCTCAAAAGTGCACTAATCGGGACAGAAAAAAAAAATTAAGAGTTAGGTCTCCATTTGGACTCTAGATCCCACATCCATGTTTTCTAATAGTTAAAAGCAGATACTTTTTTTTAAATTAAAAAGCACCTCTTCTCCACCTTTCCAGTAAAAATTTAACTGAGTGAGCTTAAGGGATGTAAATAGAGGTTCAAACCTGGAAAGGTTTTTCTCCGGTGTGAACAAGCTGGTGGCGCTTAAGCTTGGAGCTCTCCACAAAGGCTTTCCCACATTCGGCACACACATGAACGCGGGGCCCGTGGGTGTGTAGGTGTTTCCTCATTGCAGAGTTATCCCTGAACATTTTAGTGCATCCCTGGGATAAACAAACTTGATTATAACTGTACAATTCTAGTATAATGAAGAGAAAATATGCCATCATAAAAGCAACCAAGAGCAGCATACTTATATTGTGTCAAAGCCTTTCTATTATAACCCAGGGCTCAGAAACAAAAAAAGTGACACTTTGTTTGAAGTGGAAAATATAGTTAAATGCATAATTTCGTTTATTGCAAACAATGTTCATAAAAGGGTTTGTAGGCCTGGGTATTATTCAGCAACTATTTGCCTTCTATATATATTATATAATTAAAAACATGGTCTTCCCCAAATATTTTCCTACCTCGCATTCAGGCAATGAGTATGTATGCTTGCTCTAAAACCGAGGCTAGTTAGTGACTCCCTTATTAATGTTATTCATGCTTGATAACTTCAGTGCAACATAGATTTCTAAATGATGCCTTTTCTGACCTAATTAATTTACAAACTGCACAATAATCAAGAGGCACTTAAGTTGTTACCAAGCATGTATAACATTATTTAGGCAGTCACTAACTAGTCTAGGTTTTACAGCAAGCATACATACTCATTGCCTGCATGGGAGGTGCGAAAATATTTGGGGAAGACAATGTTTTTAATAATGTAATATATAATGTTATTTTAATATAGACACTTTCTATTTAGAAAGTGCAATGCTTTCAGCTGCAATCTCAACTTAAAAATAAGTGTTTTTTTAGCATTAGTGCCCTGCGCAAAAAGAAGACCAGCAACAGATTTTAAATTCATGTTACAGACCCCAGTTTTGTTCCGTCTCATGCTCAGATTAGACTGGATGTTATCAGGAGGCAAAGACTAAAACTCAGAAATCTACGCAGTGGCAATTAAATGCACTCTGATGTGACTTGAAATACAAAATGCCCAGTAATTCACTACCTATGAGTCAAATGTGAACAGATGTTTTAAAAAAAAAAACAAAAAAAAAACCCCACTTACTTTGTGTGGGCAGGCTATCGTCCTAGGTGCATCATCCTCTTTGATCTTTCGTGGTTTCATTCTGGGAGAACGAAAGAAAAACATAGATTGGATAATATGAATGAATGCAAAATAGTATATTCTTCCACACCGTGACACTTTTTACAGTGGTTCCTGACCAAAATGACTCTTCTGAAAGAGAATGTGGCCTGAAACTTACTTCACCGCTATTTTTCCCCACTGTGAAAAAGTCAGCCCCTTATAGTACCATTTAGTGAATAAAATTAAGTTAATAATAGCTACTAACTCTGAAACCAATACATTTCCCACTGATCCATGGATTCAGGTCTTACCGTACTGAGTTGCGACCAAAAGGGCCGCCACTGTTACTGTAGGGACTAAGAAATAAATAAATAAATATAAGGACTAATAACTATAAATGTAAAAACTGTATGCTGCACAGAGTGCCAAAATGATCAATAAATAAACTGCTCAAACCATCATCAATTTCACATGTGTAAAACAATTTTAATGTGGAAAAAGAGGGGAGAAATTTCACTCAGTGTTTGGCCGCTAACAGGGTTTTCAGTAGCAAAGAATGTCTGCTAAAATAATTTTCTCTAACTTTCTCAATCCACGGATGATGATGAGCGCTCAGCAGAAAAAAAATACCACTGTGAATCACCACATGATGCTGGACACCAACTCTCCAGGATCAAAGTTGTGCAACCCTTTTCTAATCAAAGCAATCAATAGAGATCAAACCATTTCAACTCACAGTCCCCTCAACAAACCACGTCATTCTGATTCAAATATCAAAAACTAAGACATGCGTTAAGACCACAGTAAACATTCTCACCTGGCAAACTCTGCTAGCTGTTTGGGGTCTGAGAGGTCAATTCCTGGGATGCCACCAGGTGGGAGCTTCTTTCCAGTCATGTATTCTGAATAGTCTGGAGGAGAATTCTCCCCAATAATCTGTTCCTCCACCACAGTTTCATGGCCAATTTCCTTTTTGTCATCTGAAATGAAAATGAGGGTGATACGAGTGTCCCAAACAAACTCAAACAATCCAGAGGAGTGTTCTCCAGAACACCATGAAAGTTTAGTTTTAGCAAAATTTTAACATTTTAATTTTAAGATGAGTATTACTCGTTGCAATTAGCGATTTGCTGATTTGTTTCATAACAGTGTATATTTAAGCAATAATCTGAAGACATGGGGATATTTTATGATGTCTCATTCAAAACTTGGATAGCATAAAGCCGATAAACTACTTTTGATCATTTCTTTAAGTCTATGCTTACATATATTTTAGACATCTACATCTGTGGCATTTAGCAGTCCTAATTACAGGGACAGTCCCTCCGGAGCAACTCAGGGTTAAGGGTTTTGCTCAGGGACCCAGTGGTGGTGGTGCCAGAGGTGGGATTCAAACCTGTAGCATCTTGATCCATAGGTCTGTACCCCACCACTAGACCACCACCACCCGGACCAAAACTGCACAATCATGACAAGGGCCAAAAACTAGACGTAGATGAAAACTTCCCCTTGGCAAGTTGTGTTCTGTTTGTTTGCTTTTACTTATTGTCAGCATGATTAAGGGGCACGGGGGGAAGAAAATTCAGTTTTATTCAGCACATTTACTGAGTCCCCAACAGTGCAGAAGAGCTGGAGGAGCTGCAGCAGCAACAGAAATATGTCCACTAACTGTCGCCTCTGGGGCCGTATTAACTTAGCCTAACAAGTTCGATGACCTAGTTGCTCAAAAAAACAATCAAATCAATGCATCAGGTAAAAACTAGGGTCCACATAGGACATAAACGGCAGTCTGTGGAAAGTTTCCAGACTGGAGAGCCCAGTTAGGAGACGGAAGCGCCCCTGGCTTTGTTGAGCCTGACTATATACACTCGGGGCTCAGAGGCCTAAATACAGGCAAAGCCAAAAATTAAGATCAAACATTAAAAACATGTTAAAGCGTCTGCCATCGACCAAAAAATGCGATGCGTGAAAAACGTCAATTAAATCGATGTGAAAACTCTGAAGTTCAATAAATCCTTCACGGACGGACGTTTCCGCGATACGAGCTCACAATACATACTAGCCAGGTGGCTAATTCAGCTAGCGTGCTAAGAGCACTAGCGGTATGCGTTAAAAAAAGCGGACAAACTAAAGCAGTATTGCTCCCAGATAGTATCTAAAATTGAGCGCAATAGGCGTATTCGCCATCACGGAGTAACAGGGTCAGGTTCGGAGCGCTCCCGGTGTATTTTTGGCCCTCCTGAGAGCCCATGCTAGCTAGCTAGCAGCAGCCGGATGTACTCCGCGGCCTACTCGCAGCGCCGCCGGCGCGCTCCCTCCGCCATCTTCGCCATTTTTACGGGCCGCCATACTGGACTCGGGGAACATGGCGGCGCCCAGCGACACCTAAAAACATGGCCTCCTTTCAAAACAAAAACACACCAGTCAAAGGGCTCGCGTTGTCAGCGTGCGAGCACCTTAGCGTCACTCCCGGAACGGTGCTAACGGACGGGGCGGCGGAGGGAGCCGCGGCGGGCGGACAACGCCCCGACAGGCCCCGCTTTGTCGGCTCCTAGAGCCGGCGGGGAGAAGAAAGTACACATTCCGACTCGGTGAACTCACCCGACGCCCACATCGTCACGGAGAACTCGCCCTCCAGCGTCTTTATCTGCACCTGTTTTTGCTCCCACTTTCTACCGGTGGCCTCGGCTGCGCTCAGGTAGCTCTTTTTGCCCGATTTCTTTCCACCGCCGCCCGCGCCCTTCTTCATCCTTCCCACCGAGCTTTTCCCCGCTACGGTGACCAGGGTCTGCCCGATGTACTCCTCCTCTGCCCCCGGCGCGGGCACAGGGATGAGGATCTGCTCCTCGAAGCCATCGTCGGCCCGCAGATCCGCCTCGTCCCCGCCGACCACCTCCTCTCGGGTCTGCACCAGGATCACCTCCTGGTGGTGGTGAATCTGGCTCGGGTCGTCCGTAACGAGGGGCTGCAGCGCGATCATGGGCTGGTGGTCGTCATCGTCGTCGTCTCCGCCGACCACCGTGGTCTCGATGGTCTCCACAGGGATCGTCTCCACCTCGATTTCGTGTAACTCCACTATCTCCGCCGGCATCTCCGAGCCGTCTGTCTCGATGTACAGCGTCTCGCCGGATGCCATGTTAAACTCCGCCAGCTTTGCTCGTTTGTTTGCACACACATACACTCGAACTCGTACACACTCTCTCACACACCCCCTTCTCTGAAACGAAAGCTGCCCCAGCTGCCGCCCCCCTCTGATATTAAACAAACCACTCCGCTCACACACACCGTCACGGCTCCGCTGCGCTCCACGCTCAACTCTCGCGAGATCGGACACATGAACGCGCACGCACGCACGCGCGCGCAACATATTTTTTATTTCATTCTAAAATCACTTTTTTTTTGTTGCATGTATTATCCTTTGAAGCAGATTATGCACATCGGATATGGTTTTGATACCCACAATTTCCCCAAAGAACCAACATGTGAGTAGTTGAAGCATACAAGAGGCCTTTTATTTATTCTTCAATTATTTTAGCGAAATGCTACACAAATGAAAATGTCAAACAACAAGCCACGATCTCATTTTCCTAATGTTTGTAAAAAGAAAAAAATAAAACCAAACAAAACCCCCCCCCAAATTTTAAAATCCATTTCGTTCTTTTAGGAATCTAAAAGATATTAAAGCGAGCACTTTGTTAAAGATGTAAGCTGTGTGGGGACAGCCTGTCCTCTCACAAATGTGCTTTTATTATGAAGCGCACATTTAAAATGTTAATATTAAAACATCTCTAATTAAAGAATAAAAATCCTTTATGTTGTTTTATGATTAAATTGGAGCATAACCCCTCTCATATCCTTATTTAAAACCTAGATTTGTTCAATTAAAATTAAGAAATGACCATTTCCGTTTATTGTGAAGCCTTAAATATCTATTTTTTAAATCATATTATCTTATCTATTTCTTTTTTTGTTGCATTGTTTGCTTTATTGCAGGAACTGATGCTCCGAATGTGTTTTCATCTCTAACTGCCACCTCGTACAAAAGGTTTTAGGACATAAATAATATTTGGATACTGATAAAATGGAAATAAACAAACACGCGCAGTTAGCAGAGCTCCTGTGTGCAGACTGTGTTTAAGGAAATGGTCCGGCTGCTGCTGGAGGAGCGCGAGCTCTGATCCCTCTGAACACACCCGCTGGTCCCTCTAGGGGGCGCTGCAGTGTCCACAACTCTCACACAAGGGAGCACAACACCTCACTTATCCAACACCACTTTTATTTCATTTCATTTTTAATGTAATAAGCATCTCCTTTTTCTCCAAACCCGGAAGCACTTGGTCAAAAAAGGGAAATAAAACAAGCAATAATTCATCATATAATTGCAGCCAATAAACATTTTATTAACAACATGTTCACAAATACTCTGATGTACGGATGTTTTTTTTTTTTTTGTTGGTTTGTTTGTTCATAAGATTGCAATATCCAAAAAGCAATAGTTTATCTCCTGTCTCTTATCACTGCTTCCAACAAGTTTTAAAAATCTTTCAGTCAGTGATAACACACATTTATGTACCCAAAAGGATTTTTAAAAATCTTAAAAAAAAAAAAAAAAAAAAAAAAAACAGTGAGAAGTAACATATACTTATAATGAACATTTTAACACAAGAAAATGAAAATAAAAACAAATAAAAATATAAAACACTAACATATAGACATGTGCAATAATCAATGTCATTGTTATTATTACTATTATTATCATTATTATTATTATTATTACTTTATCCATTGTTTTTTTTTTATTACCATTTTACCACTAACCTACTACTATTACATGGACAATACCAACACCACCGTCAATAATAATAATAATAATAATAATAATAATTAATAAAACAAAACCTAAAACATTTTCTTTGAAGACTTTGAAAAACAGTTGCCAAATATTAATTAAAACTCAAAAACAGAGAGATCAGTGCAAGTGTCCCCTTCCATTTACACATCTGAGGGTTAGCACATGTTTCCCTTCATGTTAGAGCAAAATGCTCCAATTGCTTTAACATGGTGGTAATGTTGCTGGACATCTTCCCCTCTTCAGCTACAGCAGGTCCTGCCGGAGGTCTGGGTCTCATAAAAGTTGGGTCACACGGGTCTGGGATATTATGTCGTGCTAATTCTACTAAGTTCATGTCTAATGGCTGAAAGAGATGATAAAAAACATATTTTAGATTCAGGATTCATTGAACATAAAGTAAGACCACATGAGATGACAAAAAGGAAAGTCACATACTTTTCATTATTATGTTTCATTAGGCTTTACTTTAATATTGAAAGGAGTGGTTGTCTGGATGCAACAAGTGATAATGAACCTACCATCAATGATTTCATCCTTCACCTTGTGCAATTCACGAACAACTTCTTCCAAGATTTCCTAATATTTCATTCAGGCACATAAGTGAGCAGATGAACATAACAACAACATTAGGGCAAAGTTAAATACATTTAACATTTAAATCAGCTTTATTAGGCTTAACGGATACCTGTTTCATTCTGTCGAAGTCTAAGGCGTCTGCATCACTACCACTCCCCACGGGTCGGACCCTAAATACACACAGACACACACACATAATTGTGCTTTTTTACACATTTCGAAGAATGCCCTTTGTATTTATTTACCGTTATAAAATATTTTCCATTTTGTGTTACATTTTTGTTTACTGGAACTATGTTTTCCATTAATTTGTTGCATTTTAAGACATGAATCACACTCTTAATAATTATTTTAGAATTGCAGTAAGTATATAAGTATAATTAATAATAAGTATAATTAGTATAATTATGGTATAAGTATAATTAAACTTAAGCTTATAAACATATTATAAGGATAGGAGAAAGCTGGAAAACGTATTTAACTCCATTTTACATGTAGATTCATCTACAAAATTAGTGATAGTGTTTGGGAATTTAAGCTTTTAACGCAGGTATTTAGAACAAGGTTAATCTTTAAAAGGGCAATTAAAGTTAGTTCTATATTGACATTAAAATTGAGTCTCAGGGTGGGGTCACAGGCAGCATGTCTCCAGGCTTATTGTTCAGCAACACTGTCTGCTATAAATTCTTAAATATTAAAGTAATTTGAAATATAACACTTACATTCCTATGATTTACTAAAATGCCAATTGAACAAGGGGGACCAAGCAATATAAGAACCAAGGACAGAGCACAGCTTCTGGGAAAATGTTACCTTGACACTAGCGATGATCTCTCTGCCGAGTTGGCCCTATCCCACGGCTTCTTTGCACCATCTGCAGGAATTAATAAAAACAGCAGCTCAGAAGGGCTACTTCTGAATGGAGAATGGTTTATTTTGGTTTATTTTTGATGGTGAACACTGAATCGTTCCTCTTTGACCTTACTTTTATAGATTAGTATCAGATAAATCAGATAAATATTCATCAGTCAACAATAGCCATTCAGTTTATTCTGTAAGATGAAGACAGTGTGGTTGTGGTGGGTACCTGAGGCATTCTGTCCTCTAGACATGGGAGAGGGGGAATTTGGATCGTCCTAAAACATAAAAAAGCTTAGATTTTTGAAAATTTCCACCAAGCACTTAAATAAACATGTGCTGAAATCTGTGGAAAATTTTAATATAAAATCTTGTACATCATCACATCAAAGTATGCAGTCATATCAAATTATCATAACCTCTTCACTATGAGAAAAAGGGCAGATGCTCAGCAGAAAACTGAAAAAGTGTAAAAAAACGAAAAAACAAATATTAGCAGACAAGAAAAACACCACCTATGTTTTTTTCAGTACTTACATTTTGGCTGTCACCATCTTTCTTGTCTTCAGACTGGTTTGCAGCTTTCCGTCTAGTAATGGGTGTGGAAAAAAAACAGGATCAGATTTTTTGTGCTGATGATTCTGCAGATATGTTAATGAAAACATCCTGATGTCTGTTCCAAAGGCAACACATGTCCTGAAGAATTTTTTTTGTTCTTTTTAAAAATGTCACAAGTGCTGACCTTCGTGCCAGCAGAGCGTTCATCTCCTCCATCAGGCCAACACTGCCTCCACTCGTCCGGTTGGCATCATTTTTGGCTCCAGATGCTGAACTGTCTTCAGGCTATGGACACATGGGTCAGTCAGAAGAGATTATTCTCATTCTTAGAAGTTTTTTTTTCTCAAAATCAGCTTTTCAAATGTCTCACATATCTTTTTTTAAAAATTTTTTTAAATAAAACATTTTTTAGGGAATATTGAAAATAATTCATTTTGGACTCTGGACAATGCTGGAATCCAGAATTTCTTCTTAGCTATATTATCTTGGTAGCACCAGCTCAGAACTGAGTGTCATCCATTTGTCAGTAACATTTAATTTCTTCTCATATGTAAACCAGAACTGCTGTATCTGTTTTCTTAACATCTGATTTCTTGGTGTTAATGTCAAACAAACCCTTTGAACTCGACGCAGTTTGGCTCCGGCTATCATGGCAGCGAGGCCGGTGGGTGCATGGGCTTCTTCCTGCTGCACCTTATGTCCCCCATAACCCCCTCCAGCCACAGGTAGGGGGGGTGGGGGAGGAGGAGGAGCTCCTGCTGAAGGAGGAGGAGGTCCAGGAGGACCTGGAGGTCCTGGAGGTGCTGGAGGAGGAGGAGGAGGTGGGCATGGTCCTCCCATTGACATAGGAGGTGGTGCTACATTTGGAGGTGCCACTGAGAGTACAGCGGGGTGTCCCTGAAATGGGGAACCTGCCAGAAGCATGGGATGAGAGGCAAAGTGTTAGAATCAAGGAAGAGCAAGAAACTTAGGAGACGCAAAACAAGTACATTTTATTTATTTATTTATTTAGTCAGGTCAGTAAAAACACAACATGCATATAATGAAGGAAAGGTGCCACAATGGGTTCTTTGAGTGATTATGTAGAAGGACCATTTTAGTTCCCTAAAGAACCATTTTTTAAAAAGCAGCGACAAAGGGCACACATCTTCTGGATATATGTATTGCTTGGAAGTCTTGGGTCCTGGTGTTCAAGAAGATGCTAAAAATAATGCAAATGTGCTCCTTCTGCATAGTTTGTATAAATCTTAAACTACTCTCAATCCATTGCAAATTGGCACGACACCCATTGTACTGTTTCAGAAAAATCATCTGTTACCTGAGTTTGATGATCGACGCTCTCTCTCAATATGTGCCTGCATTTGCTGTTGCTGCTGCTGTTGTTGTTGCATCTCCATCTGCCTGCACAGTGCACACACACAATACACACACTCAGAATGCACGCTATATAATTTACTTTACACAAGCAGATCATTACCAAGCCCTTAGTGTCATGCAACCAACAGCAACACTGTGAATGTTTTCAGCACAGATGCTCGAAAAGTGACTCTATTAAAGTAATATTAATACTTCCAGGTATTGTTAATTGTTAAAAATAAACAGTCTGCAGAAGAATCACTGTGTCATATGATTTATTTGTCAGCTGCACAAAATTTCTTGCTGCTGCTTTCTTCATTTGTCCATTTATGTTTTTGTATTTGTACCATATGTTGTTGTGAACATAACAGATTTTCTTGTGAAAACAAGAAGATTGAAGAAGCCTAAATTGAGAGATTTTCCCACTTTTGCTGCAGTTACAGTCTCCCCTCTTCTGGGAAACATCAGATGTTGAAACACTGCTGTCAGGATGTATTTGGATTAGTTCTGGGTAACAAAATGCCATTCTAACTCATCCCAATGGTAGTGAATGGAGCTTAGCCCCTGCAGAGAGCAGTTCACCATCTCCAAAGCCCAGTGCTCCAGAGAGGCTTCATACCCCTTTTGCCTCATCTTAGGCTCCTATGTAGCTTCCTGTTCTATTAGCAATGCTTTTCCACGGAGCCTCCATAGGACAGTGTTACTCTGAACCAGCCTAGCTTCTGGAGAGTAGCTGCTGAGTCATGGGCACTTATAAACATGGATAAAGTTAGCACACAGATGACATAGTTTCATATTCCATAAAATCAGTCTCTCTAAAGTCTCATTAAGGGCAGACATTAACCTATATTCAAGATGAGAGAGGGAGAGTAAGAAAGAGAGAGGGAGAGAGAGAGTGAGAGAGATATGTGGAATTTTCCAGCTGCATGCTGCTGAGGAACAGCTGACACAGCAGACATAGCACACTGGCTACTGTGGAGAGATGCCACACTCAAAATCTTTGTTACCACAAGGGGCAGCTTTTCCCTACTGATATTTCAGTTGTGTCATTATCACGGTTTCCTTTCTGGTGCTTCCAACTGTGCAGATTTCGTTTTGTTCCTTATACTGATGTCATTGCTGTCTTATAAAAGGTGTGTTTTTTGTTTCTCATGCAGTCAGCTGATGCACACCCAGAAGTAAAATGGAAATCTGTCTAAAACAATTAACAGTCTCTGCACATTAATTGGTCCTGGATGCTGGGTAAGGGTGCAGCTTTTTTCATGTTAAGGTTTAAGAGCCCTGGTGCTGTGTTCTTTACTGCACACCTATAACTTCAGGAATCCCCTTCTTTTGACATCTAAATGCGGTAAGTTTGAAGCAATTTCCTGTTGTATATGTGAGGCATGCAGCTTTTTGATTGCCTGTTTCAGCCCAGAAACATCATGCAGGTCTTTAGTTTGATGGTGTTATATTGCATTTTGTTTTTCAGCATCATGTAAACAGTTATGTTCTGGTAGCAGGAATCTCTAAGAGGGTAGTTGATGTCCCTCCTGGCATTTCCAATGAAGTCGTATTATGGAATGGAGGTATAAACTGCACAGCCTCATACGAAGGTGTACTGATAACAACAACAGTGATCAAACACAGAGCTTTCTGGGGCACATTATACCTTCTTTGTGCCTCCAGTTCATCTGTGGTGGGTCCATTCTGCGCCTGGCGCTGAACAGCGGGACCTGTGTAAGAAAAAGGAAAACCACTTTAGAGTTGGGTTAGAGTTGGGCTGACAGTATTTGTTAACCTTTAGATGTAATTGAAGACAATAACAAAGTGGTTAATCATGATGCTAATCTGACTAAATCATAGCAAATTACATTTTTTTTTTTTTTAAGAGGTTGATCAAGTATATCTAAACATACCATTATCATGAACATATCCATGTTCATTTTCTCTATACATGCAAATGAAGTTACATAAGTACATAAGAATTATGACTTTTTAGCATGTAATCCCATACAAACATATCCTCACAACTGAAAAAGGAATGAAAATAATAAAATATACAGTTATTCAGATAAATTAGGAATATTTTATTGGAAATTAATTGTGCAATTTTAGTTTTCAGCAAAAAAAAAAAAGTGACTTCTCATGGAAACAAATGGAAAGTTTTGTAAATCTCAATATATCTCAATTCTATTCAATGTGAATGTAATTAACATTTACATTTACATTTACGGCATTTAGCAGACACTCTTATCCAGAGCGACTTACATGTCCTAATTACAGGGACAGTCCCCCTGGAGCAACTCGGGGTTACGGGTCTTGCTCAGGGACCCAATGGCAGTAGTGCTAGAGGTGGGATTCAAACCGGGGACCTCTTGATCCAGAGGTCCGTAGGCAAGTACCCTACCACTAGACCACCGCCACAGTGTAATTAACAGTACCATGTAATTATGTAATTTAAAAAAAATGCTAATAACATATTTAGGCTATGCATTTTATATATGTTGATCATTGGTCTGGCCATAGCATGAGATGTTTAAAATGAGATACGTATATGATATTCTATCTCACTCAGCTTATTTCACTCCTACTGAGACAGATCCAACTCCAGCCAGGTGGGATGCACCAGCCTTCCTTTTGCACGTGTGCCTAACAGATGCCACACATGCACTAAAACACTTGCACAGTTCTCAGTTCTCATAAGGTCTGTATAAAACATTTATAAAGCGGTTATTAGCCATTTTCTTGCTTCTGACTGACTTTTGTATCCTTAAAGTAAACAAGGTCAGATATTTTATTTCAGAACCTTGCAGACCGTGGAGTGCCCTCTGGCAGTCACCCTGTATGGTACGATAATGATCTTAAGTCGGCAGAAACGCTTCAGCAGAATAGTGCTTCCAACTGTTTCATGGGTTGCTATTATTATCTTCTGATGCATTGTCATTGGTCTGCGTAATATCATTGTTACAGAAGCAACTGTTAGATGATTTCCAATCCTGTTTTAAAAAAAGAATATTTCCAAATTTAATTCAAGCAGATAATTTGATAAGTGAAACAGTTTGAATTATTCAAGGCCAGTGAAGTGCTGAAGGGTTGCTAAGGAAGAGTGAAATAGGCAAGAAACACAAGAAACAGGCCTGTCAGATGGAGAAAGAAGCAAATTTGGTTTTCAGTTGCAGCATTAATAAGGGGAAGGAGTACGAAACATCAGAAGTGTAAATGAACGCTCCTGGCAATGACGGTAACACACCTCAATACTGCTAAACACGGACCACACCTATGAGCACCCATTTTGAATCGATTAACCAAAACCAGAGATGATATTAGAGATTATCATCTGCTGAGTAATGTTTCTGAGACAGCACTGATTCTTAACATGTTTAGATGCAGAGGTTTAATAAGGGACAATGGTGTTGCTGGAGCTCAAATACCAGCTTCCCCAAGTGACAAATAAAACACAGTAGAACCTGATCGGGTCTCCCAGAGCCAGACACTACGACGATGACTCATTTTTCATGGATAATTTACAAGCACACTGCACATGCAGATATATCTCAGATGCACTCATTATATGACGCAACAACCAAACTTCATCTTCGTCAACAACCAAACTATTACCAGTGTCAACAATTAGGCCTGATCCTAATTTAAAACATTACTTAAAATCATGTTTAGCAGAACGCTACACCTGAAAAGGTAAAAGTTCAGATGTTTTGGTTCTCACAACCAAACTCCTGCTTCTGTAGACAAGGTTTACCCTGCATTGTCAACTGCTCGACTTGTTTCTTTATGATTTATCTGATTGCTCATTGTTTCAGATTTAAATCTGCCACTCTAAAGTCACACATTTAAAAGGTAGCATTAAGGAACATGCTCATGCAAAACAGGAATTAAGCAGCAAATCACTTAAACCATAAATAAGTTGTAAGTAACATGTTCAATGCAAAGAAATAGAGCTTTAGAACTGAACAGATAAAGGCTAACAACATATTACTGGGCCTTCAGCAGCGCGCAGCTAGAGACCAATGTGTTCTGAAGAATTTATTCACAATAAAATGTTAGGGATGTTGTTTAGTTTAATGAATAAAAGTGTTCATTTTGGAATAGACTTAATGTGAACACCTGATTGTTTGTTTATAACATAATATTTCACATTTTACAACTGCAATTATGTTAATAATGATGGCTTGGGACAGGCTCAGGGTGATCATTTATGTCTCTTTTTCAGGTCAGATCCAAAATCTCAAGCCCAATTAAAGCTCTATTTCAGAAGCATATTATTAAAGTTAAAATGATGAAAAAAATACTATTATATTTTCTTTCTCATGAATAACATTAAATGACACATTAAATTTAACGCTTTACCAGTAAAACGAGTTTCTTTCAGTTTAGGTGCCTTCATAGATGTATGAACAATAAAGATAACTATTTTATCATTTCTTCCATCTATTTAACAATAACAATGTACCCTGCTTACAACAGCTCAGACTGTAAAAGTAACTTCAAGTATTGAGGTTCATAACCTGAAGCTTGTCCAGATAAACGACATTACACTGCATTCCATGCCTGTGGTCATCACAGATACACATAACTGATCCAAAGTCTGTCTTCTAACTCTATATAGTGGGTGTATCTGATGCATGCCAATACATCATTAAGATCAGAGTACAGAGAGGGGAGAGAAGGGAGAGCGAGCAGTACCTACAGGACATCTTGAAGAAGAAGATCCGGCTGTGGCAGATACAGAGACAGTGGCAGACCCACTCTCTGCTAATCATAGTGTTTCCGGGTCCTTCATCCCTTCTCTCTTTTTTTCTCTACCGCTCTCTTCCTCCTCCTCTCTCACTCATTCACACTCCTCCCCACTATTCTCCAGTTTCTCTGTAGGGTAACCCCACACCTGCAGTCAAGCAGCAGGCCAGCGAGCCCTGACTGGCTCGTGTTTCTCTCAGCCTCCCCATGTGTGCTTCTTTCACAATCACATACACCTCCAAGACAACAAGGGGCACTATTTTTTTTTTTCAAAGAAAAAACCCCAAATTGTCTGCAATTGAGCATGTCAGGTGTATATATCATTATTATTTTTTTTATAAATACAGCCATGGACAAAAGAGCCCTGATCTCAACATCATCCAGTGTGTCTGGGATTACATGAAGAGACAGAAGGATGTGAGGAAGCCTACATCCACAGAAGATCTGTGGTTAGTTCTCCAAGATGTTCGGAACAACCTACCAGCCGAGTTCCTTCAAAAACTGCGTGCAAGTGTACCTAGAAGAATTGACGCTGTTTTGAAGGCAAAGGGTGGTCACACCAAATATTGATTTGATTTAGATTTCTCTTTTGTTCATTCACTGCATTTTGTTGATTGATGAAAATAAATGATTAACACTTCCATTTTTGAAAGCATTCTTTGTTTACAGCATTTTTTCACGCCTGCCTAAAACTTTTGCACAGTACTGTAATTTTGGAGTTTATGCAAATTGCCATTATAAAAACTGAGGAAGCAAATTGTATGAAAATTAATAAAAAGCGCTTGGCCACAGCTGTAAATAAACCTATCAAAAAAGGTGAAAAAACTGTTGACCAAGTGAGATGTGGCTCATACACTACACATAATTGGTGTAGTATATTACTTTGTTTTAGTGCAAGGAGTGTTCACACTCGAAAAATAAATGCCGAATTTAATTTATCTGATTCCAGTGTGTGAATGAAACAGAATTTGCTCCATTTACACAGCTATTGTTTTCCAGCATTTGCGTTTGTATTCTAAAGTATTTCATGATCAAAAATATTCATCTGAAATATTCCTACCCTGCAAAAATTCAGGCTCTTCACCAAGAATGTGGGTACATAATGCAAAAAGATATGCACTTTCAAGTTCCATAATGATTCTGTTATTCTTTAATTAAAACCGATCGACACATTTTCTATTAAAGCAACGGTTTGGCAAAAATAACATCAACCAAGACATGATTGGTGATGTATGGTTTTTCCAGTTGCTAACAAATAATGGACACTTAAATCCTACACCTGGTCATCATAAAATCTAAAATCATCATAAAAATGTAAAATTTATCATAAAGTCTTCACACTTGGAGTTGCATAATCTTAAACAGACTTGCTTATTTGGTATATGACTATGTATATGTCATTTATAAAAAAAGACAAACTTTGTAGATACATTGCAAAGAAAACTTCTAAAGTCTGAGCTACCACTTAAACAAATCCGACAGAAGAACCGAACTCATACTGTACTGCGCTCTTGTCTTCCCTGAAACCATTACCCTCTAAGCCATTTGCTATTCGCACAGAGGGAGTGCAGCCTTTGTTCTCTCTCTTCCCCTGTCTCTCTCTACCATTCTCTTGCCATGATAGATGGAAAAATGAAATGAAAGTTGTGCTCTAGTACTGAGCCCAAGGGGGCACTCCTCAACGACTGAGTTTAATTAAGATTAGCATTGTACTGGGAGAACACTTCTTTGTTAATAACTAGCTCAGAGTTTCTTTTACTCTCACACACCCTCTCTGTGTCTCTCACTCTCATAACGTGTCATTGAGGGACTTGTGTTCTTGCAATTAAGTGTGTGTGTGTGTGTGTGAGTGTGAAGGATGGCAGACATATGCACATGAATGGGATGAGTGAGATGAATGAAATGCTGAAACCTGTTTGGGTGTCTCTGTAAATCAGTGAAAGAGTCTGAATACACTGCATGTCTAAATGTCCAGTCCAAACACCCCTATGTATTTCAGAAAAGTGAAAGTGACTATTCTTGTCATTGCGAAGTCACAGCACACAGTGAACCACAACGAAATTGGACCTCTGCATTTAACCCCTGCAAACACCGTGCATCAGTGGGCAGCTATGAAAGCGCACGGGGAGCAGTGACGGGGACGGTACCTTGCTCAAGGTACAATTCCGATCTGGGGGCAACTCGGCCACTAGGCCACACTGCTCCATATATATATATATATATATATATACCAATGAATATATACATATATGTAATATCTTGAGAGTCTTTTTCCAGAAAAACTTCCGTATTATTATTATTTTTTGAAAGGGAATCAATGTGGAGTATCAATACTTTAGTTATACAAGTGTTTATTGGATTTGACTACATTAATGCATGCCTTGAGTGTGTTTAGCATATTTTAAAAGCACAGTGTACTGGAGTGAGGCTGCTGAGGGACTGATGCTGAGGGACACAATCTTCCGATCCAGGGCGACTCCCTAACCACTAGGCCACCACTGCCCTGTGTCCTTGGGTTTGAGAAAGGCACTATATTAATATAACCAATGTTTATTATTGTAATAAAAGAAGCTAAGGTGTACTAGTAGCCAAATGGGTAGTGCCCATTCAATTATAAGGTTGTGCTTGGGTTGAGTTAAAAGGTTTTCCCTTATTTTCTAATATCAATCAAATGCCTTGCCATCTGGCGATCCGATTGCTGCACATACAGAGTTAGAGATTAGCCTGAAAAACACTGGGTTGTTCCATTTATCTTAGCACCAACTATAGTCCTCAACTACAAACATTTATTTTTCATGTTATTTTTTCATCCTCTGCTCTACTCAAACAAGTCTGCGGTCAACAGTGTTGATGCTGTGCATGGTACATGCCATTAGAGGGCACTGCTATTCCCAAGTGGTCAGGCTGGCTCTGTGCCCAGTATGTGGCTCAGTAGCAAAGCTTGCATTGCTCAACATTCAAGACCCGTATGAGAACTTGCTGTATGTATTTGAGTTAGAAGTGATCAGAACGACTTCTGTTAATTCTGTTCTTGGGTATGAAAAGGAAATGTGTCCAAATCTTGGCCTTACAGCATAACATGCTCGCAAAGAAATAAGGCTGCTGGGTTCAAGCAAGGTGACACAATTGCCACACCTTTGTAATCACAAAACTTTAACTTATTTTAAAGTTTTTAATATGCTTTCTGAAATATTATTCGGATTAAAATATTAAGGACTAATCATGATTTAGAGAGTCTGCTAAAACGCTTTGAAGATATGACTGCAACATTTTCTGTATCCCTGGTCAAATTACATGTTTTGTTGGTTTTTAGCTGAAAAAACTTTTTACACATTCTAACAACAAACCTAACTACAGCACTTGTTTCTGAAGATGTTTGTGCACAGATTCCATGTACTTGTTGACTATTAAATATAACAAATTGGAAAAGAAAATGTTTGGCACATTTTTTTTGCCTATTTGATAAATTCAGCAAATAAACAGTAAATATGGATTGAAGGTTGTACTTCTTTTCAACATGCCATTTGACTAGAGGCACACAAACTTTTGCATATGAACACATATGCTTACCTTATCCTAAACTTGCTGCAACCCTAACTCTGAGGCTGATGTTCAGATTGGTTAATAAGCTGAACTTTTGTATGTACCTGTCCAAATAAAGTGGCATCACAGGCTTACTACTACTCTCACTAAATGAAGGCATGTTTATATACAATGTAATGTATTTCTCAGGGAGCAGGGTTAAATCACTGGGTGACAGTTTGCACTAATATCTCAGTAGAGGGCTTCATTAGAATAGAGGGTTTAATCCCCCCAGGCCAGCCCCTGTCCCCAGCTGCCTCTGACCGTCTGTTCTTCTCCAAAGACTTATTTCATTACCCATATTACTATTTAAAAACAGTCCCCTCCACCAACGAGAGGCACTCCAGATCTTCCTCATACACTATATTTTTTTTTTACATAAAAGCCACACTGCCTTCTACTATGCTTTTTCTTGACCTATTTGATTTATTGGCTATTCTTGTCTCTCTGGGATTTTTGTGCTTAAAACACAAAGAGGTAGAGAGACTAAACAAGGCAACAGAGGTCAGACTGGTTATGTAAGGCTAGTAGTGGGATTTTAGTGCATGTGTAGCATATAGTGTGTGTGCACGGGCATGGCTTGTCCTTAGGGCCTGGAGTCCTGATTTACATGAGAAATGTAACTGCCTATGTACCTTTGTAATGTTGAAATTGTTAGCAACAATATTTTCTTTTCATTTTTTCCATCTATCTATCTGTACATGCATCCATGTATCCATCCATCCAGCAACCATTTTTCTTGACTAGTTGTGAGTGCGAGCCAAAGCCTATTACAAGGCTTTTGGGGCAATAGGTGGCAAAAATCCTGGATTGTCATGTGTTTTGTGCTTTGTCTATGTTTATGTCCCCCACATGCTCAATGTCCGTTTGCTTTTATTGTCGTTGTTGTCCCTGGCTTTTGCCCCAACTTAGCCCTGCCCTTGTGTCATTATGTTCATCTGTGTCTTGGTTTTGTCTCCTCCCCTGTCTGTCTGTGCTGTCTGTCAGCTATCCAACCAGTACATGGATGGGTGTTGGTTGTGTTTTGCAATAAGCTGACAGCAAATAATCATCAGCAAGTTGAATCTAAAGAGCAATTTTTTAAAATAAATTTGCTGATTAAGCCAATGCTTCTATTATTAGACAGTAGTCAGTAGTCTTGATCATTATGCCACTTGTGTACTTGGCACAGTAAGTAGAGGTAATGAGGGGCTTCTGTAATCTCAGATTTCGGGAACTGCTGCTAATGTAGTCATCAGCCAGATCAATAAAAGAGAATGCTAACTGCCATATCAGTTACAGATCTGTTACAGATGCCAACACTTAGTGATGTTGGGAAGAAGAAGAGCCATTCAACCCTGCCTGAGAAAGCAAAGCCAAAAGTGCTCTTTAAGATGACTGTAGCACAGATGACTGTAGCATCACTGGGGATCAAACTCAAAGTCTCCTTGGGACTGAGCCAACGCTTCTATTCCACTCAATAGTCTATAATGTTTATGTGGTATAAAGGCTTGCTGAGCAGATGGAAACTGCCTTGATGGTGGTGACTAAAGCAGAACTGGGGCAGAGAGTATTAGACAGTAGTCAATAGGTAAACCGATTAGAGAAAAAAAAGTCCTAATTCACCCATCCATCCATCCATCCATCCATCCATCCATCCATCCATCCATTCATCCATCCATTTTAATCGCTTATCCTGACTTGGCTTGGGGGAGTGCTGGACCCTATCCAGTGTATTACAAATAATGCTTTGACTGAGTCTGGTGAATGTAAAACTGATACCATCGGGTCATAACAGGGTGTTGTGATCCATGCACACTTACCTCCATCCTGGGTACTGAGCACATTGAGGGCAAAAAGCATGGCATTGGAGAATGTGGTGGCCTCCTCCTTACTGGCGAAGTTGAGTCCGTACACCTGTCTGGCATCACGCCACTGGTGAAAGGTGGGAGTTGCCTGATTGTACTTCAGCCCCTTCACAATGGAGTAGTTAATGACAACCTGAGAGAGGAGCCATTGACAAGAGTCAGCAAAGATTCAAAATTCATTAATTATTACTGCAATCTTCATTTTTTTAGTTTTGTCAGGAAAAAGCATGGTTGAATTCTTAAAACCCCCAACAGAAATCAATCCAAAAAGGATTTTTTTATTTTGTAGTAAATGGTTGACATTACTAAATGAGCTGTCCAGTTGGTTAGGACAATTTTATAATAATCTACAGTTTTATTTGCCATCTTCCATGTAGTTCCAATGCAGATTCAATTAAAGAAATATGAACAAACATTTTACTGTGAAGGGCTGCAAAGTGCTTAAAGATACAAGGTTCTAACCACCCAGTGTTCAGCATCACCAGTGAACTGGTCCTCATCAGCCTCATCATTTGTAGTTATCTCCACCTGTTTCTTCACTGCTTCATGTGTTAAGTTTGCTTGATTAATGTTTATGTAGATCACCACACAACTTTTTCCTTTAGGAAGCCTGGAGATCTATTTTTCAAAAAATACATTATAAAATCCTAGACTGTCTGGCTCTTTAGAAGCAAAATATAAAGAAATCTGGGGTGGCTCAGAACTGTAAGAGCACTAATGTCAAATCCAAATGCAAACTAGTTATAAACCTGGCAGTCTTGAGAATGCCCTTTGGGACAGGCCATATAAGACTTCTTTATGTGAGAGAAATGAATGTTAGTGACACTGTGTGTGTAAAGAGGAGGCACCTGCTGGTCCTGCAGTTTGACCCCCACCACACGGAAGGTGTTGTTGGCAGTGTTGTGGTAGATGTTGATGCGGCTAAAGCCTTGTTGGCCTGGCTTAATTGGCACCCACTTCTTGCTGGTGTCATCGTAGACCATGACCGAGGCACGAGCCTGGCAAATGCTCTGCTCACTGCAAAACATTAAACAAATATATTTATATATACAAACAAATAGACGAAATATTGACAAAATGATCAAAAGTCAAAAGTAAAGCACTGGACAAGAGGCAGAGCATTAAGAAATGTGCTTTAAGCAATACCGAGGCTTGACTTTTGAAAAAGGTCATATTTTGTGAGAGTGAGAATAGGAACAGAAGAAAAGAAAGTGTGAGAGAGAGAGAGAGAGAGAGAGAGAGAGAGAGAGAGAGAGAAAGAACGAGAACAAATGAAGACAGAGAGACAGACAGATGCAGTAAAAGAAAGATGAGCAAGGGGGGATGGGAACTGATAGGACTTTTCTGCTGAAATGAGAAAAACAAACAGGCGCCATCTGTGCAAAGCCAAAGTAAGAGTGGACCCCAAGGCTACTGAAGTCAAAAGAGGCTGAAGAAATAGAGACTGAGTGAACAAATGGGCACAGGAAGGAGAGAAAAGTGGAGCCTTGATAAACATTCTCACAGTGAATGTCTGTGACTAACAAGATGCAAAAATATGAAAAGAATTCTATGGGACACATACATCAATTTTTGTTTTTTACTCATGACTTTATTTACTTTATCTTATTATTTAACTTATCATATTGACAATCATGTCCTAACCAGATATATGACAAAGGCATGATATTGGCCAGATGTACCAATCCACATTTGATTCTTGTCTTAGTCTGCTTAGTCAAGTTAGTAAATGGTTCAAGTCCTTTATTTTTCATGCATTTTATTATTTGTACCCCGTTGTGAACGTATGACATTTGTCTGCATTTCCCCAAACACAGTATGTTGCATTTACATGGCCGTTTTTCAACCTTTTTATCTCTTACATTGAAAGATCCTGTTGCTCTGCTTTTAAGACTGATACATGAGTGAAAACTTAGTTAGACTCATGTTACCTCATGCATAGAAGAATGATTGAAAGAAAAAGTGATCAGCCAATAAGTCACACTAAGTTACACTAAAGACAGAAGCAGCTCTCAGGGTCATGGAAGAGACACCTTTAAACCCCTACTAATGGCACTTCTCCAAGTTGCTGGCCCACATTCTTGCACACAAGTACAACACTGATGAACCATTTTGAGAACAATTTTAATAATGTATCACCTGGCTGCTACTTCACAGTCTGCAAGTGTAAAGTCATATAATCAGATCACACATTATATCTCCAAAAGTATCATTATCTCAGCCGCTTATGCTGATTAAGGTCACAGGTGGTGTAGGAGCCTATCGCAGTGCGTGTAGAGAAACATCCTGGATATGTCACAGGGCAGACACATAGACATCAAAACCTCAAAGCAAAGATCCAGTGTCTGGCGTAAAGCCTTCTTCGAAAAAAGTAATGGGTGCAACAAAGAGGGCAAATTCCCTGCTGCTATGTCAGTGCATTTGTGGTATCCTTCCAGGCACAACTGCAAGTTTGTCCCTCTTAAAGTGACAAGTGTTTTCTTGGTGTGTGATCGTGATGTCATTCAAATGGAAACTATCATTCATATCATATGATTTTGGTCCACAATTTCTACACTAATTATAACATGAACACCCAATGAGGCATAAACTCTATTCAGTGTTACAGTGAAAAACATATTTAGAAGCATGCTGTGATGGAAACACACTTTTGTTCTGAAGACTGTCTTCTCATTATTGTATTCAGCAACTTAACTTTCAGCTCCAGACAGCCTCTGGTTATAAATAACTACATTTAAGGATGAGAGACTGAGAGACTAATGCAACACTCACAATACATCAGCAGCACTCCTCCTAACAGCTTTTAAATTCTCCAGTATGGAAACACCAAACTGAGCTGTTTAATTTATTTTTCCGCAATCTCAGTAGCTGTGATAATTTTTTAAACTGCTCAGGCAATCAGAACGAAATGGCAGAAGAAGGAGAGTGAGAGAGAGAGAGAGACAGACAGACAGACCCAGATGCAGACACACACACACACACAAAAGCTCTCAATGGAAAAATACAAATCCTCCTCAGCATTCACACACATGCCACTCTCTGAAAAATTAACACACATTCTCTGACATGAATAAATCAGCCGGTTTGGAATGCACCTCCACAGAGAACTAAATAAAGAAAGAGAAACTATGTATGCCAGGAAGTCAGTGCTCAGCTGTCTCTGCTGTACGCTGAAGAGATTTTTGAGCACACAAACCCTCAGGAGAGTGAAGCACTCTTGGTAGAAGCCCACTTGATTTGCTGAACACATCAATTCTGTCTGCATGAGCACTTAGATCTCACATACTTTCACTATTTTTTTTACTTTTTCATTTTGCACTAATTGTCACATCATCATCATAAAATAAAAATAAAAGGTTGGTGCTGTGCACTGGTGAGAGGTCATTCCCAAGGTTGAAAAGTCAAGGCAGAACAATGTTGATACCTTTTAGAATATATTGTAAGAGAGAAGAAAGAGGCTTCCAAAGCAGGAGCTCCAAAGTAAAGAAGACATTTATTATAAGAAATGAAAATGTGACGGCTTCACATTCCGTGAGGAAACTAAAGAAAAAGGGTTGGATTTTACACCAAGACAATTATACAGTAAATAACATATGAAACACTTGATGATGAGAGATTAAAGACTAAGAATTTGATTATTATTGGAAATCTGAGCTTAGATCTTGAACATGTACTGGATGCAAGAGCACTTATAAATATTTCTACATCCTAATAAGTGTCAACGTATAGATAACATCTAACCAGTTTCAAACTTCATGAAGGATTTTAAGATTCAGATGAGAAATAATAATTTTTCCACCCATAAAGTGTGTGTGTGGGTTGGTAGGGATGGGTGGAGGTTAGTGTGAGTGCAGCCAGCAGGCAGCCTGTCAGTCCCCCTGAAGATCAGGAGCTGCCTATGAAGCTGCCTTGGCCCAACCACATGCCTGCACCTCTCATGGATAATTCAGTTGGCCTGATGTTAATGTCAATGCACACATCTTCTTTCCTCTGTTCTCCTCTCTCAACCATCCCCTCGTCCCTCTTTCCCTACACTTACCCCTCCCCCACTCTCAATCCAAATGCTTCTTTCCTCTACCCCCTTTTCCATGTCTCACCCCCTGAAGCAGAAGCTTGATACAGAGCTTTAGGACTTGGATGTCCAGGCAGCTCTCTTTGAAACAGTGAAACCCTCCCCAACATTGAATGCCTCTGTTGTTACTGAATGAATCTATATGAACGTCACAGTGGGCAACATGGCTGAAATCTGACTCATTATGTCAAGATACAGTTTCACAAAGTGCTCAGAATAGATAGAACAGAAATAATAGATATTACTTTATGTAAATGCTCATTTGCTGCCTAAATTATATTCTTAGTGTATTTTCAAACATAAATCCAGTCTTCCATCCAATTTCAGAGCTATTTATTTTAACACAGATCACAGGGGTGCAACAACCTACCTGTTCCAGCAGTCTTGTGGCAACTATGCTTTCTAAACCTACACTGCATTACATATACACTATAAATAATTCTGAACGGTAGAAAAATAATTTTATTAAATTATGGTTAAAATTCGATGATGCATTCAATTGTGTTCTAATACATCCTGCCCGTCAGCAATGCCAGACTAGACAGCCGGTTAATCTCTGACTTTACAAACATTGCCTGAGTCAGGATGTTCCCAATGTGTATGTGAAAGTACTACCATGTTTTGTACAGTAAAAGGATGGGGTTAACACTGGCACAGGTGACTGAGGAAGGTTTTAGTTTGTGTGTGTGTGTGTGTGTGTGTGTGTGTGTGTGTGTGTGTGTGTGTGTGTGTGTGTGTGACTCAAAGTATTTAATGAATGCCTGTGAGAAACACTGTGAAGCATCTGCATATCTCTCGCTCTCTCTCGCCCCCCATCACAGCTGACTGGGCACATCACAATAATCACTCGCGTTATTTCCATCTCATTTGCTTTCTACTACATATACTGAACACACTGCTATAAAACAGAGCTTACTGAGCAACCTGAGACAACCAGCTAAGCTTAAATTATACAGCACCTGCAAATGATCACAAGGCAGTGTTACATAATATATATATATATAAAAAAAAAAAAAATATATATATATATATATATATATATATATATATAATGTAGAAAGAAAGAAAGAAAATAAGCAAATGATTAAGATAGAAATTCATGAAAATGTCTTAATTTGCTTAAACTTAAAGAAAGTCCCAACAGTACTGCGTACACGTTTTAGTGCATGTGCAATCAGAAAATACAGCACTGAATAATCAGGGGTTGTTAAATGCAATTAATAATGTTTATTAAGACTTCACATTCATGGCCTAATTATATATCAGGTGCTACTATGATATATCAGGTGCACCCCTAAAAAAAACTACATTTGACACAAATGTACATTCAGATGCAAAATGGACCCATGCTCTGTCTGCTGTCTGATCTGTCCAATATACATATCATATTAATTTAATAATGCCTACAAAATGCAAATATTTTCACAAAAAAACAAGCTGCCCACTGCAACATATCTACCAGCCTACTGTAAATCTGTTAAATCTCACAATGTTTGCTACAAATGAGATCTGAATTTGACACAACATCTGAATTTTAGAGATTATTCATCGGGTTCCACACACTGCATAAAATATCTTTTCTCATGCTGTAGATGTTTTTCCTCTTAAATGAGCAGACAAAGCTCTGTCAGCGCTCATCAGTGAATCCACCATCATGAGTTAATGATCTAGCAGCAGTGAATCACACAGTCTGCCTAATTCTGCTGCACTATTAGCTGTTTAGAGGTCCAATCTCAGAGTCAGCTTTAGAGAATTAAAGCATGGCTCAATGAGGTGAGTGGGCTGATGGGATGACGCATCCATGGAGCCACGAATGCACAGATGAGACAGTGTTGTCAGGGTGCATCTCTTCTCGCTGTGAGCTACTACACAGGCCCTGAGCAGAGCTGCAGTAAAGAGTCATCCCAACACTTCTGAATGTAGAGTTCCTCAGCCATGTGCACAGTCTTGAATTCAGCCCAAAGCTAAATGCTAAGATATGCTTCACATCGCAATATGCCTTAGGGACACATGCTATTTGTCTATATTTTCCATAAACACACCCACACGTTTGAGTAAAAGAGCAGAGGGGTGGTGATATTTTAACATGATCTCTTAATGAAGAGCTTCAAATGTCATAATAAAGCTAAAGCTAGACCATTTAAAGGAAGTGCAGGCCTTTGAGGATGTTTCACCTCTATAGTCAATGAGATTTCTACAGAATTTTGTTCAGTATTTCAATGGCAATATAGAGGTTAATTTTCTAAAATACATATTTATTCATATACTGTTATGTAATTTTGGTCCTTGGCCCACCTCAAACATTGCACAGTATTACAACACATACACATGCACACATACAGACCAGGTGACCTTATTGCATTACTCCATGACTCAGTTCTGATGCTCACATGTCTGTTGTTGAATGCTTTCGGAAGTGGACAGGGCCTAGTTTTGGTCTGATGCTGCACAGACAGCATGCTGGGATGCATTGTGTTCTGAATACTTTCTTTTATGGCCAACATGAATTTCTTCAGCAATTTGTGCTCAAATATTTTTTTAGCCTTTGCTTCCAACACACATTAGTGAGTCTTGGCAACTCTGACCCTTTTGTTGGTTCACAGGTTGTCCTTCTTTTAATTACTTTTAGAGTACCATATACTTCAAGTCGGCAAAGCCTCACAACAGCTGATATATTGGACCCTGAAGTGCTACCATTTGAATCTTGCAAACTCGCTCAAACAATTCTGATTGCCCATTTTTTCTTTCTCCAACACGTCATGAACTCTCTGTTTACCTGCTGCCTTATAAATTCCACCCCTTGACAAATGTCATTGTAATGAGATAATCAGTGTTATTCACTTCACCTGTCAGTGATTTTTATGTTGTGACTCATCATTTTATATATTTTGCAGCCACACCTTTTCATTTGAGTTCATGATTTGCCATGTCAGCAAAAAGAAACAAGGACATAAATTCACTTCTCAGTTAAAGAAAATACAGATGAGTCCCCTTAAACCCCCCCGTAAATGAATAATGACTCATGCAGATAGGATGATGCATAATAGGATGGCTATTTTTACTCAGATGATTCAGTCTGTGCACTACGATGAGTACATTCTTACAGGATAAATCAATCTGCAGCATTGCCTGAGCCTGTCCACTTGACTTTAATTGCATGTAACTAATGCAGAAAAATTATGAAACCAGCACACCCTAGTCAGAATTGTTAATGATGAAATCATGTCATCATTTACTGATAACGCTGATTTACTCCACAAAAGCAACTGTGCAATTTTGTAATCTTAAATCTTTTTTTTTGCAAATAGCAGACATGAAGGTCGGGTTCCACATAGCAATTTTAAATTAAAAAAAACCCCAAAACATTTATATTTTTAATAAATCTAATAATTTTTAAAACATGACATGATACATGAGTGGGTGGCATGGTGTTACAGTGCTCAGGGTTTGATTGCCAGTCTTGGTCTTTCTGTGTTTGCATGTTCTACCCATGTTTGCATTGGTTTCCTTGCTCTCATTCCCTCCCACCATCCACCACCATCCAAAGACTTGCAAGTCAAGTTGACTGAAGTTGCTCAATTGCTCCCATGGTGTGACTGTGTTTTTCTGTGTCTGTCCTCTGCCTGTGAGTACTGGGAGAGGCTCTAGCATCCCTCACAGCCCTGATCAGGATAAGCAGCTCAGATAATGGAATGATGGATACTAGGATGTCCATGTGAAGTGTAGCTGAACAGGGCTCTGGAGCTTAAATGAGGTTAAATAGTAATTTATGTTCATGCAAAGAAATGTATATCACATCACATATATGCACACACAAAAGCATGCACGCTCATGCTCACACATATATTGACCAGCACATTTAATCTCCGGTGGGAATGAAAGTCTGACACACAGTCAGTTTAGCACCAAAATTCTGCTCCCTGTGGAGCCACAGGAGCCAACCAACAATCTCCAGGGGGAGCACAGTCACCTGTCTTAACCTTGACATTTAGGCTATGGCACATTTCACACACAGACACACACACACATGCAGGCACACACACACACACAGCCTGTTGAAGAGAGCTGAATAAGGAACACACAAAGAGCCCATATGGTCAAGTAACTGCCCTACAGTCACCAAAAACATTTTCATTATCTCAGTAAGCAGGCCAGTATGATAAATTACAAAACATACAATCACAGTCTAATAATATTGTGGAATATTAGCCAGTGACAAATTTATTAAAGGAGAGCTATGCTCATTCACATATCTCATTACACATACAAACAAATGTTATATTCAGATATTCAGGACAATCCAACAGAGATTCTTGGGCAGACGCATTAACAGATTTAGTTGCAGTTAGAGACTGTTCGAACCACGCAGTTGATCTTTTGAAAAGATTTCAGGGTTTGAGATGAGGGGAAGCACCTTCTGCCAAGGAAAACAGCACAGAGAACTGAGCAGTCAAGAATTATGAGTCAGGTTTTTTTTAGGGTGAGTGTTACATAAGCAGCTTGCTTGGTTGCGCATTTGAGGTTTGGTAGCAGAGGAGAAACAAGGGGAAGAAAAAGCTCCTTTCTTTAAGATGGAGAACATTCAGACCTCTTGACGACAGAAATAGAAAGTGCTGACGTGCAAGCTGTCTGTGAAATAATTTACAGTCTGAAATGATGCTCTTGCTGGGACCCTGAAGTGATTTCTTAAATACCCTCAATTAAGATGTATTGCCTAAATCATTAAAGACAGTCTGACTTTTCTTTGCTCACATAAATGTAAGGTTGAAAAACTATTATTAAGGATGCCTTCATTGCTCAGTTTCATTCACAGTTTGTTTGATATCTACAGAAAAGCAACACCAAAAGACTGGGACACTATGACCCTGAGGTCATCATTGTCCAGTGCCAAGTGCTGACTAAAGGGTTATAAAGCCCTCCAGCATTCGGATGTGGAGCAGTTAAATTATGCTTTCTGAAATTAGAGAGCCCGTCCAGTATTACTGGGATGAGTTGGGAGGGAAATTTCTGACCCAGGACTAATGACTATCTAATGACTGATTGCCATCAAATCTTCTCACCAATGTTCCAAGATTTTGTCTAAAACCTTCCCAGAAGAGGAGGAGAAACACTGTATAAACAGGAATCTGAAAAATGTCTGGAAACATACTTGATGTCTGCTAGCACTGAATAATCTTCAGTTTGTTCCTATTCAGCTGATAATAGTTCAGGCTAATCAACAGACAGGATTGTTCAGATAAAGGACAGTAGCATAAAGCCTATAAAAGGAAACTGCTATTTGTGTCTTACTACTTACCTGCGTTTCAGAGTTCACTGTGCTTTTTCTTCTAGCCAAGTGCTTGAGAGAGTATTTTACCAGCGAGTGTGTGCCTGTGCATAAAAGCATGTGTGTGTGTGTGCGTGTGCGCACTTGCACTGGAGCCTGGAATCTCTGAGGCATCCTTGTGCTTACTCAGTTCACTGCATAGACTGCAAGAACAGCCTAATCTGTTGGCATGACAACTGGAGTGGAATATGTGCCTGGCCTAGAAAAAAAATGCTGAAAAGAAAAAAAGGATGAATGAGCTTTGTGATGTTGTAGTAAGCAACACTTCTTTAAACCCTTCACACTAAAATCAAATAATGTTTTCAATGTGAATGCACTTTACGGACTCCAAATTCAATGAAAGTTTTAAATGGGTTTAAAACATCAAGACAATGTTAAGATTTTAGTTTTCTCAACAGCTGCTTTGGTGCTTGTTATCAAAATTGTTCAATGTTATGTTAGGCTGCCAAAAAAATTAAAATGAAAAGGTACGCAAGTTAAGTTTACATCTGAACAATCAACTCCAAAAAGATTTACAGTGTAACCATCAACAAAATGGACAAATTTCCATAGATATTTCCCAAACTGGGAATGAACCTGCTGGGAGGGTTATAAAGGATACATAAAGCTGCGATGCAAAGATAAGGTTTTTGTTACCATTGTCTCTGCGTTTAACCCATACCCCATACAACAAATGTGTAGCAGAGTGTAGCTATATTCAGCGCCCAGGGAGCAGTGAAGGGGACAGTGTCTTGCTCAAGGGTACCAAAGGGCAACCTGCTGGTCCAGGACTTGAAACCATGAACTTCTGATTATGGCACCTAGTTAGGCAACTGCTGTCCCATATTAAAGTAGCTTTAAAGCTTAAATAAACATAAAAAGTGTTGTCTGGGGTTTGAGGGTTAATCTTGCTCTCTGAGGATCATTCTTGATCTTGTGCCCTCAAGAACCATCAGTGTACATGATGGCTTTGTCAGCATCACTGGACTTGCAACCCTGTCCCAACCGCACTCCTCCCACAAACATTACCCAAACACTATATCCATTTTGAAAAGTCTCCAGGGCCTCTGCAATAATCTGGGCTTACACGGTGTGGAAATAAGAAATGGAAATGGGACATCTGCTAACACCAACCACAGTACTGCACACAGAAACAGGATAAATCACTGGGAAAGAAAGACAATAAAATGACACAGCTCAACCGACAAGCAGATACTTTACTAATTACAGTCTGTTCTACAGACACTATATACAGTCTCAAATGAACCACAAACAAAGTGCATACAGAGTTTTACAATGCGTCTGATTATTGTGAGATTACAGTGAGATTATAGGAAGAATGGATTTGATTGTAGTGTATAGTGCATTATTTGATTATAAACCAATGTCACAAAAAATAAAGCATTTACTGAGAGCCTTATCCTGCTTTTTGAAAGACAATGCAGACACCATGCAGTCAATCAGTACAGCAGTTATTTACATATATCAGTACTACTCAGTATCAAAACAACAGCAGGATTGAAATGGTCATGCAAAAAAAAATGAATTGCGACTACATCTGTTGTATAAAACCACACAAATGACACATATATTGTTGCCGTTTGAACCTCATATATATATATATATATATATATTTTTTTTTTAGTTTTTTGGTTACATCATTTAACATAACAGCTAACATGTCTACTGTGTCAATGTTTCATGATGAATGGACCTACAGAAATGGTCCAAAGTAAATTAAACCTAATCTTGTTACAATTACTAACAATTATGTTTCCTTTTCCTGTAAAGTGGCTTATTGGAGACACAAGGCTTTGATCTGGTTAGCAATGGTATGTACAGCATGGTCCTTTTAATTTCGTTGGAAGATTCCCACCACTCATACTAGCTTTCAGAATATTTTCTAGGAAAGAAAAAACAACAGTGGCAATTCGTAGGGCATTCGTTAGATTCGTAAAACTAGTCAAGACACTAAACTTAAGAGGTATTGCTTTTTAATGAATGTCATCTCTGGAAAAGATCTAAGGATTTATTTAGTTCAGCTTATTTTCAGAGTAAGACAAATCTCAAGTAATAACAGAGAAATATATTATGGGAGCAAAGGTCAGGAAGATGTTGTTTTTTTTTTCTTCAGTTCACTTCTCTTTGGAATGCAAGCAATAAAAGAGGAGTAGCTAATCTGGTGCTTTCCTTTCCTAAAGACTTTTAGATGAAGTGATTCTGCTGAAGGGCTCAAACACCATGAAAACATGCATGTTTGTTTAGCCCTACGGTTGCACCCAGGCCTCATTTAGTCAGCATACCTATGGGCATACAAGAGATACAAGCATGCAGGCCTATTCTAACTTGATTCCTCCTTGATCTTGCCTTTTTATATCTGGAGAATAAACTGTTTTGTCTCGTCTACAAAAAAATAAGCCCAGTATAGCTGATAGCAGCTCCTATTCTTATGCAGAAACGCATGCATTCGCAAACAGATGAAGTCACACATCAGAAAAGGTTAGGTTTGGTCTCACTGTCTCGCACTATCAGAGCAGACAGGATACACTAGATGTTCTCCTGTGGTGTGGTTGCCATGGTGTCCTTCCCAGTTGTATTATGGGATATTGTGGAGAGCCGTGTCTCCAGTCCAGCACAAAGGCTTTTCTGTAGCATCCACTGCTGTCTATACATGCTAACCCCCCCCTCTCTCTTTCTCTCTCTCTCTCTCTCTCTCACACACACAGACACACACACACACACACACACACACACACACACACACACACACACACACACACACACACATTTCAATAAATTTCAATGAAACCGTAATTTGCAGTGCTTGATGATTTCATTCAGTTCTGCATCCGAACTCTGCACCTATCCTTCTACTTCTCCTTCAACCACTCTTTATCTGGCTTTCACCTCTTCCTTTCTCCTTCCCTCCCATTCTGTCTATCCCTTGACTGCTCCCTCTGCACCAATAACCTCATTATTGATTTTACAAAATTCCAGTGCGTGTCTGTACCCTCCATCTGATGCCATGGTCTTTCTGTTCCACTTGGTCCAACTGATCAGCTTTATTGTTTCAATAGCAGCACTACGAGCCCTAGAGCAGTGGAAAAAGCCAGCAAATTCACACCACCATTCCACAGCCACGCTACAGACAGCCTGTACCCTCCAGTTTTACTGCTTAAAGCAATTGTGCACTGGCTGTTGTTTTCACCTTTAAAAATATAATGGAGACAGGAAAGTAGAAAATGTGAAAGTGTGAGCTAGCAGTGGGTATTATGGCAAACAGTATTAAAATATATGTTAATATTTTTTTCTAGCAGCACCTTTCTTAGATTTCATCAAAACTTCCACTAAAAGTTCATGCTCATTTAAAGCAGGCCCTGAGACTGCAGTGAAGCCTGCTACAGTTGGCCTAGCGAGACTAGAGCTACTGTGAGAGGAAACATTAGTAAGGGTGTCAATGCTTGGTTATAAGCTAAGCACTATAATACTGTTCCTTTCACTCAATTCTGATTGTATGGATTGTCTGCCACCAAACTGAACTTCAGTCTAAAACTCATATTGTACTTTATACACCGAGAGACTGTGTTCTGCTGAATAATTCAGTTATAGTCTATCTTAGAGTGTTTTGAGTTTGTATGTTACATAATTTGTGGATTACCAGTGTAAATGTTATAAAAAGAAGTGTAACCACATGCTATATACACCATCAGACCTACCAACATACATACCAGTACTTCATTAATCCTTTATTAAAAAAAGAGAAAAACCTTTCTGCAAAAATCCACAAGAGGTACAATGTCCTTCTTTATGCCTTTTTTTCAATAGATCTCTTCATGCTTGGGTAAGTGAAAAAGGCTTTGTACAAAAAAAAAAAATATTTATCTTTAACATCCCCCAGATAATTACCCAGCTCTCTTCTTGCACTGACTCCAGCAAGAGAGGACATGACTTTGGAGCCAGTAACACAATCCTCACTCTGCAGAAACAACCACCAGTCCAACGCCCAAATCAAACAGACATCCAACAATTATCTCCCAGACCAGAGAAAACAGAGTGGGCCTGAATCAAACCCATTCTGGAGAAACATTCAAGCAAATGCACCAAACTCAAAATCCAGTGG
This sequence comes from Hepsetus odoe, assembly GCA_017165825.1. Lineage (NCBI taxonomy): Eukaryota > Metazoa > Chordata > Actinopteri > Characiformes > Hepsetidae > Hepsetus > Hepsetus odoe. The sequence goes on along the minus strand of CM029370.1, from coordinate 20,780,478 downwards.
TCAGGCTTCAGTTTTTTTTTCCTTCTGCAGCCCTGTAGGAATGACTGAGCCATCAGAGCACTAAAATCTGATTAGGACTAAAAAGTACAGCCTGGGTCTTTAAATCGGCTCTAATCGCACGATTGGGAGAAAAAATGGTTGGGTCCTGCCGAGAGACAAGAGATTAGGGAACAAGATGAAATCTGAAACGATGGATGAGTGGAAATACAGGGCGATAAACTCAGGTTGGCTCTGAAAAGTACATGGTTATTGAGATCACCAGTTCTGGTTCCAGCCCACTGGGTTCCAGAAAAAAATCCACTACAAAGAAGCAGAATCTGAAAAGTATTAAAAAAGAGCACTATAGCACTGAAATGTACTGCCACATACTCATGCCATTTTACATTATTGTTGTCAGAATAAAACCATGTGTTTCTGCAACAATAACCTTACAGGAACAGAAAAAAATATAAAAAAAAGGTAAAGAAGGTAATTCATTCCAAGCCATTTCAGAGCATTAACGTTGGCCCACACAATGTAAAGAAGCAGCTTGTGCTTTTCAATGGCGTGAAAATAAAACAGCAGTGAATGTTTGATATGAAAGGAGTAGGTTATTTTTGATGTCAGGCAAAAAATAAGGAAAATGACACTACCTCCATTTAAAAAATAAAGAAAGGACCGCTCCTTAATTTCTCTGTAGTTTCTCTCGCAACAATGAGATCAGATGGAAAGACAAAGGAGACTTTTGCTCCAGGCTCCTGTTGCTCAGTTCTCTCTCTTGAGCAAAAGACCCCAGTTATCTCATCTCTCATCTCAAGATTACAAGAGATTGCAATAAACTGTAAAGTGCAGATGCTTACATGCAACAATGATGTCTCTTTTCTGCCTAATTTTATTTCTCCTAAGAAATTCTAAGAGATTTGTCAGTCTTCTGAAGGGCAACATCTGAGTCTTAAATTGTTCCCCTCGGATTGCCCCTGCCCAAAAAGCAAAGCGCTGAAGCAGTGTCAGTCTCAGTCAACAAGCTATGAGCAGCCAGAGAACTTTTAAAAGTGCACAGCTTCTGCACAAGTAGCTTCTACTGTGACAATGTTGCTGATGCTTGCTTCAAAGGACCTCTGAGGAATCACCTTCATGAGAGGCAGGAGAGAAAGACATAGGAAGAACAAAAGAGCTGCATTTGTATGCTTCAATTGCATTAGTGCAGCCAGCAGCCTCAGTCTGGCAAGCGCTAGAGAAAACCGTAAATCAAGCACCCTCCAGCCGCCTCGTTTTCATAAAAATCGCTTAATTAGAATTCCGCTCCATGCCTTTGAGCAGTCACAGAGAACAGCCAGCAGCCACCGTTGACACCTACCTGATCTTATACTCAGTGACCTGAGCGCCAGCATCACAGTAGATCTGGGGGAAATAGAAGCGGTGTGACTGGAGGTTAATATCCATTGCATCAGGTCATAACAGGTTGCTCTCTCCTCGTCTCGTGTCCTTGTCTTCGTTTCCTCTGCAGGCGTTAGATTGTCCCCTTCCTCTCACTATTTCCTTCCCTGTACCGCTTAACAGTTCAAAAACTGGAAGAGCTCCAGCAGCATCTCAGCCACCTCACCCAGAGCAGGAGTGGCATAAAGGCCAGGCTTCATCACCCATCACACTCAGCAGCTCACAAACACGCGTCAGCTTCAAGCTTCTGTCTGAATATCAATCCTTGAAGAGGATTTGCTAAGTCGAAGGTTTAAAGAGAGAAAAATGAAAATAAAATTAATTCTACAATGTTCTTAAGAAGAAAAGAGCGTAGAGTAATCTCATCCTTAGTGACTCTGGGATGGCAGCAAATGCTTCACTGGAGAAGCACATTAATGAGAGAGAGAGAGAGAGAGAGAGAGAGAGAGAGAGAAAGCTCTCTTCAGCTGAATGAAATGATGCTCACTATGAGGCGTTACCCTCACAC